>OY288270.1:32230154-32830154 GCA_958450335.1 Hibiscus tridactylites
ATGGTTTTTCTTGCACTTCAGAGACACACTAATCTCTTTAGCTTACTCCCCCATAGTTTCCTCTTACAGATATCTTTGGGCTTTAGGCGACGTAGTACTTGGAGGATCTCAAATTTAATTTAGTTATTTTATCATTTAGTCCGAAACTATTTTAGTTTAATCAGATTTCTATTTATTATTTTGGGACATGGATGTAATTTTAAAGTATTTATATTTTGAGATTATTTTTAGCATTCATCTACTGTTATTTTAATTTAGAGATTTTATATAATCATTCGAATATCTATTATGATATTTTTATTTTTATTTATTATTAAATTTATATTATTTTATTTTAATTAAAGTGTAATTTTTAAAATTGAATTTTTTGAGAAAAAAGTTTTCAAACTTAACTTCTTAAATTCGGTCTTTTCTTCTAGACCGGGTTTAGGGGGTTACACGTAAGTTGAGGAGTTGCTGAGCTAATAAGCTCTACAAATTTTTAACCTCCGATATCAACAGGTCGTTTTCTCATTTTCTTTTCAACTCATCATCTATTCAAAGTTAGATCATTCGTCTACGATTAACTCTTACTTTTAATTTGTTATTTCTCTGCTTTTGTATAGAATATCTTTGCTGTTGACTTGTTGATCGAATTTGATATTGTGATGCTACAATGTAATAATAAGTCAACTAATTAAGAAAGTTAAAAACGATGCAAATAGATTACGGGAAATGCATTGAACCTATTCGATCGGTGATTTAGGGGTTAGTGGTTAGGAAGGAGTTTATGTGTTTAAGGTTTAGGGTTTAAAGTTTAGAATTAATTTATTTTTAATAAAAATAAGACCAAACTGAAATAATATTTAAATAATAAGAGTTAAATTTATTTTTTTCTTCAAATTAGGACTAAATTATTTAAATGTATAAACGTGAAGGACTAAATGTGTTATGATACAAAATATTTTAACTGCCGTTAAAATCTATTAACGCGTCAATGGTAACATTGAAGCAATACTAAAAGTTTAATGGTAACATTGAAGCAATTAAAAGTTTGGTTACTAAATTGAATAATTTATCAAAGTTCAGTTACCATTTGTGAACTTTACCCTTGAAATAATGAGGGTTAAATTTATTATTTCTTTCGAATTAAGACTAAATTGTTTGAATGTATAAATATGGAGGACTACATGTGTTATTATACAAAATATTTTAACAGCCACATCACCCTTTTAACAGTTGTTAACGAGCCAACGGTCAAATTGAAACAAAACTAAAAGTTAATAGTAACGTTGAAACAATTGGAAGTTTGGTTATCAAATTGAATAATTGATCAAAGTTTAGTGACCATTTGTGAACTTTACCCTTAAATTAAAGTGAATTTAAGAATTATTATAGTAATAAAAGTTTAATTATTTTTTAAATTAAAAATTAAGAAAATATGAAAAAATAATATAAAAATTATTCTGTAAGATTTTATTTTAAAAGTGGATAATAGCACTTTTCAGTCCTTAGGATTTCAAAACTAATAAAAACAATCTATGGTACATTGCGGTACATATAAATAGTGGTATATTGCGATACATGTCATTTATTGTAGAATTATCTATGAACAGATATTACCTTATAATCACCTTGTAAAAATAACATATATATAAATGTAGAAGATTAGTTGGGAATAAATAAATAAATAAATTATCAGAGAAATCAATCGTTAATACTGTATGAATTTTTTAAAAATAATTCTATAATAATCTAGAAAGCTGAGTTGTCCGGGATTTTCCCACGCCGCAAAATTCATGGTTTTATCATAGTTTCTAGTGGCATAGGCGTTGGGTTGGATGCACTCTTTGAAAATGCCACCTTACCCGTTTCTTCTTCTTATCATTTTTGGATGTGAAGTGGAGACTGGGGGAGTCTCCCATTTTTTATTTTAATTTCTTAACACTTGATTTTGTGGGGATTTTTTAAAGAAAGTTTACATGCACAATAATAAAAATGTCTAAATAACTGTAACTAAAAAGATTTAATATAAGATTGAGAACGAAAAAATATTTAGATGAGACCACAACAGAGCTAAACATAATTCATTTCACTTATAATAAAATTTAAATTCAATGAATTTGATAGAAAATTTGCATATTTTAATTATATGAATGAATTCAAACCTAAACATTTTCAATTATAAACCAAAATTTAATCATTGATTAGTAGAAGAGAAGAATGTATGTTGTAGGTGGGAGGGGCATTGACCCCATTTTGATGATATAATTGTATTTTTCCAATTGAGGATTTTATTAGATTTTCACGTGGTGATAAAACATGTCATTGCTGCTCCTCTCTCAAATTTAATGTTGATGGAGCTGTAAAAGGGGGATTTGGCTGGAATCCTTAGAAACTCGAATAATGTCACTTTGATGCTATTTTCTAAAGCAGCAGGGATAATGGAGGTCACCTCTGCTGAACTGCTTGCTATAAAAGAAGCTATCCACTTGTTTCGAGTCTCGTCTTGAGCAAACTCCTTATGCACTTATACTGAAAACGGATTGTCTAAACTGATCAATCCTAATTCCGCCCCTTCTATCATCAAAGATTTGGTTGCGGATTGTGTGAATCTTTGTGCAGGTTTATCCAAGCGGTTCCGAAGGAGGAAAATGTCACTGCAGACAAATTGAGAGAGCCAGGCCTTTGCTCTGGTCCTTAGCTTTACAGTCACTGAATCGCAGGTTTTGCTTTATTTGGTGGGTGATTAGTTGGTAACTCTGTGTAGCAAGTTTTGATGCATTTGGTGGGAGGTTAGTTTGTAATCATTGTGTACAATTTCAGACCCTTAATGGATGTAATTTGATTGTTGTGAGTTGATATTTGTTCCCCCAATAGCGCGGGGCACTTCTTTTCTTCTATCTAGAATTAAGGAGGTTTTTTAACGAGGTCCCGATATTGGTTTTATATTAATAAATTATAATTTTCAAAAAAACAACATTGAATTAAGTATTTTTTGTTTAATTATTTTTTTAAATCCTGTTTATTTTAAAATTGGAAAAAATTGAACTCAGCATGTGATCCTAGTGAAAAAAATGAATGATGTTATACAAAGTGTGTATGTGTTGTCAAAGGGTTAAAAAAATTTGATCGGCAAAAGAATATGATTTTATTAATAAGTATCATACAATGTCATCACACTCCATGGCCTCATTAAAAACCTCCCTACACCTAAATGGAGGAAAAGAGTACCGAGGAGTATGAGATAAAGAACAAATGCTAAAAACAACCGAACAAACACGAAAAAACTAAAGCAAAAAACCAAAACACAAAACATTCACGCTAGCATGCAAAATCAAGATGTGGGACCAACACCACCCCTCGCCAAAGAGTCATCCAAGCAATTCGCTTCTCGATAAAAACATGAATACATGAGCTCAACAATAATCCCCCTCAGATGCAATTTCTAGGCCAAAAGATATCGTCAAGCACCAACAAAAAAATGGTCTGGTGTTGCGTGTTTTCATACTATTCGATCCTCACACTTTTAACAAACCACGCCACTCTATCGACACAAAGAAAATCACGCACCACAGCCAATGAATAATTTCACCCTACCTCGTTGTAGATAACCACACCACATATCGCCTAACAAACTCGCTTGATCCCCACCCACACACGGTACGTATACTCCTACTATACCACAAAAACAGACATCCAAGAACCGAGCAAATCCGTCTCCTCTCTTGAATGTCAAAAACATTCGAAGAAGGCGTAAACACTTAAACAAAATCATTCGTAAACCATATCTTATTCACCATACTATCACTTGATGTCTTTAATTTAGTCACATATAAAATGACCATCGCACACCTTTGTTGTGTCAAAAAGCGTTAAACTGAATTACGCTTCAACGCTGAACCAATCCCTCTCACATTCCACGATCACAAACTCAACGCTCTTTGCAATTATTGGCGTTCTCGCGCTTCAATCATACGCGCGATATCCTTTACAATTTCTTGTTCGTTTCCAATTGTTTTCACCCCAATCAATTTACCCAATTTCAATGTTTCTTCCGCTTCTCTTAAAATAATTTGTTTCCAGTTAGAGAAGTCTGAATCTAACAAAGAGCCATTAGCAATTACCTCTGATGATTTTTGGTTTTTCTTCGGACGACCTCTGCCCTTTTTTACCAGCTTCGCTTCAGCCTCACCTCGCTCACCAGGCGATAAAAAACTCAGTTCGATTTCTGAAACCTTTCGTAACCTTCTAAACTATCCATTGTATTCAATTGTTTGAGCCTTATTAGCCCTAGGAATTTCTATCCTTGACCCATCAACAAGTGGGCTCAATTCATCAACTACTAGTTCTTCGGCAACTAGTTCAGCACACGATACTCCCATATTGTTTGGAAAAACATCCACCACAGCATCACTCGGCAAAACATCCAGAATTCGCTGACTTTCCCTTTCACGATGGACAAAGCTGACATTTTCATCCGCCATCCAACTTGCCGTGCTCATGACACGCCAATCCTTTCTCTTGTTCTCATTCCACATACGATCAATTTAGCTCGATCCTAGAGCCGAATAAAAGAAAGAATTGGGTACCACTGTATCATTTGCTGACCTCCCACTTATAGACACCTTAACCGTGTTGGACATATCCATGTTCAAATCCTCAGTACTCAATGTATCTTCTGAGCAGTTCGCCGCCTCACAACTACAATCACACTTAGGGCCAATCGCTTCCTCAATTTCTGTAACGTGAATTGTGAAGACGTTATCGTTAATGCGCAAGTCCATTACTTCATCTATGTGTGAAACCCAGTCGGGTTCGATCTGAAATCAACATCGTTCAAACGTCGAAGCGCCAAAGTCTCAATGTCAATCCGTACGAATTCGCCCCAAATCATTGCAATATTCTGAAATGTTTCTTCAGACCATCCATGAATAGGAATTCCACTTACTGAAAGCCATACCCTTCGGTTCGGTAAAAATGATGTAGGCGACCATTCAATTAAATTTTCAAACCATGTTTCTAGACGCCTAGACTCCAAAATTCTCTTCCTCGATTCTTTATCTTCAAACATGAATAATAGAATAGAGCCTGCAACTCGTATCAACGTAAAACCTGTCAATTTCGCCTTCGTAATCTCATTTGCAAGATTCGCTATTTGGCTGGGTTGACGGCAAAAACTCAAAGCGCAATTCTGTAAAATTTCCATTTATCGGCATCAACAACCCTATCCACGCATTTGAGTTTCTCTTCCACTCTAGATTGCTCTTTCGCTGTGATCCGATCATCACCATCCTCATCCTTGTTAAGCCGCCTCACTGGATTCCTTTTAGAATTGTTCGTATGATCATGATCATCCCACTATTTCTGAATCTCCTTGTTCGTCCTTGAATCAATGTTATCACGTTTTCTTCTCCAAAATGTATCCCTAGTCTCCCTTTGTGCCATCATTACCTTTAATTTGTATCCATAAAGCCGAAATCTATGAAAACGCTCTATGATTCGATCCGCATCCGCCTTTGACCCCAAACGTACAAATCCGAATTTGGTTCCATCTCTCGCTCTCTTTCTTGGTACAAACACATCCACAATCACTCCATGTCTGTCGAAAACTTGCCAAACGCCTTGCCAGTGTAGTTGCTCCGGCAAGTTTGATACAAAAATCGTCCAAACTCTTTGAATCTGATTTCTCGTGCTTGTTTTCCTCACCATTAAGGTTGTGTGCGCACCTCTAATTCTTACTTGAAATTTCAATTGTGCACACAGTTTTATTCAGAAATATTCACAAACACATGATGTGCACACATCAAATCCAATCCATTTTCACTTCTCATTCAAAAGATGAATGCAAGCGTTGATACACAAGGTTTCGTAGTCTCCAAGTGCAAACCAGAGGCAGTGAATCGCGTTGCTGATTGGTGTTGTGGTACTATGCTAATTTGATAGCGGACAAAGAGAGAGAACTCAACTCACAAATTCGGTAAAAAAAATTTAGAGTTCTGCAAAAGAAATAAAAAAACATCAAAATTGAAATTTAAAAATAATTGGAATACAACAAATAATTCTTCTAAAATATTATTTTTTTAATATATATTAATAGATACCATCACTCTCAATTAGTGAAATTAAATATGTTCATCCTTGTTTTTGTGATTTAATTACTTCTTAATATATTATTCGTTTCAAAATTAAATAACTTGTCACTTAATAATTCAATCATGATTATGTTCTTATTAGATAGAGATTAGTTTTATAATCCAAATTTCAAATGCTAATGAAGCGTTTTTAAATTTAAATTTTTCTAGATATTAATAATTTTAAATTGATTAAATATGGTTAGAGTATTTTGAAAGAATCAATTAGATATGATAATTTTAGATTTTGGAAAAGAAAAGAAAAAACTCATCGTAACTATTGGAATCTAAATTTCAAATCTAGTGAATGTCACCTCATAAATGTAATAATTCAAAATTGGAAACAAATTGAAATAACCTAATTTCAGGAAGCAAATCAACTCTTAAAAGATAATTTTTAAATAGTCTTGAAAAGATTATAAAATAGTATATATTTATATTTATTTTAAAACTTTGATAACAAAATTGTTTGAATTTAAATTTTTTGAGATGAACATCTATTTCTTTTCAACTGAAATACTGGTTAGGTTTAATTCTTAAAGATAATCGAATAAATGAATTAATTAAGTTTTAGAATTTTTATATTCTATGTGTAATATCGTGTTAAAAAAAGAATAAACTTCTTGGAACTTGGAAGACTAAAGAAATAAATATTTTTATTTAGTGTAAAGTATCCAAATAGCCGGAATAGCATAGAGGTCAGGTAATAGTTGAACCTGTTCCAGTATCGTATTAGGCCATAGATGCCACTGCCAGGTTGTAACCCCATAATTCTTTGAAAGTCTCATTTGGTCGTTTTAACATTGAAGACCTGTTTTCTTGGCTCTTTCTCAAAATTGTTCCTTTGGTGATTGAAAAGTTGGAAACATAATTTTATATTCCAAATCAGTTCTTCAAATAAGGGCAAAATATTTATCTATTATTATTCATTTCTGGAAATGGGGTTTTCTTTTTTGGAAGGGTTGGGGGAGAGGAGCTTTGGTCATGTCAACTTGCTAATGTCTATTTTCTATTTTATAAATATTTTCTATTTTATACGTCTTTTTTTAATATTAAAATTTAAAATTCTAATCCTAACATCCTAAACACTCGCATTAAATTCTAAACTCTAAACTCTAAACTAAATCTTTAACCCTTAAATTTGACAAGCACATTTACACGGGCTGTGTATCAAAATTTTTCTGTGTGATATACTGCTTTACATGTGTCTTTGCCTATATATTACAATGGATGTCGACATCCAAGGAGTAAAAATCTTCTGCCCCCTAACCATGTCTCCTTCTATGCCCCTGCCTAAAAATACTTAAAAATTAAATCTTGTCCCATAACCCTAATTTTCATATCCTAAACCCCAAACCCCAAACCCTAAAAAAATACACCCTATCCCTAATTCCCTACACCCTAACCCTAAGCCCCAACCTTAAACCCCTAAACCTAAACCCTAAACTCACTATTTTAAAGTGGGGCACAAATGGGGGCATACTTTGGGGGCAGATGATTTTCATCCACATCCAAGAACACGCAAGGGATTACAGGTTTTGCGATTTAAACTCAATCTGTTAACCTTTCAAGACTTAAGCTTCAAGTCTGGAGGAATATGAATGAGAACACTACCATGGTTGGTTCTCCATCTTTTGTTTCATCTTTGTCGTATTCAAAATTGAATGAAAATAGCTGCATCTGTTGCAGAAGATTGGATTCAACAGGAATCGCAACTTTGAACCTACCATGGAAGGACAGCAGAATCCTGGAGCTGCTAGATCATCATCCTCCAATACAATTATGAGCGGTTTCCAGACCCCAGCATCGGCCTTTTATGCAGCTGAAATATGCATGGGGTTTCCTCACCACGCCTCTGTGTGGCCTACTTCTTCTCTCATCTCCCAACAACACATGGAATCGGTTGCTCCAGA
Source organism: Hibiscus tridactylites (assembly GCA_958450335.1). Lineage (NCBI taxonomy): Eukaryota > Viridiplantae > Streptophyta > Magnoliopsida > Malvales > Malvaceae > Hibiscus > Hibiscus tridactylites. The sequence continues at coordinate 32,238,181 of OY288270.1, forward strand.
TGAGAACATTTGTTTCGATCAATACCAGAAATCTTGGGAAAAGTCCAGCAAAATCCCAAGGACTCACATTTCGGTTCAGGATCAAAGGGTACGTTATTTTCTTCGTTTTCCTTTTGTTAATGGAAGAAATTGTGACCAACTGTTTCCTTGCAGGCTTATTGTAATAAAACAAGGGCAGTGGTGGCTAATAAAACTCGAATAAGGTGGACGCAGGATCTTCATGAAAAGTTCGTGTACTGTGTTAAACGTCTTGGAGGTTCTGAGAGTAAGTAAATACTAGGATTTGGGAAGATTTTCGTTATCTGAAATCACTTTACTTTATTTATTTCGATATGATCATTCATAGAGGCAACTCCAAAGACAATTCTGAAACTGATGGACACCCAAGGATTGACCATCTTTCATGTGAAAAGCCATTTGCAGGTACTAATTCAACAACTTTGGCTTTTCAATCTCCGAATTTGTTTCCATGTGCTTTGCGTCTTGATTTGCAGAAATACCGCATTGCAAAGTACATGCCACACCCTGCGCAAGGTATATATTCAAATGTTTTTTTCTGAGTAAGCAAACTATAATATTTAAAGCAAGTTTTTGTTTTTCTGGTGCCAATTGGGAGGATACCGGTATTACATTAATGTGGTATAGATTTCAATTCAGATGCAAATGAAGTAACGTTTTAATGTAGAGTAAAATCAGAACCTATGTTAGGTGTGTTAGTATGTAGGATATATGAGAAATTATTAGATTGATTGGTTTACTACGTCGTCCACGATCTATCCAATAATATTCACCCATGTTAGTATAACTTTCAAGTAACTACCATGTAGAAAAGAGGTGAACATTCAACTCAGAAAAAAGACATGGAAAAATATTATTGGATGAGACCATAAATAACGTGGTGAGCCAGACACGTCTAATAATTTTTTTGAATATAAGTATGTTCGATTAGACCGACACAAATTTGTTCAATCTTTAAACTTTATCCATATATATTTTAGGGGACCATATGTGGTACTGATGTTTGAATATATGCTGTACACAAGTGATAGACATGAATAGCATGGATAAAACGTTGACAATAATTATGCTTGACCCTTTCTACCTTTGGCCCTTTGCCTCTCCCTGTGGCAGGTCATTGTGACCATCACATTTATTATGCTATCTCTGCAATATAAATAGTGTTAGGATTCACTAACTTTGCGTAAAAATCATTTAGTTTTACACATTTTATTGTTGTATTTTTATTTTTGTTTATTCCAATCATTCATTTAGTTTAAATATATATAGGGATAGGATTTAGTTACACAGTTTAAGAGTTTTTAACTTTTACATGTTTTTTGGATCACTGGATGAGTTAAATGAGATTAACAATGGGTTATGTGATGATTATTAGCCATCTATTTCATTCATCCAACGATCCACAAAACGTGTGAAACTATGAGTTTTGCATTCTGTATAAGTGGATCCTATATCCCTCCCATATATATATATATATATATATGCTAAATTATGTGACGAGTTCTTGCACTTTAAGCTTAGGAACAAGCTAATCCATCTACTATAGAAGTGAGAAAATTAGTCATTGTAATAGAGGGTTGGGGAGTAGGGGTGAGCGTTCGATCATGTAACCTCCTAATCCCGGCCTAGCCAACAGATCGAACCGAACGGATCACACGGAAAAACCGAAGAGAAACTCGTTAGGATCTTACTCCGATTAGCAACCTTATTTTTTTGATTAATTAAACTTTTCTAGATGCCTTTTATATCCTATGTGGTGCCACTAACAGTGGAAGAAACAACACGAACGAGAACCAAACAATTCAGACAAACAGGGCCAAACTTGCAATTTTCTGCAGGCCGTATCAATACCCTCAAGGGTGGTATCGATACACCTCCCAACGGTCAACACTCCAAAGTTAACTTCAGAGGACCGTATCGATACACTCAGGCCCGTATCATCACCCTCAATTTCTCGTCAAATTTTTCAGATTTTTAGTAGCAAAAATAGTATCGATACGCCTTCCCGTGTATCGATACGTTTGGCTTAAAGCATGAATTCTGTATCGATACGACCCCAACCGTATCGATACCCCTGACTCGACAATGCAGAAATTTGCTGGTTTAAGCCAAAAAGCAAGACCATATCACCAACTTAAGACCTCTAAACATGCATACATACACGAGCCAACATAGAGTAACCATCTAGAGGCAAGTGGATCGTAATAAACGATAAACGAGCATTCAACCAACAAGAGATAAGAAGCAAAGATAATCATAACCCAACCATTTGCTAAAAAGGCCAAAAATCCATACAATTCAAACTTAGGCTTACAAACATGAGAAACCATTTAGACATGCCTCAACAAACATGTAAACATCAACACATCATGCCAAAAGATGAAGCTTAGCATTCATAAAGGGGTCAAAAGCCAACACATGCATACTTCAACATTGTTAGCATGGTTGGAAAAAGAGAGCGTAATCTTAAAAGCTTAGCGAGCGGAGCTCTAAAACACAACAACAATGCAGTTCAAAACATATATCTTAATTTTAAAAGCCAAACCATTTAAGGAAGGGATCCAATAAAAGGAAGCATAAACGAAACATGGTATGCACATGCAGAACCATTCCCGGTGGGACTACACATCACCGTATTCAACAACAACTAACCATCACGTGAGGCTTGACAACAACTACGACAACACAACAACATTAAAAAGGGAGGCAAAAACATTACATAATCCACACCACAACACAAATAAACTCATAAGCCAACAATTCACGAAACGAGACGAACATAGACAACTTATGTTCGGGTTTAGGTTGGCCTCTAAGGCTCCACCCAAACTCCAAGAAACCTCGTTGAGCAATTAAAACTTCAAAACAAATTTCACTCACCAGCCAACGTACGAAAGAAGATCGAAATGTTGTTTCAAGCTTCCTCAATACCCGATGTTGCGTCCAAAACCATTTCCTCTTCTTCTAACCATTTCAATCCAAAGTATCAATACATATTCTAACACCAAAACTCACTGAAAAACAACATTCCATCCATCGACACATTTACTCAATCAAAACAAAGCCGAAATCAACCAAAACGTTGCCAAAACATCATCCAAACACAATTTGACTTTACCTAGCATACTTAACCTTCAAAATTCACCAATTAACATATAAAAACACTCATCTTAGGTCCGTATATCTCCAACCCTCGTTTTACCACAGAATTAAGCCAAAAACACCACTTTTTTCACCTTCAAAACTTACCCACTGCACCTAGTTTCTGATTTTATGGGTTTAGGCTACTTATTAACATTATTTAGGATCCAAAAATAGTTTAAAAACATCTCACCAAAAACCCGTTAAAAACTCATACGAAAATTTCATAAACCCATCTCTTTTCCATCAAAACTTTGGAACCCAAAATGAAAAATCAATATTTTGTTAAGATTTTAAAAAGATAAGATTTAATAAATAAAAGCCAAGGTAAAAGTGATGATTACCTTTGAAAATTTTCTATGGAAAAGCCTTTGAGTCAAGGAAGAGATGTTGGAAAGCTTTTGGGAGAAAGTTTTTAACGTTTATATTTTTGGAATAAAGATGACACTTCAAATCCTAAAACCTCTTTTTAAAAATTTCATTAATGGCGTTATCATAAATAATGACGCTTTTATAAAAATCAACATTTTAATTTAATTTTAACCCAAAACTAGTCCTAGATCAAAACTGATAACTCCCGGGCCTAAAACCGGGGCGTTACAGATCGAGTCGAGTCAAAAGATTTCGAGTTATTCGAGTTGACGCGTCATATTTCACATCTCAAACTTAATTTGAAATTTGTTCGATTCGAGTCGAGTTTTTGAGTTCCTTACAAATTTAATTGTAATTATTTACCATGTTATAATACAGTTTGATTCCAATTTAAACGACTTTCTCTAATCATATAAAATATGCATATATATATTTCTTCATATTATTTTTTAAAGTATAAGTAAGGTTTGTAATATTATTTAAAAAAATATCTTCTAAACTTCTAAAATATATTTATAATATTATTTTTAAATAAGAAAGTTTTGGGTATAAAGTATTGATGGGAGTATAAATGAGTTAATGAATTGATGTGAAGAAAAAGATTTATAAAAAATTTAGGGAAAACTACACCGGTGGTCCCCTAACTATCATCGTTCTCCTGTTTTGGTCCCCAAACTATGTTTTTCGGCAAACTCGTCCCTTCTGTTACATAGTTCACATGTTTTGGTCCCCCGACGTTAAATAGCTAACGGTTTTGCTGACGTGGCATTTTTAATATTTTTTTAATCATTTCTCTCTCCTCTTATATTATTTTTATTTAATTTTATTCACTCAATCATGTCGTGACACGTGTCACTACCCTATTACTTGAAAAAAAACCCCCAAAATCTTTAAAAGAGAATATGGTATCGCTGAGATTCGAACCCAAGACCACCAGTGCATATGGCATGCGTGTAAACCAACTATGCTAAGCTGGTTACTTGATTTAAGTCTACTAACATTTATATTGAAGCTATACATATTAACCCAAAAAAACCTTAAAAACACAATTGGTGCAACCGAGATTCAAACCCAAGTAATTAGTATAGAAGGCCAGTGTGTAAACCAATTACACTAAGCCTACTATTTGTTTTAAATTTTCTAACATTTATATTTAACCTATACAAATTAGAAAAAGCACATTCGAACGTAATACCTTATTGAAAAAAATTTAAATATTTAACCACCAAGTTAAACTAATAAATTGTGCTATTTTTAAATTAAATATATTTAACTAAATTATGTTTAAAATTAAAAAATCAAACTAATTTTTTTACTTTGATTGATAATAACAAAACTAATTAAATACGGTTCAATGGGCAAATTCTTTCTGTTCAAACTAACCTGAATAATAGAAAACCGCCGTTTCATGATCATCTTTAACAAGATAGCTATTACCAAAACCTGCATAAGTTGGACAGTACTGAAACAGATTCAATAAGAATTCTCACAGGAAAACCAAAAGAAACAGCATGATCATGTGCATAGTACTTTAACATTTTTAAAGGTGGACAGCAGCATAAAGTTGGTGTTCACCAATAAGTTAAACTTCTAGATAGAATGAGAATCATAAACTAATGGTATATAGGATTCATCACACCCATTGGTTGGGGAGGTAACAACTACATGACGAATAACCAAAAGGAAACAAAGTTTTAAAGCATAAACTAACCCAAAATGCATTTATTTAGAGCAAAAAGGAGGTTGATTAGAACCTATACTGTTTAAATAAATAAATATTTCATTAGTTTTGTTATTATCAATCAAAGTAAAAAAAAATAGTTTGATTTTTTAATTTTAAATATAATTTAGTTAAATATATTTAATTTAAAAATAGCACAATTTATTAGTTTAACTTGGTGGTTAAATATTTAAATTTTTTTCAATAAGGTATTGCGTTCGAATGTGTTGTTTCTAATTTGTATAGGTTAAATATAAATGTTAGAAAATTTAAAACAAATAGTTGGCTTAGTGTAATTGGTTTACACATTGGCCTTCCATACTAATTACTTGGGTTTAAATCTCGGTGGCACCAATTTTGTTTTTAAGGTTTTTTTGGGTTAATATGTATAGCTTAAATATAAATGTTAGTAGACTTGAATTAAGTAACTAGTCTGACATAGTTGGTTTACATGCATGCTAGATGCGCTGGTGGTCCTGGGCTCGAATCCCAGCGACTCCATATTCACTTTTAAAGATTTTGGGGGTTTTTTTCCAAGTAATAGGGTAGTGACACGTGTCACGACATGATTGGGTGAATAAAATTAAATAAAAATAATATAAGAGGAGAGAGAAATGATTAAAAAATATTAAAAAATGCCACGTTAGCAAAACCGTTAGTTATTTAACGTCGGGGACCAAAACAGGAGAACTATGTAAATGAAGGGACGGGTTTGCCGAAAAACATAGTTTAGGGACCAAAACAGGAGAACGATGATAGTTAGGGGACCACCGGTGTAGTTTTCCCAAAAAATTATGTTGAATGAACAAATTTAATAAAATGTAATGTTGAAGGACTAAATTGTAAAAAGAATATATTTGTTAAAAATATGAATTAAAGTGTATATATATATAAGATTAATATCCTATACACTGGCGGTGGAAATTTTTTATTTCCACAAGCGCCTCAATTATAGGGTTTAGGGTTAGGGTTTAGAGTTTAGGGGTTTTAGTGTAAAGGTTTAGAATTTAGGGTTCATGTTTAGAATTTAGGATTTAGGGTTAGAATTTAGGGTTTAGGGTTAGGGTTTAGTTTTAGGGTAATATGTGTAGGGATTTAGGTTTTAACCTATAAACCCTAAATTTTAACCCTAAACTCAAAATTTTATCAACAATCCCTAAATTCAAAACTACTACACTTATACCCCTAAATTTTAAACCCTAAACGGAGTCTCTAACCCCTAAAATTAAGGCGCTTGTGTAAAAAAATTTCCACAAGCACTTGTGTATAGAACAATTACCAGCCTTAATTTTAGGGGTTAGAGACTCCGTTTAGGGTTTAAAATTTAGGGGTATAAGTGTAGTAGTTTTGAATTTAGGGATTGTTGATAAAATTTTGAGTTTAGGGTTAAAATTTAGGGTTTATAGGTTAAAACCTAAATCCCTACACATATTACCCTAAAACTAAACCCTAACCCTAAACCCTAAATTCTAACCCTAAATCCTAAATTCTAAACATGAACCCTAAATTCTAAACCTTTACACTAAAACCCCTAAACTCTAAACCCTAAGCCCTAACCCTAAACCCTATAATTGAGGCACTTGTGGAAATAAAAAATTTACACCGCCAGTGTATAGGATATTAATCCATATATATATATATATAATACTGGTAGTGAATCATGTGGTTTAATTTTGGTCAAAAATAGACTTAAAACGAAAGAGAAATTGGAAATAGGAAATCATTCAAAGTTGAGGGGCTAAACTGCTAAAGTAAGAAATTTAATTTAAAAAATATGAATTGAAGCTAAATATGTATTCTATAGTGGTTTAGGAGCATGTGGTTCAAATTTGATCAAAAATTGACTTAAAACGAAGGAGAGATTGAAGAAATGAGGAAATCATACAAAGTTAAGGGGCTAAATTGTAAAAATATGAAATTTATTTTTCAAAAATATGAATTGAATATAAATAAGTATTCTACATTGGTTTCAGAATATGTGGTTCAAATTTGGTCAAAAATGGACTTAAAATGAAGGAGGAATTGAAAAAAGATGGTATCATAGACTAAATCGCAAAACTGTAAAATTTAGTTTTTTCGATTTTTCGAGTTGGACAATTTTCAACTCGAGTCGAAATCAAAATTAATTTTTGAGTTATTCGAGTCGAGTTTTGCTCGGCCCTGTTGAGAGTAGTTTACTTTTCAATGTATAATATTGAATGGTGTCCATTGATGCATGTAGAGTGATGATTCCGTTTTGTGGTTGCAGGAAAATCAGAGGAAATTTCAACTGATTTAACTCAGACTGATCTTAAAACGTTAGCTTCTTAGTTCCTTAAAGTCTCGTAGTATTTCTGTCCATCTCCCTAAAATTTTGTTTTCCACCAAGTTACCAATTTAATCACAATGTATGACTATGGCAGTGGTTTGCATCTCATGGAGGCTTTGCACCTTCAATTGGATGTCCAGAGACGTCTTCATGAACAATTAGAGGTATTTTTTCCCCCCTCTCTCTCTCTCCGATGCATATTTAGACATGATTATGAGAAATTGAGTATGCTCTTTGTACAGTTCCAGCAAAATTTACAGTTGCGAATTGAAGAACAAGGAAGGCAACTAAAGATGATAATTGATGAGCAACAGTTAAAGAACCAAGATTTCCTTTGAGCCTCTCCAAGCCTCAGTTTCAGAAACTTCAGCAGATGCGCTCACTTCCGGTTCAAGTTTGAGCCTCCAAATTCTTGGCAAAACCCAAGAACAAGACTGTCAAAGTATTAATAAAATTATAAAAATTAGAAATAAATGGGTCAATTTTGAATTAAATAAATATTTTAGGGCCTAAAGTGAGTAAAAATGTCATTAAATTAAAATATTGAATATAATAGTAAAATTAGAAACAATAAATTTTAGATTAAATAAAATCATAATAAAAATATTGAATAGAATTATAAAAAATAATTATAAATATGGAAAAAATAAATTTAAATGTTTTTAAATATAAATTGGTAATTTTATTATTAAAGTATGACTTTCACTTTTCTTTCTTATTTTCCACCCAATTTTGGAGAGAAAATTATTTGTATATGAGTAAGGAAAATTATATTTCCTCCTATTTTCTTTCCTTCCAATTTTTTACTATACCAAGCAACCCTTGAGTTCATTTTGTTTCCAATTTTCTCTTCCTTCATTCTTTTCCACCCAACCAAACAAAGCCTAAGCGTCAAGATTTACATTTACATCGTAAAATATTTATAAATAGTCTGACGATACGATCATTAGATATTTAAATAGTCTCATCTAATTGTCACATATATTAGTAATGTTAGATTATTATTATCTCAAGTGCCACTAAGGTTGCATTGTTAGATTATTGTCCCATATATTAGTTATGTCATACAATCAGTCATTACCAAACTTTTAGAATCATCACACAAGTTATTCAGTTAATGCTTTTCTTAACTTTGTGCATTATGAACAAGGATAGTTTAAAACATTCGGGTCCTACGACCCCATATCATATTTATAAAGTTAATATCATACATTAAGGCATACCACTAAAGACCACCCAAATATATTTACAAATAACAACCATCACAATGTTATCGCATATACATCAACATCGACTTTAAACCCAACTAGCTATACATAGGAGTGCTTTAGTCATTTTCACATCTAAGAGTATTTTGCTAATTTCACAAGCTAAGTGCAAATTGGTAATTTCATGAGTTAGGGGTAACTGTGTAATTTCACAAGTCACGGTATTTTGATAAATTCTACACGTAATAGGGGTGGAAATTGGGTGGAGAATATCCGAAAACTGTGAGATCCTAACCGAGAGGGATGGGAAATAACTGAAATCTTCACCCACGGGGACGGGAGAAGTTTAATCACCGAAGCTCAAATGGATATGAGGACAAAAATTGCTATATCCGAACCGTTGGTATAATGGAATCGTAACCATGTAAATAACATCGGGGATCTCAAAAAATATCCGCAAGATCCCACTATTTTATAGGATTTTCAAAATATATATACTTATTTATCTATATACCCTTAATATATATATATATATATATATATATATATATATATATATATTAATAAAAACTCTAACTATATTATTATCAATTCAACTTTCTCTCAAACCTAGTCACACTCAAATTTTTTAACATGTTTCTATCTTAGTTTTTAGATATAAGCTAAAACTCTTGTATAAATCTTCCCCAACACAACACCTTTTCAATCTTCATCATCTCGTAATTGCTTCCAATTGAAGTATTCAAACTTTATATTTTGAACTGAATATGCCATTTATTTTAGTCAGTAAAATAGTAATTTTGTTTAATTTTTTTGAGATGAAGATTTTGTTTAATTTTTTTGAGATGGAGATTCTCAAAAACTGCGGAGATCCGCCCGAGGAGGCTCAACACATTTCAATCTTAATTTTTAGATATAAGCTAAAATCATCGTCTAAATCTTCTCCAACACAACACCCTTTCAATCTTCATCATCTCATAACTACTTCCAATTGAATTATTTAAACTTTATATTTTGAATTGAATATGTCATTTATTTTGGTTAGTAAAATAGTAATTTTGTTTAATTTTTTGTGAATGAAGATTCCCAAACACTGCAGAAATCCACACGTAGAGGGTATGGGAACGAAAATAATCCCCGAAGCATTTAATAAAGATTATTCAAAACCGTAACCGCAAGTGTTAAGGGCGAAGTGAAAAAAACAAAACAGTCTCCACCTCACATAATTCCCACCCTAACACTATGGTTATTTTAGTGCGAATAAGCATGTTGGCTATTTAACAAAACTTAATAATTTGGTAAATGACACATCGAGAGTCATTTAGTAAATTACACAGGAAAGGATAATTATTCATTCTTATATATACATTTTGTGATCTAAAATGAGAAAACACCTAATAAAAGAGAAGACAATGGACCGAGGTAATTGTGACATATTCAAATGGTTCATTTCCTATAGATTTAGAAAAGAGACTCACATACAAAACGATAGTCGGATTAGAGAAGATGAGAGGGATATTGCCCTCTTAGCTTAGCGGGAGTATTTATTGTCTTATAGTACTGTTGATGATTGAATAGTATCAGGCCTTGTGACAGTCTACAAATAAGTCGACAGAGATAACCCAACTATAAAGCATTAGACTTTGGGAAATTCTAACTATCAACGGCTAAAAAACAGCGGAGTAATATAAACCGTTGGATGAAGTCGATTTCAGCTGAAGATATATCAACCGTTGGATTAAAAGAAAAAAAGGGTGGGTGACCTGTTGAATCGGTTACACTAAAATTGGGGGAAATTAAAACCCATAGTAGCGGGAAAATAGGAAGTTTTCCATTCGGCATTGAAAAAAGACGCGAAGAAAGCCTGGGAGATTCTGCAAAACACGCGAAGCTTGGTAGAGGTGGGGGAATTGGGCGTTCTTACACAAATACTGTATTCGGAGGAAAATGTTTCCAATTATCATGTAAGTAAGGATTTTTTTTAGTAATTTGTGTTTTTAGGGTTTTGTGGGATCATGAACAATTTGGGTTTTTCATTCAGTATTTTTAAGGTTTTGTGGAAATTTTCGGTTGTGATTTGAAGTTCTTCTCGACATACATATAAAAAGGGGAAATATATTATTTTGTGTTTATTAGATATGTTCCTTGTTAATGGTATAAGTTTGGCCGTTACGTACATAATGTTAACATAATTTTGCAGATTGAAGTTGGTAGTAATGGAGAAAGTTTGTGAAGCTGAGGTAAATGGTGGACAGGGTACAGGAAGAAAATTGTCAGCATATATGTTGTTCTAGTAAGTTATAGTTGAATGATGGTGGCATTGTTCAAATTCTAAGTTGATAAGCATAATTTAATTTGTATTCTAACAACGAAATGAATTTTGAACAGTTTCAATGAATGTAGAAGACTTAAGGGTGGTAAAAAGAAAATGAACAATACTGTAAGTAAGATGACAAAATTGTTATTGTGTTTTGGTATTAGTTTGTAATGTGTTCATGTTATTCAAATTTAATAAGTGTGTGAATATTATAGGCGAAGAAAGCACTAGGGAAGAGATGGTCGGAGATGACTGATGAAGAAAAGAAGCCGTACTTGGATAGGTACAAGGAGCTGAAGGGATCTAAAATGGAAAGCAATAGGAAAGGGAAGTCGAAGAAATTAGTAGAAAAGGGAGAAGTTAAAAAGGCAAGTGGATGTTTATATTTATTTTTACTGAAAGTGGTTATTGTATGAATCATTTGCTGGATATATTTAAGCGTAACATAACGGGAAAATTTTTTGTATTAAATGTTGTAGGAGTTGTCATCGAGGTGCAGTATGAAGAAGGTATCAAGCTTGTTTAAAGAGATGGAGAAGATGAAAATTGACGGTGTTCTTAACGACATCGGGTTAGGAGCATTACAGGAAATGATTTTGCGAGAAATTAAGCGGGACCTTTGTCGGGAGTTAGCGGAGAAGTTTGATCTTGAAACGTCCACGATGGAATTTAGTGGACACAATATATCTATTTTGGTAGAAGATGTTGAAGTAATTTTTGGTTAAAATAACGAAGGTTTAGATGTGGAAGTGGCGACGCGAAATGTAAGTGGAAAGGAACTAGCAAAGAAGTACAAAATCAGCACGAAGATTGCATATAAAGAACTTTTAGAGGAGATACTAAGTGGAGGTATTGAGGTTGAGGAGTTGAAAGCACGTGTACTGTTGTATGTTGTTGGTTTGTTCCTAAGTCTGAATGCCAACCTTGTGCCTTCCATGGAACATTTCAAGTTGTTGTGCGAACCCAGATTGAGGGGGAAGTTAAATTGGTGTAAATATGCGTACGATAGGTTACTTGATGGAGTAGCCAAAGTTAAAGCTCGAGATGGGTTGGCATATATGACGGGCTGCATTCTTATCCTAGAGGTAATGTATTATTAAGATTGAGTATTGTTTGAACGTAATAGTTGATTGAGGCAAGAATTACATTTATAGTAATCATATGTTTTTATTATTGTTAAATGTAGGTGAGGCTATTCTATTACTGGAATAGAGTTGCAAGTAGAGCGTCAGCGTCTGCTGTTGGGCGCGGTCGCATACATGCGTGGGGGCAAAAGGATGTCAGCAGGATTGTTGGCCGCCTAAAGGAAGAGCGACCTGACAAAAAATTAAAAGTAAGTGTCAAAAACAAGTTTGTACTGTATTGGGTTAATGGTTGTAATGACATGAAAGGAACTAATTAGTAATGTTTGTAGGTATTTGCCTCTAATGATGAACGGTGCGCGGAGGGAGAAGACGGTGGAAGCAACAATGGTAGTAATGATGTTGTAATGGAGATGTTGCAGAAGGTAATTTCAGAGTTGGGGGAAATAAAAGAGAGTCCTGAAGCTCGCGTTGAGAAGGAAAATAAAATAGAAGAAACTTTGAAGACTTTGAAGGAAGAATCTAAGAATGTTGTGGAAAAGGTTGATGGTTTATGTGTGGATATGATGTATATGAGGAAGGCTCTGCGCAAAGCTGATGCAAAATTTGGAGTAGGTCTTGACGCAGACGAAGCAATGCTGGACAAACCTGAAGTACAAGAGGCTGAGGAGAATGATGGTCGTAGTAGTGACCCTAACCCGTTGATGTTAGAGGATCTGACATTGGTTAAAGAAGACAGCGCAGCAAGCTTCCAGAGAAAGAAAAAGGTATGATGAGTATAAATTTAAGAGTTGTGGTTAACGTTGCATTAATTGAATGTACGAGGTAGTTGTTGTTGATATATTTTCGATAAACTTGTAGGGAAACACAATTGTCGAAGCAAAGTCAAAGGTGAATGGGAAAACGACTCGAGTAGGGGTGAAAACGGGAAATGTGAAATAAGTGGGCGTTTGCACACAAGGGCGATTTCGAGCCTCGGTTGGTTTTAGTAGGCACATGCAGAAAAAAATAACTTGAAATTGAGTTATTTGTAATATGAATTGTATGATTTAGTTTGGTTTTTAAACGGGTGGATGATTTGGGTTACGTTCGATTAGAACATTAATCATTTGTACTATTTTATAATGAAGGATTGTTAAGTAACGTACGTTTAAGATAATATATGAATTGGGTAGAAGTTGTAGTAGATTAGAACTTATTAAATATTGCATGCTTTAATGTTATTCAATAGTGAGGAACAAATGTTGAAGTGTTGCAGATGTTGATGTATGTTGAAATAGCTGATGGAGTTGGGCCGTCAGCGAAAGCAACATGTGACTATATCTGGTATACAGCCTTGACAGAAGGGTAAGTAATCCATATGGCTTATAGAATGTAGTTTGTTTCAATTTAACATGCAATTTTTATGTGTATGTACAGGAAAATCCTGGTAGATTTTGGTCACCTTTATTTGACTGTATTTGACGCTGATACGTTACGACCAAATTGCTGGGTTGGTTCAAGGGTCAATAAAGAACCCATTTTGTACTAATAAATGAAGTCATTTTGAAGGCAATGTATAATAACAGCTTATTTATGTTATTGGTAACATTTAAGTCATTGATGTTGTTGGTTGGTCGATTGTTGATGAAGATAGTAGGACAAAATGTAAAGCAAGGAGAGGGTACATACCTTGCTCATTGAGTGTACGTAAAATTTGTTTTCATGTTATTGTTGAATAATAATGGTTTGTGAAACATTGAGAATAATAATGGTTGTCTTGTAGGATCAACTTCAACGAGGGGAATTGGATGGTTCACAGCTTGCTTCGTATTGGCGTAAGAGTTATGGACCATATGGTAGACTTAGCGACTGCAAATTGGTATGAAGAACGAGGAAACATTTAACTAAACTTTGCAATGTATTACGTAGATATATTATATAGGGTATGCTTAAGTGGAGTTTCATTACTGAAATATAATTGATGGCAGATCTTTATCTCTGTAAATGAAAATAATACTCATTGGTACATGTGCGTTATGGATATTGAGCGGGGGGAAGCGAAGATACTGGAGAGCTTGCCCACAATGCGGGGAAATGCTTCAAGAGTGGGTGTAACACAGAAGTTGGTAATAATCGTAAACTTATAACAATTTAACAATCTTTACTTATGTTAGTCAGTATTTAAAAAAGTATGTGTGTCTGTGCATCTAGCTTAAGAAGCTAGGTGAGTGTTTGTTCGATGAGAAGTTTGTAGATGTTTTTAGCTCACCATCAATGCAATTTCTGATCCCCAATGATGGTGGCTAAATGCAGACGCCAAGGCAATGAGTATATTGTACTTCAAAAACTTGAGATGTATTTTTTTTTGCTAGAATTTGATATGTTTGTTAATAATTTGATGTTTAAAGTAGTATTTCTTTGAACTGAGATGATTGTGGGGTTTATTGCGTTCAGTGGATGCTATTATGGCACACAAAACGTGCTGAGGAAGTGGTACGTTCTGTTGTTGTCTGCATACATTTTAATAACTGTTCCATTGAACGAATTATATAATCCAAACTAATGCATCTATTGTTAACACTTGTGTTGCTAGACGGTCGGGGTATGGGACAGAATGTATATTTTGTATGATCTTGTGAATCATGATAAGAATAAAAAGAGGCGGGAAATTGCAGTTGAAACGAAAGCACATGTTGCTCAACTTCAGTCACGACAATATGTCTGTCGTGTTAGCATTTGTGGGCATGAATGGTGAGGGACTTACTGCTACGTGTGTTGTTCCTTAACCGTTAACTGACCTTTAAACATTTCAGCTAACGTTCATATCTTTTTGATATATGTTGTGGTTATGAACAAATTGAAGTTGGAGCGGAATTGCATTTATTTGGAAGGGAATATCTTTTGTATGTATGAAAAGCACATTAGATAGGAGAGGACCCTTTATTTTGATAATTTTTATAGATAATTTTTGAATTGGACACAAAGAAGTCGGGCAACATATGGTTGTATAGGATAATTTCCTATTTTGTACATGTTCAAGATATGGAGTACATGGTTTAAGAATCGGAAATAGGTTATGCTTGTAAAGGGTTTAGGGTATTGCAAAGATGCATTATGTGTTGAGAAATCATATATATATATATATATATATATCCATATATGTGGCTTTAAAGGATAGACATTTTCCATGGTTGCACTTACATTTATGTACTGTCCATTTCATAGTCACTACTGTCTGAAGATGGTCTAGTTCCAAAAGGAGAAGTCCTGCATCAGATAAAGTTAATTACAATGGCGTTGATTGTAACAAGAATCGTGTAAAAATCTAGGAAGTTCCATAAAAGTGTACCATGGATGTTGTAGTTGGAGGGATACTAAAAAAATTAATGTTGTCCTCGTTTGGAAGATGTTGGTCCTAACAGAAATGTGGATGGAAACAAGCGTTAATCATCATATAAATGTTAATAACGTATGGTGATAGTAAAAAGAATCGTGCAAAGTAAGATGAAGTTGTATAAAATTGTACCATGGATATTCCAGGTTGAGGGATATTAAAAAAATTTCCTTCATCCTCAAGTGAAAATTGATTGAGATTCGGTTGAGATGCGAACATGTCGACGACATTTGAGATATCAATTTCCTCTTCGGAAAGGCATGTTGTGTCCACAAATGTTGGGGTTGGAAGTTGAAGCTTAAGACGAGGGCATGTGTTTTTATTGTGTCCCTCCAACTTGCAAAACGAACAATGAAAGATCTGTGACTTTGCACGTTAATTTTTGACATTGGTTTTTCGTTTTGCTTCTTTTCAGTGTGGGTCCCTAACGGGTCGTTTGCCTTCTTTCTTTGATGAAGACTCCTTCACGAATTTCTTCAGCGTTTGACTGATGCAGTGAGTTGTACAAGTCTTTCTTTATGAAACCAACATTGTGGAAACCACTTGAGTGTTGCGTGAAAAAATTCATAATCTGTGATGTTTTCACCCCTCACATTTTTCAATGCACGTGCCTCATTTAGATCACCCTCTGTAACTTCTCAACTCGACCGAAGAAACGATCACATAATAGGTGGGTACAGCTCGTGATTATGTGCATTATGAAAAAATGATTTCCGCCACTGATCCAAATTGCGACATTGAACAACAATTTTTGCCTTGTAACCGATGCGTGTTATAGCGCGGGGCGTACGTTTACGATCAGCATCATTAACAGAAGCTCTGCGTTTGCCTGCCCGACTTCAACAAAATTCTTGTGATATTAATGAACCAAGGCCATCATACCTTGTTGTTGATCGACACACACTGAACCCACAGTTTATTGCATATTCTTTATAATACTCCCATGCAGCCTCACGAGAGTTAAACACCAAAACATCTAAATTTTCTGGCATAAGCGGTTCATTTGATGTGTGTCCATGAGCCATATTATTCTCTCCAACGTTGTCATCCATGTATGATACAAATATTGAAAAGTGGGTACGAACCTAAAGTTTATTGCATACCGTTGAAATCAATTAGTACAATACACATATGTAAAACATGGGAGCACTAGGTTTAGACATTTTTCTTACCTTCACCTCCGATGTTCTGGTTGAGGAGAGAGTTTAAGAGATGTATGGAACTGACACTTGAAGAGGAGAGAGTTTGAGTTTAATGAAGATGCCCTCTCTGGTAATAAAAAGGAAATAGCTTAGTTGGTGGTAACATTTATTATGCACCAACTATCTTGGTTGGATGAAATAAATGCGTTGGGATCAGGTTTCGAAACCACCATAATTGAGGTTTCAATACCCCCTTTCAGGACCAACGAAATAAATTTTTCTGCCAAACCAGCATCAGAACCAGAAAAAGAAGGTTTCGATGCCCCTTTTAGGACCAGTGAAATACGTGTTTATGCCAAACCAGTATCGGAACCATACAACGTGGTTTCGAAACCCCTTCACAACCCAAAAAAAACAGCACCCAAACCCCTGTGTGGGGAATCGAAACCGGGTTACCAGGTTTTGGAGGGAGAGCAGTTATTTATTCAAACATTTCTATAATATTAAAAGCCGTGAACCCCTCATTCTTCAACTCAACTCCAAATAGAAAACCCTAATGCGAGAATACCAGCATCGACTCGAAGAATTGTTTCTCATCCAATCTGAAATCCAAAGCAAGCTCTACTGAAACTTGAAATCCACACTATTTGGTGCTTGAAATCCACACTATTTGGTAAGTAAATCTAACACTAGTGACTGTGTTGCATCATGAATCAAAATCTGGTATTTTTGCATCTTCATTAGTTTTATATAAACATACGTCTTTTAAACTTACTTCTTTTGCATGAAATTTTTTTGCAGGGAAGCTTAACCGTGTAGTCCTAGCTCTTTATTGTCTTAGATATGCCTCCTAAAAAGAATCTTGGTAAAGGTAAAGGTAAACGACCTAGATATGAACGCGCTGCTTCGTCAGGTTCTCAAGAACCTCCTCCACCTCCAAATATTTTGCTGCTTTGTTTTATTGGTGACGATGATCTTCAACATTACCATGAAATTTATGCTGGAAAAAAAGATTAGACAGGAGCGAACCATAGACTTAGATTTCTTGACTTCATAGGAGTATCTGTTCTATTTTTGGGAACTTTTTTTGAATGGGGATGGATGAAGTATCTAGATATTAAACCCATTGTGTACGAAAACCTTGTCAGATACTTCTATGCGAATGCTACCCTTGTTCATGATGGAAGAACATAAACTGAGGTTGTAGCGATTGAGTCATATCTAATGGGCAGGGAAATTAGTCTAAGTGAAGACATTATTGCTAAATTCCTAGGTGTCAAAAATAGTGGAGAGTGGTATGAAGCAGAGCGTGTCCCTATTAAGTTTGATGATGATAGCCCCACACATCTTCATATCTCTGAAAGGCTTTTGCATCTGATGACAACTTGGTTCTTTCAGCCCTTGGGTGGACGATGCACTCGCATGCGTCATACTGATTACTGGTGGTTACACCAATTTCGGAGGAGAATGCGACCCAACATAGCCTGAATTATCTTCAAGTCTCTTGTGCAACTCATTAGCAACCCTGCAAGTGGCTCCATCAATTATGCATGTGTTCTAAGCCACATATTTGATTGTTTAAATATTAACACCACCTTGGACACCCCAATTCCACTGAAGAGTAAAATTGATGAAACAACTACTAGGAAGACGGGTTGGATGTTCAATGGGGTTGAATGGGTGCATAAAAGAGATGAAGATGAAGCAAGAATTGCCGGAGGAAATGAAGCTACAACGGATGCTCCACCTCCCATTACACTTGAGTCCCTCTATGTTTTTGTCACGAGTGGCTTTCAGAACTTGGATGCATTTATGCGCTCTACTCATGCAGAGACTCAAGCCCGTCTTGGGAGCTTAGAAGAACGTGTTCAATCATTGGAGCTTGATAATCATCGGCATGAATTTCCACCAACATCGGCTCCGTATGCGCCAGAGCATGAAGATGGTTAGACCTTTATGCATTATATAACGAGTTTCTTGTAATACACCTGGTACCGAAAAATATTTTGTTGTACTGCTTAATGAACATTGTTCGATGTTTATTGTAATATACAATGGTTCAGCTCCCTTTGCCTTTGGTTTAGCCTTGCATTTTGTTTACTTTTCTTCAAACTTTGAGTGTGTTCGTGAACATAACATTGGATTGTTTGAATACAGATTATATCCCATGTAATTCAGGAGAAGAGCAGTATCATCAACAAGATGGTCCACTTGAAGGGCATGATCATGCGAGTGCTCCGGCAAAGATGCCTGAAGTGAGTCAAACTTATGTGCGCATGAAGCTTCATCGAGTTGGCATAACGCCAAGTAATGCAATAGGCTTTGATATTCAGAGACCCAGGCGTGCTTCTCAAATGTATGGGGAGTGGTACAGAAACGTACCCGCTGCCCCGTCGAAGAAAAAGCTTCTTCTTCTTGACTACAATGGTGTGCTTGCCAGTGTTACGAAATGAGGTATAACTTATATCCCGCTCTTCAATTCAAAATTTTTAGAAAATAGTTTATAAAATGATTTTTAACGTTGGCAGGTGTGCAACTGCGCCCTGGTGCTGTCGACATTCTGGAATTTTGTTTTAATGCGTATAAAGTGGCTCTTTGGTCTTGAAGGAAAAAGTAATGTGGACCTCTGCCACCAACCTAAATCAATTGAATTAACCAATCTTTTACGAAAATCCCCAATTATCTTATATTGTTCATCATTTCAGACAAAACCTTAATTGGGCACTTTGGAGAGTCAGCGGTCTTAAACACCAATTTGCCTTCATTTGGGTAACTTCTGTCTGCTTTTCTTTAACGCATCTTTATAAACTTCTACTCATTTGAAGGCATTCGTTTCAATTATGCAGGACCAGGATATGTGCGAGGAACATCCCTCAAACCCATATATATTTGTCAAAAATCTGAGTCGTGTGTGGGGCTGTTATGCCTGAGTATAACGAAACAAACACGGTGGTGGTTGACGACTCACCAGATAAAATGATTAATAATCCGGTCAGTAAATAACTTAACCTATTTCTTCTTACTTTCAGCCATGTAATCAATGAATCTTTTTAAAGTAATTATGTTTTCGATTATGTTCATGTCTCAGGAGAACACCTACATATGTCCTAAATCATACAAGGAACTAGATGAGACAACTGATAAAGCATTAGGTAAAACTTCCGAGCTCAAGCATCTTCATTAAAAAGTTGGACCATTTTCTTAAACTCAAAGCTAATTATATAATTATTGTACTTGCATTTGATCTTAGAAAAAGGTGGTTCCATTCGGGTCTATATAGAAAACTTGGCCGCAGCAGACAATGTTCAAGAGTATGTCAAGCATCATCCTTTTGTTGATTGACTGCATGTCATCTTGATCGTCGATTCTTCAAAAATTTTACTCATTCGAGTAATCTTATCTTTATTATATGTTTCTTAGTGTTATTTAATTGTGTAAATACAACAAACACTGTTAAATATGTTCAAATTGCAATGTAAAATTTTCTTTCTTATTCGGAAACAATTCAAATTGTACTTATGTCATTATATGTTCAAATCTGCTACATAGACGACAAACCTAGCCAAAATTTTTAAAGGATCGCTAAACTAGAATAAATTTTTTTCCCAAACTGTGAAACCAGCATCAAAACCCCATATAGGTGGTTTCGATGCCACCTACTGAAATGAATTTTTTTTTCCCAAACTGTGAAACTAGCACCGAAACCCCATACATGTGGTTTTGTTGGGTTGTGTGAGGCTCGATTCGATCAACCAATTTAGCTCACCAAGTGGTGGAGAGGTGGATATTTGGGTGGAAGGGTTGTGGAAGCTAGAAAGATTAAAGACACAATGATTTATAGTGGTTCGGCCTTCTAACAAGCACCTACATCCACTACCTTAGCTTCCCACTAAGGATTTCACAATCAATCCACTAATTGATTCGTCCCCTTTTCTAGGATTAGGAGGAAACCCTTACAACCGATCAAGCTTCTACCCAAGTCTTGATCAAAACCCTCTTTTACAAAGAGACAAAAAAAAGCAAACTAAAACCCTCTAATAGGTGTTTGTTTGCACAATTAAGCACTCACCCAAAACCTAAAACACTTGAGCAAATTTGACAATTTTGGCTCACTAGTGTTTGTCTATACAAGAAATGACACTTTAAGCACTAAGACAATTTCTTGATCATTTGTTGATTGACAATTGAAGCATTAGTCTTCTCTTGATGCTTGGAGGTCCCTTTTATACTCCCAATTGAGTTTATAGCCGTTTAGGACCGTTGGAGTTGAAATAGAGTCGTTGGAGCCTTTAATTCCCTCCATAAATGCAGTTCTGCAGCTCCCCGTTTCGAAACGCTCGAAGCCGTTTCGAAACACCCTCAATATAGAAAGAGCCTTGCAGTCTGTCAGGGTACCCGTTTCGGAACACCCCCTTGCCATTTCGGAACGCGTATCGGAACGCTATAAGCCCGTATCGAAACGACCTGCATTTAAAAGTTAGTTGGGAAAGAGCCGTTGGGGTTTATGACCGTTGTGGTCAGTGCCACGTGGGCGTATCGAAACGGCCTAGCCTGTTTCGAAACGCAGGCCCTGTTTCGATACGTGTATCGAAACGTTTTGGCCACTGGAGGCACCTGTTTCGAAACGCCCTAGGGTGTTTCGAAACACTTGGTCAGATTTGTGAAAATAGGCCTTTGAAAACATGAAAAACCTTAATGAAAAATTCCTTAAATAATATTTCAAGTTGTTTGGACTTTGGAAATGTTTTAAATACTTTTTAAATCAGTCCAAAACATTTTTCAATTATTATATCAAAACATTAGTTCTACAGGTTTCGATGCCACCTACTGTAATGAATTTTTTTCCGAAACTGTGAAACCAGCACCGAAAACCCATATAGGTGGTTTCGATGCCACCTACTAGAATGAATTTTTTTCTCAAATTGTGAAACCATCACCGAAACCCCATATAGGTAGTTTCGATGCCACCTACTGGAATGAATTTTTTTCCCAAATTGTGAAACCAGCACCGAAACCCCATATAGGTGGTTTCAATGCCACCTACTAGAATGAAAAATTTTTCCTAGATAAAATGATATATACGTTTTTAATTACATTGTTTCACGAAGGATCACATTAAATTTAAGGATGAAGTATATTTAAAAAACAAAAATAAACTGAACTCCCAAGTGCTTCAATTACACATTGAAATAAAAAAATGAAACTAAAATAATGGAGCCTCCTCAATCCTCATCCCTGGCCAGGGAAACGACCTCCATGCCCTCTGCCGCCCATGGCACTTGTACCAGCCTCTCGTTGTGAATTGTGCTGACCAACCATCTCTGCATATGATCGCATTTCAAACTTCACCCTATAGTTGCCTAATGAACAAAACATGTATGCATAAGTATGAGCAGAAGTGCCTCTTGTATAAAATAAGAAAATAATAGAAAAAACCTTGAGTATGGCGGTTGAAGTTGTCGATGTCTTCTTTGGCAGCCATATAACCATAAAGTTGGCGCTGTCTAGCTGGACCATACAAGAAGCCCTGACAATGTTGCCAAGCCTCTCTATCGAAACCTTGGGCAGCAAACTGGGTATGCAGACGTTGAGCATCGAAATAACCTCTTGTCGTGCTCTGAAAAATTAGAAGGCTCATCCCACGATGGCTTTGAGGACCGTAAGAATGGCGAGCCTTAACAACAGATTCATAGGACCTGAAATAGTGAAGAAGCTCTTGGTTTCCCATACCAACCCACTGAAGCAGAAAATTCAAGACATTAGAAGTTAAGGAATTGTATTATTCATGAAAACATAATTCAAAAGTTATACAACTACCTTCCCATTTGCATCTTGATGAAGCCTTGTGTTCATTATCATCACCATGGGTGGACAAAGTATTTGGTGAACCGCTTCCTCATTGTTTGAAGGCGGGGGGCAGACAATAGCAGCATCATTCTGATTATCTCTCAAACCACTCAATTTCCCATACGCTTGACCTTGAGGAACAGTCGAAGTACCCCTTCTACGCAATTCCTCGTCCAATAGCTGACCAAGTTGGCGATGGAGTTTTAGCTTTGGTCCGCCTTTGGTTTTGGCATGTGTCACTAGGGACTGAAGGCCACGAAACCTGTGAGTGGCACCAGGACCTCCTTGATATGCTGGACACTGCCATTGAGTAGAAGGGTCATTGATTGTGTTCATTCTATCGAATGTCTCGAAAAACTTGTTGAACCATCTGCTTATTTTCATTGTCTCATGGCTTTGTTCCTCCTCTTCATCAGAATCAACATAGACATCATCATCGTTGTTTGATGATGTCTCGAAATCAAGTTTCATCTTTGCCAATGGCTGAGGATTGTGACCAGAACCTCTGCTCGAACTCATTCTATAATAGAAGATGGTTGAGTATATTAAGTTGAAGATGTTGTAAAGAGTAAAGAGAAGAGTTGTTAATTTATAGGGAATTTCAGTTGGGAGGGAAATTGAAAACTTAGAAGGGAAAGTGAGAAGGCACAATGCAAAGGTACATGAACATGAAACGGTGCATGTGATACAAGTGAAAAAACATGAAACTGAAAAGGCAGATTCGTTCTGGGGGTATCGAAACCAGCTTTATACATGATGACAAGTAAAACAGTGCATGTGATTATAGTGAAAAGACACAACACTGAAAAGGCATATTCCTTTTAAAGGTATCGAAACCATCCTTAGGTGGTTTCAATGCTACCTAGTGGAATGAAAATTTTGTTGATACTGTTAAACCAACATCGAAACTCCATATATGGGGTTTCGATGCTACCTAGTGGAATAAAAATTTTGTTGATACCGTCAAACCAGCACCGAAACCCCATATTGGTGGTTTCGATGCTACCTAGTGGAATGAATATTTTGCCCATACTGTGAAACCAGGACCGAAACCCCATATAGGTGGTTTCGATGCCACCTACTGGAATGAACTTTTTTTACCTTGTTGTAAGGAATTGTGTTCGTACACAATTGCTTACAAAGGGTGGAGCAAATTTATCCCCACACAACAATTCATATGGAATTGGGTATATACCTAATTTCTTATAATTTTAGTAAGAAACTAAGTATATTGGGTAATAAATTGTGTACAAACAGAACTCCTTACTTATTTTGTACCAAATTGTGCATTCTTGTAAGCAGTTGAGTACAAACACAATTTCTTACAAAGGTTTGACCAACTTTGTTTAACAAAAAAATTCTTAAGGAATTGGGTATATACCTAATTTCTTATAATTTCAGTAAGAAACAAGGTATATCGGGTAAGAAATTGTGTAGAAACACAACTCTTTACCTATTCTGTACCAAATTGTGCATTCTTGTAAGAAATTGAGTACAAACACAATTTCTTACAAAGGTTTGAGCCACTTTACCCCAACAAAAAATTCGTAAGGAATTGGGTATATACCTAATTTCTTATAATTTCAGTAAGAAACTAGGTATATCGGGTAAGAAATTGTGTACAAACACAACTCATTACCTATTCTGTACCAAATTGTGCATTCTTGTAAGAAATTGAGTACAAACACAATTTCTTACAAAGGTTTGAGCAACTTTACCCCAACAAAAAATTCGTAAGGAATTGGGTATATACCTAATTGCTTATAATTTCAGTAATAAACTAGGTATATCGGGTAAGAAAATGTGTACAAACACAACTCCTTACCTATTCTGTACCAAATTGTGCATTCTTGTAAGATATTGAGTAGAAACACAATTTCTTACAAAGGTTTGAGCAACTTTACCCAAACAAAAAATTCGTAAGAAATTGGGTATATACCTAATTTCTTATAATTTCAGTAAGAAACTAGGTATATCGGGTAAGAAATTGTGTACAAACACAACTCCTTACCTATTTTCTATCAAATTGTGCATTCTTGTAAGAAATTGAGTACAAACACAATTTCTTACAAAGGTTTGACCAACTTTACCCAACTAAAAATTTTGTAAGGAATTAGGTAAATACCTAATTTCTTACCATTTTAGTAAGAAAATATGTATATTTAGTAAGAAATTGTGTACAAACACAAATTCTTACCTATTTTGTACCAAATTGTGCATTCTTGTAAGAAATTTAAATATAGTACAAACACAATTTCTTACAAAGGTTTGATCAACTTTGTTCAACAAAAAATTCTTACGGAATTAGGTATATACCTAATTTCTTACCATTTCAGTAAGAAAATATGTATATTTAGTAAGAAATTGTGTAGAAACACAGATTCTTACCTAATTTGTACCAAATTGTGCATTCTTGTAAGATATTGAGTACAAACACAATTTCTCACAAAGGTTTGACCAAGTTTGTTCAACTAAAAAATTCGTAAGGAATTTGGTATATACCTAATTTCTTATAAATTCAGTAAGAAAATAGGTATATTTAGTAAGAAATTGTGTAGAAATACAAATCCTTACCTATTTTTTATAACAAATTGTGCAATCTTGTAAGAAATTGAGTACAAACACAATTTCTTACAAACGTTTGACCAACTTTACCCAACAAAAAAATTCGTAAGGAATTGGGTATATACTTAATTGCTTATAATTTTAGTAAGAAATTAGGTATATCGGGTAAGAAACTGTGTTCAAACACAACTTCTTACTTATTTTGTACCAAATTTTGCATTATTGTAAAAAATTAAATATATACCTAATGTCTTACAGTTATTGTAAAGAATTCAGTTTTGGACTCAATTTGTTACTTTATAAGTAATTGTGTATATACCGTTATTCTTATAATTTTATATATATTTGCTTAGAGCTTTGACCGAACAAATCGAACGCGCTTAGGATTGGTTACATTTACGCCTATATGTTTGCTGATGCGTTTGAACGTGCAATGAGTCTATAAATGATGAAAATAGTTTGTTAAAAATGAAGCCTGAGAAAAAATTCTGATTACCCATGTATGCAACCGTGCAAGCTCATTACTAATGTTAAACCACACCTGGACAGATCTTTCATTGTTCTTTGACAAACAATTATCACAGTTCATTTCCTAGACTAGATTCTTACATCCCCAGTTATTTGTGTTGAAACTTCAACAAAGCTAGAATATAGGGTAACGCGGTTATTAGTATTAAATTACCCCTTTGGCCCTTTTGGTAAAGTTTGACTAAAAGATCAGTCGATCATTATGAATCTGGCTCTTTCAGAAATAAGAAAATCTTTCCTAGAAAAAAAAAACAAACGTTCAAATAAACTAAACTTCACAGGGTAAGTCATCTAAGAATATAAAACTTAAATCATGCACTGATACCACTATTCAACAAGGCATTGATCTCTCCGATAATATTGACGGGTCTTCCATCAAATACCGATGAAAGGGTACTTTCACATAGTTTCTTCAGTTCCCTGGTTTTTGCAAGGGCAGCTTCCTGCAGTCAAATTATCGCCCCCCTTTTTTCTTAGTATAAATTCTAATTTTATATTCAACTTGACCAATATGAGAGTCTCTCAGCGCAACAGAGCTATGGAAAGAAGACTTACTTGCTTTGGCCATGAAGAAGATAGCGAATTCTGAAGCTCCATACGTTTGGCAGCCACATCCTTCAACCCTTCTTTTAACTTCACTTCGAGATATTTCTTCTCCTCCAATGTACTGACTAGTCTGTCTAGGAATCTGAAACATAAAACAACAAAATCAGTGTTATATAGTTAAAGCAATGACATGAAGATCGCGACACAAACCCAGTTCTATCCTTACAGGAGAAAAAGGGACTACAAAACACTTTTGCAATAGAAACTAATGAGAAGATATCTCTTTGTAAAAGCAAGATCCTTATCACTAGAAACATTATGAAAATGTGAATGTTTCAACAGGATTAATAATTTTCTGCAACAGGATTTCCAATTAGTTTATCTCATTACCTCCAGTCATATTGCTTCTGAAGCATAAAGATTGGACAGATATCTCTTTTAAAAGAGAATTTAAGGAAATAAGTGAGTAAAAGAAGAAAATAATCAACATATAAACTTAAATTTAGCTATTGGTCACACCTTTTAGAGTTGAGAATCATGATCAAGTCCCGTGTTTTTCTATTTGTTAGCAGTGAAATCGCTAATGAAACATCAGATATCATCTTCTCGATGGCATCAGGTGCATACTGCTGCAGCACCAAGGGAGCAACTGCTTGGACTTGATTTTGCAAGGACAGGGTGTCTTCATTCCTCAACTCCACCACTCGCTGATTCAAAAATGCCTTCATCTGATAACACAACATTAAACCAAACATAAAGCTCTGAATGAGAAATATGATTTTGATCTAAAGACATAAATAATGACACCATAATGGCGAGTATGCATGCATTATATGAATTTCAATGCTGTTTTACTTCACTTATTTTGTCCGTCCAGAAGATATGGTATTGCCAAACCAAAAGTCATAACGCACCAATCCCAATTACATAGAATTGGTCATTAATGAACCTTTTTCTTTGAATAATATTCTAGCAAAAATATAAACAGATGTTACAGCAATATTAGCCAATCAGGTCCTTCCTATAAGATTAATTAGTATATACCTCATATAAATCATCCAGAATCTTATTTCTGTATTCCGTCTCCAAAAGTTGGCTCCTCTCCTCCCTGGTTCCTCGGGTAAGAGGTAAGGAATCTGGAGCAAATGTCTGATTTTCCAATTGTGTATTTGGTAAGCTGACATCATCAATCACATCAACTTGAGGTGTTTCAACACTAATGTCCCAGGATATATCTGACACAGAAATTTCAGGTGCATTTTCTGTTTTATCTAATGGGGTTTTATCAGATTCCACAACTTCATTTGGTGAAGAATTCTGCATTATCTCACTGGCATTGACTATTTCATACGGGCCCAAACCATTACCACTATCATATGTTTCTTCCATATTACCAATATCCCAATCAATTTGAGCACTGTCAACAGAGATATCCCAATCAATAGTATCTGCATTGACATCTATATCCCCACTCGCGATGTTTATTTCATTCTGAGTATTTTCCAAATCAAGGGTTTCAGAAGCTGCAGAAACATTCAAAGATGGAGGATTTTCACGGACGTTTTTCAAGCTGAGCAAGACAACAAGTGAAGATTTCTGCAAATCAAATTGTGAACAGCAACATTATATATCACAAAAGTCAACTTCCAATGCAGCCTAAAAGGAAAAACTAAAAACAGTGACAAAGACGAGCATTATCAGATTTTCATGATTGTCTTACATCCTTTTCTGTATGAGCATCTCTGACAAAATTAGAATAATACTCAATCCCCCGTGAAACAGAATCACCATCAATGACTTCTAGAATCCTGCTAAATGTACTTGGGAGTGAGTTAGCAGTCTCTAAGAGTTCAAGCCTGACATTTTTTCCCTGTAATGCAAAATGATTGCCACTTTAATGCATTGATAGCAAAAATGAATATAAATGAGACCAAGTTGCAACCATCAATATAAATATAATAACCTGCAAACCAAGCTCTAGGCAAGCCTCAGCATATTTAGCAGCTGATAGAGCTGCACTTCTTTTTATATCTGCTTCCTTGCGTTCAAGTTCGGCCAGTTGTTGCTGAATCTTTTGCACCTGTTTTCTCTGGTATGGGCTTTACATTTTACAGAAACTTATCAACAAAATGCATCAATCAACAAAAAAGCAATAATTCTGTTATTCGTTCAAAAGAAGACTAAAACCAAGAAAAACTATGCACTCACATTTCATAGTTTACATTTTGAATAATTATTTGTGCAGCCTCACCAAGGTATAGATGATCTTTCTCGAAAGAACGCACAATTGCTTCCCAAGATCCCTGTCAAAGGATCAATAGCATTTCATATTTATTACAAAGAACCAGTGATTTACTCCATTTGTGTGCAAGAAAGTGCTTAAGTCTTTGTGTAAATGCATGTGCACTGAGAGAGAGGAAGGCGGAGTTTTCGTCTTACAGCAGAACCTGATAAACGGCCAAATATGTTCCGGCTTTCTGGAGTCAACTTAAGAAGAATGTCATATATCTTTTTGGCTTCTAAGTAATCAATGCCTGAAAGCAATATGCTAGTCACTAAATAACCAGAAAAAAACAGGTAATCTGAGAACTCTAATAGACTAGAAAAACTCATAAAGATAAATACAAGGAGAAAAAAATCACATACAAAGCAATAAAATTGGATTGATATTTTGGGACACATCATACAAGGCACTACATAATTATCTCAAGCAGATAAAGAATCTTAGAGAGATAACATGTGTTCAAAAGTCAAGAAGGGGATTTTATTTAAAGAAATCACTTGTCAACTTATGCAAAAAAGCTTGAGCAAGTTACTTGTCACCTTCAAACTTCCAACACATGTTAAGAGTGGCAAACTATAATGCGTGAGCAAAGACTAACTCAAACAAAACGTTTCTATATAGAAGTACACTTGAAGTAGGTTAAACCATAGGCTTACTTGTGTACTTAGCTCAACAGTAAGTAGACATAATCTCTCCACTTAAGAGAGTCTGAAACCCCCTTTCCACCCAAATAAAAAATAAAAATTATTTTTTTTCAAAAAAAAAAGAAAACACTTCACAATAATTTCTCGAAGTTGCAAACCCAATCTTAAGTTTGTATCCAACAACAAATTTTAAACTTTCGCTTCTAAAGCCCCAGAAGACAAGACCCAAACAAAGAAATCTCAGACCTTTGAGCAAAGCTATTGTAAGCTTCCGCTTCCTATTCAGAACCAAAGAACGAATTCATCAATTTTCTCATCAAGAAAAACATCAATCGCATAAATGAAATTTTAAGTACATGCAGCTATTTAGGGAAATATGTCAAACTAATTAATTAGAATAAAACTATTAAAAACGGACCTTCAGGGTCAAGGGTTTGAAAATAGGGATCAGCATCCTTAGGCAACACCGAGAACTCCTTCGATATCTTGGATCGTACCGCCGCCAATCTCTTTCTCCAATCCGATGGTATTCTCTTGCGATCTACCAACCATTCTTCAGTAAACGAAAACCGAAAAATCGTTAAATCAATAATCAAGTGTAGTTTTCATCAAAGTTCCCAAAAGAAGAAGAAGAAGCCGAATAGTTTTCAGGATAAACCGAGATGATAATTTAGGGCGTTACCTCCAAGACGAGAAAATGTGATGTCGATTGGGAGATTACGGATGTCCTCCACTGTTTGCATTGTTGCGTTCTCGAGAAAGTGTTTTCTTGGGGGGAGTTGAAATTAACAGATAGAGTGAAGGGATTTTCTTGGATTTGGGTGCCTTTGAATTTGATGTTGTAATGAAACGACGACTGAAACTGATGAGTTACAACTTCTGCGCAGAACCCATCCCTTTAATAGAGATTCTTTTCGTCCATTTACCTTTTAAATCACTAAATTTAATATTCACTTTTATTTACATAAGCTTTTAAGTTTATTAAAATATATCATTTAATTTTTATTATTTATAAATAAATTTGAAATTATTACTTAGTTTATAACGAAAAAACTGAAACTCACACTTTTATTGCACATATTTTCACATATCACCAATAAATAATGTTTAATTAGTAATTTAAATATTTTTTTTGTTAAATTTTATAGAAAATCTAGTTATTTCTTATTTGAATTTATATAAATAAAATATTTCAGAAAATACTTATAGAAAATTATTAAAATTATCAATTAAACATTATTCGAAGATAATATGCAAAAAATATATTAAATAAAAGTGTAAATTTTAATATTTTATTAGAATTATTTAATAGTTTCGGTATAAATAACTTAATTTATAAATAATAAAAATTGAATGATGTAATTTGATTAAATTAAAGATTTATGATGTAAATGAAAATAAACGTTAAATTCAGTGATTTAAAATGTAAATTATCCTTTCTTTTTGTCATAAAATTCTTTTAGAAGGCTAAAATAGTAAATTAATATATTTTTAAAGATTTTGTATTGTAATAGGGTAAGCTATCTATTTAGTCTCACACGCACCTTTGATAATGCATGATTGATAATTCATCTATAGTATTTTAAATTTATTTCACTATTTTTTTAAAAAATATTTATTTTTATATTATAGAAATAATTAAAATTAATTATAAAATAAATAAAAATCAAATTCAATTTGGTTTGGTTCAGATAACAACAAATTTTTAAACTTGTAAACCATAATTTGTCCAAACATTACAATTATGATTAATTTTAGATTTTTCATTTTTTTTTTTGGTCAGCCCTAGCTTACGGTGGGACATATGTGATTCCCTTTTAATTGGAGTCGGGAGGCTCGAACGATCAACCGAGATAACCAAAGTGGTGGTGAATTGGATTTTTACTTTGGTGGATGAATGACTAAGTAATAAAAATATTGACCCGATAATTTATAGTGGTTTGACTTCTAAACCAAGTCTATCATCACTACTTTAGCTATCCACCCTAAGGGGGCGTTTGGTTCACGGAAAAGATTATTACCTGGGGTAATAATCTTTTCCGAAATCTTATTCCTATGTTTGGTTTGTCCTCATTCCCACCAACCCGGAAAAGATTATTACCAACGGTAG
Organism: Hibiscus tridactylites; assembly: GCA_958450335.1. Lineage (NCBI taxonomy): Eukaryota > Viridiplantae > Streptophyta > Magnoliopsida > Malvales > Malvaceae > Hibiscus > Hibiscus tridactylites. The sequence continues at coordinate 32,269,389 of OY288270.1, forward strand.
TACTTTTTTGTCAACATTCCAGGAATGTAATTCCCACCCTTCCCTTAGGTATTTGTCAATTCCCGCCACTTTGGACAAAATTACCCTTAAAGTAATAGTTTTTTTTTAATTTAGATCATTTGTAGCATATGTAAATGATATAAATTTATTAAATAATTTTGTTTCATATTAGTTTGATATTTAAATAGTTTTACACATATTTAAAAGTAGTTTAATATTTAAATAAAAAAAATCATGGCTATGAAATTTTCGATAAAATGTCTAAATACTCTGTAAATCTTTTATAAAATTTTATTAATAAAATAAAATAGACACATAGCATATTACAAAGAGAAACTTTGTGTTTATTGGTTTTATGTTCTAATTTCGTAGAAATCCTCGTAACTTAGTGTTTCATGATACGATCATCATCTCTTATTTATCATTTTCCTTGACTTTATGTGATTTTTTATTATTTTATTATTTCAATCGTGCTTTAATATTTGGAGAGTATATTTATTTAAAACTATTTTATATAATTAGTTTAAGATTTAAATGTCGTTACCCATTAAATATTTATTTATTTGAATTTAATTTTAAGAATTTTAATATTAATAAAAATATATATTTCATATTGTTTATACACAAGCGCTTGTGGAAACTTTTTTACACAAGCGTCTTAGTTTTAGGGGTTAGAGACTCTGTTTAGGGTTTAAAATTTAGGGGTATAAATGTAGTAGTTTTGAATTTAGGGATTGTTGATAGAATTTTGGGTTTAAGGTTAAAATTTAGGGTTTATAGGTTAAAACCTAAATCCCTACTCATATTACCCTAAACCCTAATTCTAACACTAAACCCTAAATTCTAACCCTAAATCCTAAATTCTAAACATGAACCCTAAATTCTAAACATGTACACTAAAATCCCTAAACTCTAAACTCTAAACCATAACCCTAAACCCTATAATTGAGGCGCTTGTGGAAATAAAAAATTTCCACCGCCAGTGTATAGGATATTAATCCTAATTATATTAGTAGTATGCTAAGTATTTGTGTATGAATCTTCAAGCAAATGTTTTTAAACTAATATTGAAAGTTTAACTTGTTAAAAAAAATATATCACAATGACAATATAGTAAAATTTACTTTCATGTAATCTTATATTCCCTCAACCAAACAATGTAATCTTACATTCCTACCAAATAAACCAAACAAAGTATTTTAATAATCCCAGTAATATCTCAAGTAATGATACATTCCAGGAATCCTATTCCCAAAGGTAATCCTATATTCCGTGAAACAAACGCACCCTAAGGAGATAACCCTCACAACCAAGACTTATATTCCAAAGTCTTGAAAACACTTTCTTACAAGAGAAAAATAAATAAGCAAACAATGAAAACCCTTATAAGGCAAATGTGTTTGCAATTTAAGCTCACACCCAAAATCCTAAACACGAGCAAATGTGACAATTTGGTTCAAAGGATATGACAATTTAAGCACTAAACTTAATTTCTCAATACAAGAATGTTGGCAAGTTGTTTTTTGTTGTTGCATGGCTTCTTGATGAGGTCTTTTGAACCCTCTAAGGAGTTTGTAGTCGTTACTAGCCGTTGGGGTTGATTTGGAGCTGTTTGAGACTTTATTTTCAAATTTCAGCATTAAATACACTTATGGGCTCGTCGGTATCGGTACGCGTGGAAAGGTATCAATACATCTGCTCAAAATAGAAAGAGTCATTGGCCATTTCTACAAAAGGTATCAGAACACAATACAGAGGTATCGAAATGAACCCTTGTGTATCAGTACGGCTGAGGCTCTATCAATACACTAAATGTCTACTGGAATTTGTCAGAAAAGGGGACAAAGGGACGTATCGGTACACGAAAATCCATAACCATACAAGCACTATGGGTATTAATATGGGTCAATCTGTACCGGTACTTTGGGCTCGTTTTTTACACTTTGGCTACTTAAAATCATTTAAAACATTTTTAAAAACCCTTTAAAGCATTTCAAACACATATATATTTTTTAAGTTTATGGGCTTTTGAAATATTTTTACAAATTAGTTTAAGTCTAAAAATATTTTTCTTTAAGTTATATCAAAATCAAATATTTCAACAATCTCCCCTTTTTGGTATAACGAAACAACTTGAAAATTTGTTTTGTGAAAACTCCCCCTTACAAAAATAATTTCAAAACTAAGTTTGAAATCACATTAAGTTCAAAACACCAAATGTTGAAAGGTTAAATACCAATCATTAGAACTTTAGTTCCAATTGATAGGAAATGTTAATTGTTGGTGTAAAATAATAAGGGAGAAAAGAGACAAAGATTACATGAAAGAATTTTAATTGGCTCCCATTAATCAAGCATCAAATAGATTGTTAGTCCAACAATTCAAGAGAAATAAATTGAATTTCAAATAAATACAAAAAATTCAATTAAACATTCTATGTATTAGGGATGTAAAAACTGACCCGACCTGCAAAACTGACTGAAACCGGCTTGAGTCAGAACTGCTTGTGACTCGAAGGACTGGTGATCTGAAACCGATCTGAGTCCGAACTGGTGTTGACCTGAACCCGAGTTAGACCTGGAAATTTTGGATATGAACCCGACCTGCACCCGACCTGAACCCGAATTCAACCTGATAATGTGATAATCGAACCCGGCCTGCATCCAATATGATATGAACTCAAACCCGAGATTAACCTGGGAAATAACTGATATTACCCGACCTGTTATCAACCTACCTGTTATGAATCTGATCTGTAATTAACTCAACCTGTTAATAACCCGACTTTAAAAAATGACTAAACCTGATCAATAAGTTTAATTTATTATTTTACTTGTTTTGAACTTGTAAATAATAATAATAATAATAATAATAATAATAATAATAATGATAATAATAATATGAGATATCAACTTTATAAATTAAGGGCAAATTATATAAAATGACTTCAAATATCAATAACTTAATAAATTGTGATTTTAATTCATGATTGCACCTAATTAATAATAAAAACATGAGAAACTTTATAAATGGGATAGTAACTTCACAAATTCTGAATATATGAAACTTTATAATTGTACAAATTAAATTTATTATAATTTAGTACACTAAAATTACAATTAAATCAACTAAATAAATTTATTATAAAACTTAAGCTCTCAAATCTTATAACAAAAGTTTTACAAGGCTAAAGCCCAACTTTGCTACCAGAAATTTTCTCATTGAGCTTTTATTTAGGCTGCCAACATGATTAAATCAAAGGCAACTTTTCACCTTTAAAAAACTAAAATGCCACCAGCTTAATTCAATCATGGGCAACCAACTAGAAACTACTTAAACTACAATTTACATTGTAAATTCAGCATCCAGACAAGTTTAGAGGCAAAAAAGAACAATTGGAATGAAATAAAAATAATAAAACAATTTCAGTAGTAAACATTTCAGCATCCAGGCCAGTCCATGGGCAACAAGCATCAATTTAGCATTCGAATTTCAGTTCAGACCAATGAGACCATTGTAGGAAGCAAGGAACAATACAACATTAAGACCTTTGAAAGAGTAATAAAATAAAGATAATAAAATAGTATTCAATTGTAACGCACTGGTTTTGGGCCTAAATGTTTTGAACATCAGATCGGATCGGTCGAGAACAATTCAAATCGAGTTTGGTGATTTAAGGAAATCAAGGATCGGGATAGGATAAAAATATGGTAAAAATTATTAAAATCCTTTAAATCATGTTTAAGAGGTTGATCAAATCAATTTTACAAAAAGAGTTTAGGAAGTAAAACATTTTGGGTAGTGACCAAAATGTAAAGTTTCAAAACTATGGAAAAAATACAATTTTTAAGAGATGAGCCAAAACCTTAAAATCTTTAGGGAGCTTTATGGCAATTTAGCCTTTCCTTAATATGACATGTGTTTTAAAAGGGATTTTAAAGTGATTTAATAAAAGGATTTTTATTAAATTAAAATTAATAAATTGGAAAAAAATGAGATTTTATTTGACGTAACTACTTTTCTCTTCTCATTTTCAGTCAAACACCGTTTTAATTCATTTTCTCCAGAATTCCTTTCTCCCAAACACTCTCTCATCATTTTCTAAACAAATTACAAGAGTTCTTTCAAGTCCTTCAAGATTTTTGCTAAGGAAAACTTGTCATTTATTGAGGAAAGCAAGGATTGAAGGTAAATCTCGTTCTCAACCTTCAATCTAGGATCTTTATTGAAATTCCCAAGATCTTTGGCTTCTAATCAATGTTTTTAGTTGAGTTTTCATTATAGTATTGATTTGAGATTGAAATCTTGCAAAAATGTGATGAAACACTTGATTTTCGGACTTGATTTGTTAAGCTCTGTTTTGGATTGTTTATAATTAAGTTTTGAGGTGATTAATATGTTGAAAAGAGGTTTTGTTGATATAGATCCCGAAATCCTTGAGATCCTTGAGTTTTTTTATAGTTCTAGTTGAGTTTTTGAGGTGAAATGATGAGGTAATGCTTGCTGGAGGTATAAGGATGGGTTGAGGTTGATTTTAGATGTGTTTTGATGTTTATAATTGATTGGAAGTGATGTGTGTTGGCTGGGCTTGGTTTAGAAAGCAATCGATTGAGTTTTCGGTTGTTTCGGATGGGTAAATTGGTGTAGTTTGGGTGAGCAACGAGTTTGTGATTGGTTGCTAGCGTTGTAATGCATTTGGATCTCTATTTTGATGATGTGAAAATATGGGATCTTGATCCAGGAGCAAACGAGACGTTTTTAGAGGCTCCATAGGAGTGATTTTCGTGTCGGCGAGTAAGGTTTCGCGTGTCGGTGAGTGGAAAAGAGTTTTCCAGCTTTGAAATGTTTTGAACATGGTTTTGGGAGCTTAGTGTAAGTTTGAAACACTTAGCTAAGCTCAAGAGTAAGTAAATCGAAAGTCTCTCTCCGATTGTGTCATCTATTTTGATATGGTTTGAGAATTATCATTTGCGAGCAAATATAAAGTTGATGATTATGATTAAGCATGAGATGCTTGTGAATGACGCAAGAATGCATGTAATGCTTGGTTTAAGCACGAGTAAAGGAATTTGTTGTTGTTTAAAATGATGCTATACGTTTGTGAATTTAAAAGTGTATTGAAGCTTAAATGGGCATGTTTTAAAGAAAGGCATGAGTTTGCAAATGATGATGCAATGGTTTTTAAGAAATGCATTGATGAATGTTGTTTTAACGATCCTTACTGAGCTATATGCTTACGCTCATTTGTTTTATCAATGCAGAGAATTGAGCATTCAAGGCAGTCCAATAGCAAGGGGATTCCAAGAGTTTTGGTTAAGCAATGTATGTGGTTCACCCTTAGTGTAATAAGAGGCAATGGGTGGGAATTCTTACTTTTTGGATTTGTTGGTGATATTTGCTATCTTAAGCGTGTTTGGTTCCTGATTTTGGACTTGTAATCGGCCTATAATTGGTTTTATGGTTTACCTATGGTGTTTTGCCCATGCTTTAGCTTGTTTTCTTAAACATGTTTGAATAGCTAACGTATCATCATAGATTGATGTGTTCGATGAGTATGATTTACTGTTTGTTGATGTCTGCATGTCTAGTAGGTTGATTGTAACTTGTATGCATGATTTAAGCGTGTTTGGATATGGATAAGTATGTTTAAATGCCTTTGGAATACATTTTTCTGGTATGCGTATCAATACATGGGGAAGTGTATCGATACACTAAGGCCAATTCCAGTCTTTTCGGTACAAGGGTATCGGTACGGAATGCCCGCGTATCGATATGCCCAAGCCAAGTTTGAAGGTCGTACCGATACGCGGGGAAGCGTATCGGTACGCTCTTCCCATCTTTTGCTACTGTCTTCCTGCGTATTGATACAGGCGCAGGTGTATCGATACGGGTAGTTAAAATTCTGTTAAAAGTATCTTCTTAAGTCCTGAAATGTCGCATTTTGGTCCCTGAATATTGTGTTTGCAATTGAATGAGCTTGGATGATCCGTTTGATCTGAAATTTGGCATATTGTAATGTTACATGACTAATTGAAGATTGATAACTTTAAAACCTTAAAAGTCCTTGCATTTTATGGAAATCACAGTTTAATCCCTAAAAGTCAAATGTATGCAATTGAACCTCTAATTGAACTCCGATCGCTGTGTCGTTTTCACCTAATCACTTTGCTGAACATATAGGGTAATAATGTGCATCTAGAGAGGATAAAAGAAAAAAGAAAAGGTCTTTAATCGAGGTTGACTTTAACGAGTTGACTTTGGTTTTCCCCGTGTAATCTTCTTAGTTCGGATCGGGCATCTAGGCTGGCCTAAGGGGGTTACATTTGTTGGTATCAAAGTCAGGTTTCGAAAGAATTAGGGATGTTGGTATATGAAATTGATATGTATTGATATATGTTGATTGAAAAGCATGATTTTGGGTGAATATTGGAACATATGCTATGCTTGATTGTTGTGAATCACATGTGAAATGAATATGATTGTATGATGATGATGTGATATTGATATGTGCTGGTTATGGATTATGAGAAGCATGATGAGTTGATATGCTCTTGTATGTTATGTTATGCTTGAGGGAAATCGGGGTACCCATTGCCTTATTACACTAGATAAATGTTTTTAAACTGTACTTGTAAACTCGGATCCTTGCTTGAGGCTGGCCTAAATCATGGTTTGATTTGTTTTTTTTTGTTATTATGCCTTGTTAAAAATAGCACAATGAGTCTGAGGCGAGAGTTGGGATCGGATACGATCGTACCTGCGGGTGAGCAGGGTAATCAGGGGAACGATGTTCCATCTGTTGAGAATGTGCATGTTTGGTCGTTCTTATCTGGAGTTGAGACGATATGGCAACATGAAGGGCTGGTCTTGTGGGGAAAGTTTTATCATCAGTGGTTCAAGAGATATCTGGAGCATCTCAGGTCGCAGTGAATGAAAAGCTTGCGCATGTATCGTTTGTCGGATATACTAGTTTGTCAAAACAACACATGCATGATTTGGGAGCTGTTGAGTATCATGGGTCGACGCCTGAGGCGTTCGAGGCTTGGTTAGCCAATGCGATTCAAAACCTGGATCAGGAAGGGTGTGACATCGCCTGTAAGTCGGGAAGCGTTGTCTCATTAATGTTGGATGATGCTTGTGTTTGGTGGACATCTGTGTCAGTTGCATCGTATATCCATGATGTTGATTGGGAGTTCTTTTTATCTACCTTTAAGAGAAGATATCTAGGAGATGAGTTCTCGGGGGATAAGCAACATGTGAGTGTGGCTACAGATGGCGATGGTGACCTGAGTGGGTTAAAAGAGCTGTGAGTTCTAGCCTCGAGAATGGGCGTCGTAAGAGACTTCGTGATAGAAGGTTTCGTTCGAGTTCAAGGTTTGTGAATGGTGGTGGTGCGGATTAAGGATATCCAGGTCAGAAAGTGGTGGTTCATCTACCTGAGTGTGATCGTTGTGGAAGGCAACCCACTGGGGTTTGTTGTGATAATAGAGCTTGTTGGAGCTGTGGTGCGACAAGACATGTGAAGTGTAATTGTCCTCGGATAGCGAGACCGGCTCTAGCGCATGTAGTTGATTCTCAGAGAGGCTGCGAGCGCGACCGAGACAGGGTTCGGAGGTGGCAAGAAGGGGCAGAGAGGTGCGAGGCGTGCGATGGTTGAGTTTTGTTGGAATTGTGGGTTTGCTGGACATTTGAGGCGAGATTTTCCAGTGTTAGCTCGGGGTGGTCAAGGTGGGTTGTTTGTTGAAGCTCATTGTGGTCGCGAGTGCGGTCATGGTTCTTTCTTTAGTTTTGGTTTGCATCTTTTTCATGTGGTGGTTAAGGCCCTATTGTTAGTGAAGTTTGGTTAGTAATCGGCATTGTTTTGAGAACAACGTTGGTGAAGAAAGTATAATAGTTAGAGTAGTTTGCTGTAATGAGTTGTAAGAATGGTGAAGTAGGGAAAAAGTTGAGATTAGGATAAGAGGTTGTTTCTGGTTTGGTTCGAGGACGTTATTAGTACGTGTGAACAGACATACATGCACAATTAAAATCATTTGTATACATATATTACATATATTGGTACATACATACATTTGTCATGACATTAGAAGTATGCATACATGTGCATAGGCATTCGTAAGGGCATGTAAGAAATCATGCATATGGATGTTCACACTTACTAATAGCTAATTGGACCTGATAGTGATGAGTTATGATTGGGGTAGTTTATGGGTTTAAAGTTTTGTTTTAGTACTAGTTGAAGAGTGGATGTGAGTTTAGGAAGTGGATAAGTTTACTGTTAGGAGTGAGTGTGGTCTAGCTTGGTTGGCCGGAGGCAAAGTTCTAGGTGTTTTAAGGGCCTTTGGCGGCTTGGTGGTGAAGAGAAGACCGTTTTGGTTGGAATCGGCCGAGGTTGTTTGGTGTGTAGTTAAAAGCTTTTTGAAGTAGCCGTTGGGTATTGTAGTTTCTTTGAGATGGACGGTTGTCGTAGATTTGCGGATGTGGTTTTAAAGTGTTGTTGTATTCTTGCTTGAATAGTTATAGCATGATGGTTGTTTTAGGTGGATGAAGTTTTGACGGTGACCTTGGAGGAGTTGGAAGGAAGTTCTGACGATAGTTCTAATCGAGGTTTAGCTTGAGTTGAGTAGAGAGTTCATGGCTCTTGCATGAGTTGTAGGATGACTGGTTAAGCAAGTTGGGAAGGTTGTAGTGTATGCTTTCAGTCGGATGCAAGTGCTTGGAGAATGAGCTTTATGCGTGGTTATGTAAACTCAAAAGCCATGTTGTTTTGGCTGGGTCCTCGTGAGAGGGTGTTCTGTTGGCTGAGTGTAGGTAAACCTTCTTGAGATAGTTGATGTAAGTGAAGTAATAGTTGGAGACGGTGTTAGAGTCTCGTGATGAGGATTTTCAGTTGGTGAGTGGGCGAATTTTGGGTTTTCGTGTTGAGAAGTGTAGGGTTCACGGATCACAAGGGTATAAAGTGCCTAGTGTTTCAAAAAGAGTTGAATCTTAGGACATGAGGGTGGTAGGAGTTGATTAAGGAGTGTGGCCCGATGATGAAGTATTATGATGGAAAGGCCAACATTGTGGCCAATGCTTTGAGCAGGAAAGTGGTTGTGGAGTTGAGGGCGATGTTTGCTCGCTTGAGCGTATCACGAGATGGTGGTCTTGTTGCTGAATTGTGGGTGAAACCATCCCTGAACCAGTTGATCAGGGATAAGCAATTACTTGACGATACTCTTATACCGTGCGTTCAAGATATCGTGGGTGGAAAGCCTTAAGATTTTTGTTTCAGTGATGTTGAGTTGAGGAGCTCTATTCTGGATGAAGCCCTTAGTGGTTATTTCGTAGTGTACCATGGTAGTATGAGGGTGTATCGTGGTTTGGGAGTGGGTGATGCCTGATAAAGTGAAGAAGGGTGTTGACAAGTTTGTAAGCAAATGTTTGGTTTGCTAGCGGGTGGAAGCTAAGCTTTGGTTTCCTTCTAAGATTTTGGATTATCTTTGACACTTTCAAAGAGGAATTATTGGTTGGGTGGTTGTTGACCGTCTTGTAAAGTATGCGCACTTCTTGGCAATGCATACTATGTGTATGTTGGATAAGTTGGCCGAGTTGTATGTTGTTGAGATTGTGCGTTTGCACGAAGTGCTGAAGTCTGTTGTATCAGATAGAGATCCAAGGTTCACATCGAGGTTTTGGGAATATTTGCATCAAGCATTGGGTACACGGTTGAATTTCAGTACTTCCTATCATCCTCATATGGATGGACAGTCGAAACGTATGATCCAGGTGCTTGAGGACATGTTGAGATGTTGCGTGATAGATTTTCAGGGTTCTTGGGAGAAGCACTTGCCGTTGGTTGAGTTTGCTTACAATAATAGTTACCAGGCAAGTATTCAAATGGCTCCATACGAGGCTTTGCATGGGAGAAGATGTAGGACCCCTTTTTGTTGGGCTGAAGCTGGGAAAAAGTTGATTTCAATGCCAGCTATGTTAAAGGGAACCACCGAGAAGGTGAAGCTCATTTGTGAGCATTTGAAGGCAACATCAGATCGACAAAAGTCTTACACGGGTCTGAAGCGTAAGGAGATTGAGTTCGCGGTTGGCGAACATGTGATCTTGAAGTTATCGCCTTGGAAGAAGGTGATAAGATTTGAGCGTTAGAGTAAGCTTAGCCCGAGGTTTATTGGACCATATGACGTTGAGGAGCATTTTGGTTCTGTGGCTTATCGGTTGAGGTTGCCTCCTCCCGAGTTGGAAAAGATTGAATTTTTTGTTTCATGTCTTGGTGTTGCGGAGGTATAAATCGGATCCTTCGTATGTGATGCCTGTTGAGGAGGTAGAGTTGAATCTGAATCTGTCTTATGGTGAATAATCGGTGAACATTCTGGATGTGAATAATAAAGTTCTTTGTGGCATGATGAAGCAACTTCCACACCTTTTTCCTTTCGGGTAAAATTTCGAGGACGAAATTTCCTAAGTGGGAGAGAGTTGTAACGCCCTGGTTTAGATGTTTTGAACATCGGATCAGACCGATCGAGAACGATTCGAATCGAGTTTGGTGATTTAAGGAAATCAAGGATCGAGATAGGATAAAAATCTGGTAAAAATTGCTAAAATCCTCTAAAATTGTGTTTAAGAGGTTGATCAAATCAATTTTACAAAAAGAATTTCGGAAGTAATAAATTTTGGGTAGTGACACAAATGTAAAGTTTCAAAACTGTGGAAAAATACAATTTTTAAAAGAGGAGCCAAAATCTTAGAATCTTTAGGGAGCTTTATAGCAATTTAGTATTTCCTTAATATGACATGTGTTTTAAAAGGGATTTTAAAGTGATTTAATAAAAGGATTTTTATTAAATTAAAATTAATAAATTAGAATAATGAGATTTCATTTGACGTAACTACTTTTCTCTTCTCATTTTCAGCCAAACACTATTTTAATTCATTTTCTCCAGAATTCTTTTCTCCCAAACACTCTCTCATCATTTTCTAAACAAATTACAAGAGTTCTTTCAAGTTCTTCAAGATTTTTGCTAAGGAAAACTTGTCATTCATTGAGGAAAGCAAGGATTGAAGGTAAATCCCGTTCTCAACCTTCAATCTAGGTTCTATATTGAAATTCCCAAGATCTTTGGCTTCTAATCAATGTTTTTAGTTGAGTTTTCATTATAGTATTGATTTGAGATTGATATCTTGCAAAAATGTGATGAAACTCTTGATTTTCGGACTTGATTTGTTAAGCTCTATTTTGGATTGTTTTTAATTAAGTTTTGAGGTGATTAATATGTTGAAAAGAGGTTTTGTTGATATAAATCCCGAAATCCTTGAGATCCATGAGTTTCTTGATAGTTCTAGTTGAGTTTTAGAGGTGAAATGATGAGGTAATGCTTGCTGGAGGTATAAGGATGGGTTTAGGTTGATTTTAGATGTGTTTTGATGTTTATAATTGATTGAAAGTGATGTATGCTGGCTGGGCTTTTTCAAAGAAGCAATCGATTGAGTTTTTGGTTGTTTCGGATGGGTAAACTGGTGTAGTTTGGGTGAGCAACGAGTTTGTGATTGGTTGCTGGTGTTGAAATGCATTTAATGCATTTGGATCTCTATTTTGATGATGCAAAAACAAGGGATCTTGATCCGGGAGCAAACAAGACGTTTTTGGAGGCTCCGGAGGAGTGATTTTCGGGTAAGCGAGCAAGGTTTCGCGTGTCGGTGAGTGGAAAAGAGTTTTCAAGCTTTGAAACGTTTTGAACGTGGTTTTGGGAGCTTAGTGTAAGTTTGAAACACTTAGCTAAGCTCAAGAGTAAGTAAATCGAAAGTCTCTCTCCGATTGTGCTATGTTTTGGTTTAAAATGCACTTGATTTAAATGTGTTTTGATTATTGTTTTAAAGCATGTTTTGAGCAATGATGTTGCTGGTTTTAAATTCCATTTTTTTAAGGATGCACATGGTAAGTGATCCTTGAGTTTATATGATTTATGCAATTGGTTTTAAGCATGTTAATGCTTGTGAAAGTGGCATTGTGGTTTATGCTTGTAAAATAGTGAATTAATGATGATTGATGATTATATTTGCAAGTGATGGTAAATGGTCTTTGTTATTTTAATCGAATATAGTTAGCCGGCTATAGGATTGGGTGCACCGTGAATAAAGTCGCCTTGGATGTCGAGGGGTTGTGATTGTGACGTAATCTCCATCCAAGTTCCCTAACAATTGAGGAATGAGTGTCACCACGATGGATGATGACTCTCGTGGGTAGACTTAGTTAAGCGTCACAACGGTGGAGGAATGCTCCCGTGTGTGAGCTTGGTTAAGGTGATTACAATGATTGAGGTAGCTCCCATGTGTAAGCCTTGTTTTGTGTCCCGACTCTCGCTAGTGGGTTATATAACTACCGATGAGTGATGTTGAAGGGTTGTGATTGTGCCATTAACTCCACCATGGGTGTTGAGTGGTTGTGATTGTGCCATTAACTCCACCATAGGTGTTGAGGGGTTGTGATTATGCCATTTAACTCCATCACGGGTGTTGAGGGGTTGTGATCGTGCCATTGATCTCCACCTTGTGTAGTCTGGTAGTATGTATGAAGCGTGTGGGACAACGCTTGTGATCCGCGTATCTGATTGTGTCATTTGTTTAGGTATGGTTTGAGAATTATCACTTGCGAGCCAATATAATGTTGATGATTATGATTAAGCATGAGATGCTTGTGAATGACGCAAGAATGCATGTAATGCTTGGTTTAAGCACGAGTAAAGGAATTTGTTGTTGTTTAAAATGATGCTATATGTTTGTGAATTTAAAAGTGCATTGAAGCTTAAATGGGCATGTTTTAAAGAAAGGCGTGAGTTTGCTAATGATGATGCAATGGTTTTTAAGAAATGCATTGATGAAAGTTGTTTTAACGATCCTCACTAAACTATATGCTTACGCTAATTTGTTTCATCAATGCAGGGAATTGAGCATTCAAGGCAGTCCAATAGCAAGGGGATTCCAAGAGTTTTGGTTGAGCAATGTATGTGGTTCACCCTTAGTGTTATAAGAGGCAATGGGTGGGAATTCTTACTTTATGGATTTGTTGGTGATGTTTGCTATCTTAAGCATGTTTGGTTCCTGATTTTGGACTTGTAATCAGCCTATAATTGGTTTCATGGTTTGCCTATGGTGTTTTTCCCATACTTTAGGTTGTTTTCTTAAACATGTTTGAATAGCTAACGTATCATCATGGATTGATGTGTTCGATGAGTATGATTTACTGTTTGTTGATGTCTGCATGTCTAGTAGGTTGGTTATAACTTGTATGCATGATTTAAGTGTGTTTGGTTATGGATAAGTATGTTTAAATGCCTTTGGAATGTGTTTTTCTAGTATGCGTATCGATACACTGGGAAGTGTATCGATACACTAAGGCCAATTCTAGACTTTTTGGTACAAAGGTATCGGTATAGATTGCCCGCGTATCGAGTAGCCCAAGCCAAGTTTGAAGGCCGTACCGATACACAGGGAGGCATATCGATACGCTCTTCCCATCTTTTGCTACTGTCTTCCCGCGTATCGATACAGGCTTAGGTGTATCGATACGGGTAGTTAAAATTCGGTTAAAAGTATCTTCTTAAGTCCTAAAATGTCATATTGTAGTCCCTGAATATTCTGTTTGCAATTGAATGAGTTTGGATGATCCGTTTGAGCTAAAATTTGGCATGTTGGCATGATACATGAGTAATTGAATATTGGTAACTTTAAAACCTTGAAAGTTCATGTATTTTATAGAAATTACAGTTTAGTCCCTAAAAGTCAAATGTATGCAATTAAACCCCTAATTGAACTCCGATTGCTGTGCCGTTTTCACCTAATCACTTTGCTGAACTTATAGTGTAATAATGTGCATCTAGACAAGATAAAAGAAAAAAAAAGGGTCATTAATCGAGGTTGACTTTAAATAGTTGACTTCAGTTTTCCCCATGTAATCTTCTTAGTTCGGGTCGGGCATCTAGGCCGGGCTAAGGGGGTTACATCAATGGTAAACATTTCATTCCAGTGTAGGCAGAGCAGGAAATAAGCATCGGTCCAGCAAGCATCAAAATATTCAAAGCCTCAAAGATACCTTACAAAAAGAAGAAAATAAAATCATTAATAACAATAAACAAATTGAAATATTAATAAAAATAAAGTAAACCATATATTTACCTTTAAAGGGCAGAATCATTAGCTATATTAAGATATTCCTCATCCCTTTCTTCCGATTCGAAACCATACAACCAGTTTCGAGTTGTTACAAAAACTTCAACATTTTTAGTTAGAGTGTAGCTTTCAACTTGTTCAAGATTCGATCCCCCATGCTAAAGGAAGATTCTGAAGCAACAGAAGTAATTGGAATGACCAAAATATCTCTGGCCATGCGAGCAAGTACCAGATAAGAAACACTTTGTGTTTTCTAATACTCTAAAATTTCAAATTTAGAATTTTCATTACGAGGAACAAATGACAGATTAATGTAGGATTCAACATCAGAATTTCCACTCCTTGAAGCAGCTAAATTAACATCAGAACTATGAAAAGACAGAAATAAACTAATTTAGTATTTAAAAATAGAATACAAGTAATTTAAATAAAAAAAATTTGAAAACTAAATTACGAAATCTAACCTGAAATAGAGCAGATTTTTTAAATGGTCGAGGTCAACTGAAACCAGACCCACTTGTCATTTGAGTTGTGTTACTTTGGACAGATAAAGAAGAAGAAGAACCACAAGGTGCAGATTTTGAATAAAAGATGTATAAATTAACAAACTCTGCATAAATGGCAATTACCCTTCGTTGAACCTCATCATCTATATAAAGAACACTATACAATTCTATCAAAAGTTGTAATTTATATGGAGGATCAAGCAAAACAGCAAAAGACAAAATTATTGAGTGATCTGCCAGTATTTTTCATATAACTCAAGCATAGGTCTAGTTATTGTAGAAATATTTTGGAATGGATCATTGTGAGCATCACACAACAACTTCTCAATTGCAACAACGTTAGTCAAGTACAAGTTAGTTGTTGGATACTTAGATCCAGAAAACAGAGTGGTAATTTCATAAAAGGCTAAAAAAGTTACAAATCATATGAATAATTTTCCATTCAGAATCACTAATCATTTCCAAGTCATTTTCCCTATTAACAAACAAGTTAATGGCTAACTTAGTATTTGCAAAATTTAAGGTTTGATGTTTGGGGTTATTGGTATAGATTTCAAATTAAATGTTTAGGGTTATGTGTCTAATTTAACGGTTTATGCTTACACTTATTAGTATTTGCAAGATTTAGGGTTTGATGTTTGGGGTTAGTGGTATATGTTTCAAGTTAAATGTTTAGGGTTATGGGCCTAGTTTAAGGGATTATGCTTACACTTATTAGTATTGCCGCAACCCTTTCGAGCTCCAACTTTTTGAAAACTAAAAAAAATACGAAGTCGCCACCAAACTTTTCGAAAAGTGTGATTGGATCACTTTAAAATAGAGTTATTTTAACAAAACGCGTTGTTTTAATAAAACAACGATTTTGGTCTACGAATAAAAGAAAACAGGTTCGGGGGTCGGTTACGCGTCGGGAAGGGTTAG
Source organism: Hibiscus tridactylites (assembly GCA_958450335.1). Classification (NCBI taxonomy): domain Eukaryota; kingdom Viridiplantae; phylum Streptophyta; class Magnoliopsida; order Malvales; family Malvaceae; genus Hibiscus; species Hibiscus tridactylites. Next base: position 32,284,976 of record OY288270.1, read on the forward strand.
CACCCCCACGGCACCAAAAATTGGTACCTAATTGATTTTAAAATTGTTTTCAAAACTGGAATTTGCAAGTTCACGAAGGTTCGACTTTATTTGTCCATTTAATGAATATCAAACTATTTTAACGGCCTTATTGCCCATGAGATGAACTTTAATCACCGCCAACATTTCTGGCACTAAACCGTCATTCTCGTTTGATAAGATACCACATTGAATTAATTTCACTTTTCAAGCAACAAAGAAATTTAGTGCGTTGGGCATTTTATATTTATTCTAAGTTCGATTAGTTAAAAATCCTAAAAAAATGTCTAAGTCTTTTATTCCTAATTAAAAGTTTAAGTTTGCTTAAGTGTGTCTTATTATTTTTGAGATGTAATTTTTCAATAAAATACGTCTCTATCTAAGCTTTAGAACCTATTCCTATGTTTTAACCTATTTTTAAAGAACAAGCAAGAAACTTATTTTTCCCTTTTGTTTTTCGCTTTTTATTATTTCTTTTAAAAAACCTTTTATTTTTTTCTTATGTACTTTTAAAACCAAGACCTTTTTTTTCACTTTTTACATTTTTAGCTTTTTTCTATTTCTATTTTCAGTTTTTTTTTATATTTTTTATTTCGAAAAAAATTTCTCTTTAAAAACCTTTTCATTTTTAAAAGCTTTTTTTAAACTGTGACTTTTTTTAAAAAATAAACCTTATTTTTTTTTGAAAAGATTTACTTTTAAGCTTTTTTTTTCTAAAACTTTATTTTCCCTAGAACTCTAAACTTTTATTTAAAACCCTTTTTAAAATTTATTTTCTTTTTCTTGAAAACTTATTACTTATTTAAAAAAACATCTTTATTTACTTTTCCTTTTTTTTAAATCACTTAACCTACTTTATTATTAGAACTAAATTTCAAGAAATAACCCTTTTATTATTTTTTATAAATTAAGCCTATTTTATTATTTCTACCCATGAATTATTATTTCTTCTAATTAAATCCCTAACTTTAAGTTTTTTAATAAAACCACATTAACTCAATTTTATTCTTACATTTTAATAGCAACACTTTTGAATTTTTTTTTTATTTCTAAAGATCAAAACACTCCTAAACAACATTTTTAAAGCATGCAATTTTTAAAGAGTAAACCAAAAATTAAACAAAAATTTAAAGCGGAAATATTACTGGAGTCGCGAAACGATTTTCTGACTTCAAGAACACAACCTAAAATCCACAAAAAAACACAAACACAAACACAAAAATTCAACCAAGAACAAGCATGAAAATTACTAAAAAAATACTAAAAGGAAAGATAGAAATTTTACTGAAACGACGAACGAAGAACTCAAATATGAACTTCTCGAAATGCTCCCAATTGCTTCTCGAATATTGCCCCCAAGCTCGAACTTCAACTCCAAAATTTCCAGCAACTATTGAGAATTTTTAAAGAATTTTTCGGAATTTTTTTCTAAGCTTTTTGCTTTTTCAAGTGTGTTTTCTCTTGAAATTAGGTGTGATGAACAATGGAGAAAAGAGGGGTATTTATATTAGGTTTTGAGCTTGAGTATCAAGCAAAATTCGGATTTTAATCCCCAAATTGAAGCCAAAATTAGACAAGGAACTTGATTCTTGGCAAACCCCCTCAAACTCTATCCAATTTGGTTTAGATTTGAAGCTAAAATTTCCCATTGATTCAAGCCTAGGGTTTGACCATTTGTTTCGGTTTTATGCAGATTCCGGCGACCATGGGCGGCGGTGACGAGCGACATTGGCATCGTTGAGTCGGCGATAGTGAGACGCGTCGACTGACACTAATGGCGACGACAGCCGTAGCTGGTGGACGCCGGACGACCACTAGCAGCGCACGTGTGGCACATTCGCTGGTTCCCCTTTTTATTATTTTTTACTATTTTATTTATTTTTATTGCTATTTTTTCCTTTTAGTGCTGTTTTTTACTATTTTGTTTGCTATTTTTATTACATTTATTATTTTGTATTGTCATTTTATTTATTTTTTTTCTACATTTATTACCACCATTATTATTTATTTTTATTATTATCACATTTTCTCTTTTTATTTCTTTTAAAAAGAATGGGCTTATATTTCAAGATGGGCTTTGGTTTTTTCTTTTTGGAATGAGCTTTACAAAAATGTGTTTTTTTGTTTTTTATTTATTTTAGAAAGAGTGGGCCTTTTATTAATTTAAGGAAAAAAGATTTCTCTTTTTTATTATTTTTTTTCAGATTATTTAATATTGGTGGGGTGAAAATCTAGTGACAACAGCTACCCCTATTTGCTTATCTCTGTGCAACAGAGATAAAGCAAAGACCAAAAGGCACTGATTTTCACCGATTTTCCAATCGGCTCCATTCTCCTGTTGCCCGAACGGATAGGTGTGCTCTATTCACCTTATGCTCGAATAGCTAAGCTGGGTTCCATTCTCCAAATGCCCGAATGGATAGGCTGATTCTATCCTCCTCATGCTCAAATAGCTGAGCTGGATTCCATTCTCCAAATGCCTAGACAGATAGGCTGGTTTTATTCTCCTTATGCTCGAATAGCTGAGCTAGGTTCTATTCTCCCAAATGCCTGAATAGCTGAGCTGGGCTCTGTCATCCCAAATGCTCAAATAGGAAGATTCTTCTGAAAAATTTCATCCTCTTTACACTTGGATGAATAAGCAAACTCCATTCTCCTTATGCCTAAACAGATAGGCGAATCTTTTGAAAAATTTCATCCTCCTTACATTTGGATGAATAAGCAAACTTTCATTTGAACATGCTTCCATGTTCCTGAAAAAAACAAAAAAAATGCGACATGCAATACAATTATGATGTATATGCTCCTAGGGATGTCTAAAACATGAATGCATGACAAGTTTTTCCTTTTAAAACTTCTTTTGCTTAGACCGTTTTCTTAATTTTTGATGAAATTCTGATTATCGATGTCAACCCGATTAATATGAACTCTCTCCTAAACTTGCGTAGATAAGAAGGCTAGCTTCACTTCTCTTTCAATTCTTCCTGGCTTTCCAGCTTCGAATTCACCATTCCTTAGGATAAGGCCCTCTCCCTTGCCTTAGAATTCACCCCTGAGTCATGAACAACTCTTGCTTTTGATTCATTTTTGATCTTTTGCTTACTGAATTTATCTTTACATCTTACTCTCACTTCATTGGAGACACTTAATCCTCATGTGTCTTCTTAATCAATATTCAAGGATGAGCTCCCTAAGTCGAATTTTGACATTGTAAGTATGCTCTCATTATCATGTAAGGAAGGCTGGTGGTTAGGAAACACTATTTAAGCGCCAAGACACTTGTAAGGTTTTTCTTTATTTTTAAGAATTTTGCAACAAGGCTTTACTTCTACTTCAAGCATTTTAACGTCATATGCCCCAAACAATAATTATGGAACACTTTATAGTCCTTGTACTTTCCAAAACATTCTCAATGTAATACTCAGAAATCTTTTTCATATCTAAATGATTGTCAAATCCATTGATCCTTATTTCAAAGCAAGATGATAATAATGATAGGGAAGGAAACAAGAAAGAAAGAAAGAAAAATCCATGAAACTAATTTTATTAATGTTGTGGATAACACAAAAAGGTTTATAAAAAGAAAGGGGAACAAGTATTCAAATATCAATAGTCCAAACTCCTTATATCAAACGCCAGAAGTAATCTTGAATGCCACCATTGTCGAGGAAACTTTGAGTACAATGCATAACTTGTGGAGCCCTGAAAACTATCTTACGAATTATCTGAGCTGCCATTACGGGTTTTCAACTCAGACCCTCATTTGGTTTCAAAACGCCTTTTGTGGGTTTTCATTTTGAACCCTCCTTTTCTTTTTTTTCTTTCTTTTTTTCCTTTTCTTCTTTTTCTTCAAGCATAATACTTCTTAACAGTATTCGAGTTCACCAGGTTTTGAAACCCATTTCCATCCATCTCAGCTAAAATCAATGCTCCACCGGAAAGAACCTTTGTCACAATGTATGATCCTTCCCAATCAGGCACCCATTTTCTTCGGGGATCACTTTGAATTGGCAGCTTCCTCTTTAATACCAGATCACCTTCTTGGAACTCTCTAGGGCAAATTTAACCCCCTCGACTCGGCCTGGCCGATAGACCGAACGGAACGGATCACACGAGAAATATTGACATAAACCGGGAAGGTTTACCTCAATAAACGACCTTTTTTCTTTTATCTTGTCTAGATGCAACCTAGGTTCTTATGGTACGTACACAAGTAGCGGATAAAAACACCAACATAATTGCCCTTTGATTAAAGTCGATTAAGGTTTAGGGACCATTTTGTAATTTTCATAAATTATAAGGGTTATTAGCAAATTCGAGTTACCAAACTTTAATTAGATTCATTACATGCTTTTCGATTAAATCTCAGCTCAAAATGACATTTAGAACTCATCCAATTGCATACAAGGCAAACAGGGACCAAAACGTAAGAAACAGAAACTTAGAACAATTCAAAAACAGGTCCAACGGTCAAACATTTCAGAACAGAATGCCCGATATCAGAATGGCCATTTCGAAACACAACTGACCGTTTCGATACGCAGGTTCGTTTCGAAACTCCTCAAACACGTTTCGGTAAGATGGTTCATAGAGGCAAAATGTTCTGAAACAGGCCTCACTGTTCTGAAACACCAAGGCCATTTCAGGCCACCGTTTCAAAACATGAAAGGGTGTTTTGAAACACCTGGGCCTGCAATGTTCTAAAAAGCTGGTTTAAATCACTCTGTGCCCTCTAAAACCATCCCGACACATACCCTAACATATTGGTAACTTAGTTACACATCAATGACCACATATACGAAGCATAAGCAACACCATAGCATCGTTCTCATAAGCTACGGAACTAAAGGTATGCTTCCTAGAAGTCAAAAGCACTAAAAGGCTAAAATCCAAATGCAAGCATAAAGCCAAACTCAAAGGCCATTTACAAGTCCCAATATGCATCTCAACCTTGCACAAAAATAGAAAATACCAAATTAACAACATTCATTGCATTGGTCATCCCCATTGCCCTTATTACACTAGATCAAAAGCACAACATACTTTTAGCAAAATGTCTTGGTGTGATTCCTCGAAGATACTACCTTCAAAAGCCTAATTATCTGCATTGATGAACAAAGAGAGCATAAGCATGCAAGCTTAGTGAGGATTGCTCAAAACCACACATATCATCAATGCTCAAAACCATTTTTCATTCTTTCGAAACCATTATGTCTTTCTTGAAAAAACATGCACTTTTTCATCAACCTCATTTTATTAAACAACATGCGTCACGATTCATATAAATTCAGCAATTAAACCGTTGCAACTCATATTCCAAGCTTTCCAAGCATAAACACCATTATGCTAAGCTTAACCCAAAAACATGCATCTTTCAAAATATGCATTAACATCATTTCCACAATAACACATTTCATTATATTGGCTCACAAGTGATAAACACAATCTCAAAAACATATATCGGATACACGGATTACCAAGGGTTGTCGCACACCCTTCATACACTCTACCGGCATTTCAAGGTTCACACACGAGAGCAACCCTCTATCGTTGTGACACCCGTGGTGGAGTATTCGGTACAATCACAACCCCTCAACACCACTCACCGGTAGATGTATAATCCACTAATGAGAGACAAGACACACACAAGATTCGCACCGGGAGCTACCCTCAACCGTTGCAACCTTAAACAATCCTCAATTGTTAGGGTACTTGGATGGGGTATTCAGTACAATAACAACCCCTCAACATCCAAGACGACTTGTTTATAGTGCACTCAATCCTATATCCGTCTAACTATATCTGATTTCATTTATAAAGCATTTTATCCAACATCACTTGCCAATATAACTCATACCACATGCATAACTCTCTATTTTTACAAAGCATTCATGATAAGCCATAAATCAAGAACTAAACCATGCTTCAAATGTAATGCCTTGGTTTTGGGCCTGGATGTTTTGGACATCGGATCGGACTGGTCGAAAACGTTTCGAATCGCGTAAGGTGATTTAAGGAAATCAAGGATCGGGATAGGATAAAAATATGGTAAAAATTGCTAAAATCCTCTAAAATTATGTTTAAGAGGATGGTCAAATCAATTTTACAAAAAGAGCTTCGGAAGGGGTACATTTTGGGTAGTGACCAAAATCTAAAGTTTCAAAACTGTGGAAAATGTGATTCTTAAAGGAGAAGCCAAAATCTTAGAATCTTTAGGGAGCTTTATGGAAATTTAGCCTTTCCTTAATATGACATGTGTTTAAAATGGTTTAATTAAATAGTTTTTGATTGGCTTTTATTTTATTTAATTAATTTGGTAGTTAATTAGTGAGATTCCATCACGTAACTACCTTTTCTCTTCTCATTTTCAGCCAAACACAATTCTAACTCATTTTCTCCAGAACTCGTTTCTCTCAAACACCCTATTGTTGATTTCTTACTCATTTCAAAGAATTCTTCCTAAATTCTTCAAGTTTTGTGAAGCAAAAACTTGTCATTCATTGAGGAAAGCAAGGATTGGAGGTAAATCCCATTCTCAACCTCTAATCAAGGTTCTTTATTGAAATTCCCAAGATATTTGGCTTCTAATTAATGTTTTTGGTTGAGTTTTCATTATAGTTTTGATTTGAGATCAAAATCTTGTAAAAATATGATTAAAATCTTGATTTTTGATTTGTTTTGTTAAGCTCTGTTTTGGATTGATTTTAATTGAGTTTCAAGTTGGTTATTATGTTGAAATAAGGTTTTGATAATATACCGAGATCCTTGAGTTTCTTGATAGTTTTAAGTGAGTTTTTGGGATGAAATGGTGGAATTTTTCTTGCTGGATATGTAAGGATGAATTTAGGTTGTTTTTAGATGTGTTTTGATGTTTATAAATGGTTGGAAGTGAAGTATGTTGGCTGGGCCTTGTTTAGGAAGCAATCAATTGAGTTTTCGGTTGTTTCAGATGGGTAAATTGGTGTAGTTTGGGTGAGCTACGAGTTTGTGTTAGTTTCTGGTGTTGAAATGCATTTTAATGCATTTAGATCTCTGTTTTGATGATGTGAAAACAGGGGATCTTGATTCGGGAGCAAACAAGGTGATTTTGGAGGCTCTGGAAGGGCGATTTTTGCGTCGGTAAACGTGGTTTCGTGTAAAGGTGAGTGGAAATGGATTTTCTAGCTTTGTAACGCTTTGAGCGCGGTCTTGGGAGCTTAGTGTAAGTTTGAAACACTTAGCTGAGCTCAAGACTAAGTGGTTCGAAAGTCTCTCTCGAAAATGTGCTATGTTTTGTTGAAAATGCACTTGAGTTGAATGTGATTTATTTACTGTTTTAAAGCATGTTTTAGAGCATTGAGGTTGCTGGTTTTTAATGCCATTTCTTTAAGGATGCACATGGTAAGTGATCCTTGGATTTATGTGATTTGTACATATGATATTAAGCATGTTTATGCTTGTGAAAATGACATTATGTTTATGCTTGTAAAAAATAGTGGAATATTGTTGTTAAACGGTTATATTGGCAAGTGATGAAAATGGTTTTTGGTTACTTTAATCAGATATAGTTAGCTGGCTATAGGATTGGGTGCATCGTGAATAAAGTCGCCTTGGATGTCGAGGGGTTGTGATTGTACCGTATACTCCATCCAAGTACCCTAATGATTGAGGTTAAGATCACAACGGTGGATGTTAATCCCGTGTTTGGATCTTGTGTTATGTGTCACGTGCTCTCGTTAGTGGAATTATACAACTACCGATGGGTGGTGTTGAGGGGTTGTGATTGTACCGTTATACTCCACCACGGGTGTCACAACGATGGAGGGTTGCTCTTGTGTGTGAGCCTTGTGTAGACCGGTAGTGTGTATGAAGCGTGTAGGACAACACTTGTAATATGCGTATCCGATTGTGTCATTTGTGTTGGTTTTGGTATCATTGAGAATGGATCACTTGTAAGCCAATATAATGTTGTTGATTAATGGTTTAAGCATGAGATGCTTGTGGTTTATGCTAGAATGCATGTGATGCTTGGTTTAAGCATGAGCAAAAGGTTTTTTGCTGTTTTTGTTATGATGTTAAAAGCATGTGGTTTGAATAGTGCATTGATGCTTAGAAGAGCATGTTTTTAGAAAAGGCATGAGTTTGCAAATGATGATGCAATGGTTTTATGAAAATGCATTGATGAATGTTGATTTTAGCGATCCTCACTAAGCTTTATGCTTACGCTCATTTGTTTCATCAATGTATAGAATTAAGCATTCAAGGCAGCCCGATAGCAAGTGGAATCCAAGATTTTGATTAAGCAAAGTATGTAGTTACATCTTGGTGTAATAAGAGGCAATGGGAGGGATTTCTACTCTTGTTAGTTTTTGGAGAAGTTAAACACCCTAAGAATGTTTGGTTTGCTTATCTTGGTTTGTAAATGACCTTTGAGGTTTAAGTTGTGGTTGAATGTGGCTTTTAGCTTTTTTATGGTTTTGAAGATTAGGAAGCATGCCTATAGACTTAATGCTTGCATGAATGATGCTATGTTTTAGCTTGAGCTTCATGTTAATGGTCTTTGATGTGTTTACATGTTGTATGTGTTATGTGGCATGTTTTGGAATGATTCTGGAGGTGTTTAGTTGAGTAAAACCAACTTTTTGAGAAGTTGCAGGGCAAAGCGTTTCGGAACGCCCTTAACTGTTTCGGAACGGTGGCCTGGAATGGTCATGGTGTTCTGGAACGAGTGAGAACGTTCCGAAACATTTTGCTACTGGAATGCATGGTTTCGAAACGGGTTTCGGAACACACCTGCGTATAGAAACGGTCAACCTGGTTTCGAAACAACCGTTCTGATATAGGGTCCTCTGTTTCGAAACACCTAACCATTGGATTTGAATTTGAATTGTTTCATGGTTCTATTTTCTTACGTTTTGGTCCCTATTTGTTGGATGCTTAATTAAATGGGTTTGGATGACTCGTTTGTGATGCAAATTGACATGCTGGCATGTAATATGATTAATTTTGGATTGGTAACTTAAAAACCTGTTTATTTCTTATAATTCTAGAAATTTACATTTTAGTCCCTAAAGTACGTTTGTATGCAATTGGACCTCTAATTGAGTTCTGTTCGCTGTGTCACTTTCGCTAAACCAAATTGCTAATCATATAGGATAATATTGTGCATCTAGAAAAGACAAAAAGAAAAAAAGGTCGTTAATCGAGGTTGACTTTAACGAGTTGACTTTGGTTTTTCCCATGTAATCTTCTCGGTTTGGGTCGGGCGTCTAGGCCGGGCTTAGGGGGTTACATCAAATCTCATGCATCAACACATGCATACAAGGATCACTTACCTAGTGCATTCTTAAACCTCATGGCATCATCATACGCATTTTATACATTCAAAACATGCTTTAAAACAGTAGGTTGATGCAATTAAAATCAAGTGCAACCATTGGTCCCAAACTAGCAAAACTGAGGGAGCAATTTCGATTTACTTAGTTCCGAACTTAATAAAGAGTTTCAAGCTCTTATTAAGTTCCCAAAACTTTTTCTAATTCATTTTCACACTGGAAAACCAAGTTCCACTCTTGCTGACGCAACTACCGATCGTCCGAAGCCTAAAAAACACTTCGTTTGCTTCCGGAATATTATCCCTTATTTTCAACACATCAAAACAGATGTTCAATGCATTAAAATGCATCCAAAACTCTAGCACACACAAGAAATCCTGCAGCCATGCTCTAAAGCACCAAAACACGCATCGGAAACAATCGAAAACTCAATCGATTGACCTCTAACCTCAGCCCAGCCTTTACCCAACTCATCCAACACATTTTAAGCATTATTCAACATCCAAAAACACCCTAAAACCATCCTTATACCTCTAGCAACTCAAATTCCTCAAGAACACCTAAAAAACTCACCCAAAAGCACTTCAAAAACTAAGGATCTCAAGAATTTCAGGATCTATATGATTAAGACTCCACTTCAACACCAAAAACCTTTAAAAACTCATTTAGAAACAATCTCAAACCAGTCATTTAAATTAAACTCCAAAAATCACCTTAAAATCTAATTTTCAATTAAGATTTCAAGAGTTTAAAAATCTAACAACAAAACCTCAATCAAAATCAGTATTAAAGAGTCAAATATCTTTGTAATTCCATTAAAGAACATAGATTAGAGGGTTAGCACGAAAATTTCCTCCAATCCTTGCTTCTCCTCTAATTTGGCAAGATTTGCTTGAAGAAACTTGAAGGAAAATAGAAGAAATCAATAAAGAAATGATATAAACCAAAATATGATTTGAGAGAAAAGAATTTCTGGAAAATTGAGAGAAAATGAAGGGTGTTTGGCTGAAGTGAAAGTGAGAATTGAAAAGCTCGTCAAAAATTTTATTAACCGATTAACTAACTTTCCTTAATTAACTAAATAAAACCTTTTTAATTATTTAATAAACATTTAAAACACATGCCAAATTAGGGAAAAGGCATAATTGTCAAGTAGCTCCCTAAAGATTTTAAGATTTTGACTCTTCTTGAAAAACATATTTTTCAAACTTTTAAATCTTTACATTTTGGTCACTACCCAAAAGGTACACTTTAGAAAACCTGTTTTGTAAAATTGATTTGACTATCCTCTCAAACATCATTTTAGAGGATTTTTGGAATTTTTATCATATTTTTATTCCATCCCGAACCTTGATTTCCATAGACCACCTTCTAACAGTTCAAACAACCGACACCGGTTCCACCGGCCCAATCTGACTTACCAAAACACCTAAGCCCAAAACCGGGGCGTTACAGTGAACCTTCTTTTCATAAGCCCTTATCATTCTCCTTTGGCACATTTGACCATGACATACGACTTTCAATCTTTTTTCCTCAATTAAATTCAATTGGTCATACCTTGCCTTAACCCATTCTGCTTCATTTAACTTGGTCTCCATCAAGACACGCAACAATGGTATCTAAACCTCAATTGGTAGCACGACTTCTACTCCATATACTAATGAGAACGGAGTTGCCCCAATTGATGGTCGTACCGCTGTACGATATGCATACATAGCAAATGGTAACTTATCATGCCAATCTTTATAAGTATCAGTCATATTTTCAACTATCTTCCTAATATTCTTATTGGCCGTCTCTACTGCTCCGTTCATCTTCGGGCGATATACTACTGAGTTGCGGTGCTTAATGTTAAACTGCTCACAGACCCCATCAATCATTCGATTGTTCAAGTTAGAGGCATTATCGACGATTATGCTCTTTGATAAACCATATCGACAAATGATCTCCTTCTTTAAGAAATTGCAAACAATGGACCTAGTTACATTTGCATATGAGGCCGCTTCCACCCACTTTGTGAAGTAATCGGTAGCTACCAGAATAAAGCGATGACCATTTTATGCTTTCTGATGAATCTTTCCAATAACGTCTATACCCCACATAGAGAATGACCATGGAGATGACATGACATGAAGAGACTGAGGAGGCGCATGAACCTTGTCAGCATAAACCTGGCACTTGTGACATTTGCGAGAATAATTAATGCAATCCCCTTCCATTGTTGACCAGTAATATCCGAAACGAATAATTCTTCTTGCCATAGTGAAACCACTAGGGTGAGTTCCAAAAACTCCCTCATGGACCTCTTCCAAAATCAACTGCGCTTCTTTCGCATCCACACATCTTAGTAGCACATGGTCTAGACTTCGTTTGTAAAGGATCAATCCATCAAGGATGTATCTTGATGCCATTTTCCTGATCATTTTCTTTTCATTTTCTGAAGCTTGTGCTGGGTATTGCTAAAGCTTTATGTACAACAAAATATCATGGTACCACGACATACCATCTACCTCTTGTTCTACATTGTAATAATGTGCTAGAGACTCCATCATTTCTAACTTAATGGGCATCATCTCAGAACCCTCCCTTGCTTTAAACATGGCAGCCAAATTAGCTAACGCATCAGCCATCTAATTATCTTCTCTTGGGAGATGCTTAAAAGTGATCACATCGAATTCTTTAGCTAACTCAAGGACCAACTTGTGATACTCTATTAATTTTGCATCTTTTGTTTCCCATTCGCCAGGTATTTGGTAGATGATCAACGCCGAATCCCCAAAGACTTTCAAATTTCAGATTTTTCTGTCAATAGCTTCCCTTAGGCCCAATATGCATGCCTCGTATTCCACCATATTATTAGTGCAGAAGAATTTCAAACGGCAAGTGAAAGGATAATGATCTCCTTCCGGTGAAGCCAAAACTGCTCCAATACCTCGTCCTAGAGCATTTACAGCACCACCGAAATGCATGACCCATGATTCTGTTGGTGACTCTTCATCTTCCATAATACACATCAAATACTCATTGTTGCGTTTGTGCAGTGACTATAAATGATACACAAATGGTGCAAGTATACACGTCGAACGAGTAATAAAATGATGAGTGAGTATCGTCTCCACAGGGATTGGAGGTAGTCACGGTTACTGTAACAATAAAGCTTGAACTTTTTGCAGGTGACAATGCTAAAGTAAAAGAGATGGTGTATAATAATGCTGAAGCAAAACAGTGCAGAAAAAGATGAGATAACAATGTGCTAAATAGGTCCCCTTTCGTATGCGAAACTCACTACGGAAAGACTAGCTGGGAATAATGGACAATCTAACTTAAGCTCCTTAACAATGCTAAGGCTTTTCAGCTATCTTCTATGCTAGGCGCGCGATTCACTAAGAATGCCCCTAAACTATCTCTAGCCAGGAAACTAGGAGTTAGAAATGCTAAAGCCATACCTCTTGGCGTAAACTCATAACACTCCCCTACCCTTCACGTACTATCCTTTTTAGCCCTTGAAACCTATCACTTATCTCTAAGGTAGGTTATAGTCTGCCTCTCAACAGTCACTCCATTTCTTATGAGGGTTCTAGGGCTAGCTCTATCGATTACTAACCCCAACACACACTTAAAGAATGACCACTCTCGAAGGCGCTTAAAGTAGGGCTTAACTTTCGAAGCACTTACAACCCTAAGCTCTTAAAACTTTAAGGAAATGATAAAGCATAGGCAAAGCATAAAATCATGATAAACACTGAAAAAAGCCATAACATGCATTAAAAGTACTCAAAATAAAATCATCCATCAAACCCAAGCCACCTAAAATAGTTCGTGGCTGGGTAATATCATCCAACGTATCATTGCGATAACATCACCAAATATAAAGATATAACAAGAAATTGCTATAGCGATAGAAAGAAAGGTGAACTCCCTCTCTACCATGAACTGCCCGACTATCTTAGGCCCACCGCCTCTCTCGAGGCCGGTGAGGCCACTCCTTGGAGCTTCAACGATGGAGGACACCAAGCTGGAGAAGATGAAGGTGGAAACTTCCTCTCCTTTTCTCTATCTTCCGCCTCTCTTTCTACAGCGCTCAAAATACCACACTTTGCTCCAAGCTTCTCTCTTCTTTATATAGTGGAGGCTTCTAGGGTTTGGTGCACTAAAGATGCCTTGATATTCCCAAGGAGTATCCACCGACAAGGTCTGCTTCGAGGGGACAAGGTAGACAGTCTGCAGGCGGGCTCCAGCTGTTGCACATGTCAGATCGTCCTTCTCTGCATGTTCACATGTCTCTTCAGCTCACATGTATCTCACGTGCTGGCCAATATCCGCTTCCATCATGCTATAGCAATTCCTGGCACCGACTTTCTCTTAACTCTTTTCCTGCACACCATAAAACCAAAAACCTACCTTCGAAGCAGTATCCCTCCATATGGACCAACAACCAGCAAAGATAAATATGCACCCATAAGAAGAAAATGCAACCTAAATGTAGTCTAAATGCTATGGTATCAACTCAAGAACAGGCAAATGCTATATCAAAAAGGTATGAAAACAAGGATATTTATGCATTTATCACACCCCAACACTTAAGCTATTGCTTGTCCTCAAGCAATGAATAGAACGGAACAAAAGAGCTACTATGGCAAAGATTTAACCTAGAGGATTGCTATGGGAATATTTTAAGTCCTCAGAAATAACTTAGGCAGATAAATAAACATACACAACCATGTATGAGATCCTTAAGAACATTTCTTAGGACTAAGTTGCGTGCGTGTGTGTGTGGCTGCCTTCCTCCTATACTTAAGCTGGTGCGAAAAATTTTCAAGGAAGCTCCCTAGTTATACCCTAACTATGTTCTCTAGTTCTTTTTCAATTTTTAGACTCCCAAAGATATAAGTTTTCTGTTACGAAGGGTGTCAGCTCATCACACCTGCCGTCCTTAACTCTAGATGAGCAGTGAGCATACCTCTCACCCCGAGCTAGTAGGCAGAGTCATCCCGTGACAACTTTCATTCACTCATATGTTATAGCAAGGCTTTATTATATATATATATTAACATTCAAACATGCTATAGCAAAGCAAAGTGTCCTTCTACAGATATGCCATAGCATTTATTCGTTTGTTTTAACACAAGGTCGTCTAACTTTTCTTTTAAGTTCTCTAGAGTCTACATATCAAAGTTTTACTAGGGTTCTTCCTGAAATTTTATTTCTAACAAACTTACTTATAGAAAGAGAGCAGTTGTGTAAATTTTTTTTAACAACTCGATCCTAAAGTCAGTTTTACAGATCTCAACTAGTTGTGTTTTTTCTACTTTAATTCAGGCCTTAGCAATTTCATCGTCAGACATCATAAATATGTTCATAGGCTGACTCTAGACTAAACAGAATGCTATAGTAAAAATTTTGTTATATTCTATAATGCATATGCTAAAGAAAAATATTGACTATGAACACTAACACCCCCAAACATGAGAAATGTAGTGTCCGCAATGCATAAAATATTCTATACTATATGCCATGAAAAATGAAAAATTAAAAGAAAATAGTTAGGACCTCTTGGGTGCAGAGGCTAAGTGGTGCTGCCGGTGTGGTCTATCGACGTCTCAGAGGAGCAGTGGTGTGAGTCTGCCACATCATCACGCTCTCGGATGAGACTGATTGAGCACTAGGTGAGGTCCTGACACGTCCAACTGTATGCTTGATACGAGTTCTCAGTCTGGATGCTGTGGCATCCTCTGATTGTGCTGGAGTCGGCTCAGTTGCTTGTGATGCAGTAGCTTCCTTCTGAGGGGTTTCCTCAGGGTCATTTGGTGCGTGCTCTGGTTCTGGGAGTGGGTTTGGTCTTGAAGGCTTAGGATTTGTTGCCTTTCGGGTGCGTTTCCTCTTCTTGGCTGGAGAGGTTGCTGGGTAGGTTTCTTCAACAGTAGGCTGGACAGATGGAGTTTCTTGATCTGACTGGGCAATTGGAGTTGCTGGTGCTTTCTTTCGCGGGTCTTTCTCTTTGAGCAGATGAGATGGAGCTGGGTTCACTGGGAGACATTGTTTGTGTTGTAGCAGTGGCAGGGGCTTGCAATAACTCCATTGGAAATAATGGAAAAGAGACATTCTGATCCGGCAGGAGTTTGCTCAAGCATGATGCTATGGCACTATCACGGTGTTGGGCGTATTTAAAGTATATCCGCTGACGTGTCTTCATCAGGTTGAGCTCAGAGCTCAGTTCCTTTGTAGTTGCCACCAGTGCTGCCACTCTTGCTGCAGCAAAACTTCAAGCTCCACGCTCAAATGCTTGCTAAGGCATGTCTTCGTTAAATCCCCGGAGTTCCGTCATAAGTGTTGGGGTCAATCCTGTCTTTTCTGAAACAGATGTATCTACCAGATCGTCTATGAAGACATCCTTCCTTTTGCACAAGACAATGATTAGATTAGGAAAAACAAGGGGGCTACGGGGTCGTTTCAAACAAGCATATACCTCATCCACTACTATCTTTCCTATATCAATTTGTCTACCATGTATTATAGAATGAATGAGAAACAGTCGAGAAATATGGACGGTAGCAGTGTGTAGTGTGGGCATGAGCTTATGCCTCACAAAGTGATTCCATACCTTAGCCTCTGGTTTGAGGCGTCCTTTCTCAACCGACTTGTTATTATCCAGCACCGTTCCCTGAAAGCAAATGTCCTCCAGCACCTCTCGTTGCGTCTGCGCGTCCATTGTCATCACAAAAGAAGTGTGACGATCCACAATATGCTTCAATCCATAGAACTTGTTGATTGCTGCAGCAGTAAATTTTATCTTCTCTCCTCGAAAGTGAACTGTGGACTAGGTTGGACTCGTCAGGTGGGCATAAAACTCCTTCACCAGTGAAGAACAAATTTCTTCAGGATGGGCAGCAAAGTTTTTCCATCCATGGGTGCCAATGACGTGCATTATGGACTGGTCGAAGTAGTCTTCTTCTTCTTGAGGGTATTTGAACCCTATTTCTAGAAGAACGTTTCTATCTTTGAGCTTTGCCCATCTCTCCTTGGCTTCCTCGTAAAAAAAATTAGGAATTTCCAGGACTGGACGTTGTGTGGGGCGGTCAGAAGTCTCAGGGGCATTTTTGCAACGGGCCATGGTGTTTTTTCTGAGAAGTTGGGAGGAGTGAATGTGTGTGTAGGAAAGAAAATGGTGAGGGTTTTTCTGTGTTTGAGGAGAGAATCGAAAAATTGGGGGGGGGGGGAGTGTTTGAGTGTTTGAAGAAGACGAAGAAGGTGGGGAGACAGATGATGGAGAAAGTGTTGGGAGTTGAAAAAGGTAAGGAAAACTGATGAGTTAATGGGAGATGGGAGGGATGGGGACGTGTGTCGGCTTTAAGGGAGAGATAAATTTTTTTGAGTTAATGCATTGGCAGATTGCTGGAGAGAGAATACTAGTTTATGTGGCTAGGGTTTTCTCCTCATTAAGTAGATGAATATTCTCTCTCATGCTTTTTGTATTTTCCTCTCTCTCTTTTAATTCAACTCTTCACTTTTCGGATAAAACAACCTTTATCTTTACCTTTCCCCATTTCTTACGTCCCTCAAAAATTGGATAAAAACAAAGTCCATGTCATTCCTCCCTTGCTACCAACCCTGCAGACGGTGTGCTCCCCTGCCTTTGTACCTGGCATTGTACTAGGAAAGAGAAAGCCTTTGTACGAAGGTCACGTGAAAAGATATGAAAATTAAAAAGCAAAGATAACACAAAACTAGACTAAAAAGAAAAGCATTATTTATGGACATGCTATAGCATAAAGGATAGGGTTGGAGATGCAAACTTTCAAGGATCGTGAAGATCCATGTATGACTTGTCTCTGAGGATAGGGGCTCCACTGTACACCTTCAAGCGTGGGCCATTGACTTTGAAAACTTCATCATCGTCCAACTTCTTGATATCCACTGCGCCATGAGGGTACACCTTGTGTATGATGAATGGCCCGGACCACCTCGATTTCAGCTTTCCAGGAAAAAGCTTTAGCCTTGAATTGTAGAGAAACACTTGTTGCCCTTCTGAAAAATGCCTGGGCAAAATGTGTTTGTCATGCCATTTCTTGGTCTTCTCCTTGTAAATGCGAGCATTCTTATATGCTTGGGCTCTGAATTCCTCCAGCTCGTTAAGCTCTAGCAATCTCCCCTCACCAGCAAGTTGGGCATCCATGTTGAGTTTCTTGATTGCCCAATAAGCCTTGTGCTCAAGCTCCACCGGTAAGTGGCACTCCTTGCCAAATACAAGCTCGAAGGGTGACATGCCTAAAGGCGTCTTGAAGATTGTTCTATATGCCCACAATGCTTCATTCAACTTGGGGGATCAATCTTTTCTATTAGGATTCACCACCTTCTCCAAGATTTGCTTGATTTCGCGGTTGGAAACTTCAGCTTGTCCATTTGTCTGCAGATGATATGCTGTAGCAATCTTGTGTCTGAATCCATAGCGATGTAATGCTTTAGCAATAAGCTTGTTGTCAAAGTGAGTTCCTTTATCACTGATGATGGCTTGGGGGTGCTCCGAATCTAGTGAAGATATTCTTGTGATGAAACCTCATGACTGTCTTTGAGTCGTTCCTTGGAGTGGCAACAACCTCCACTCATTTTGACACGTAGTCGGCTGCTAGCAAAATATATAGATCTCCATATGATGCAGGAAATGGACCCATGAAGTCAATTCACCACACGTCAAAGATTTTAAGCTCCAGAATATTTTGCAACGACATTTCATTCTGCCTAGAGATGTTCCCCGTTCTTTGGCATCTGTCACAAGTATTGTAGAACTCGTATGAGTCCTTAAAAAGTGTAGGCCAAAAGAAGTCTGCTTGAAGAACCTTAGCAGCAGTTCTAGCACCACCAAAATGCCCTCCATATGGTGATGAATGACATTGGTATAGAATGCTATGGTACTCCTCTTCTGGAACACATCTCCTTATAATATGATCAGGACATTGCTTGAACAAGTAGGGTTCATCCCAGTAGTAGAATCTTGTATCATGTCTGAATTTCTTGAGTCCCTGGCTAGATAAATTAGGAGGCAAAATACCACTAACAAGATAATTAACAATATCAGCATACCACAGAATTGCTGTAGCATCTAATAGTTTCTCATAAGGGAATTCCTCCTTAATTTCAGTTTCACTACCTTGCGTGACAACATTTTCTAGCATAGACAAATGGTCAGCTACCTGGTTCTCACATCCTTTCCTATCTCTAACCTCTAAGTCAAATTCATGTAGCAAGAGTATCCACCTAATAAGTCTAGGTTTAGCATCCTTTTTAGTCACTAAGTACTTAATGGCTGACTGTTTGGTATGAACTATGACCTTAGTGCCTATCAAGTATGACCTAAACTTATCAAAGGCAAATACTACATCAAGCAATTCTTTTTCTGTAGTGGTGTAATTGATTTGTGCATCATTCAAAGTGCGACTAGCATAATAAATGACATGAAAGATTTACCTCGGCGTTGTCCAAGTGCTGCACCAACGACGTAGTCACTTGCATCACACATCAGCTCGAATGGCTCGTTCCAATCAGGTGGAATAACAACTAGTGCTGAGATAAGCTTCTCCTTCAGTTCTTCAAATGCGCTATGGCAATCTTTGTCAAACACAAATGGTTGGTTTTGCTGTAGCAAATTGCATAGTGACTTTGAGATCTTCGAAAAATCCTTGATGAATCTCCGATAGAAGCCAACATGCCCTAGGAAGCTTCTTACTCCCTTGACAGTAATGGGAGGAGGCAGTTTTTCAATGACCCCAACCTTTGGTTTGTCAACTTCTATCCCTTGCTTCGAAATCTTGTAGCCTAAGACCGTTCCTTCCGTTACCATGAAATGTCACTTTTCCCAATTGAGCACCAAGTCAGCTTCTTCACACCTCTTCAAGACCTTGGCGAGATTGCCCAAGCATGTGTCGAAGTTATCTCCAGAGACCGAGAATTCATCCATGAAAATTTCTAAAAAGTCCTCGACCATGTCTGAGAAGATAGCCATCATGCATCTCTGAAATGTTCCTGGAGCATTGCAGAGACCAAAGGGCATTCTCCGGAAAGCATAAGTTCCATAAGGGCATGTGAAAGTCATCTTCTCTTGGTCTTCTGGTGCTATAGCATTCTGATTGTACCCAGAATACCCATCGAGGAAACAGTAGAATGCTTTGCCCGCTAGTCGATCCAACATCTGTTCAATGAATGGGAGAGGAAAATGGTCCTTCTTGGTCGCCTTGTTGAGCTTCCTATATTCCATGAAAATCCTCCACCCCGTGATGGTTCTAGTAGGCAATAGCTCATTCTCCTTGTTGCTTACCACGGTCGCGCCTCCCTTCTTCGGTACACACTGCACCGGGGCTGACCCATGAGCTATCGGATATCGGGTAGATTACTCCAACATCCAGCCATTTGATTATCTCTTTCATCACTGCCTTCTTCATAATTGGGTTTAATCTCCTTTGGGGCTCAACTGAATTGCTGTGACAATCATCAAGCAAAATTTTATGCATACAAATAGCAGAGCTTATACCCTTCAAATCAGCCATAGTCCACCCTATTGCTTTTTTATGCTGTAACAACATATTTACTAAACTAGTTTCTTGCTTAGGTGTGAGACTAGATGAAATTATCACATGCAAAGTTTCATTGCTCCCTAAGTAAATATATTTAAGTTGAGATGGCAAAGGTTTCAATTCTAAAGAAGGTGCATGCTCAAGGGAGGGTTAGGAGGTACAAATTCAGAAAAATCAAGAGGTTCAAAGTGCGTACCTGGTCTAGCCTCGAGTTGACTAGACTGCTCCAATTCCGTTGAGAGCTCTTCTTGGTCAGAATCATCATCCTTGTAGAATGCTTCAAACTCCTCCATTTGCATCTCATTGCTACGACAAAACTCATCAATCTTACTATATGTTGTAGCATCTACATATTGGCATACTCTTGGGTTGTCTGCATACTTGAGGGTGTCATGAATATTGATTGTGACCGTCTGATCAGCAACTCACATTGTGAATTCACCCTTCTCACAATCGATCAAAGCTCGCCCGGTGGCTAAAAATGGCCTACCCAAGATAATGGGTGTGTTGTTATCAGCTTTACAGTCGAGGATCAAGAAGTTGACAGGAAAGATAAATCTATCAACTTTTACCATGTAACGCCCCGGTTCTGCCTGTTTCGGAACGGGTGACCGTTGGGGGCTGACATTGGCGGTTAAATGTTTTGAATTGTTTGCGTTTTGGTCCTGAATCTTGTTTGTGCAATTGTATGAGTTTGGGAAGTCCTTTTGAGCTGAAATTTCACAGAGAAGCATGAAACCTGACTAATTTCAAGTTGGTAAGATTAATTTGGGTTAAGTCCTTCTAATTATCAGAAATTACAATTTGGTCCCTAAAGATGTAATTTGTTCAATTGGGTCCCTGTTTGATCTCTGATGTTTGTGATCTTTGAGTATGATGTTTGTGTGATCACAATTAGGGCTAATGTGCATCTAGACAAGAGTAAAAAGAAAAAAAAAGGGTCGTTAATCAAGGTTGACTTTCGGGTTGACTTTGGTTTTCCCCGTGTGACTTTCTTAATTCGGGTCAACCGTCTAGGCCGGGTTAAGGGGGTTACATTTGGTGGTATCAGAGCCAGGTTCTCGAGTAATTGGGAATGTTTGTATGCATGATTGAAGTATATGAGCTATGTATGCTTGTTGTGTGAAAGCATGTTTAGTGGCTTGTGATTTGGGTGTAATTGAATTGTATGTTGTGATGTAGCATGTTGTGGGTACCCATTGCCAAACAAAAGCTAATGAAATGATGTTGATTTTGAATGAAATTGAGCTTGAATACTTGGATTGCTTACCTTGCTGGGCTTGACTTGTTTTATTTGCATTGTGATTGCATGGTAAAAGTATGGCACCACGTAGAGAGTTACGAGGTAATGTGCGAGCTGCGGCTCAGAATGAGAATGAAAATGAAGAGAACACGGGTAGTGCAGTGTTACCTCCTCCTCCACCTGGTGGTGGTGGTGCTGAGGGAGGGAGAGCTGAAGCTGCAGCAGCTGGTGCTGGGGCTGCAGGACCAGAGGTTGGTCAGGGGCAAGCTATGCCTGATATGACGATGTTGGTACAAGCTATTGCGGGTGCTTTTCGAGCAGCAGTAGCTGGAGCTCAAGGAGCTGGGCATCAGGGAGATACTGGTGTTAGACTACCCTTGGAGCGTCTGCGCAGTCTTGGTGGGACTGAATTTAGGGGTATGTCTGCTGAGAGTTCTGAGGCTTGGTTAGAGAGTACCAAGAGGATTTTGGGACAGATGAGCTGCACAGATGTGCAAAAGTTGGGTTGTGTGGTATCCTTGCTTCAGGATGATGCATATACATGGTGGACGACCACAATCTCTGGGATGGCTGAAGCTGATGTGACTTGGACATTCTTTCAGAATGTGTTCAAGCGGAGATATCTTGGTGTGAGATATCTTGATGAAAAGAAACGTGAGTTCATGACTCTTACCCAAGGGAGCATGACAGTGGCTGAGTATGAGGTGCAGTTTGTGCGACTCAGTCAGTATGCACCTGAGCTTATTCCTGATGAGCGGGAGAGGTGCGAAAGGTTTCGTTATGGTCTTATAAAGGAGGTGAAGATGTATGTGTTGGCCACCGAGTATGATGATTTTGATGTGTTGGTGGGCCGAGCTAAGGACATAGAGATGAATTTGAGTTTGGCTGCGAAAAGTGCTGGAGCAAGTTCTGGTAAAAGAGCTGCTGAGTATAGTTCCGGAGGTGGACGGAACAAGAGGGGACGTGATCAGAGGTATCAGTCCTCAGCTAAGAGAGGTGGTGGTGCACCTGCTAGAGGGGGCAATGCTAGAGCTGACCCTAGTGCTTGTTGGATCTGTGGTTCACGTGGTCACTTGAAGCGTGACTGTCCTCGTGC
Organism: Hibiscus tridactylites; assembly: GCA_958450335.1. Classification (NCBI taxonomy): domain Eukaryota; kingdom Viridiplantae; phylum Streptophyta; class Magnoliopsida; order Malvales; family Malvaceae; genus Hibiscus; species Hibiscus tridactylites. The sequence continues at coordinate 32,307,212 of OY288270.1, forward strand.
TGTGAGGGAGGTGCAAGCTCCTGTTGCGGCAGCTGGTTATGGATGCTGGAATTGTGGTTATGCTGACCACTTGAGACGAGATTGTCATAGGTTGGCTGGTGATCAGATGCGTGCTCCTGCTGTTGCTGCACCACAGAGAGGTCGTGGACGCGGCCGTGGTAATTTCCAGAGGCGTAAGGAAGGTGGTCGTGGAGTAGCCCATGTTGTGGCTATTCAGCCTGAAGGTGGAGGCCAAACGAGGGTGTATGCTCAGCGTGAAGGGAGGAATGATGCAGATGTGATTACAGGTACCTTTACTTTGCAATCCTTGTCATTGCTTTCTTTGATTGATTCTGGATCTACGCATTCATACATTTTGCGTGAGCATGCTGAATTGCTTGGTTTGCCTGTTGAGTCTTTGGATGTTGGTGTTCGCGTCACTAGTTCTTTTGGTGAAACTGTTGTGACTCGAAAGCTTTATAGAAGGTGTCCCTTGGTTGTTCAAGAGCATGTTTTTCATGTTGATCTTATGGAGTTGCCCTTTTATGGTTTTGATGTAATCCTTGGTATGGATTGGCTTGCTGAAGCAGTTTCCTTATCTCTTTCCTTCAGGTAAATTTGGAGGACGAAATTTCTTTAGGGGGGGAGAGTTGTAACGCCCCGGTTTTGGGCATAGAAGTTTGAGCGTTGACCGGTTCGGTCAAAGTGCTGTTCGAATCTAAAGATGTGAAATTAGGAAAGCCTAGTTCGGGTTGCATTAAAAATATGGAAAAAATGTTCTAAAATCATCTTTTAATATAATTAAGTGAACTGTGAAATCAATTTTGGAAAATGAGTTTTGGAAGGGTGACATTTTGGCTAGTGACCAAAATGTAATTTTTGAAAGTTTGGTGACTGTTTTCGAAAGGGTTGAAACTTTGAATCTTTAAGGAGCTATTTACCCAAAGGGAGTTTCTCCAGATTTTTCTAAGATATTTTAAGACTAAATTCTGATTTTAAATGATATTAAAAGTGGAGGGAAAGCCATTTGGCTATTTTGGATTTTGTAACCAACTTTTCTCAATTTTCTTTCTCTCATTTTCTCTCAACCCAAACACTTTCTTTCCAGAGAATTGGATCTGATTTTCTCACCTAAATCCCTCCTTTCAACTCTCATTTGATTCCTAATCAACATATTTTCAAAACCACTTTAATTGCTACTTGATTCAACAAGGTTTTTGATTCCAAAAAGAGGAGAAACTCAGGTTTGGAGGTAAGAACGTCCTTCTCCTCTAAACTATCAGTTCTTTACTGAAATTCCTAAGTTTTCAATCCTTAATTGATGTCTAATTAAAGGTTTTTAAGTGGTGAAATGGATCTTGGCTTATAATGCAAGATTTGATGATTTTTGATGATTTTCGTTAGATCTGATTAATCTGTGATTTGAGATGTGTTTTTGATGTTAAATGAACTCTAAATTGATAAGGAATTGAGTTTTGATTAATGCAATCCCGGATAGGTTGAGTTTCCTAAGTTTAGCTTGTGATTCAAGGTTGTTTTTGGGGTGATCTTGTGGATCTGATGTTGCTGGAGGTTTAAGGATGTTGATAGGTTGTTTTTAGATGTTATATGATGTTTATGGATGTGTGGTTTTGCTGGTTTATGGCTGGGCTTTGTTTAGAGGTGGTTGGATGCATTTTCGGTTGTGTTTAGTGGCCGAAAATGGTGTCTGGATGAGAGCAGCGAGTTTAGGTGCTTTCATTGAAGCAATTAATGCATGATGATGCATAAATCCTCTGCTTTGATGTGTTGAAAACAGGGGAGGCATCTTTGGATCCAAGAGTTGTTGATCCGGAAGCTTGATTTGGTGCTTTGGCTTGAAGCAAAGTGGAAATCGGTGAGTGCGTTTGTGAAAATTGGGTTTTCGGCTTTGAAACCAATGTCTTGGGAGCTTAGCTTAAGTCTAAACAACTTTGCTAAGCTCAAGTGTAAGTTTTCGGAATTACTCTCTAGTGGTGGCCATGATTTTGTTGTGATGCGAAATGGTTATTTGCATGTCTTAATTACTGTTTTGAAAGCATGATTTAGCATGGTTTTTGCTGTTGTTGTAAGCCATATGTTGAAGGAAACTCAAAGTAAGAGTTCCTTGTTTTTGTACATTGATAAGATGTGGTTTGATGCTTTTAAATGCATGTTGAATATGGCTTGGTTTAATGCTTTAAAACAGTGGAATAAATGATGAAAAAGATGTATATTGGCAAGTGATGTTTTGAAAATGTTAAGGTCACTAAGGTGGTTAAAAGTCCTTGAGTGAGCCTTGTATTCTTAAGATCATCAAGGTGGTTAAAAGTCCTTGGATGATTCTTGTTGCGGACACTAAGGTGGTTAAAAGTCCTTAGGTGATCCTTTCCATGGTGTTTAAAAGTCCATGGGGCCAAGGTGTTTAAAAGTCCTTGGGGCCAAGGTGTTTAAAAGTCCTTGGGGTGATTCAAGCTATGGACACAAAGGTGGTTAAAAGTCCTTGTGTGGTCCTCATTCATGGTGTTTAAAAGTCCATGGCCAAGGTGTTTAAAAGTCCTTGGGGCCAAGGTGTTTAAAAGTCCTTGGGAAGTTGATGAACTTGTTTTAAAGAAATGGAATCTATCACTTGAGTCAATATGACATGTTATATTATGTTGAAGCATGAGATGCTTGTTTTAAGTATGCTTTTGAGCATGTGCAAAGGTTGATTTAAAGCATGATTTGTAAATGTTTTTAAATGCATTATTGAATGATTTTAAGAGCATTCCTCACTAAGCTTTTGCTTACGCTCTCCTTGTTTTCTTAATTCAATAATGCAGAACATTAGTGAACCTTGAGGGCAGCAAGGAAGGAAAGTATTCAAGTGGAAGCAAAGCTCAAAGTATGGATGGTTTTCCTAAGAACATTTAGCTTTTGATAATTTGGCAATGGGGGACCAATGTGTATGTTTTGGGAGAGGTTTTAAACTCCCTAAGTATGTTGAATGTTGTTGAGAATGCTGGTTTTTGTGTTGGATCATTACATGCTTGTTTTGGAAGTTTATGCTTAAATGGTTTGCTTGTGTAGGAAGCATGCCTATAGAATTGGGGCTTTTTGCTTGTGATGTTGTTTTGATGAATTGTTGATGCAAGTATGTCCTATATATGTTGAATTGCATGCTGGTAAAGTTTGGTAGCATTTGGAGCATGGTTTTTGCTGTTGTTGTAAGCCATATGTTGAAGGAAACTCAAAGTAAGAGTTCCTTGTTTTTGTACATTGATAAGATGTGGTTTGATGCTTTGAAATGCATGTTGAATATGGCTTGGTTTAATGCTTTAAAACAGTGGATTATATGATGAAAAAGATGTATATTGGCAAGTGATGTTTTGAAAAAGCTAAGGTCACTAAGGTGGTTAAAAGTCCTTGAGTGAGCCTTGTTACTTAAGAACATCAAGGTGGTTAAAAGTCCTTGGATGATTCTTGTTGCGGACACTAAGGTGGTTAAAAGTCCTTAGGTGATCCTTTCCATGGTGTTTAAAAGTCCATGGGGCCAAGGTGTTTAAAAGTCCTTGGGGTGATTCAAGCTATGGACACAAAGGTGGTTAAAAGTCCTTGTGTGGTCCTCATTCATGGTGTTTAAAAGTCCATGGCCAAGGTGTTTAAAAGTCCTTGGGGCCAAGGTGTTTAAAAGTCCTTGGGAAGTTGATGAACTTGTTTTAAGAAATGGAAATTGTCACTTGAGCCAATATGACATGTTATGTTTATGTTGAAGCATGAGATTGCTTGTTTTAAGTATGCTTTTGAGCATGTGCAAAGGTTGATTATAAGCATGATTTGTAAATGTTTTTAATTGCATTATTGAATGGTTTTTAAGAGCATTCCTCACTAAGCTTTTGCTTACGCTCTCTTCGTTTTCTTAATTCAATAATGCAGAGCATTAAAGAACCTTGAGGGGCAGCAAGGAGGGCAAGCATTCTAGTTCAAGTAAAGCTCAATGTATGGAAGATTTTATAAGTACTTTTTAGCTTTTGTGTAATTTGGCAATGGGGGACCAATGTGTATGTTTTGGGAGGTGATTGGAACTCCCTAAGTATGTTGAATGATGATTTGATTGTTGGTTTTTAGATTGGATCATTATATGCTTGTTGTGGAAGTTTGTGCTTGAATAGCTAGCTTGTGTAGGAAGCATGCCTATAGAATTGGGGCTTTTTGCATATGATGTTGTTTTGTTGAATTGTTGATGCAAGTATGTCCTATATATGTTGAATTGCATGCTGGTAAAGTTTGGTAACATTTGGAGCATGTTTGAATGATCAATTGCATGTTTTGGAATGCATTTGGAGCATTTCTGTGCAGGGCGTTTCGGAACAGTGTGCACCGTTTCGGAACGGGTGCCTTGAATGAACCCAGGGGTCCGAAACGGTATGCACCGTTTCGAAACGGTTTGGTCTCTGCCAGACCCTCGTTGCGGTACTGGTTGCGGAACGGCCCGTGTTTCGGAACGGGGTCAACTTGTTTCGGAACGGTCGACCGTTGGGGGCTGACATGGGCGGTTATATGTTTTGAAATGTTTGCATTTTGGTCCTGAATCTTGTTTGTTCAATTGCATGAGCTTGGGAAGTCCTTTTGAGCTGAAATTTCACAGAGAAGCATGAAACCTGACTAATTTCAAGTTGGTAAGATTAATTTGGGTTAAGTCCTTTTAATTTTCAGAAATTACAATTTGGTCCCTAAAGTTGTATTTTGTTCAATTGGGTCCCTGTTTGATCTCTGATGTTTGTGATCTTTGAGTATGATGTTTGTGTGATCACCATTAGGATTAATGTGCATCTAGATAAGATTAAAAAGAAAAAAAAAGGGTCGTTAATCAAGGTTGACTTTCGGGTTGACTTTGGTTTTCCCCGTGTGACTTTCTTAATTCGGGTCAACCGTCTAGGCCGGGTTAAGGGGGTTACATTGCCAATCCCCGGCAACAGCGCCAAAAACTTGTTGCGTTCGTGTAGTGACTATAAATGATACGCAAATGGTGCAAGTATACACGTCGAACGAGTAATAAAGTGATGAGTGAGTATCGTCTCCACAGGGATTGGAGGTATTCACTGTTACTGTAACAATAAAGCTTGAACTTTTTGCAGGTGACGATGCTATAGTAAAAGAGATGGTGTATAATAATGCTGAAGCAAACGAGTGCAGAAAAAGATGAGATAACAATGTGATAGATAGGTCCCCTTTCGTATGCAAAACTCACTACGAAATGATGGGCAATCTAACTTAAGCTCTTTAACAGTGCTAAGGCTTTCCAGCTATCTTCTATGCTATGCGGGATTTACTAAGAATGCTCATAAAATATCTCTAGCTAGGAAACTGGGAGTCAGAAATGATACAGCCGTACCTCTCGACGTAAACTCATAACACTCCTATACCCTTCACGTACTATCCTTTTTAGCCCTTGAAACCTATCACTTATCTCTAAGGTAGGTTAGAGTCTGCCTCTCAACAGTCACTCTATTGCTTATGAGGGTTATAGGGCTAGCTCTCTCGATTACTAACCCTAATATACACTTAAAGAATGACCACTCTCGAAGGCGCTTAAAGTAGGGCTTAACTTTCGAAGCACTTACAACCCCAAGCTCTTACAACTTTAAGGAAATGATAAAGCATAAGCAAAGCATATAATCATGATAAACACTGAAAAATCCATAGCATGCATTAAAAGTACTCAAAATAAAATCATTCATCAAACCCAAACCACCTAAATCAGTTCGTGGCTGGGAAATATCATCCAACGTATCATTGCGATAACATCACCAAATATAAAGATATAATAAGAAATTCTATAGCGACAGAAAGAAAGGTGAACTCCCTCTCCGCCATGGACTGCCCGACTGTCTTAGGCCCACTGCCTCTCTCGAGGCCAGTGAGGCCACTCCTTGGAGCTTCAACGATGGGGGACACCAAGATGGAGAAGATGAAGGTGGAAACTTCCTCTCCTTTTCTCTCTCTTCCGCCTCTCTTTCTACAGCACTCAAAATACCACACTTTGCTCCAAGCTTCTCCCCTCTTTATATAGTGGAGGCTTCTAGGGTTTGGTACCCTAAAGATGCCTTGATATTCCCAATGAAAATCCACCGACAAGGTCTGCTTCGAGGGGATAAGGGAGACAGTCTACATGCGGGCTCCAGCTGCTGCACATGTCAGATCGTCCTTCTCTGTATGTTCACATGTCTCTGCAGCTCACGTGTATCTCACGTGCTGGCCAATGTCCACTTCCATCATGCTATAACAATTCCTAGCACTGGCTTTCTCTTAACTCTTTTCCTGCGCACCACAAAACCAAAAACCAACCTTCGAAGCAGTATCCCTCGATATGGACCAACAACTAGCAAAGATAAATATGCACCCAGAAGAAGAAAATGCAACGTAAATGCAGTCTAAATGCTATGGTATGAACTCAAGAATAGGCAAATGCTATAGCAAAAAGGTATGGTAACAAGGATATTTATGCAGTTATCACTCATCGGGGAAACTGAAATCTAATGCCTCATAATCATCTTGCGCACGACTTGCAAGAAAATCCGCTATGACGCTTCCTTTCACTGCTTTTTGATTCACATACTAAATATCATACTCTGAGAGCAACATCTGCCATGGCACTATTCTTCCTGATAGGGCTAGAGCTTCCATCATAAACTTTAATAGATCTAATCGTGAGATCAACCATGTGGTATATTACAACATATAGTACCTAAGCCTTTTAGTGGCCCATACCAAAGCGCAACATACCTTTTTGATTAGAGTATATCTTGCTTCATAATTAGTAAACTTCTTGCTTACATAATATATTTCCTCTTCCTTCCTTCCAGTTTCATCATGCTGCCCTAATACGCAACCCATTGAATTTTCAAACACCGTTAGATAGAGTATTATTGGTTTCCTTGAAACGGGTGGCATTAACAATAGAGGATTAGTTAATTGCTCCTTGATCTTTTCTAAAGCTGCTTGGAATTCTTCATTCCATGTCCCCGAGTTGTTCTTTCTAAGCAACCTAAATATTGGATAACATTTATTCGTTATTTAGGAGATGAAACGGGCTATGTAATTCAACCTTCCCAAGAATCCCTGAACATGGTTTTGTGTTTGGGGTTGTGGAAGCTCTTGTATGGCCTTTATTTTGTCTGGATCAATTTCAATTCCTCTTCTTCTTACTACAAAGCCTAACAACTTCCCAGAAGTAACCCCAAATGTGCACTTGGCATGATTAAGCTTTAACTGAAAATTTCTCAATCTTTGAAAAAGCTTACTCAAGTTCACTAGATGCTCCTCCTCATTTCTGGACTTTGCAATCATATCATCCACATAAACTTCTATTTCCTTATGCATCATATCATGGAAAAGAGTGGCCATAACTCTCTGATAAGTTGCCCATGCGTTTTTCAATCCAAAAGGCATTACCTTATAGCACAAGGTTCCCCAAAGCGTTACAAAAGTAGTCTTTTCCATGTCCTCTGGGCACATCTTTATTTGATTGTATCCAGAAAATCCATCCATGAATGAGAAAAGGGAATGGTCGTCTGTATTGTCCACCAAGGTGTCGATTTGTGGGAGCGGAAAGTTATCTTTAGGGCTTGCTATATTAAGATCCCTATAGTCGACGCACATTCTTACTTTTCCATCATTCTTAGGCATTGGGACAATGTTTGCCACCCATTGTGGATACTTAGCTACCTCGAGGAATCCTGCATTGTACTGCTTCTTAACCTCATCTCTGATTTTCAAAAGTGCATCAGCCTTCATTCGTCTAAGCTTTTACTTTACTGGCTCCCATCCTTCCCTTATATGAAACCTATGCATGACAATATCTGTATCAAGACCAGGCATATCCTGATATGACCAAGCAAAAATGTCTTTATATTGTTGCAGAAGCTCAATCAAGCATTATCGTGTCTTAATTGAGATGGTGGTACCGATCTTTACTTCACGCTTCTCTTATTCGGTTCCAAGATTTAAAACCTCTAACTCTTCTTTGTGAGGCAGAATTTACTTTTCCTCTCCTTCTACCATTCTAAGCAGATCATCGGGCAAGTAATACTCTTATTCATCATTAATACTCCCAACTTCCTCTAAAAATGGTGGTAACTCAAAATTGACTTCGGAATCTGTCTCAGAGTCGTTTCGACCATTTATATCTAAAATCCTGCAAATAAAAGAGACAAATATATACCAAGAAAGAAATAATGGATGGAATGATATGATTTGTTATGTTTTTAAGGGTTTGTTTTTTGCTTTTGGGTTTTTATGATCTCTTTTGGGTTTTGCATTGCAAAAGAAAGTTTGACACACGATATTATTGGGGAAATGTGCATCTTTATTGAAATTAGAATCATGGCTTTGACATAGACCCTTTTTACATAAGATCTCTAATTATCCCAAGGCCCAATGGTAAAAGAGTTGGCTTTGAGAATTACTCTGAGGCAGTTTTAAAAACTTCAGGAACTACTTCAGTGGTCTAGTTCTTCAGCTCAGCGCAGGGGAAAATCTTGGACATATATTTGTTTTCTCCTCCCTCCCCGTCTGTGATGGCGTTAATGCTCAAATTTCCAAAAACCTCACATAATTCATCTTTTCCTTTCTCCTCCTTATCAAAGCGAGCATTAGGGTCTAGGATCCCTCTAGCCTTGAAAGTGTCACTTAAGGGTGGGTACATCATTGGCTCCCACTTGATTTCTTCTTCCTTCTGCTTTATCTTCATGCTTTTCTACAGCCTCTTAGTCTCAGCTCTCTTTTGCTATTTATTGGGCCTAAAGCCCAAATCGAATCGGTCCCTCTTTGCTGGGATCACCACAGGATAAGGCTTTCCATGAATTCCTTCTTTAGCTTCTTCTCCTTGCTTTCCAAAGGAAATTTCCTCCGTTGCACATACATTCATTTCGTGCTTACTATCTCCCTTCTCGAAGAACATAAGTTCCTTGCTATCCATCTTGGCTTGGACCATCCGTTTAAACTCTAAGCAACACTAGATCTCATGTCCTTCAACTTCATGGTACTCGCAGTATGGTTTTTCATCAACCTTCATCTTCGGGTTCTCTTCCTTTAATATCCCAACCGCTACTAATTGAGCCCATACCCAATTCACTGGCGCCTTAATTTCTTCAACATTTTCCTTGATCACTCTCCTTTCTTCCTCGAGCACAACACTCACTTCTGTCTTCTGGTGGATTGGCAAAGAGTTTCCTTTTTCCTCGGATGTTTCAAACGATAACATGCTCGATTCCCTTAAATCATCCATTACCCTTTTGAATGTAGTGCAGTTTTCAATGGTATGCCCCCTTACTCCTGCATGGTATTCGCAGTGGGCTTTCGTATCATACCATGGTGGATAAGGATGTGAGAACCAAGGGACATGTTTCGGCAGCACCATCTGTAATTTGACAAACTTAGTGAATAACTCTGCATACGTCATTGGGATGGGAGGAAAGTAGGGTCTCGAGTTTCCTTGATATATTCGCTCTTCTTTTGGGGCATTTGCAATCGTCGGAGCTGAGGTGTTGGGTTTATTGAAGGTGTTGGGCTTGTTGAACACCACACCTATTGAATAACTGGAGTTGTAGACATTCGTAGCATTGACTTCATTATCTCTCTTCTTATATATCTTCTTCGTTTCCCCACTGTCCAACTTTCCGCTCTTCATGGCTGCTAGGATCAGTTCACCATTCATTAGCATGTCCGCGAAGTTCTTCGTAGCATGGTTGAGCAGTCGATCATAAAAAGGACCCTTTAGAGTTTCCACAAACATCAGGGTGATCTCATTTTCTAGCAATGATGGCTACACCCGTGCTGCTACATCCCTCCACCTTTGTGCATATTGTCGGAAGCTCTCATGATGCTTTTGTTCCATCACTTGCAATACCAAACACGTTGGAACCATGTCTGAAATATGCTTGTATTGTTCACTAAAGGCTCTGGACAAATCCTTCCATGATTTGATGTTTGCCCAACTTAATTGCGAATACCAACATGCAACAAAACCCTAAGTTGTCATGGAAGCATGAATAAGCAGCTTCTCATTGTCGAGGTACATTGACATCTTTCTACAGTACATAGTTAGATGTGCCGATGGGCATGTGGTCTCATTATATTTCTCAAAGTCTGGGATCTTGAATTTTGGTGGCGCATTGAAATCAATTACCAAGCTCAGATCCTTGGCATCCATTCCACCATGAGCAACTCCATCATGGAAGGATTTGATCATCCCCTCTAACTTTTCATACTTATCCTCCCACTTCTTCTCAATTCGAACCTTATCGGCGATTTCATCGAGGTCAGGTACCTCGTAATTATTAGTCTCTCCATTTGGAACATGAGTGTAGGATTCAACAACATGGATTGGTGTTTTGGCTTTAGCAGCAGTCTCCTTCCTAAAGGTCATTCCTGGGAATCGTGGAATGGCAGTAGCGTTTCCTCCTTCTTCAACCGCATTTGGATCTTTGAACCCTAACATGATAGCTATTAAACTGACTGTCTTTTGATGAACCGCCTCAACTTGTTGTTTCAGGTCGATCTCCATTTTATCCAACTTATATTGAGTGCTCTTTTGGTTTGCCTCCAAAGCTGTCAACCTTTCCTCAGAGTTCATGGCTCGGGTTTGGGCTCGTGTACCGTATTTATTAGTTGTCTTAGCAATTTTGGATATTCTGTCATTTTTTCTATTAAGTAAGTTTTTGACATGAATGAATGTATGCAAAAATGAATTCACAAAAGCAAACAACAAAGCAAAGAAAATAGTGCAAATGCATGAATGCAGTCGAAGGGCCATTAATTCCATTGAAAATCTGCTCATGAAAGGAAACTCTTTATTGTATACGAAAGCTTTTATTACATCTTTTTTCGAATTACAAATATTTTTCCGCTTGAACACCTAATTCCTTGATTTCTTCAACTAGCCACATGAGTCTTGGTCCAACTTCTCCAACGGGCTTTATGTACTAACGAAGAGCTGCAACTTCAGTCGCCAACATTGTCACGTGCTTGGTTCTCCTCAATCTTTAAGAGCTTTCCATTCATAATTTGAACAATTTTCTCTAATCAACCCCTTCTAAATATGGAATGATGCACATACAAAATAAACAAGACAGGGAACAAATATTAATAAAGGAACAAAAGGGAAATGAAATAGTCAAAAACAAATTAAATGCACGATAATTCTGGGCCGACATTCAAACATTTAAGGACATGTCACCACAGATTATTCCTGCGACTCAATAACCTAGGCTTTCTGCATGGCTCTATTAGGGGTAGGCTCTAGATTCTCAAACTTGGTTTGGTTCTAAAAAGGTACATGAGCTGTCCTTGCTGCCCCCTACTAAGGATAGCAAGGCCCTCGATTCTCACCCATTATAGGCTCCAAACAAATTGAGTTTAACTCAGGAGGACTCACCACCGATACCTTCTCGAAGAATCAATATCCTTACGAAGAAAAGGGAATAAGTCCCGAAGGTACTTGCTAGGCTCATTCGAAGAATCAATATTCTTACATGAGCAAAGCGTGTCCCCCCCCCCACTTAAACGAACGAGACAGAGCTTGGAGTTAAGTCTTAAATGCGTAAAATAGAGTTATATTCATTTAAACGGACAAATAAATAGAACCTATCGTGAACTTGCAAATTCCATATTAAAAAAAAACTCTTTTTTAAAAACCATTTGAAATCAATTTGTGGCATGACCCTATTTTGTTTTTATTTTAAAAACAAAAACACATCCCCAGTGGAGTCGCCAAGCTGTCGTAACCCTTTCGAGCTTCGACTTTTTGAAAACTTTAAAAAACACGGAGTCGCCACCAATTTTTTTGAAAAGTGTAATTGGATCACTTTAAAACGGGGTTATTTTAATAAAACGTTTTGTTTTAATAAAACAACAATTTTGGTCTACGAAAAAAAACATGTACGGGGGTCGTTTACGCGTGGGGAAGGGTTAGCACCCTCAAGACGCCCAAAATTGGTACCTAATTGATTTTAAAATTGTTTTCAAAATTGGAATTTGCAAGTTCACGAAGGTTCGAATTTATTTGTCCATTTAATGAATATCAAACTATTTTAACGGCCTTATTCCCCGAGAGATGAACTTTAATCACCGCCAACATTTCTGGCGCTAACCCGCAATTTCACTTTTCAAGCAAGAAAGAAATTTAGTGCGTTGAGCATTTTATATTTATTCTAAGTTCGATTATTTAAAATTCTAAAAATGTCAAAGTCTTTTATTCCTAATTAAAAATTTAAGTTTGCTTAAGTGCGTCTTATTATTTTTGTGAAGTAATTTTTCAACAAAACACATCTCTATCTAAGCTTTAAAACCTAGTCCTAAGTTTTAACCTATTTCTAAAGAACAAGCAAGAAACTTATTTTTCCCTTTTGTTTTTTTTTTCATTTTTATTATTTCTTTTAAAAAACCTTTTATTTCTTTTTCTTTTTTAGTTTTAGAACAAAGACCCTTCTTTTTCCTTTTTACATTTTTAGAATTTTTCTAATTTTATTTTCAGGTTTTTTATATTTTTTTATTTCAAAAAAAATTCTCTTTAAAACCTTTTCATTTTTAGAAGCTTTTCTTTAAAATATGTCTTTTTAAAATAAACCTTATTTTTTAAAAAAAGATTTCCCTTTAAGCTTTTTTCCAAAACTTTATTTTTTTCCTAAAACTCTAAACTTTTATTTAAAACCCTTTTTAAAATTTATTTTCTTTTTCTTGAAAACTTATTACTTATTTTTTTTTTCTAAAAGTACATCTTTATTTACTTTTTCCTTTTTTTTTTAAATCACATAACCTACTTTATTATTAGAACTAAATTTCAAGAAAAACCCTTTTATTAATTTTTATAAATTAAGCCCCTTTTATTATTTCAACCCATGAATTATTATTTCTTCTAATTAAATCCCTAACTTTAAGTTTTTTAATAAAACCACATTAACTCAATTTTATTCTTGCATTTTAATAGCAACATATTTGAAAATTCATTTTTTTTATTTCTAAAGATCAAAACACTCCTAAATAACATTTTTAAAGCATACAAATTTTTAAAGTTTAAACCGAAAATTAAACGAAAATTCAAAGCGAAAACATTACCGAAGTCGCGAAACGATTTTCCAACTTCAAGAACACAACCTAAAATCCACAAAAAACACAAACACAAAAATTCAACCAAGAACAAGCATGAAAATTACTAAAAAAAATACTAAAAGGAAAGATAGAAATTTTACCGAAACGACGAACGACGAACTCGAATATGAATTTCTCAAAACGCTCCTAATTGCTTCCCGAAAATTACCCCAAGCTCGAACTTCAACTCCAAAATTTCCCGCAACTCTTGATAATTTTTAAAGATTTTTTCGGAATTCTTTTCTAAGATTTTTGCTTTTTCAAGTGTGTTTTCTCTTGAAATTGGGTGTGATGAACAATAGAGAAAAAAGGGTATTTATACTACAAACGGATCATCCAGACTCAACCAATTGATCATACAACATCCAGGGACAAATATGCTACATTCGAGAACTTTGAAAGATACTTTTAACAGAAAATAACAAACAAGTATCAGTACGCTTGAACCCGTATCGATACATGAAATGGAAGTGGAAAATTTTGGGAAAAGGGTATCGATACGCTTTTCCCCGTATCGGTACGACTGTTGCGTGATCTTGCAATACTATAAATGATACGCAAATGGTGTAAGTATACACGTCGAAAGAGTAATAAAGTGATGAGTGAGTATCGTCTCCACAGGGATTGGAGGTATTCACGGTTGTTGTAACAATAAAGGTTGAACTTTTTTCAGATGACAATGTAATAGTAAAAGAGATGATGTAAAATAATGCTGAAGCAAAACAGTGCAAAGAAAGATGAGATAACAATATGATAAACATGTCCCATTTCTTATGCGAAACTCACCACAGAATGACTGGCTAGGAATGATGGACAACCTAACTCAAGCTTCTTAACGATACTAAGGTTCTTCAGCTATCTTCTATGCTAGGCGAGATTTACTAAGAACGCTCCTAAACTATCTCTAGCCAGAAAACTGGGAGTCGAAAATGCTACAGCCATACCTCTCGGCGTAAACTCTTAACACTCCCCTACCCTTCACGTACTATCCTTTTTAGCCCTGGAAACCTATCACTTATCTCTAAGGTAGGTTAGAGTCTGCCTCTTAACAGTCACTCCATTGCTTATGAGGGTTCTAAGGCTAGCTCTCTCGATTACTAACCCCAACACACACTTAAAGAACGACCAACTCTCAAAGGCGCTAAAGGTAGGGCCTATCTCTCAAAGCACTTACAACCCTAAGCTCTTACAATTTTAAGGAAATGAGAAATGCATAAGCAAAGCATAGAATAATGATAAACACTGAAAAAGCCATAGCATGTATTAAAAAGTACTCAAAATAAAATCATCCATCAAAACCAAGCTACCTAAAACAGTTCGTGGCTGGGCAATATCATCCAACGTATCATTGCGATAACATCGCCAAATATAAAGATATGACAAGAAATTGTTATAGCGACATAAAGAAAGGTGAACTCCCTCTCCGCCATGGACTGCCCGACTATCTTCGGCTTATTGCCTCTCTTGAGGCTGGTGAGGCCACTTCTTGGAGCTTCAACAATAGAGGACACCAAGCTGGAGAAGATGAAGGTGGAATCATCCCTCTCCTTTTCTCTCTCTTCCGCCTCTCTTTTTGCAACACTCAAAATACCACACTTTGCTCCAAGCTTCTCTCTCCTTTATATAGTGGAGGCTTCTAGGGTTTGGTGCCCTAAGGATGCCTTGATAATCCCAAGGAATATCCACCAACTAGGTCTGCCGCGTGGGGACAAGGAGAACAGTCTGCAGGTGGGAATCAGCTGCTAGACATGTTATATCGTCCTTTTCTGCATGTTCACATGTTTCTGCAGCTCACGTGTATCTCATGTGCTGGCCAATATCCACTTCCATCATGCTATAGCAATTCCCTGCATCGACTTTCTCTCTTGACTCCTTTCCTGTGCACCAACAAAACCAAAACCAACCTTCCGATCAGTACCCCTCGACATGGACCAATAACCAGCAAAGGTAAAGATGCACCCAGGAGAAGAAAATGCAACCTAAATGCAGTCTAAATGCTATGGTATGAACTCAAGAACATGCAAATGCTGTAGCAAAAAGGTAGGAAAACAAGGATATTTATGCAGTTATCACACCCCCAAACTTAAGCTATTGCTTGTCCTCAAGCAATGAATAGAACAAAACAAAAGAACTACTATGTCAAAGATTTAACCTAGAGGATTGCTATGGCAATATTTCAGTCCTCAGAAATAACTTAGGCAAATACATAAATATATACAACCAGACGTGAGATCCTTAAGAAAATTCCTTAGGACTAAGATGTGTGTGTGTGCGTGGCTGCCTTCCTCCTATACTTAGGCTGGTGAGACAAATTTTCAAGGAAGATCTCTAGTTATACCCTAACTATATTCTCTAGTTCTTTTCCAATTTTTAGACTCCCAAAGATATAAGTTTTCTGCTACGAAGGGTGTCAGCTCATCACATCTACCGTCTTTAACTCTAGATGAGCAGGGAGCAAACCTCTCACCCCGAGCTAGTAGGCAGAGTCATCCCGTGACAACTTCCATTCACTCATATGCTATAGCAAAGCTTTATTTCTTTTTTTGATAAACACTGCTATAGCAAAGCGGAGTGTCCTTTCTACAGATATGCCGTAGCGTTTATTCGTTTGTTTTAGCACATGGTTGTCTAGTTTTCCTTTAAGCTCTATAGAGTCAACATATCAGAGTTTACTAGGGTTCTTCCTGAAATTTTTTTCTAACAAACTTACTTATAGAAAGAGAGCAGCTGTGTAACAATTTTTTTTTAACAACTAGACCCTAAAGTCAGTTCTACGGATCTCAACTAGTTTTTTTTTTTTTTCTAACTTAGTTCAGGCTTTTAAGATTTCATCGTCAGACATCATAAATACATTCATAGGCTGTCTCTAGACTAAACAAAATACCATAGTAAAAATTTTGTTCTATCCTATAACGCATATGCTAAAGCAAAATATTAACTATGAACACTAACACCCCCAAACTTGAGAAATGCAGTGTTCGCAATGCATAAACTAATCTACACTATATGCCATGAAAAATTGAAAAGAAAAAGGTTAGTTACCTCCTGGGTGCGGAGGCTAGGTGGTGCTGCTTGTGTTGTCCATTGATGTCTCAGAGGAGTAGTGGTGTGGGTCTGCCACACCGTCCACACTCTCTGATGAGACTGATTGAGCACTAGACGAGGGCCTGACACGTCCAGCAATATGTTTGATGGGAGTTTTCGGTCTCGATGTTGTACCATCCTCAGATTGTGCTGATGTCGGCTCAGTTGCTTGTGCTGTAGCAGTTTCCTTCTGAGGGGTTTCTTCAGGATCACTTGGTACGTGCTCTGGCTCTAGAAGTGGGTTTTTTGGTCTTGATGGTTTATGATTGGTTGCCTTTCTGGTGCGTTTCCTTTTCTTGGCCGGAGAGGCTGCTGGGTCGGTTTCTTCGATAGTAGGCTGAACAGGGGGAGTTTTCTTTTCTGACTGGGCAGTTGGAGTTGTTGGTGCTTTCTTTCTTGGCAGCAGGTGGGACGGAGCCAGGTTCACTGGGAGACATTGTGCTTGCTGTAGCAGTGGTGGGGGCTTGCAGCAACTCCATAGAAAATACTGGAAAAGAGACGTTCTGGTCCGGTAGGAGTTTGCTTAAGCAGGATGTTATGGCACTATCGCGGTGTTGGGCATACATGAAGTACGCTCACTGGTGTGCCTTCATTAGGCTGAGCTCAGAGCTCAATTCTTTTGTTGTTGCCACCAATGCTGCCACTCTTGCTGCAACAAAACTTTTAGCTCCTCCCTCTACTGCTTGCTGAGGAATGTCTTCATTAAATGCTCGGAGTTCCGTAACGAGGGCTGGAGTCAAACATGTCTTTCCTGAAAGAGTTGCATCTACAAGATCGTCAATGAAGGCGTCTTTCCTTTTACACAAGGCAGTGACCAGATTAGGAAAAACAAGGGGACTTCGGGGCCGTTTCAAACAAGCATATACCGTATCCACTATTATCTTTCCTACGTCAATTTGTCTACCATGTATTATCGAGTGAATGAGAAAAAGTCGAGAGATGTGGACGGTGGCAGTGTGTAGTGTGGGCATAACCTTATGTCTCACAAAGTGATTCCATACCTTTGCCTCAAGTTTGAGGTGTCGTCTCTAAACTGACTTGTTATTGTCCAGCATCGTTCCTTTGAAACAGATGTCCTCTAGCACCTCGCGCTGTGTCTGCGCGTCCATTGCATCACAAAAGAAGTGTGACAGTCTACATTATACTTTAGCCCGTAGAACTTGTTGATTGCTGCAGCAGTAAACTTTATCTGCTCTCCTCGCATGTGAACTGTAGACTGGGTTGGACTTGTGAGGTGGGCATAAAACTCCTATACAAGTGATGTACAAATCTCCTAAGGGTGAGCAGCAAAGTTTTTCCATCCATGTGTGCCAATGACGTCCATTATAGACTGTCGAACTAATCTTCTTCCTCTTGAGGGTATTTGAACCCTAGTTCTGGAAGAACATTCCTGTCCTTGAGCTTTGTCCATCTCTCCTTTGCTGCCTCATCAAGAAATTTTGGAATTTCTAGGACTGGATGTTGTGTGGGACGGCCAGAAGTCTCAGGGGCGTTTTTTAACGAGCCATGGAGTTTTTGCTGAAAAATGGGGAGGAGTGAATATGTGAAGGAAAGAAAATGGTGAAGGGTGCTTTTTGTATTTGAGAGAAAATAAAAAATACGAAGGGAAACTTTTTGAGTGTTTGAAGATGTAACCCCCTTAGCCCAACCTAGACGCTTCACCCGAACTACGAAGATTACACGGGGAAAACCAAAGTCAACCCGAAAGTCAACTGTGATTAACGACCCTTTTTTTCCTTTTAATCTTTTCTAGATGCACATTAAGCCCTTGTGAACACTCAAGAATCATGGGAGATAAAGGCACATCGATCGGAAATCATTTACGGACTCAATTGCATAGATTACACGTTTAGGGACCAAAACGTAATTTTTAGAAATTATAAGGACTTTGCAGATTTTAGGTTTAACAATATGTAATTAGTCATATTACATGCTCCTCTGTCAAATTTATGCTTAAAAAGACATTCCAAGCTCAAGCAATTGCAACCACAACATTTCGGACTAAAACGTAAAACTTGGAAACATAAACAATTCAAAAACATCATCCAACAGTCATACGTTTCGAAACACCAATCCCTCGTACTGAAATGCCCGTATCGAAACGGTGTTGACCGTTTCGGTACTCGGGTGTGTTCCGAGATCGATATCGAAACGGACTTCACAAGTAGCCAAACCATTTCGAAACAACTTCAACCATTCTGAAACACTATGTCCATTACAGGCCCCCGTTTCGAAACAGTTCAGGGTGTTTCGATACACTTTGCCCAGTGACAGCAGAAATTGTTGGTTTTCACCTTTTAAACCAATCAAACATGCCTCAAAGAGCATCAAATCATACCAGCAACTCATTTTGATACTAAGGAACATATTTAAGACCCTTAAACTAGAGCATGGCATCAAACACTAAAACATTCAATCTAAAGACATGCTTCCTAGTCACAAATCCAAATATGAACCCTCAAACCTCAAACCAACCAAAAGGACCATTTAAAACTCGTAAAGGCCATAACAAACATGCCACAAACTTAGGGAGTTCAAAATACATCTCCCACGTACAACCTTGAAGTCCCATTGCCATATAGCAAAACTAAAGTGTATAAAAACATCACCATACATGAGCTTTGCACTTCCTTGGATGTTCTTAACCTTCTCGCTGCCCAAAAACACTTCAATTATCTGCATTATTGGTAAAAGAGAGCGTAAGCACACTTGCTTAGTGAGGCATGCTCTAAAGAAAACCAACACAATAATGCATTTATCAAAACACTTTCTCAAAAGCTTTTTCAACAACATGCTCATTTTATCTCATGCTTGAAAACCATTTCAAAGCAACTTCTCATTGAAAACACATGTACCTCAATTCTATCTAAAGCATTTAACTCATTGCAAATCCCATGGCAAAGCCATACACATGCTTGTAAAACCAAAGCATTTTAATATACAAATCTCATATGCATTTCTCATATCATAAATCATCTCATCAATAGGTACATGTGAATCAAAAGCATTTTCATATATTATTTTGGCATTTCACATCACTTTACTACACGGATATGCAGACATCATTCTCAAACCGCTAGACGCATACGGTGGAATCTCACATCACCGTACTCACTTGTCTAGTAACATAATTTCTGGTGGAATCTCACATCACCGTACTCACATGGCAGAATTTCTCATCGCCACAAAGCTTGGGTATTTCACCAAGTCCTACCCGATGGAATGCCCATCATCGGTCTCTCCCTTTGGATTAAACCAAAGAGCACGTACGAATTTTTAGTTTATAGTGCACTCTCATCCTATTGATCGATCAATTATATCCGGTAAGTATCTCATCTTCTATGCCAATATATTATGTTAAAACATCATCTCACCTACTGTTTTTCATGCAACATTTCTCAAATCTTTCTCATCTCATTTCAAAACCATAACATTTGCCATGCTTTAAAACAAAAGCTCAAAACTCAACAATGCTGCATGTTATTTCATGGAATCATTTCAAGCATCATCTCATGCTACAAATCATGCGTAAAAACAGTAGGAATTTATCTATCTCAAACCATGAGCATATAAAAGCATTTTAGGGGCAACCATCACATTTAAGAGAGAAATCTAGCCAATACTTACTTCCGGACTTAGGAATGTGTTTCAAAACCTTTCCTAAATCTCCAAACTTTGTTTCTTTGTCCCTCAAGGACTTCTAAACCATTCGCACTCACCGATTACGTTTCGCTTGGTCGCCGAAACGCTATCTAAGCTCCCGGATCAACACCAAAGGCGTCTGAAGATGTCTCCCCTGTTTATAACACATAAGAGCAGAGGATTACTGCATCATCATGCATTGAAATCATCAGCCACACACCTAAACTCGGTGCTCTACTCAAGAACCTCATTTCGGCTACCAAACACAACCGAAATAATCTCCAAACTCTTCCAAAACAAAGCCCGGCCAAAATCTACCACTTCCAATCATTTCTAAACATCAATCAACATCAAAAATCGCCATAAACTCGTCCTTATACCTCCAGCTATGACAGAACACCAAAACCACCCCCAAAACCACCATTCTATCATACAAAACTTACGAATCCAAGCCTATTCGGGATTTGTTTGATAAAACCTCGTTTATAACATCAATTAACATCCAAAATACATTAGAAAACAACCTCAAAATCGAGCGTAACCATCAACCACGAAAATCATCAAGATCTCTCCAAAAACCTTGAGTTTTAATACAATTTCTTGTTTCTAACATTAATGCAACTCAAAAATCATCAACAAAGGATTGATAACTTGGGAATTTCAGTAAAGAACTGATCATTAGAGGAGAAGAACGAAGCTTACCTCTAATGGCTGATTTCTCCCTGAATTGGGCAAGTTTTCTTGAAAATCCAGTGTAAAAACAAGAGGATTTGATGAGGAAAGGATTAAGAATCAAAAGGAGATTGAAATCTAATAAAAAAGCAATGAAAATCAAAGGGTAATTGATGGAGGAAATGTGTTTGGCCGAAAAGAAATTGAGAGAAAATGAAATGAGAGAAAATTGATGAAAGGTAGTTATGAAAAGTCAAAGATAATTTTCCTTTTAATTAATCTTTATTTCCTTTAATTAAAATATTATTAAAATCACCCAAAATAAGGAGAAATCTAACCTGGGTTACGAAAACCCTATGGATACCCCGTACTGTAAACAAGCTTGTTGATGGCCTTGCCAAGCTTACCAATCTTCCTTGCTATTCCTTGTATACTTTTGATGCTCCCCCTGACTCCCTTTCGCATATTGTCGATTTTGATGCTTTGAACTCTCTGTAATTTTTACAGTTCTTTTAATTCGAAAAAAGGAGCAATCTGATTAAAAACATTTTGTTAAAATTATCTCCTTAAAGATTCAAAGTTTCAATCCTTTACAAAACAATCACTATTTAACTTTTGCAAAAACTACGATTTGGTCACCACACCGAAATGTAGCATTTCCAAACCTTATTTTGTAAAATTGATTTCACCATAACCATTCATATAATAAATGAGGATTTTTAGATATTTTTCCATATTTTTAAAGCATCTCGAACTAGGTGTTCCTTAAATCTCCCCTTTAAGATTCGAACCGTTCTTGACCGGTCCGATTCGAACTCTAAAACATCTAGGCCCAAATTTGGGGCATTACAACTCTCCCCCTCTTAAAGAATTTCATCCTCAAAATTTACCTGGAGGAAAAAGGTAAGGAAATTGCATCTTCATGTCTTCCTTTCTTTCCAACGTGGCTTCCTCAACACCACGATGTCTCCACAACACTTTGACCAGCTCAATGGTCTTACCGCGTAGAACCTTGCTATCCGAATCCAAAATCTCAACAAGTTCCTCATCACACGTCAAATCCGGATTTAACTCAACTTCCTCCACAAGCATAACATGCGAATGACAACTTCCTCCACAAGCATAACATGCGAAGGATCCGATCTATACCTCCGAAGCATGGATACATGAAATACATTATGTATCTTTTCTAACTCTTAAGGTAGCCTCAGCTTATAAGCAACAAGACCCACACGTTCTATCACCTCGTATGGTTCAATGTATCTTGGGCTAAACTTGCCCTTCCGGCCAAATCTCATCACCTTCTTCCAAGGTGAAACTTTCAAAAACACACGATCACCCACTGCAAACTCTATCTCCTTACGCTTCAAATCTGCGTAAGACTTCTGCCGATACGATGCTGCCTTCAACTGCTCACAAATGAGCTTCACCTTCTCGGTGGTTCCTTTTAACAAGGTCGGCATCGGGACCAACTTTTGTCCCGTTTTAGCCCAACAAAGAGGAGTTCTGCACTTCCTCCCATACAAAGCTTCATAAGGTGCCATTTGAATACTCGCCTGGTAACTATTATTATAAGCAAACTCCACCAAAGGCAAGCGATTCTCCCAAGAGCCTTGAAACTCGATAACACAACACCTCAACATATCATCAAGCACTTGGATAACACGCTCTGACTGTCCATCCGTCTGCGGATGATAAGAAGTATTGAAATTCAGCCGCGTACCCAATGCTTGATGCAAACACTCCCAAAACCTTGCGGTGAACCTCAGATCTCTATCCGATACTATAGATTTTTGTACACCATGCAAACGTACAATCTCAGCAATGTACAACTTTGCAAGCTTACCCAAGGTGTACGTAGTATGCAATGGTAAGAAATGCGCACACTTCGTAAGGCGATCCACAATCACCCAAACGGAGTTCTTCTTTGATGGCGATAGAGGCAAACCAAACACGAAGTCCATGGTGATCCTCTCCCATTTCGATTCAAGGATCCTTAACGGTTGCAACAACCCTGAAGGAAACTGATGCTCAGCCTTAACCCGCTGACAAACCATACACTTGCTCACATACTCAACGACATCTTTCTTCAAACTCACCCAATAGTACTCATCCTTTAGATCACAATACATCTTTGTACTACCAGGGTGCATAGCAAAAGCAATACTATGAGCTTCGGTCAGAATAGTGCGCCTCAACTCAACATCATTCGGTACCACTATCCGACTTCCAAAACATAGAACATCATCATGATTAAAAAAAAATATGATGGCCTATCTTCAGTGATATCCTGAACATGTGGCACCAAAGAATCATCCAACAGTTGTTTATCCTTTATCAACTGGATTAGCGATGGTTTCACTTGCAATTCGGCAACAAGATCACCATCTCGCGATATGCTCAAGCTAGCAAACATTGCTCTTAAATCCACCGCCACTTTCCTGCTCAAAGCATCAGCCACAACATTGGCCTACCCCGGATGATACTCGATCGTTAGATCATAATCCTTAAGCAACTCCACCCATCGTCGTTGCTTAAGATTCAACTCTTTCTGAGACATCAGATACTTCAAACTTTTGTGATCCGTGTACACAATACACTTTTTACCATAATGATAATGTCTCTAGATCTTTAGAGCAAAAACCACTGCAGCCAACTCAATATCATGCGTAGGATAATTGCGCTCATGCACTTTAAGCTTTCGCGATGCATAAGCCACCACCTTACCCTCTTGCATTAACACACACCCCAAACCAACATAAGATGCGTCACTATACACCACAAATTCTTTCCCTGATTCAGTTTGAACCAAGATAGGAGCTTGCGTCCAAGCTGCTTTTAGCTTCTCAAAAGCTTGCCGTCTCACTTCCATCCACTCATACTTAACATCCTTTTGCAACAACTTTATCAAAGGGGCAGCAATCTTAGAAAATTCATCCACAAACCTCCGGTAGTATCCTGCCAACCCAAGGAAACTACAGACTTCATGAACAGACTTAGGAGGCTTCCAATTCATCACCGCCTCAACCTTATAGGGATCAATTCGAATCCCTTCGGCCGAAACCACATGACCAAGGAAAACAACTTCCTTTAGCCAAAACTCACATTTGCTCAGCTTAGCATAAAGCTAATTTTCCAACAACGCTTGCAAAACAATCCTCAAATGAGCTTCATGCTCCTCCTCAGTACGAGAGTACACAAGGATATCGTCGATGAACACCACAACGAACTTGTCCAAGAATTCATTGAACACCCTATTCATCATGTCCATGAAAACAGCAGGAGCATTCGTCAAACCAAACGGCATCACAAGGAACTCATAATTCCCATTACTCGTTTGAAAGGCTGTTTTCGGCACATCCACATCCTTCACCTTTAACTGATAGTACCCGGACCTCAGATCAATCTTTGAAAACACAACCGCTCCCTGAAACTGATAAAAAAGGTCATCAATCCTCGGCAAAGGATACTTGTTCTTGACGGTCAACTTATTCAGCTGACGATAATCGATGCACATTCTCATCGTGCCATCTTTCTTTTTAACAAACAAGATCGGTGCACCCCAAGGTGACACACGCGCACCTCCTTTGAACTAGGATTCATAACAAAGGCTATATAAGCCTCACATCCTTGACGCAACACCCGGCTTGCTTCAAGCGTCGACACCGCATTAGCTAAAAACTTTACATTTTCTCCCACCACCACCACCTCATAATCATCCGCAAGTTTCAACGAAACTGGCTTGCTTTCGAAATCCACAACGGCTCTATGCTCAACAATCCAATCCATGCCAAGGATTACATCAAAACCATAAAATGACAATTCCATAACATAAACAAGAAACACATGATCTTGCACCTTTAAGGGGAATCTCCTATACAACTTTCTTGTTACAACCGTCTCACCAAAGCAACTAGTCACAAGCATACCAACACCCAAAGACTCAACAGACAAACCTAGCATTTGAGCATGTTCACGCAATATGTACGAGTGTGTAGATCCAGAATTAATCAAAGAAAGTAATGACAAGGATTGCAAAGTAAAGGTACCTGCGATCACGTCCGTGTCATTCCTTCCCTCAAGATGGGCATACACTCGAGCCTGACCACCACCCTCAGGTTGGACAGCCACCACATGCGCTACATTCCTTCCACCCTCATCTCTACGCTGAAAAATACCACGACCGCACCCACGACCCCTCTGTGGCTCATCTGCTCTCATCAGAGCCTGTCCCTCTCTCAGCGGTTGAAGACAATCTTTCTTCATATGCCCCCGATTACCAGAGTTCCAGTACTATAACACTCAGGTTTGGGGGTCGGGTAAAATTAAAATAATAAAATAATATTTTGGGCCTTGAGTTTTCAAAATAAATAAATTATGTTGGACTTATTTCAAAACAATCCCAAATAGCCATAGTTATCCCTCTTTTGTAAATGCCTTATTTCATTAAGGGTAAAATGGTCTTTGGCCTTTTAAATTTAAAACAAACATTAAAAATAACTTTTTGGCTCATCTTCTTCCCCACCCATTTTCCATTTCCACGACAAAAACTCCCCTTCCCCTTGAGTTACTATTCCATCACTATTCTTCCTCATCTTTGGTGATTTTTGAAAGGTAAACCCATATTTAACTTATCCTCTCTTTCCTCTACAAGTTTGTACCTTTATTTTTCATTAAGGCTCATGGTTTTGTAATTTGGAGTTTTGAGGTTTTAGATTAAAAATGTCCTCTTTATTAGCCTTAACTCAAGTTTTTTTTGTTGAGGTAATATAAGTTATTTGCTATGTAAAAGGTTCAACATACTCGATTTTTACATGGTTTTATGAAGATTCTCGAAATTGGGTTTTAGAGAGGTTTTAGAGGGGTTTTAGGTTGGTTTTTGGGGCTGTTTTGGGTGAAGTCTTGATGGTTGATGTTTGTATGATGGTTGGGGGTTGTTTTGGAAGCTTTTAATTGTATTAAATGTATTAGAATCAATGGGTTTTGGCTGTGCATAAGGGCTGCTCGAAAATGGGGTTTTGAGAATGTTTTTGGGTCGAATACTTGCTTGGTTTGTGTTCCGAATTTGTTAGAGTGATTTGTGGACAGAAATATGATTGTTTTGATTGTGCTTAATTGCTTAGAAGCAAGGATTTGTGTTGGTGAAGGCACGGGATCGAAACCGGAACCGTTGGGAGCTTGATCGGCTAGAGTTGTTGAGCTTGGAATAATCGATAAGTGGTTCTATGTTTTAAATTGGTTTTCAAACGCTGGTTCAAGCATATGGTTATGTATATTGTGATATACATGTGTGTATTGTGATTAATGTTGAGTATGCCTCTTGTTTCATGTTAATTGTGATTAATGTGGTTATGTATATTGTGATGTACATGTGTGTTGAGGCATGATATTTGATGCATTGTTATATGCACGTGGTTGTGGAATGTGGTTTGTGCATAATGGTAAATTATGGTGAGTACGTGCTAAGCACGAAAATTGGTAAGAAATTGTGTTGTGAAAGATTGTGAAATGTGTTAGTATTGGCACTAGTATGCTTGAGTACAATGATCGATCATTAGGATGTTTAGTGTGCACATGAGAGTCAAAATGCGCGCGTGGTCTTGGTGATTGTAGTCATCAAGATTGAGTACGGGTTCGCCCGGAAATCTTCTTATATATGTTAGTCAGTGATGAGTGGAATCCCATCGACGGGGTGTGAGGATGAGTGGAATCTCCTCCGCGTGAAACGGTGATGAGTGTAATCCCACCGTAAGGTAATGGTTGTGTTGTTGTATGTGAGTTCCAACAGTTATCCGCGTATTCGGGTCATAGCTAGGTGCCAATACAGATTGTGGAATGTGTTTGTTAATACATTGATATATGTGTTCCATATGTTGTGTTTATGGGCTTGTTGAGCATGGCATGATATTGAGTTTATGTTCATGCATCATATGTATTTGACTCATGTGGTTCGAAGGTAAGATCATGCATTCTACCTTGGTTGTGTGCTCGTGCTTGGACCCTGCATTGTCGAGGTTTGTTTTATGAGCTTACCCTCACTAAGCTTTATGCTTACGCTCTCTTTTGTTCGACAATGCAGATCCGTAGTTCGTGGGTTGCTTGTGCAAGGAGAGGGCCTCCAAGTGTGCTAGTTGCGCTTTTGATCATCAAGTATGAATTTCTAAGTTATGGATGTAATAGACAAGCAATGGGATTTGAGCTTTTGATTTATGTTGTTGTTTGTGTAGGGAACATGTTAAGACTCCTATGTTTTGTGGATGTTTTGCTTAGGGCTTGCTTATGCCTAGTATGTTGGCCTTGTGCCCCTTTCATGAATGCTATTGTGTATGTTCTTGTCTAATGCTTGAAATCTTGAATGCTATGTATGCATCTTATGTCGAATTGATGATTCCTTTCAATGTATGGCTTTTATAAGTATGTTGTGTGTTAAGCATGATTGTTGTAGGGTCTTGCCTTTAGAGTTATTGCATGTTTGGTTGGATGTCTTAGTTGGTGTTTTGGAGGCAACCTTGTGCCTTAAACCAGCTAAAACCTGTTTGTTCACAGCAGGTGTACCGAAACGGTTGGGCCCGTTTCGATACGGTCCTCTTGTTTCAGGCCAAGCGTTTCGATACGCGAAGATGCATTTCGATACCATTTTGCTACTGGAAATCTGATATTTTGACGAGAAATTGAGGGTATCGAAACGGGCTCAGGCATTTCGGAACGGTCTTCGTAGCGTTGACCACGAGAAGTTGACCGATGAGGGCGTATCGATACGGTCAACCATCATTTCGATACGGTCTCCTCGAGTTGACTTTGGGCAGTTGACCTAGTCAAGGTGTATAGATACACTCTTTGGGCGTATCAATACGGCCTGCAGTTTAAGCTAAAATGGGCTATTTTTTATTGGATGTTTGTTCTTTCGCCTCGTTTGTTGCTTCCGATGTTGTTGTTTCACATAGGACATATTAATACATCTAGACAAGATAATAATAAATGAAAAAGTTTTCTCGGGTTGTTAACTGAAGTGAAGCCTTAACGGGTTTCGCCTTGGTTATCCCCGTATGACCCGCTTGGACCGTTCAGTCGCCCAGACCGGGACGAGGGGGTTACACTTGTTGGTATCAGAGCCTGAGGTTTCCGAGACCTAGGGCAGGTAAGTGAGGTATGTTAAATTCTTGTTTCGCAATTGCACGGTGTTTGATTGCCATGTAAGTATGTTTGCTTGATTGATCGTATTTGTGTATTGTTTGGAGCATGTTAAGTTGAGTCCCATTGCTTCTATTACATCGGAAAAAGGATTTTTAAGTGAGGGAAACATACTTGAGCCATTTGGACCCTTGCCCTTGCTAAACCTATCTTGTATGTTGTTGTTGTGTTGTAGTTGTTATCTGTGAGCTGGTATGTCGAGGCCTAGAGGTAGACCGAGGCTGGTTTGTCAGGAACCCCGTGTTCCGGCTCCTATTGATGAGCCGGTGGTTGGAGTAGAGGCTCCTATGGAAGAGCCTGTTGTTGGAGTCGGAGCTCCTCCACCACCACCACCACCTCCTCACCCTAAAGTGGGAGGCGAGGCTGAGGCTGAAGGAGCGGGACATCAGGTTGGCCAGGGTGGCCAAGATCTTGCAGGGATAGATATGGCTCCTCTAGTTCAAGCTATAGTGGGAGCGTTTCAGGCTGCAGTTGCCGGAGCTCAGGCTCCAGCTCAGCCGAAAGGTGATGATGCTAGTTTACCCTTAGAGAGGCTTCGTAGCCTAGGGGAAGATGAGTTCAACGGATCTACACCTGAGAGGTCAGAGTTGTGACTAGAGAAGACAGTCCGTATTCTAGCTCAGATGGGATGTGTTTGAGCTCGTAAGTTGGGCTGTGTGGTTTCGTTGCTTCAGGGTGACGCCTACACCTGGTGGGTCACCATTACTACCGTTGTGCCTGAGGCCGAGATCAACTGGAATTTCTTTGAGACTGCTTTCAGGAAGAGGTATTTGAGGGCCGAGATATCTGGATGAGAAGAAGCGAGAGTTCACGGCTCTTGTTCAGGGAGATGAATCAGTGACAAATTATGAGATCTGTTTTGTCCGACTGAGTCAGTATGCTCCAGAGTTGGTTCCTACTGAGAGGGACCGTTGTGAACGATTCAGATATGGGCTTCATGAGAAAGTCAATAGGTACACCTTGGGTTCAGATTATTCTGATTTTGATGTCTTGGTCGCTAGGGCCAAGGACATCGAGCATAGCTTGGGGCTGACCAAGCGCTCGGGAGGATCCAGTTCAGGGAAGAGGCACAACAACTTTGATCGCGGTGATGCCAAGAGGCATCGTGGCGGTGGACATCAGTTTGATCATAGGGGTGGCGGTGGCCACCATGGTAGAGGCCATCAGGGCCATAGAGCTAGAGGGCGTTTGCCCAAGTGCACTCGTTGTGGGAGACAGCATTCAGGAGAGTGTTGGGGTAATTTTCATGCTTGCTGGAACTGTGGATCGAGAGACCACTTCAAGAGAGAGTGTCTGTATCAGGCGGCACAGGCACCAAATCTGGCACAGGCTCCTGCGAGAACGACCGACTATCAGAGAGGTCGTGGGCGCAGTCGTGGTTACTTCCAGCCGAGGGCTGATGCACCTAGGATAGAGGCACCGAGGAATCTTGCTCATGTTGTGGCAGTCCAACCAGAGGCCGGTGGACCAGCTAGAGTTTACGCACAGAGAGAGGCATGGAATGACACAGATGTGATAGCAGGTAATTTTGAGTTACAATCCATGTCTTTGCTTTCCTTAGTTGATTCGGGTTCTATGCATTCTTACATTTTGAGTGAGCATGCAAAGAAGTTAGACATACATGTTGAGATCTTAGATGCAGGGATGCATGTGACTAGTTCCTTCGGTGAGACAGTCGTAGTTAGACGGATGTATAGGAGGTGTCCGTTGAAGATTCAGGGTCTTGTGTTTCCGGTTGATATGATGGAGCATCCGTTTTACGGTATTGATATTATTCTGGGTATGGATTGGTTGGTTGAGCACATAGCTAGTGTAGATTTTGTGGCAAAGAGAATTTCTTTGAAGCTTTACGATGACTACGAGGTAGTGGTAGTAGGCGAGAACGTTATGTTCTTGTCGAGTGTTGTGTCAGCTTTAGAGGCTCATAGGTTGATGGATTCCGGTTGTGGGGCTTATTTAGCGTATGCGATAAGTCCGAATATGAGTGAGGTTAGACCGAAAGATATCAGAACATTTTGTGATTTTTCGGATGTGTTTCCAGAAGAGTTACCGGGTTTGCCTCCAAATAGAGATGTAGAGTTTGTGATTGAGACTGTTTCAGGGTCTACTCCAATTTCTATTGCTCCGTACCGTATGGCTCCGAAAGAGTTGAAAAGTAAGCTTTAGGAGTTGCTAGACCGTGGTTTTATTAGGCCTAGTAGTTCGCCTTGGGGTGCTCCCATGTTGTTTGTGAAGAAGAAGGATGGCAATATGAGGATGTGTATCGACTACATGCAGTTGAACCAGTTGACAGTAAAGAACAAGTATCAGTTGCCTCGTATAGATGACTTGTTTGATCAATTGAGGGGTGCCTCAGTGTTTTCGAAGATAGATTTGAGATCAGGGTACTATCAGTTGAAGGTAAAGGAGTGTGATGTTTTGAAGACAACTTTTAGGACTAGATATGGTCATTATGAGTTCCTTGTGATGTCGTTTGGGCTCACGAATGCACCAGCAGCTTTCATGGACATGATGAACATAGTTTTTCGAGACTATCGAGACCGGTTTGTAGTTGTTTTCATAGATGACATCCTTGTGTACTCGAAATCAGAAGAAGAACATGATGAGCATTTAAGACTTGTTTTACAGAGGTTGATGAGTAATCAGTTGTATGCTAAGCTTAGTAAATGTGAGTTCTGGATTCGAGAGGTTGTGTTTCTTGGCCATGTAGTATCAGCTGAAGGTATCCGTGTTGATCTGACGAAGATTAAAGCTATTGTTGAGTGGAAACAACCTAAGTCAGTGACTGAGATTAGGAGTTTCCTAGGATTAGCTGGTTACTATAGGAGGTTCGTTGATGGTTTCTATAGAGTAGCTGCTCCGTTGACTAAATTGTTGCAAAAAGGAGAGAAGTTTGAGTGGTTAGATGCGAGACAGAAGGCTTTTGAGAAATTGAAAGAAGCTTTGACGAATGCTCCGGTGTTGGTACAACCAGTTTCAGGGAAATAGTTCGTGATCTATAGTGATGCTTCCTACATAGGTTTAGGTTGTGTTCTGATGCAAGAAAGAAGAGTTGTTGCTTATGCTTCGAGACATTTGAAGGTGCACGAGAAGAACTACCCTACGCACGACATTGAGTTAGCTGCAATTGTGTTTGCGTTGAAGATTTGGCATCACTACTTGTATGGTGAGAAGTGCACGATTTACACTGATCATAAAAGCATGAAGTATTTGATGACTCAGAGAGAGCTGAACTTGAGACAGAGAAGATGGCTTAAATTGTTGAAAGACTATGATTTGACTATTGAGTACCATCTGGGTAAGGCAAATGTAGTAGCCGATGCGTTGAGCAGAAAAGTTGCAGTTGAGTTGTGAGCTATGTTTGCTAGGTTGAGTGTATCAAAGGATGGTGGTTTGATTACAAAGTTTCATGTGAAGCCTTCATTTTTTCAGATGATCAGAGTGAAACAGTTGCAAGACGTATCTTTAGTTGCTCATGTTCAAGATATTGCAGAAGGTAGACCGACAGAGTACAATTTTAGTGATGAGAATGTGTTGTGTTTCAGAGACAGAGTTGTAGTACTTGAAGATGTTGAGTTGAGACGTATGATTCTGAGCGAAGCACATTCGAGTCCTTTTTCGATGCATCCGGGTAGTACTAAGATGTACCGTGATTTGAAGAATGATTATTTTTGGGTTGGTTTGAAGAAGGATGTAGCTGAGTATGTGAGTCGTTACATGGTTTGTCAGAGAGTAAAGGCGGAACATCAGGTTCCTTCAGGTTTGTTACAACCTTTGAAGATTTTGGAATGGAAATGGGAGAGGATCACTATGGATTTCGTGTCGGGGTTACCGTTGTCTCCTTCGAAGAAGAATTCCGTTTGGGTGATAGTTGATAGATTCACTAAGTGTGCCCATTTCTTAGCAGTGAATACTACAGATTCTTTAGACAAGTTGGCAAATTTGTATATCCGTGAGATTGTGAGACTTCATGGAGTTCCGAAGTCTATTGTATCAGACAGAGATCCGAGGTTCACAGCGAGGTTCTGAAGTTGTTTGCATAGTGCCCTAGGTAGCCGTTTGCATTTCAGTACTTCGTATCATCCGTAGTCAGATGGACAGTCAGAGCGAGTGATACAGATTTTAGGGGATATGCTCTGTTGTTGTGTGATTGACTTCCAGGGTTCTTGGGAGAAGCATTTGCCCTTAGTTGAGTTTGCTTACAACAACAGTTACCAGGCTTGTATACAGATGGCTTCTTATGAGGCATTGTATGGTAGGCGACGTATGACTCCGATCAGTTGGGCCGAAACGGGTCAGAAATTGTTATCTATGTCGGATTTGCTTAAAGGGAATACTGAAAAAGTGAAGTTGATTTGTGACCGTTTGAAAGCAGCTTCTAATCGTCAGAAATCTTAGGCAGATTTGAAGAGAAAAGAGATTGAGTTTTCAGTGGGTGAGAAAGTGTTTCTGAAAGTATCTCTGTGGAAGAAGGTAATGCGATTTGGCCGAAAAGGCAAGTTGAGTCCGAGGTTTATTGGTTTGTATGAGATAGTTGAGCGGATTGGGCCAGTAGCTTATCGTTTGAGATTGCCTTCAGAGTTGGAGAAGATCCACGATGTCTTTCATGTGTCGATGCATAGGAGATACAAATCAGATTCGTCTCATGTTATGCCTGTTGAGGTGATAGAACTGAATCCAGATTTGTCTTACAATGAAGAACTAGTTGAGATACTTGTTTTTGATAGCAAGGTGTTGTGTGGTAAGACCATAGAATTGGTCAAGGTGTTGTGGAGACATAGAGGTGTGGAAGAGGCCACGTGGGAGAGGAAAGCTGATATACTTGAGCAGTTTCCGTATCTGTTTCTGTTAGGTAATTTCGGGGACAAAATTCCTTAAGTGGGGGAGAGTTGTAACACCCGGGTTTGGGGGTCGAGTGAAATTGAAATAATAAAATAATATTTTGGGCCTCAAGTTTTCAAAACAAATAAATTATGTTGGACTTATTTCAAAACAAGCCCAAATAGCCATGGTTATCCCTCTTTTGTAAATGCCTTATTTCATTAAGGGTAAAATGGTCTTTGTCCTTTTAAATTTAAAATAAACATTAAAAATAACTTTTTGGCTCATCTTCTTCCCCACCCATTTTCCATTTCCATGACAAAAACTCCCCTTCCCCTTGAGTTACTATTCCATCACCATTCTTCCTCATCTTTGGTGGTTGTTGAAAGGTAAACCCATATTTGACTTGTCCTCTCTTTCCTCTACAAGTTTGTACCTTTATTTTTCATTAAAGCTCATGGTTTTGTAATTTGGAGTTTTGAGGTTTTAGATTAAAAATGTCCTCTTTATTAGCCTTAACTCAAGTTTTTGATTTGTTGAGGTTATATAAGTTATTTTCTATCTAAAAGGTCCAACATACTCAATTTTTACATGGTTTTATGATGATTCCCAAAATTGTGTTTTAGATAGGTTTTAGGGCTGTTTTGGGTGAAGTCTTGATGGCTGATGGTTGTTGGATGGTTGAGGGTTGTTTTGGAAGATTTTAGGTGTACTAAAAGTATTGGAATCAATGGGTTTTGGCTGTGCATAAGGGCTGCTCAAAAATGGGGTTTTGAGAATGTTTTTTGGTCGAATACTTGCTTGGTTTGTGTTCCGAGTTTGTTACAGTGATTTGTTGACTGAAATATGGTTGTTTTGATTGTGTTGAATTGCTTAGAAGCAAGGATTTGTGTTGGTGAAGCCTCAGGATCGAATCCGGAACCATTAGGAGCTTGATCGGCTAGAGTTGTTGAGCTTGGAATAGTCGGTGAGTGGTTCTATGTTTTAAATTGGTTTTCAAACGTTGGTTCAAGCATGTGGACCTAGGTTGGGCTTGGTAAACCCACCTAGAGTTGGGATTATATTGGTAGTCTAATCCCAAGCTTTAGTTAGAGGGTTTGGTTGAACTTTAAATGTTGAGTATGCCTCTTGTTTCATGTTAATTGTGATTAATGTGGTTATGTATATTGTGATATACATGTGTGTTGAGGCATGCTATTTCATGCATTGTTATATGCATGTGGTTGTGGAATGTGGTTTGTGCATGATGCTAAATCACGGTGAGTACGTTCTAAGCACGGAAATTGGTAAGAAATTGTGTTGTGAAAGATTGTGAAATGTGTTAGTATTGGCACTAGTATGCTTGAGTACAATGATCGATCGTTAGGATGTTTAGTGTGCACACGAGAGTCAAAATGCGTGTGTGGTCTTGGTGATGGTAGTTATCAAGATGGAGTACGGGTTCGCTCGAAAATCTTCTTATATATGTTAGTCGGTGATGGGTACAATGATCGACGGAACGCGAGGATGTAACCCCCTTAACCCGGCCCAGACGGTTGACCCAAATTAAGAAAGTCACACGGGGAAAACCAAAGTCAACCCGAAAGTCAACCTTGATTAACGACCCTTTTTTTTTCTTTTTAAACTTGTCTAGATGCACATTAGCCCTAATTGTGATCACACAAATATCATACTCAAAGATCACAAACATCAGAGATCAAGTAGGGACCCAATTGAACAAATTACAACTTTAGGGACCAAATTGTAAATTCTAAAAACTTTAAGGACTTAACCAGATTTTAAGTTACCAACTTAAAATTAATCATGTTTCATGCTTCTATGTTAAATTTCAGCTCAAACGGACATCCCAAACTCATACAATTGCACATACAAGAATCAGGACCAAAATGCAAACATTCCAAAACATTTAACCGCCAATGTCAGCCCCCAACGGTCACCCGTTCCGAAACTGGCAGAGCCCGTTTCGAAACACGGGGCCGTTCCGCAACGCGTACCGCAACGGGGGTCTGGCAGTAGCCATTCCGTTTCGGAACGGTGTCCCCCGTTTCGGACGCCTGGGTTGGTTCAGGGCACCCGTTCCGAAACGGTGTCAACTGTTCCGAAACACCCTGCACAGATTGCAGCATAAAGCATACTTAAACATGCAATTGATCAACCAAACATACTCCAAAAGCCACCAAACTTTACCAACATGCAATTCAACATATAAGAGACATTCTTGCATCAACAATTCAACAATATATCAACGTATATGAAAAGCCCCAAATCTATAGGCATGCTTCCTACACAAGCAACCATTCAAGCATAAACTTCCAAATCAATCTCATAAAAGCCAAATACATGTTCCAACAACATCAACAT
This sequence comes from Hibiscus tridactylites, assembly GCA_958450335.1. NCBI lineage: Eukaryota > Viridiplantae > Streptophyta > Magnoliopsida > Malvales > Malvaceae > Hibiscus > Hibiscus tridactylites. The sequence continues at coordinate 32,342,087 of OY288270.1, forward strand.
CATAAAACCATACTTGTCCGAACATAAACGAATACATAAACATCAACCCAAGAGGTTCTACCCCCATTGCCTTTATTAACTATAGCTATTCACCGAGACACATCTCAAATGGAGTCCTCCTTGAATCCCTTGCTTCTCGCTGTCCAAACTTCAAGAATCTGCATTGATGGACACAAAAAGGAGCGTAAGCACATAATGCTTAGTGAGGAATGCTCAAAACCAAAACACCATCAATGCAGCGGGTCATAAAAACACATTTAAAACAAACCCGATTTGTTAACCAAGCAAAGCTTGAAAACCCTTTTTCAACATCATGCTTAAAACCATGCATTGCTCATGCATGAAAACCAACCCTTAGCTTAGCAAGCTAAGAAAACCTTTTCAAAGCACAACTTGCAAAGTCATCCATTTAACCATTCCATGCATAAACACCATATGCAAAGTTAAATTCAAAACCTTGGAAAACACTTCCATTTCACAACATACCTTTCATATACTTGAACATCATTTCAAGCAAGAAACCTTTTAAAACCATTTACTCAATCAATCCATCACATGCATTAAACAAAAGCAACTTATGAACCACAACATCATCATCACATGCCTTTTAAAACAAGTCTTAACAAGACTCCAATGCATTTAAGAGATTCCATGCACATATGCATCATTTACCAAATGATAATCAACACTTGTTCAACTTAGCAAGTAAACATGCATTCACAAGCATTAACCACATTTCATGCAACCATGCATCTTTTCAAGCATTAAACACTTTTCATGCAACCATGCATCTTTTCAAGCATCTCTTGCTTCTTTATAATCAAGAACATTACATTGGCTTCCAAGTGATCATCCACATCCACTTTTCAACTCAACACCCGATCGGATACGCGGATCACAAGCGTTGTCCCCCACGCTTCATACACACTACCAATCCAAGGTCTCCAAATGGACTTTTAAACACCATTTGACCTCAACATCCTAAGGTTCCCATGTATGGACTTTTAAACACCATGCAACCTTAGCTTTTCCCGAGGTTCCCATGTATGGACTTTTAAACACCATACAACCTCAACTTTTTCCGAGGTTCCCATGTATGGACTTTTAAACACCATACAACCTCAACTTTTCCCAAGGTTCCCATGTATGGACTTTCAAACACCATACAACCTTTGCATCACCGATTGGTAGTTGTATAACATCACTAACGAGATCCGGGACACCCTACACAAGATCCACACATGGACTTACACCTCCATTGTGATCTTAACAAGCATAAGGTTCCCATATATGGACTTTTAACCACCATATAACCTTTGCTTAACCAAGGTCCTCGAATGGGCATTCCACCTCCATTATGACCTTAACCATCTCGTTAGGATACTTGAAGGGAGTTTACCGGTTCACACTTAACCACTCCACCTCCAAGGCGACTTTATTCACGGTGCACCCAATCCTATAGCCGGCTAACTATATCCGATCAAAGAAACCAAGAACCACTTACATCACTTGCCAATATAACCACCTTACCACATTAGTCCAATGATTCATATGCATAACCACAATGCATAAACCATCATTTACCATCATTAATTCACTGTTTTTAAGCATTACACAAAGCCATTGAACAACATGCAACACCATGCATCAAAACCACATTTTCAATGTACAAAACCAAGGATCTCTTACCTTGAGCATCCTTCACATATGGCTTTCAAAACCAGCATTAAACCATGCTTAAAATATGCTTTCAAAACAGAATATAAACCATGCAAATCACATGCATTGCAACCATCAAACACAATTGCTTTAAAAGCCGAATCACAACACAATTCAAGAGCGAAAACCATTTACTTACTCTTGAGCTTAGCAAAGTTGTTTAGACTTAAACTAAGCTCCCAAAACCTTCAAACCTTGGTTTAGAAGCTGAAAACCCAACTTCACTCACCGATACACAAAACAAGGCTAGCCAACAAGCCTTCCAAGCATCCGAAACCTTCCGCAACACCTCTAAAGCTCATGGATCAAACTCCCCTGTTTCAAGCACACAAAAACAAAGCATTAATGCATCTTTATGCATTAAAAACACCAGCAACACAACACAACTCGCTGCTCATCACAAATCCAACATTTCGGCTACCAAACACAACCGAAATCACCTCCAAACACTTCCAAAACTTAGCCCAGCCAAGATCCATCACTTCTAACCATTTTTAAACAACAATTAACATTCAAAACGACCACAAACACGTCCTTATACCTCCAGGTATAACAGATCACCAAAAACACTCCAAAAACAACCAAAAACTCAAGCCAAACTTAGGAAATTCAACCTATCCGGGATTGCATTAATTAAACCTCAACTTCTAATCAATTTAGCATTCATTTAACATCAATTTGACACCTCAAAACACTGCCCAAACAGATCACACGAAAATTTCACCAAAATCACCAAATCTTGCATTTTAAGCTAAAATCAAGATTTCAATTGAAAATCCTTTAACAAATCACAAATCAAGGATTGAGAACTTAGGAATTTCAGTAAAGAACTGATAGTTTAGAGGAGAAGGACGTTCTTACCTCCAAACTTGAATTTCTCCATTTTAGAACCAAGAAGCTTGATGAAACAACTTGTAAATGGTGAGGTTTTGTTGTAGAGATGATTAGGAATCCAAAGAGAATTGAAAAGGAAGATTTGAGTGACAAAATCAGAGGAGAAAATCTGGAGAGATGTGTTTGGGTTGAGAGAAAATGAGAGAAAAGGAGAATTGGAAGAAAAATGGAAAGTTAGTTATAAAATAGTCAAAATGACTTTCCCTCCTTTTTCATATGCTTTAAAATCAGAATAAAGCCTTAAAATATCTTAGAAAAATCTGGAGAAACTCTTTTTGGAATAATAGCTCCTTAAAGATTCAAAGTTTCAATCCTTTATAAAACAGTCACCAAACTTTCAAAAATTACATTTTGGTCACTAGCCAAAATGTCAACCTTCCGAACCTCATTTTCCAAAATTGATTTCACAGTTCACTTATATATATTAAAAGATGATTTTAGAACATTTTTCCATATTTTTAATGCAACCCGAACTAGGCTTTCCTAATTTCACCTTTATATATTCGATCAGCACTTTGACCGAACCGGTCAACGCCCAAAACTTCTGAGCCCAAAACCGGGGCGTTACAACTCTCCCCCCCTTAGGAAATTTCGTCCTCGAAATTTCAACTGGCAAAAAGGAAACCACAACCTTCTCAAACCAACACACAAGGCAACACAACAGCCTCAACCATCACTGAACACCTTCCACACAAAACTCCACCAACCTCAGCACCTCCACATACTGTTCGCAAAATTCAGAACACACAAAGATAGCCACAACTTAACCTTTCACATACCCAGACTGTACACAGCCCCAACATCAACCTGAAGAACTTCAACTTTTACAGCACACATCACTGTAACACACAACTCTCAAGACTCGTTTACACAGTGACACCAGCCAACCAATTCAGCCACTATGCAAACTTCTCTGCTTCTAAAACTCTTGCAAACTCCCAAACCTCTTCCAAGAATTTTCCCAACAAGCAAAAATTCTTAAGCATCAACTGCTTACCCAAACTCCTCAACGAACACTGATAATCCTTCACATCCGCCACTATCATTACCATAACAACTCACAAGGACTACTCACCCAGATTCCAAAATTTACATCACAACCCCAACTCGACTCCGCCAGCCGTCCCACACACACCAGCTGACTTCAAAAGAAGCTCACACACTCACAACCAACCAACCACTTCTCACAAGAATCCTTTCAAACAACAATGGCCTTCGACCTTTCATTGCCTATCCACCACAAGCCTTGACCACAACACTTGCCTTACTAGCACATCGCCCAACCTGACTTACAGACCAACTCCTCAACTCCTCAAAGGTTGCTAAGAACCAACACTTACAAACACAACCTTTCCACAACAACTTAAATGCTAAGCTACCTCAGCACTTGGAAACACAACCACTAAACTGCAACATCACTTAGCACCAAGGAACTACCCCTTCCACTTAACTATTCAAACCACTTGACCGATTCTAACTTCAACCAGTACTCCTCACCACCAAACCACTAAACTCCTTAAGCAACAAACACTATCCTTCTACCAACAGGCTATATCACTATCACTATCTCCAACACTAGCTTAATATTCTCCACTACTTCTAACTTCCACTCAGCACCAACACAACCTCCAAAAACCCATCATCCAACCTAACCCAACCACCATACTAACAGATTCGATTAGTTATTAGCGAGTGCGAACATCATATGCATGATCACCTACATGCCCTATCAATGCCTGATGTACATGTATGCAAAACCTCTAATGTCATGCCACATGTATGCATGGACCAGCACATATATAATATAGCATATAACAATGATTTTAACTGTGCATGAATGCCAGTTCACACCCTCCAATAACATCCTCAAAATCCGTCTAAGAACAACCTCCTACCTCACTTCTAACTTATCTAACTCCATCATACCAACAACCATTAACCACAAGATACTCACTAAAACCTTCTTCACACCAAAGATATTTCCAAACTACAACTGTCACCCCAAACATGCTAGCAACAAAACTAAACTTACCACGCAAGGAAAACCAATAGAAACCAAACCAGGGTAACTAGAGCAAAGATTACTTAACAAGGTTACCTGAAAACACAACACCACCCTGAAGATTCATCAGACGAGCTCTCTTCCTCGCGGAACCATCATCCTCCTGCCGCACCGTTGCAGCACCAGCTAACACACTAAGATCACCATCAACTCCTTGCGGTAAAGAACCTTGGCTGTTCCGAGCCAACATCAAACAATCACGTCTCATATGTCCAGCAGACCCACATTTCCAGCAAACTTCATTTCCCAAACTCTTCACAACCTTCTGCTCTTTCTGCCACCTCTAAACCTTGCCTCGGCCGTGCCCACGACCTTCCAGAGACCCTTTGGCTAACACCAAAGCTGACTTCACCCCAAGGGGACAATCACGCTTCACATGCACTTTAGAACCACAGTTCCAACAAGCACCCGCGCCCCAACAACCTCCAACATGGCGCCTTTCACAACGATCACATACTGGTGGCTGAGCTTCCACTCCTTGCTCAAACAACACTTGCTCCACAACAGCACTACTTTCACATTGCTTAACCCTTGGAAACTTCTCTCCAAGATACCTTTCATAAAAGGCGGATACGAAGAAATCCCAGTCAATATCATAGATATGTGACGCCACTGCCACAGATGTCCACCAGACACATGCATCCTCCAACATCAAAGAAACAACACTTCCCAGCTTACAGGCATAATCACAGCCTTCCTGATCCAGAATCAGAATCACCTCAGCCAACCAGGCCTCAAACATCTCCGGTGAAGAACCATGATATTCCACAGCACCCAGATCAAGCAAACGCTGCTTCGGCAAACCCACACATCCCACAGCCAGCACATCTACTGACTTTACCTTTACCACAGCCTGAGATGTTCCCAACACCTCTCGAGCAACAGGTGATGAACTCTTCATCACAGAACCAGCTCCTTTCCCTTGCCTTACCACCTCAACTCCAGGCACAGAAGACCGAGACAAAACACCTCTACAAAAGGGTGAATTCCATGCCCTAACCACCTGCCCCAAGGTAGCAACCATCTCACCCAACTGCCATTCTATCATCGACTTTGCCATACTACTAACAACAACAAACAATCACAACAAAACAAACAAACCAGTTAGACCAGCTTTAAGCAAGGATTCAAACTCCAACTCCAAAATAACACAATAGCTATATTAATAAGGCAATGGGTATCCCGAATCCTCCCCTTTACATGACATAACAGTCATCACAAACATGAATATCACAACATCAAGCATATCAAACAACATACTTTGATCATGCTTACACCAAACAACATCCACTTGCAACAGCATACTAGCAACACAACATACTCATTACATGCTTATCAAGCATATCAACAGCTCACAACATTAGCGCAAATCCACATAAGCTCAACCAAAATTCATAACCATACAACATGCTTGAAAGCATCAACAACTTGCTCAGAAACACGTGTTTCAACCAACTTTCAACCACACAACAAGGTAAACATCAAACACACATCACAACAACTTACCGTTTTCCCCAAGCATTCGCAACTCAGCTCTGATACCACCAAATGTAACCCCCTTAACCCGGCCCAGACGGTTGACCCGAATTAAGAAAGTCACACGGGGAAAACCAAAGTCAACCCGAAAGTCAACCTTGATTAACGACCCTTTTTTTTTCTTTTTAAACTTGTCTAGATGCACATTAGCCCTAATTGTGATCACACAAACATCATACTCAAAGATCACAAACATCAGAGATCAAGCAGGGACCCAATTGAACAAATTACAACTTTAGGGACCAAATTGTAAATTCTGAAAACTTTAAGGACTTAACCAGATTTTAAGTTACCAACTTAAAATTAATCATGTTTCATGCTTCTATGCCAAATTTCAGCTCAAACGGACATCCCAAACTCATACAATTGCACATACAAGAATCAGGACCAAAATGCAAACATTCCAAAACATTTAACCGCCAATGTCAGCCCCCAACGGTCACCCGTTCCGAAACAGGCAGAGCCCGTTTCGAAACACGGGGCCGTTCCGCAACGCGTACCGCAACGGGGGTCTGGCAGTAGCCATTCCGTTTCGGAACGGTGTCCCCCGTTTCGGACGCCTGGGTTGGTTTAGGGCACCCGTTCCGAAACGGTGTCAACTGTTCCGAAACACCCTGCACAGATTGCAGCATAAAGCATACTTAAACATGCAATTGATCAACCAAACATACTCCAAAAGCCACCAAACTTTACCAACATGCAATTCAACATATAAGAGACATTCTTGCATCAACAATTCAACAATATATCAACGTATATGAAAAGCCCCAAATCTATAGGCATGCTTCCTACACAAGCAACCATTCAAGCATAAACTTCCAAATCAATCTCATAAAAGCCAAATACATGTTCCAACAACATCAACATCATAAAACCATACTTGTCCGAACATAAACGAATACATAAACATCAACCCAAGAGGTTCTACCCCCATTGCCTTTATTAACTATAGCTATTCACCGAGACATACATCTCAAATGGAGTCCTCCTTGAATCCCTTGCTTCTCGCTGTCCAAACTTCAAGAATCTGCATTGATGGACACAAAAAGGAGCGTAAGCACATAATGCTTAGTGAGGAATGCTCAAAACCAAAACACCATCAATGCAGCGGGTCATAAAAACACATTTAAAACAAACCCGATTTGTTAACCAAGCAAAGCTTGAAAACCCTTTTTCAACATCATGCTTAAAACCATGCATTGCTCATGCATGAAAACCAACCCTTAGCTTAGCAAGCTAAGAAAACCTTTTCAAAGCACAACTTGCAAAGTCATCCATTTAACCATTCCATGCATAAACACCATATGCAAAGTTAAATTCAAAACCTTGGAAAACACTTCCATTTCACAACATACCTTTCATATACTTGAACATCATTTCAAGCAAGAAACCTTTTAAAACCATTTACTCAATCAATCCATCACATGCATTAAACAAAAGCAACTTATGAACCATAACATCATCATCACATGCCTTTTAAAACAAGTCTTAACAAGACTCCAATGCATTTAAGAGATTCCATGCACATATGCATCATTTACCAAATGATAATCAACACTTGTTCAACTTAACAAGTAAACATGCATTCACAAGCATTAACCACATTTCATGCAACCATGCATCTTTTCAAGCATTAAACACTTTTCATGCAACCATGCATCTTTTCAAGCATCTCTTGCTTCTTTATAATCAAGAACATTACATTGGCTTCCAAGTGCTCATCCACATCCACTTTTCAACTCAACACCCGATCGGATACGCGGATCACAAGCGTTGTCCCCCACGCTTCATACACACTACCAATCCAAGGTCTCCAAATGGACTTTTAAACACCATTTGACCTCAACATCCTAAGGTTCCCATGTATGGACTTTTAAACACCATACAACCTTAGCTTTTCCCGAGGTTCCCATGTATGGACTTTTAAACACCATACAACCTCAACTTTTTCCGAGGTTCCCATGTATGGACTTTTAAACACCATACAACCTCAACTTTTCCCAAGGTTCCCATGTTTGGACTTTCAAACACCATACAACCTTTGCATCACCGATTGGTAGTTGTATAACATCACTAACGAGATCCGGGACACCCTACACAAGATCCACACATGGACTTACACCTCCATTGTGATCTTAACAAGCATAAGGTTCCCATATATGGACTTTTAACCACCATATAACCTTTGCTTAACCAAGGTCCTCGAATGGGCATTCCACCTCCATTATGACCTTAACCATCTCGTTAGGATACTTGAAGGGAGTTTACCGGTTCACACTTAACCACTCCACCTCCAAGGCGACTTTATTCACGGTGCACCCAATCCTATAGCCGGCTAACTATATCCGATCAAAGAAACCAAGAACCACTTACATCACTTGCCAATATAACCACCTTACCACATTAGTCCAATGATTCATATGCATAACCACAATGCATAAACCATCATTTACCATCATTAATTCACTGTTTTTAAGCATTACACAAAGCCATTGAACAACATGCAACACCATGCATCAAAACCACATTTTCAATGTACAAAACCAAGGATCTCTTACCTTGAGCATCCTTCACATATGGCTTTCAAAACCAGCATTAAACCATGCTTAAAATATGCTTTCAAAACAGAATATAAACCATGCAAATCACATGTATTGCAACCATCAAACACAATTGCTTTAAAAGCCAAATCACAACACAATTCAAGAGCGAAAACCATTTACTTACTCTTGAGCTTAGCAAAGTTGTTTAGACTTAAACTAAGCTCCCAAAACCTTCAAACCTTGGTTTAGAAGCTGAAAACCCAACTTCACTCACCGATACACAAAACAAGGCTAGCCAACAAGCCTTCCAAGCATCCGAAACCTTCCGCAACACCTCTAAAGCTCACAGATCAAACTCCCCTGTTTCAAGCACACAAAAACAGAGCATTAATGCATCTTTATGCATTAAAAACACCAGCAACACAACACAACTCGCTGCTCATCACAAATCCAACATTTCGGCTACCAAACACAACCGAAATCACCTCCAAACATTTCCAAAACTTAGCCCAGCCAAGATCCATCACTTCTAACCATTTTTAAACATCAATTAACATCCAAAATGACCACAAACACGTCCTTATACCTCCAGGTATAACAGATCACCAAAAACACTCCAAAAACAACCAAAAACTCAAGCCAAACTTAGAAAATTCAACCTATCCGGGATTGCATTAATTAAACCTCAACTTCTAATCAATTTAGCATTCATTTAACATCAATTTGACACCTCAAAACACTGCCCAAACAGATCACACGAAAATTTCACCAAAATCACCAAATCTTGCATTTTAAGCTAAAATCAAGATTTCAATTGAAAAGCCTTTAACAAATCACAAATCAAGGATTGAGAACTTAGGAATTTCAGTAAAGAACTGATAGTTTAGAGGAGAAGGACGTTCTTACCTCCAAACTTGAATTTCTCCATTTTAGAACCAAGAAGCTTGATGAAACAACTTGCAAATGGTGAGGTTTTGTTGTAGAGATGATTAGGAATCCAAAGAGAATTGAAAAGGAAGATTTGAGTGACAAAATCAGAGGAGAAAATCTGGAGAGATGTGTTTGGGTTGAGAGAAAATGAGAATTGGAAGAAAAATGGAAAGTTAGTTATAAAATAGTCAAAATGACTTTCCCCTCCTTTTTCATATGCTTTAAAATCAGAATAAAGCCTTAAAATATCTTAGAAAAATCTGGAGAAACTCTTTTTGGAATAATAGCTCCTTAAAAATTCAAAGTTTCAATCCTTTATAAAACAGTCACCAAACTTTCAAAAATTACATTTTGGTCACTAGCCAAAATGTCAACCTTCCGAACCTCATTTTCCAAAATTGATTTCACAGTTCACTTATATATATTAAAAGATGATTTTAGAACATTTTTCCATATTTTTAATGCAACCCGAACTAGGCTTTCCTAATTTCACCTTTATATATTCGATCAGCACTTTGACCGAACCTGTCAACGCCCAAAACTTCTGAGCCCAAAACCGGGGCGTTACAGAGGATGAGTGGAATCCCTTCCGCGTGAAACGATGATGAGTGTAATACCACCGTAAGGTAATGGTTGTTTTGTTGGATGTGAGTTCCAACGGTTATCCGCGTATTCAGGTCATAGCTAGGTGCCAATATGGATTGTGGAATGTGTTTGTTAATACATTGATATATGTGTTCCATATGTTGTGTTTATGGGCTTGTTGAGCATGTCATGATATTGAGTTTATATTCAAGCATCATATGTATTTGACTCATGTGGTTCGAAGGTAAGATCATGCATTCTACCTTGGTTGTGTGCTCGGGCTTGGACCCTGCATTGTCGAGGTTAGTTTTATGAGCTTACCCTCACTAAGTTTTATGCCTACGCTCTCTTTTGTTCGACAATGCAGATCCGTAGTTCGTGGGTTGCTTGTGCAAGGAGAGGGCCTCCAGGTGTGCTAGTTGCGCTTTTGATCATCAAGTATGAATTTCTAAGTTATGGATGTAATAGACAAGCAATAGGATTTGAGCTTTAGATTTATGTTGTTGTTTGTGTAGGGATCATGTTAAGACTCCTATGTTTTGTGGATGTTTTGCTTAGGGCTTGCTTATGCCTAGTATGTTGGCCTTGTGCCCCTTTCATGAATTATCTTGTGTATGTTCTTGTCTAAGGCTTGAAATCTTGAATGCTATGAATGCATCTTATGTCGAATTGATGATTCCTTTCAATGTATGGCTTTTATAAGTATGTTGTGTGTTAAGCATGCTTGTTGTAGGGTGTCTTTCCTTTAGAGTTAGTGCATGTTTGGTTGGAGGTTTTAGTTGGTGTTTAAGAGGCAGCCTTGTGCCTTAAACCAGCTAAAACATGTCTGTTCGCAGCAGGTGTATCGAAACGGTTGGGCCCATTTTGATACGATCCTCTTGTTTCAGGCCAAGCGTTTCGATACGCGAAGAGGCGTTTCGATCCCATTTTGCTACTGGAAATCTGAGATTTTGACGAGAAATTGAGGGTATCGAAACAGGCTCAGGCGTTTCGGAACGGTCTTCGTAGCGTTGACCACGAGAAGTTGACCGATGAGGGCGTATCAATACAGTCAACCAGCGTTTCGATACGGTCTCCTCGAGTTGACTTTGGCTAGTTGACCTAGTCAAGGCATATCGATACACTCTTTCGGCGTATCGATACGACCTGCAGTTTAAGCTAAAGTGGGCTGATTTTGATTTGTTGTTTGTTCGTTCGCCTCGTTTGTTGCTTCCGCTTTTGTTGTTTCACATAGGACATATTAATGCATCTAGACAAGATAATAATAAATGAAAAAGTTTTCTCGGGTTGTTAACCGAAGTGAAGCCTTAACGGGTTTCGCCTCGGTTATCCCCGTGTGACCCGCTTGGACCGGTTAGTCGCTCGAACCGTGATGAGGGGGTTACAAGCACGTACCAAGGTTAACCCAACACTCACCAGCGTGTCTCCTACCACACCGGTTACACTCAAGAGTCCTTAAGAAAGCATTAGGTCCTTGCTGACCTCCACCAAGGTTACCACCCCGGCGCCTAGCATCAAAATGCGGCTTCCTATCCTTATGCCTCTTGTTGCGATCTCTACCATAATCGCGTTCTGCAGCTCGCTTTCCCGAGCTAGATCCACCTGCTCGACTTGCGAAGCAAAGATTCAACTCAATGTCCTTGGCTCTAGTGACCAAGACATCGAAATCAGTGTAATCAAGTGCAAGCATATAGGTTTTCACGTCCGCTACCAGCCCATAATAGAACAGTTCACACCTTTCCCTCTTGCTAGGAATTAGCTCAGGTGCATATTGGCTAAGGCGAACAAACTGAATCTCATATTCAGCCACAAACGTGCCTCCTTGCACAAGAGACATAAACTCCCTCTTTTTCTCATTAATGTAGCAAACTCCCAGGTATTTCTGCTTGAACGCATTCAAAAAGAATGTCCAAGTCACTTCATCATCGTCCATTCCAGAGATAGTGGTCGTCCACCACATATATGCATCACCATGCAGTAGTGACACAATGCATCCCAGCTTCTGAACACTATTGTAGTTCAGCTGTCCAAGAATCCTCTTGGTGCTCTCCAACCAAGACTCAGAACCTTCCGTTGTCAAACCTCTAAACTCAGTCCCTCTTAGACTGCGTAGACGCTCCAACAACAATCTCACATTAGCACCATCCTGAGGTGCAGCTCCATGAGCTCCAGCTACTGCTACCTGGAAAGCTATAGCAATAGCATGTATCAGCACAGTCATATCAGGAGCAGCTTGCCCCTGACCTCCCTCGGGTCCAGCAACCCCAACACCAACTCCAGCAGTACCAGCCCCAGCTCCACCACCACCAGGTGGTCCACCAGGAGGAGTAGGAGGTAAATCCTCAGCGTTCTCTACGTTCTCATTCTCAGCCATAGACCGGGTATTGATTCTCAGCTCTCTACGTGGCCCCATATTAAAAACAATGCACTGACAAAAACGCAACAAACACAATTAGGCATAATAAGGTAAGTAATCCAAGTACTCAAGCTCATTTTTGAAACCATTTCTTCTCATTAGTAATGATATGGCAATGGGAACCCCAACCACACTCCAAACATGGCATAGCATCACAAATTCATCTTAGTTGAATCATACATCAATATTCAGACATAATTCTTTCACTGAAAAGTCACAATCATACATAACCACATACCAAGCCCCAATTATTCAGTAACCTGGCTCTGATACCAACAAATGTAACCCTCTTAGCCCGACCTAGACGCTTGACCCGAACTACGAAGATTACACGGGGAAAACCAAAGTCAACCCGAAAGTCAACCGTGATTAACGACCTTTTTTTTCTTTTTAATCTTTTCTAGATGCATATTAAGCCTATGTGAACACTCAAGAATCATGGGAGAGAAAGGCAGAGTGATCGGAAATCATTTAGGGACTCAATTGCATAGATTACACGTTTAGGGACCAAAATGTAATTTTTAGAAATTGTAAGGACTTTGCAGATTTTAGGTTTACCAATATGTAATTAGTCATATTACATGCTCCTCTGTCAAATTTCAGCTTAAAAAGACATTCCAAGCTCAAGCAATGGCAACCACAACATTCTGAACTAAAACGTTAAACTTGGAAACTTAAACAATTCAAAAACATCATCCAACGGTCATACGTTTCGAAACACCAATCCCTCGTATCGAAACGCCAGTATTGGAAAGGTGTTGACCATTTCAGTACTTGGGTGTGTTTCGAGACCGGTATCGAAACAAGCTTCACCAGTAGCCAAACCGTTTCGAAACAACTTCAACCGTTCTGAAACATTATGGCCATTACAGGCCCCCGTTTCGAAACAGTTTAGGGTGTTTCAATAAACTTTTCCCAGTGACAGCAGAAATTGCTGGTTTTTCAGCTTTTAAACCAATCAAACATACCTCAAAGAGCATCAAATCATACCAGCAACTGATTTTGATACTAAGAAACATATTTAAGACCCTTAAACTAGAGCATGACATCAAACACTAAAATATTCAATATTGAAGTCCCATTGCCAAATATCAAAACTAAAGTGTATAAAAACATCACCATACATGAGCTTTGCACTTCTTTGGATGTTCTTAACCTTCTCGCTGCCCAAAAACACTTCAATTATCTGCATTATTGGTAAAAGAGAGCGTAAGCACACTTGCTTAGTGAGACATGCTCTAAAGAAAACCAACACAATAATGCATTTATCAAAACACTTTCTCAAAAGCTTTTTCAACAACATGCTCATTCTATCTCATGCTTGAAAACAATTTCAAAGAAACTTCTCATTGAAAACATATGTACCTAAATTCTATCTCTTTCATTTAACTCAATGCAAATCCCATGGCAAAGCCATACACGTGCTTGTAAAACCAAATCATTTCATATACAAATCTCATATGCATTTCTCATAGCATAAATCATCTCATCGATAGGTACATGTGAATCAAAAGCGTTTTCATATATTATATTGCCATTTCATATCGCTTTACTACACGGATATGCGGACAACATTCTCAAACCACTAGACGCTTCCGGTGGAATCTCACATCACCGTACTCACTTGTCTAGTAACAAAATTTCCGGTGGATTCTCACATCACCGTACTCACATGGCGGAATCTCTCATCGCCACAAAGCTTGAGTATTTCACCAAGTCCTACCCGATGGAATGCCCATCATCGGTCTCTCCCTTTGGATTAAACCAAAGAGTACGTACAACTTTTTAGTTTACAGTGCACTCTCATCCTATTGATCGATCAATTATATCCGGTAAGTATCTCATCTTCTATGCCAATATATTATGTTAAAACATCATCTCACCTACTGTTTTTCATGCAACATTTCTCAAATCTTTCTCATCTCATTTCAAAACCATAACATTTTCCATGCTTTAAAACAAAAGCTCAAAACTCAACAATGCGAAATGTTATTTCATGAAATCATTTCAAGCATCATCTCATGCTACAAATCATGCATAAAAACAATAGGAATTTATCTATCTCAAACCATGAGCATGTAAAAGCATTTTAGGGGCAACCACCACATATAAGAGAGAAATCTAGCCAATACTTACTTTCGGACTTAGGAAGGTGTTTCAAAACTTTCCTAAATCCCCAAACCTTGTTTCTTTGTGCCTCAAGGACTTCTAAACCATTCGCACTCACCGATTACGTTTCGCTTGGTCGCCGAAACGCTATCTAAGCTCCCGGATCAACACCAAAGGCGTCTGAAGATGTCTCCCTTGTTTATAACACATAAGAGCAGAGGATTAATGCATCATCATGCATTGAAATCATCAACCACACACCTAAACTCGGTGCTCTACTCAAGAACCTCAGTTCAGCTACCAAACACAACCGAAATCATCTCCAAACTCTTCTAAAACAAAGCCCAGCTAAAATCTACCACTTCCAATCATTTCTAAACAACAATCAATATCAAAAATCACCACAAACTCGTCCTTATACCTCCAGCTATGACATAACACCAAAACCACCCCAAAAACCACCATTCTAGCAAACAAAACTTAGGAATCCAAGCCTATTCGGGATTTGTTTGATAAAACCTCATTTATAACATCAATTAACATCCAAAATACATTAGAAAATAACATGAAAATAGAGCCTAACCATCAACCACGAAAATCATCAAGATCTATCCAAAAACCTTGAGTTTGAATACAATTTCTTGTTTCTAACATTAATGCAACTCAAAATCATCAACAAATGATTGATAACTTGGGAATTTCAGTAAAGAACTTATCATTAGAGGAGAAGGACGAAGCTTACCTTTAATGGTTGATTTCTCCTTGAATTGGGCAAGTTTTCTTGAAAATCCAATGTAAAAACAATGGGATTTGATGAGGAAAGGATTAGGAATCAAAAGAGGATTGAAATCTAATAAAAAGCAATGAAAATCAAAGGATAATTGATGGAGGAAATGTGTTTGGCTGAAAAGAAATTGAGAGAAAATGAAATGAGAGAAAATTAATGAAAGGTAGTTATGAAAAGTCAAAGATAGTTTTCCTTTTAATTAATCTTTATTTCCTTTAATTAAAACATTATTAAAATCATCCAAAATAAGGAGAAATACGATTAAAAACATTTTGGTAAAATTAGCTCCTTAAAGATTCAAAGTTTCAATCATTTACAAAACAGTCACTATTTAACTTTTGCAAAAACTACGATTTGGTCACTACACCGAAATGTAGTATTTCCAAACCTTATTTTGTAAAATTGATTTCACCATAATCATTCATATAATAAATGAGGATTTTTAGATATTTTTCCATATTTTTAAAGCATCTTGAACTAGGTGTTCCTTAAATCTCCCCTTTAAGATTCGAACCATTCTCGACCGGTTCGATTCGAACTCTAAAACATCTAGGCCCAAATTTGGGGTGTTACAACTCTCCCCCTCTTAAGGAATTTCGTCCTCAAAATTTACATGGAGGAAAATGGTAAGGAAATTGCTTCTTCATGTCTTCCTTTCTTTCCCACGTGGCTTCCTCAACACCACAATGTCTCCACAACACTTTGACCAGCTCAATGGTCTTACCACGGAGAACCTTGCTATCTAAATCCAAAATCTCAACAAGTTCCTCATCATACGTCAAATCCGGATTTAAATCAACTTCCTCCACATGCATAACATGCGAAGGATGCGATCTATACCTCTGAAGCATGGATATATGAAACACATTATGTATCTTTTCTAACTCTTGAGTTAGCCTCAGCTTATAAGCAACAAGACCCACACGTTCTATCACCTCGTATGGTCCAATGTATCTTGGGCTCAACTTGCCCTTTCGGCCAAATCTCATCACCTTCTTCCAAGGTAAAACTTTCAAAAACACACAGTCACCCACCGTAAACTCTATCTCCTTACGCTTCAAATCTGCGTAAGACTTCTGCCGATCCGATGTTGCCTTCAACCGCTCACAAATGAGCTTCACCTTCTCGGTGGTTCCTTTCAACAAGGACGGCATCGAGACATACTTTTGTCCCGTTTCATCCCAACAAAGAGGAGTTCTGCACTTCCTCTCGTACAAAGCTTCATAAGGTGTCATTTGAATACTCGCCTGGTAACTATTATTATAAGCAAACTCCACCAAAGGCAAGTGCTTCTCCCAAGAGCCTTGAAACTCGATAACACAACACCTCAACATATCCTCAAGCACTTGGATAACACGCTCCGACTGTCGATCCGTCTGCGGATGATAAGAAGTACTAAAATTCAGCCGCGTACCCAATGCTTGATGCAAACACTCCCAAAACCTTGCGGTGAACCTCGGATCTCTATCTGACACTATAGATTTTGGTACACCATGCAAACGTACAATCTCAACAATGTACAACTCCGCAAGCTTATCCAAGGTGTACGTAGTATGCAAAGGTAAGAAATGTGCACACTTCGTAAGGCTATCCACAATCACCCAAATAGAATTCTTCTTTGATGGCGATAGAGGCAAACTAGACACCAAGTCCATGGTGATCCTCTCCCATTTCCATTCAGGGATCCTTAACGGCTGCAACAACCCTGAAGGAAACTGATGCTCAGCCTTAACCTGCTGACAAACTATACACTTGCTCACATACTCAACGACATCTTTCTTCAAACCCACCCAATAGTACTCATCCTTCAGATCACGATACATCTTTGTACTACCAGGGTGCATAGCGAAAGGACTACTATAAGCTTCGGTCAGAATAGTGCGCCTCAACTCAACATCATTCGGCACCACTATCTGACTCCCAAAACATAGAACACCATCATCATTAAAACAGAAATCTGATGGCATATCTTCAGCGATATCCTGAACATGTGGCACCAAAGAATCATCGAACAGTTGTTTATCCTTTATCAACTGGATTAGCGATGGTTTCACATGCAATTTAGCAACAAGACCACCATCTCGCGATATGCTCAAGGTAGCAAACATCACTCTTATCTCCACCGCCACTTTCCTGCTCAAAGCATCAACCACAACATTGGCCTTCCTCGGATGATACTCGATCGTTAGATCCTAATTCTTAAGCAACTCCACCCATCGTCGTTGCATAAGATTCAACTCTTTCTGAGACATCAGATACTTCAAACTTTTGTGATCTGTGTACACAATACACTTCTCACCATAAAGATAATGTCTCCAGATCTTTAGAGCAAAAACCACTGCAGCCAACTCAATATCATGTGTAGGATAATTGCGTTCGTGCACTTTCAGCTGTCGGGATGCATAAGCCACCACCTTACCCTCTTATATTAACACACACCCCAAACCAACATAGGATGCGCCACTATACACCACAAACTCTTTCCCTGATTCAGGTTGAACCAAGATAGGAGCTTGCGTTAAAGCTGCTTTTAGCTTCTCAAAAGTTTGTTGTCTCGCTTCCGTCCACTCATACTTAACATCCTTTTGCAACAACTTCGTCAAAGGGGCAGCAATCTTAAAAAATCCATCCACAAACCTCCGGTAGTATCCTGCCAACCCAAGGAAACTACGAACTTCATGAACAGACTTAGGAGGCTTCCAATTCATCACCGCCTTAACCTTCTGGGGATCAACTCGAATCCCTTCGGCCGAAACCACATGACCAAGGAAAAAACTTCCTTTAGCCAAAACTCACATTTGCTCAGCTTAGCATAAAGCCGATTTTCCAACAACGCTTGCAAAACAATCCTCAAATGACCTTCATGTTCCTCCTCAGTACGAGAGTACACAAGGATATCGTCGATGAACACCACAACGAACTTGTCCAAGAATTCATGGAACACCCTATTCATCATGTCCATGAAAGCAACAGGATCATTCGTCAAACCAAACGACATCACAAGGAACTCATAATGCCCAGACCTCATTCGAAAGGCTGCTTTCGGCACATCCACATCCTTCACCTTTAACTGATAGTACCCGGACCTCAGATCAATCTTTAAAAAACACAGCCGCTCCCTGAAACTGATCAAAAAGATCATCAATCCTCGACAAAGGATACTTGTTCTTGACGGTCAACTTAGTCAGCTAACGATAATCGATGCACATTCTCATCGTGCCATCTTACTTTTTAACAAACAAGACAGGTGCACCCAAAGGTGACACACTAGGCCGAATAAAGCCACGGTCAAGCAACTCCTGAAGTTGCGTCTTCAACTCCTTCAACTCTTTAGGTGCCATACGATAGGGAGAAATAGACACCAGAGTTGTGTTCTTATACAACTCAATTCCAAACTCAGCCTCTCGACTAGGCAGCAAACCAGGTAATTCCTCTAAAAACACCCCAGGGAACTCACACACGGTCCTTAAATCCTAAACGCGCACCTCCTTTGAACTATGATTCATAACAAAGGCTAGATAAGCCTCACATCCTTGACACAACATCCGGCTTGCTTCAAGCGTCGACACCACATTAGTTAAAAACTTCACATTTTCTCCCACCACCACCACCTCACAATCATCCGCAAGTTTCAATGACACTCACATGCTTTTGAAATCCACAACGACTCTATGCTCAACAAGCCAATCCATGCCAAGGATTACATCAAAACCATAAAATGGAAATTCCATAAGATAAACAAGAAACACATGATCTTGCACCTTTAAGGGGCATCTCCTATACAACTTTCTTGTTACAACCGTCACACCAAAGGAACTAGTCACACGCATACCAACACCCAAAGACTCAACAGGCAAACCAAGCATTTGAGCATGTTCACGCAATATGTACGAATGTGTAGATCCAGAATCAATTAAAGAAAGTAATGACAAGGATTGCAAAGTAAAGGTACCTGCGATCACGCCCGTGTAATTCCTTCCCTCACGATGGGCATACACTCGAGCCTGACCACCACCCTCAGGTTTGACAGCCACCACATGTGCTACATTCCTTCCACCCTCATCTCTATGCTGAAAATTACCACGGCCACGCCCACGACCCCTCTGTGGCTCATCTGCTCTCATCGGAGCCTATCCCTCTCTCAGCGGCAGAGGACAATCTTTCTTCATATGCCCCGATTACCACAGTTCCAACACGTA
Organism: Hibiscus tridactylites; assembly: GCA_958450335.1. Classification (NCBI taxonomy): domain Eukaryota; kingdom Viridiplantae; phylum Streptophyta; class Magnoliopsida; order Malvales; family Malvaceae; genus Hibiscus; species Hibiscus tridactylites. The sequence continues at coordinate 32,361,867 of OY288270.1, forward strand.
CCAAGGTTACCACAACACTCACCAGTGTGTCTCTTACCACACCGGTTACACTCAGGAGTCCTCAAGAAAGCATTAGGTCCTTGCTGACCTCTACCAGGGTTACCACCCCCACGCCTAGCATCAAAATGCGGCTTCCTATCCTTATGCCTCTTGTTGCGATCTCTACCATAATCGCATTCTGCAGCTCACTTTACCGAGCTAGATCCACATGCTCGACTTGCCAAGCCAAGATTCAACTCAATGTCCTTGGCTCTTGTGACCAAGACATCGAAATCAGTGTAATCAGCTGCAAGCATATAGGTTTTCATGTCTGCTACCATCCCATAACGGAACTGTTCACACCTTTCCCTCTCGCTAGGAATTAGCTCAGGTGCATATTGGCTAAGGTGAACAAATTGAATCTCATATTCAGCCACATACATGCCTCCTTGCAAAAGAGACATAAACTCCCTATTTTTCTCATCGAGGTAGCGAACTCACAAGTATTTCTGCTTGAACGCGTTCAAAAAGAATGTCCAAGTCACTTTATCATTATCCATTCCAGAGATAGTGGTCGTCCACCACGTATATGCATCACCATGCAGTAGTGACACAATGCATCCCAGCTTCTGAACATTATTGCAGTTCACATGTCCAAGAATCCTCTTGGTGCTCTCCAACCAAGACTCAGAATCTTCCGGTGTCAAACCTCTAAACTCAGTCCCTCCTAGACTGCAGAGACGCTCCAATGGCAATCTCACATTAGCACCATCCTGAGGTGTAGCTCCATGAGCTCCAGCTACTGCTGCCTGGAAAGCTCCAGCAATATCCTGTATCAGCACGGTCATATCAAGAGCAGCTTGCCCCTGACCTCCCTCGGGTCCAACAACCCCAGCACCAACCCCAGCAGCACCAGCCCCAGCTCCACCACCACCAGGTGGTCCACCAGGGGGAGGAGGTAAATCCTCAGCGTTCTCTACGTTCTCATTCTCAGCCATAGACCGAGTATTGATTCTCATCTCTTTACGTGGCCCCATATTAAAAACAATGCACTGACGAAAGCGCAACAAACACAATTAGGCATAATAAGGTAAGTAATCCAAGTTCCCAAGCTCATTTTTGAAACCATTTCTTCTCATTAGTAATGATATGGCAATGAGATCCCCAACCACACTCCAAACATAGCATAATGCTGAGTGTGTAAAAGTTCTATATTTTACCCCCTATTTAACCCATATTTCTATTGCATTCAAGCATAATTCATTGCATTTAGGATAGATTTCATTTATACATCACAATTATATAAAATGGCACAATTGCTACTGATTTTGGTTACTTTTGCAGGTAGCTGTTGTAGTAGACTCAGGGCAGTGGAGAAGCAGAGCTGGAACACAAGACTGCACTCGAGAAGAACGACGCTGCCGTGGTAGCCAATGACGACATCCATGTTGAAGGGAAAAAGTGAAGTGGAGTTCGATAGAAAGAGGAAATTAAGCTGGTATGTCGTGGGTCACTCCTATATTTTTTTGAGCCCTAGATCAGAATGAAGGCCAAGCCCAAAGTTCAAGGAAGAAACCCAAAGCAAGAAAAGAGGACGAATTAAAGACATCTACTCTGAAGATGTAGTCTTTAATAGAGTTGTACTTTAATTTAAACTTGTATTCTTGCCATATTAGAAAACTTGAACCCAAGGCATATATAAAGGCATGTAACTCGACCTAGGGAAGGACATCTTATTCTCTAGCCGTCTTCCCCCAAACCCTAGTCGTTTTCCCCTCTTTCATCATGTTCTAAACTTCCCTTAGGGCTAAGGGTTGATTATGTAAAGTAGTTGCAAGGATTGCATTGTTTTACGTATTTTTTCTGTTCAATAAAATAGACTTCAAGTTCGCTTATTCTGGTTTTCAACATCTTGCAAGAGTATGGAGAGAGCATTGTGAGATTATACATTTACTTAATATCGGGAGAGTTAAGTATACGAAAGGAATAAGTATGGGTTCTCTAGTTTATGGTTGAACTATCTTGGACCTAGGGATAGGTCAAGGTTAAGTGGCTAAGGAAGAATTCAACAACATCAGTGTTCATCCTTCGATTCACGCTGGGAGGTATCATCAAAGATGTGTTCATCGACAGACTTGGACCTAGGGATAGGACAAGTCACAGCAGTGATTATTGCCAAGCTTGAAGTACAAAATTGTGTGATCGCTGCCGCGACAACAATAGACCGCTGCCGCCGCAGGTGCTGCCATGACATGAGGAACGACCGAACAGGGAGTCCTATACAGTGCAACACCTGCACTACTGAGCAAATCAATACCGGCCTATTTCTCTATCCTGAATCCTTTAATCCTTTATCTTCAGTATTCTTTATTATTCCCTTACAAACATTTAAATTCTTTTCTTTCTTTCTTGTGCAGCAATCCAAGGTTAAAGCTATTTCCAGTCCCTGTGGATTCAACATTCGATACTTCGTGTATCACTTTACTACTTGCGTCGTGTACACTTGCACTGTATTGCGATAGACTCTTTTACACGCAACAAGTTTTTGGCGCCGTTGCCGGGGACTGGCAACATATCTTTAACCTACTTTTAGTGCACATTCTTTTAATTTTTCTGTTTTATTATTTGGATTGTTCACCCTGCGCTTTTCACAAGGTTTTTCGTTTGCTTATACGTAGATCGAGACGAGGCAAGGAACCTGAGTATCAACTAGATCCTGAAATCGAGCGCTCGTACAATCTCAGAAACCGAGTCCGACTCTTGATAGCCAAAAACGATTTCCTTGAGGAACTGTTAGAAGCCATGCATAGCGGGAGGAACAACCAAGAGAATCCCAAAGGTCCTATTGGGAATGAAGGAAACGGACAGCCCGCCGCTGCCGTGGCTGCACGCCGGTCCTGCCGTGTTTACATGATCAACGATCATGTGGAACTGGAGACCACCCTGCCAGACGTGGAAGCCAAAAACTTCAAGCTAAAACCTGTCATGTTCATCATGATTAATTTCGCTGGCCAGTTTAGTGGTGCTGCTATAGAGGATGCCAGAGAACATCTGAAATCGTTCCAAGAAATATGTGGATCGTTTAGACTACCAGGAGTAAATCCAGAGATACTGAGGCTTTGGCTATTTCCTCATTCATTGAGGGATAGAGCGAAAACTTGGTGGAACAAATTAACGTCGGGTTCAATACGAACTTGGGCGGATCTAACTCATGAATTTTTATCTCGTTTTAATCCTTCCCATTTATCTGAGCGATTACGTAACGAAATTGCTACTTTTCAATAAGAAGACGACGAGCCAATGCACGAGGCATGGGATAGGTTTACTACTCTTCTGAGGAATTTCTCAATGCACGGATTCCCTGTTTGGAATCAAGTCATCAAATTCTACAATGCTGCCAACCTACAGACTCGCATGAGAATCGATTCCGTAGCCAATGGGTTGCTGTTGGATAAAGATCCATATGAAGCCATGGTAGTGTTAAAGAATTTGGCGAAGAATGAAGAGCAATTTCCCACGTTTAGGCGAGGTAAACGAGTGCTAGTTGTAAAGGATTATGAGGCCGATAACTCCCTAAAGACACATGTTGCGTACCTCACAAAGGCAGTAGAGAATTTGCTGAAGAAAGATTCAAAATATGTCTACTTTGCATAAGAGGTATGTGAAACTTACAGTGGGAATCACAGTTCGGAAGACTGCCCGCTACAGCTAGAGGAAGGGATGTATGTTGGAAACATCAACAAGCAAAGGAACTATGACTCCAACAATTACAATTCCAACTGGAGGAAAGACCCCAAGTTCTCCTGGAGCAACCCAAACAACACCCTGAATCCTCAAGTACAGAACACTCAAAATCAGAAGGCACCTAGAATTCTGACTCGGCAGCAACCACAACAGCAGCCGCAACAGCCGCTGGCAGCCACACCTAGTATATTGGAGCAGACCTTGGCCACATTTATGTCACAGACAGGAACTTACATAGCAAACATGGATCACTTCGTCAAGAAGACTGAGTTGTTCATGGATAAACAGAGATGCGAATGACTAACCATGAAGCTACTCTGAAATCACTGGAGACACAGATGGGTCAGGTTTCCCAGTATATTAAGCCAAGGCAGAACGGAGCATTCCCTAGCGACACTAAGGTCGCTAGACAACCCACACATGAGCAGTGCAAAGCTATCACAACTAGGAGTGGGAAGCAATTACCAGGGTCGGAGAAGAAAGTTGAACCAAGTAAGGAACCAACCCTAGAATCGACTGCCGCGAACGCTGCCCCGAAAGACGATAAACAGCCTGTTGTCGCCCACCTGTCACGACAGCAGAAGGGACAGAGGAGAAGGATGAAGAACCTAAGCCTCCCCAGATCCGAATACCATGGGAAGGACGCATTGAAGATTATCGTCCTCCACCTCCTTTTCCACAGCGGCTACAGAAGCAGAAACATGAGTTCCATCTTAAAAAAATCTATGATATTTTGAAGCAGGTTCACATCAATATACCGCTGTTAGATGCCATCAAGGAGATGCCCGGTTATGCCAAATTTCTCAAGGATGCTATGTCGAAGAAATCCAGACTTGGGGAATTTAAGACGGTTAAAATGACAAAAGGATGCATGACTATTCTGCACAGGCATCCACCCAGAAAAAGAAGGATCCTGAGAGCTTCATAATACCGTGCATAATTGGTGATAAATTCGTGGGTAAGGCACTTTGTGATATAGGTGCGAATATTAACTTAATGCCAAAATATGTATTTCATAAATTAAGTATTGGACGAGCACGACCTACGACAGTTATGCTGCAGCTGGCAGACCGCTCTTGCGTGCAACCAGAAGGGAAGATTGAAGATATCCTGGTAAGAGTGGATAAGTTTATTTTTCCTGCTGACTTTCTTGTTTTAGATTGTGAAGCAGATGAGAATGCACCAATCATCCTGGGGCGACCCTTCTTAGCCACATGCAGATCACTGATTGAGGTAGAAAAGGGAGAACTTACAATGAGAGTGAATGATCAAGAGATCAAGCTAAATGTTCTCCAGGCAATTAAACATTCTGATGCAGAAGAAGAATGCAAGGCTATCACTGAAGTAATCCTTGATCAACCCTGCATTCGGTCGTGCTGCCATGATATCAAGTTTGGTCACTGCCACAGCAGCCACTTGGAAAATTGTCACGGCAGCGACGACGACAGCAACTCCTCAGATTCTGACATATCTGACACTGAAGGTCATGAGGAGGTAAATTGGATAGGCAATCGTCCAGGTAAGTTATTCGAGCCCTTAAACTATACCTCGAATGAACACATCATCCAAAAGCCCTCAACTGTAAAACCACCTGTTCTAGACCTTAAGCCCCATCCAGGGCAGCTCAAATATGTTTTTCTTGGATTAAATGATATGTTGCCCGTAATCATCTCTTCCAAGTTGATGCAGGAACAGGAACAACAACTGATAGGGATGCTGCAACAGCACAAAAAGGCTATTGGATGGACGATAGCTGATATCTAAGGCATCAGTCCGGCACTATTCATGCACAAAATTCTCTTAGAGGATGATCATAAGCCGACCATTATATAGTTAGCGGAATATTTCCTCCTGAACTTAATTATCAAGCCAGGAAGAGGTTCCAAAATGATGTTAAGCATTATTATTGGGACAAACCTCTTCTTTTCAAACATTGTGCAGATCAGATCATCATGAGGTGTGTACCAGAGGATGGGCAGGAAACTGTGCTTCACCACTGTCATGCTTCACCATATGGAGGACACTTAGGTGGTAACAAAATTGCTGCCAAGGTTTTGCAGTATGGTTTTTATTGGCCTTCACTGTTCAAGGATGCCCAAGCATTCTACAAAAGTTGTGACAAGTGTCAACATACTGGAAACATCTCAAGGAGACATGAGATGTCGCTGCAAAACATCCTTGAAGTCGAAATCTTCGACGTTTGGGGGATTGATTTCATGGGACCATTCCCAGCATCATGTAGAAATCTATATATCCTCCTGGCAGTGGACTATGTGTCCAAATGGGTTGAAGCGATCACCACACAGAAAAACGACGCCAAGATTGTTCAGAGATTTCTACACAAAATCATTTTTTCTAGATTTGGCATTTCTAAGGTGATCATCAGTGATGAAGGGAGACATTTCGACAATAGTGTAATAGCTGCTGCCTTAAGAAAATATGGCGTTAAGCATAAGATCGCAACAACTTATCACCCTCAGACCAATGGACAAGCCGAAATATCCAACAAAGAGGTAAAGAACATTCTTGAGAAGATGGTTAAACCGACCCGAAAAGACTGGTCCTTACACCTCAATGATGCACTCTGGGCCTACAGAACATCATTTAAGACTCCATTGGGAATGTCACCCTACCGGCTGATATATGGAAAAACATGCCATCTACCTATTGAGATAGAGCACAGAGCATACTGAGTCATCAAAGCAGTGAACATGGACTTAGAAATGGAAGGACAGAAAAGGTTACTTGACTTGAATGAGATTGAAGAAATTCGAGCAATGGCCTATGACAACACAAGGATCTACAAGGACAAGACAAAGAGATGGCATGACAAGAAGTTGATGCCACGACAGTTCTGCCCAGGGCAGCCTGTGTTGTTATTCAACTCTAGGTTGAAACTCTTCCCCGGGAAGCTGAAATCTAGATGGTCCGGCCCATTCGAAGTTGTACAAGTTTTTCCTCATGGTGCAATCACGATCAAATCCTTAAAAGACGGGCACCAATTTAAAGTCAACGGACAGAGACTGAAGCATTATCAGGGGACTGAAGTCTTAGGAATGCAGGAAGTGGTTACTTTAGGAGATGCCCCTCAAGGCATCCCTAATTTAACTTAATTTTATTATTATTACTATTATTATTTATATATATATTCATTTATTAGGAAACTAGAATTATTTTATTTTAAGGACTAAGTTTTTATTTTTTTATTAGGAAATAAGGGAAACAATGAGATGAGAAGAAGTGAACTAGCCCACCATTTCACCAGCAGCACAAAAAGCCTAAAGGAGGAGTCTGTCGTCACAGCCTGTCAACAGTTGTCGCGACAGACGCGGAAAAGACAGCCTGTCACCACGCTGTCGCGGGAGACACGCAACGCATAACAGACGCGCAACAGACACAGAAACGCGTGACAGACGCGTCAGAATTCGTGTAACAGCTGGCCCCGTTATTCGCGCCTGCCGTTACAGCTCCAACGAGCAGCAACCCCTTCATCTATATAAACCCCATTTTACTATTCATTTTTCACCTCACTTTTACTCTCTCAACTTGCTTCCTCTCTAGATCTCATATTTTTTTCTTTCATTTTTCTACAATCTTGCAACTATGAGTACCAGAAACACAAGACGAAGTGCTGCCTCCAGCTCTACCGCAACAGCAGGCACACCCTGCCACAGCAGAATCCCCAACCGTTTTGCCACCTTTGACTCCAATGACCGATACTACACCTCCTCCAAAAAAGGGAGATGTGGGAAGATAGAGGGTTCCACTACGCCAACCGCACGAAAAATTTTGGGCTCGAACCATTCATAGCTCGGAAGATTAGAGCCTTCAAATGGCAGATGTTTGCTGCCCAGCCCGAGGAGATGAACGTCACTTTAGTCCGAGAATTCTATGCTGCCATCGACAACAAGGATACACAAACCGTGACAGTGCGCGGAAAGGAAGTCACCTTCGAGCCAGAATACATCAATACCCTCTACGACATCTACGTCGGCATGAAGGAAGATGGGCACAATAGGTTCGTGGAAAGTCTGTCGCCGACAGACTACGATGATGTCATGGCACAAGTCACTGAAGAAGGGACAGAGTGGAATGCTGATCCCAAGCACCGTTGGACAGTAAAACGCACTCAACTCACTCTAGAGGCAAAGCTATTGAACCACTTCGTCAAGAAGAGGATTATGCCTTCTTCCCACAACAGCACGGTCGACAGACCCAGGTTAGCTCTCGTTGACTCCATTCTAAATGAGAGACCTATTCATGTCGGCCGTTATATACGAAAAGGAATCTTGGAGTCTGCCCTCAAGCCATCAGGACCCCTCTACTTCACATACCTCATCACGGAGATCTGCCGCGGGCACAACGTTCCCGAAATCGCTGAAGATTACAAGGTCCAAGGGAAAGGATGGAGGAAACGTAATATTTTCAGTCTGATGGAGCTGAAAGTTGCCACACCCATCTCATGTTTCAACCCGTCTGTCGTGGTAGAGGAACCAACAGAGCCTATGCAGACAGAACCTACCGCCACAGAGCAACAACAGCCAACAACAGCAGCTCCCCCAGCAGACTCCTCCATTCAAATCTTAGCTACCCTGCAGAAGATGGAGGAATGACAACTGGGTCTGATTAGTTTTGTCAGAGACTTCACAACAGCAACGATACATTTTATTCAGAGCAATTTAAATTTTGCAAATGTATAGTTTCCTGTTTTCCCCGAGCACTATTTTGCTGTCCCTACCCCTGCTGCCACACCAAAAACACCTTCTGATGCGTCCACTCTAACCCTGGCCGCGATAGCTACAGGTGGCAGCCACACCGCCACTATCTCTGCTAGAGGAGAGAAACGGAAGGAGCCACCGTCCGACCTTGATGAATTCATTGTCGGTTTCTCTTTCTCCTCAATCTAGGAGGAATCTGATGGTGAGCCCTCTGTCAAGAGGAACCTTTCAAAGGAGTTCACTCTGATGAAATGGCAGAATCCCAACACCGGTGAAGGACCATTCGGCCAGGGCAAGTCTGGCATCAGTAGCAGCAGCAGTGGCAGCAATAGCAACAGTTCTTCCGATGAGGTCCAAGTGCTGGAAAGACCACCCCAGATCTCACCTACTCGCATCCAGCCCCCGTAAGGAGCTAAGAAGAAGACTGCCTCCACCTCTCCGATCATTCTGCCGGCGCCCACAACGAAAGTTACTGCCCGCCGGCAGCTAGAGATCAGCAGCAGCATCAACGACGACAACACCTAAATTTAAGTTTCTATCTTATTTTTGTTGTCTGCTGTTTTATTATAATTGTGATGTTTTTATTTTCTGTTTTTTATTATCTGTCATCATGCATTGAGGGCAATGCAACCCTTGATTTTGGGGGTGGCATCCCTCCGGTAATGAAGTGTCTATTATGTTTAAAATTGTGTCTAAGTGTTTAGTTTATTTTTGCTTAAAATGATGAAAAAATGAAAATTTGAGTTAAGTCTTTGAACTTAACTTACATGCCGCGACATATGCTGTCGTGACAGTGCCTTTAGGAAATTTTAGGATATGTTTAGAGCCTTGCTATGGTTCTATCATGTACAACACTCTTTGTGACTCTTATGCTTTCTAGATTACTTTAGTACACTGGAATATGAATGTTTACCCACTTGAAACTGCCCTTAGAGGTGCCTATCACTAGCTCTAGGAAAAGAAAGAAAGAAAAAATATTCAGACTTTATTGCTTGCAAAACTCCCTTGCACTTATTTTAGGACTTTTTTAGCTAAGTTAGAAAAAACTAAAGGAGCTTAAGAATTGCCCCCAGAAAAGATGTAGTTAAATCACTGGTACACTAAGGTAGTCTAGATGCATAAGTGTTCACAAAACCTGCACACACTACACAAGAATTATAGCATGGTTATGAATGAATCCAGAAATGCCCGACAAGGTATTGCTCTTGATACAATATAAGTGGTAGGTAATGTAGGGTTCACTGATTTAAGCCAAAACAAAAAAAATTAAGCTGGTTTTGGTTACTTTTGCAGGTAGCTGTTGTAGCAGACTCAAGCAGTGGAGAAGCAGAGCTGGAACACAGGACTACAGTCGAGAAGAATGACGCAGCCGTGGCCATTGCCGTGGCAGCCAATGACGACAACCATGTTGAAGGGAAAAAGTGAAGTGGAGTTTGACATAAAGAGGAAATTAAGCTGGTCTGTCGTGGGTCACTCCTATATTTTTCTGAGCCCTAGATCAGAATGAAGGCCAAGCCCAAAGTTCAAGGAAGAAACCCAAAGCACGAAAAGAGGACGAATTAAAGACATCTACTATGAAGATTTAGTCTTTAATAGAGTTGTACTTTAATTTAAACTTGTATTCTTGATATATTAGAAAAACTGAACCCAAGGCCTATATAAAGGCATGTAACTCGACCTAGAGAAGGACATCTTATTCTCTAGCTGTCTTCCCCAAAACCCTAGTCGTTTTCCCCCTTTTCATCATGTTCTAAACTTCCCCTAGGGCTAAGAGTTGATTCTGTAAAGTAGTTGCAAGGATTGCATTGTTTTAGGTATTTTTTCTGTTCAATAAAATAGACTTCAAGTTTGCTTATTCTGGTTTTCAACATCTTGCAAGAGTATCAGGAGAGCATTGTTAGATTATACATTTACTTAATATCGAGAGAGTTAAGTATACGAAAGGAATAGGTATGGGTTCTCTAGTTTATGGTTGAACTATCTCGGACCTAGGGATAGGAGGAGGTTAAGTGGCTAAGGAAAAATTCAACAACACCAATGTTCATCCTTCGATTCACACCGGGAGGTATCATCAAAGACGTGTTCATCGACAGACTTGGACCTAGGGATAGGACGAGTCACAGCAGGGATTCTTGCCAAGCTTGAAGTACAAAGTTGTGTGATCGCTGCCGCGACAACAACAGACCGCTGTCGCCGCAGGTGCTGTCGTGACAGGAGGAACGACCGAACAAGGAGTCCTATACAGTGCAACACCTGCACTACTGAGAAAATCAATACATGCCTATTTCTCTATCTTGAATCCTTTAATCCTTTATCTTCAGTATTCTTTATTATTCCATTACAAACATTTAAATTCTCTTATTTCTTTCTTGTGCAGCAATCCAAGGTTAAAGCTATTTCCAGTCCCTGTGGATTCGACATTCGATACTTCGTGTATCACTCTACTACTTGCGTCGTGTACACTTGCACTCTATTGCGATAGACTATTTTACATGCTACACATAGCATCACAAATTCATCTCAGTTGAATCATACATCAATATTCATACATCATTCTTTCACTGAAAAGTCACAATCATACATAACCACATACAATAACAACATACCAAGCCCCAATTATTCGATAACCTGGCTCTGATACCAACAAATGTAATCCCCTTAGCCCGACCAAGACGCTTGACCTGAACTACGAAGATTACACGGGGAAAACCAAAGTCAACCATTAATAATGACCCTTTTTGTTTCTTTTTTGTAACGCCCCGGTTTTGGGCTTAGAAGTTTTGGGCGTTGACCGGTTCGGTCAAAGTGCTGTTCGAATCTAAAAAGGTGAAATTAGGAAAGCCTAGTTCAGGTTGCATTAAAAATATGGAAAAATGTTCTAAAATCCTCTTTTAATATATATAAGTGAACTGTGAAATCAATTTTACAAAATGAGTTTTGGAAGGGTGACATTTTGGCTAGTGACCAAAATGTAAATTTTGAAAACTGCGTGACTGTTTTAAAAAGGATTGAAACTTTGAATCTTTAAGGAGCTATTTACCCAAAGGGAGTTTCTCCAGATTTTTCTAAGATATTTAGTGATTTAATTCTGATTTTAAACAAAAGGAAAAGTGGAGGGAAGTTATTTCTAACTAATTTTCCTAAAATCTCATTTTTCCTTTCTCTCATTTTCTCTCAACCCAAACACCTTCTCTCCAGAGTTTTTCTTCTGATTTTGTCACCTAAATCTCTCCTTTTAATTCTCTTTTGATTGCTAATCATCTCATCAACAAAACCTCACCATTTGCTAGTTGATTCTTCAAGCTTTTTGGTTCTAAAAAGGGAGAAACTCAAGTTTGGAGGTAAGAACGTCCTTCTCCTCTAAACTCTCAGTTCTTTACTGAAATTCCTAAGTTCTCAATCCTAAATTGATGATTTATAAGTGGTTATAAAGTTGTGTGGTGGATCTTGGCTTTAAATGCAAGATTTGATGATTTTTGATGGATTTTCGTTGGATCTTATTGGGCTGTGTTTTAAGGTGTTAATTTGATGATAAATGAATGTTAATTTGATAAGGAATTGAGTTTTAATTAATGCAATCCCGGATAGGTTGAATTTCCTAAGTTTAGCTTGTGATTCTTGGTTGTTTTGGAGTGATCTTGTGGATCTGTTGTTGCTGGAGGTATAAGGATGTTAATAGGTTCTTTTTAGATGTTAAATGATGTTAAAGGATGTTTAGTTTTGATGGTTTATGGCTGGGCTTTGTTGAGGAGTTGTTTGGATGCATTTTCAGTTGTGTTTGGTGGCCGAAAATGAAGTGTGGATGAGAGCAGCGAGTTTAGGTGCTTTCATTGAAGCTATTAATGCATGATGATGCATTAATCCTCTGCTTTGATGTGTTTAAAACAGGGGAGTCATCTTTGGATCCAAGTGGTGGTGATCCGGAAGCTTGATTTGTGCTTCGGCAAGAGGCGAAGTGGAATCGGTGAGTGAAATTGGGTTTTCGGCTTTGAAACCAATGTCTTGGGAGCTTAGTCTAAGTCTAAACAACTTTACTAAGCTCAAGTGTAAGTTTTCGGAAAAACTCTCTAGTGGTGGCCATGGTTTGGTTGTTGTGCAATGTGGTTTATTGCATGTTTTAAATTCTGTTTTGAAAGCATGATTTAGCATGGTTATTGCTGATTTTGTAAGCCATATGTTGAAGGATGCTCAAGGTAAGAGTTCCTTGTTTTTGAACATTGTTTAAATGTGGCTTGATGCTTAAAAATGCGTGATGTTTATGGCTTGGTTAAATGCTTTAAAACAGTGGATTATTATATGATAATGATGTATATTGGCAAGTGATGTTTTGAAAAAGGTTAAGGTCACTATGGTGGTTAAAAGTCCTTGAGTGAGCCTTGTTACTTAAGAACATCAAGGTGGTTAAAAGTCCTTGGATGGTTCTTGTTAAGGACACAAAGGTGGTTAAAAGTCCTTGTGTGGTCCTTGCCATGGTGTTTAAAAGTCCATGGGCCAAGGTGTTTAAAAGTCCTTGGGGCCAAGGTGTTTAAAAGTCCTTGGGGTGAAACTTGTAAAGGACACAAAGGTGGTTAAAAGTCCTTGTGTGGTCCTTGCCATGGTGTTTAAAAGTCCATGGGCCAAGGTGTTTAAAAGTCCTTGGGGCCAAGGTGTTTAAAAGTCCTTGGGGTGAAACTTGTAAAGGACACAAAGGTGGTTAAAAGTCCTTGTGTGGTCCTTGTGAATTATAAGATCACAATGGTGTTTAAAAGTCCATGTGTGAGTCTTATGTTGATCTTGTTTTAAAAAGATGGAATTTATCACTTGTGGCCAATATGACATGTATTGATATGGAAGCATGTATTGCTTGTTTAAGAATGCTTGTAAGCATGTATAAATGATGTTTTGAAGTATGATTTATAAATGAGTTTTATAAATGCATTATTGAATGGTTTTAATGAGCATTCCTCACTAAGCTTTTGCTTACGCTCTCTTCTTTTTCTTAAACCAATAATGCAGAACATTAAGGTGCATTGAGGGCAGCAAGGAAGGCAAGCAATCAAGTGGAAATTAAGCTCAAGTATGGGAAGGTTTTCTTATACATTTTAGCTTTTGGCATTTGGCAATGGGGGACCTATGTGGATGTTTGGGAGATGTTTTGAACTCCCTAAGTTTGTTTAATGTTGTTAATAATGCTGGATTTGTATTTGGCCATTATATGTTTGATTTGGGGGTTTTATGCTTGAATGGTTTGCTTGAGTAGGAAGCATGCCAATAGAATTGGGGCTTTTCATATTTGAAGCTTAAATGTTGATTGGCTGATACAAATATGTCTCTTGTATGTTGTATGAGTTGCTGGTAAAGTTTGGTAGCATTTGGAGCATGATTAGTTGGTCAATTGTGTGTTTAAGCAAGCATAACGCTGCATTCTGTGCAGATCGTTTCGGAACAGTAGCTACCGTTTCGGAACGGGTGCCTTGTAGCAGCCCAGGCGTCCGAAACGGAAGACACCGTTCCAGAACGGAAAGCTCACTGCCAGCCCTCGTTTCGGTACGTGTTGCGGAACGGCCCCGCGTTTCGAAACAGGTTCTCCCTGTTTCAGAACACGTGACCGTTGGGGGCTGACATTGGCAGTTAAATGTTTTGGAATGTTTGCGTTTTGGTCCTAAATCTTGTTTGTGCAATTGTATGAGTTTGGGAAGTCCTTTTGAGCTGAAATTTTGCAGAGAAACATGAAACCTGACTAATTTCAAGTTGGTAACTCTAATTTGGGTTAAGACCTTATAATTTACAGAATTTACAATTTGGTCCCTAAAGTTGTAGATTGTTCAATTGGGTCCCTGTTTGATCTCTGATGTTTATGATCTTTGAGCATGTTGTTGTATGACCGCAACTAGGGTTAATGTGCATCTAGACAAGAGTAAAAAGAGAAAAAAAGGGTCGTTAATCAAGGTTGACTTTCGGGTTGACTTTGGTTTTCCCCTGTGACTTTCTTAATTCGGGTAAACCGTCTAGGCCGGGTTAAGGGGGTTACATTTGGTGGTATCAGAGCCAGGTTCGCGAGTAATTGGGAATGAATGTGTGCATGATTGAAGTATGTATGCTTTGCATGCTTGTTGAGTGAAAGCATGATGAGTAGTTTGTGAAATTGATGAGATTGAGTTGTATGCTGTGATGAAGCATGTTGTGGGTACCCATTGCCAAATCAAAGCTAATGTAATGATGTTGATTTTAAATGAAATTGAGCTTGAATACTTGGATTGCTTACCTTGCTGGACCTGACTTTGTTTATGTGCATTGTGATTGCATGGTTAGAGTATGGCACCACGTAGGGAGTTGAGAAGTAATGTGCGAGCTACGGCTCCGAATGAGAATGAAAAATGAGGAAAACGCGGGAAGTGCAGTGTTACCTCCTCCGCCTGGTGGTGGTGGTGCTGGGGGTGAAGGAGCTGAAGCTGCAGCTGGTGCTGGAGCTGCTGGTCCTGAAGTTGGTCAGGGGCAAGCTATGTCTGACATGACGGTGTTGGTGCAAGCTATTGCTGGTGCTTTTCGAGCGGCAGTAGCTGGAGCTCAAGGAGCTGGGCATCAGGGAGATGCTGGAGTTAGACTAACTTTGGAGCGTTTGCGCAGTCTTGGTGGGACTGAGTTCAGGGGTATGTCTGTTGAAGGTTCTGAAGCTTGGTTAGAGAGTACCAAGAGGATTTTGGGTCAGATGAGTTGCACCGATGTGCAAAAGCTGGGCTGTGTTGTATCCTTGCTACAGGATGATGCTTATACGTGGTGGACGACCACTATAGCTGGGATGGCTGAAGCTGACATAACTTGGACATTCTTTCAGAATGTGTTCAAGAGAAGGTATCTTGGTGTGAGGTACCTGGGTGAAAAGAAGCGTGAGTTCATGTCTCTTACCCAGGGGAGCATGACTGTGGCTGAGTAAGAAGTGCAGTTTGTTCGACTCAGTCAGTATGCACCTGAGCTGGTACTTGATGAGCGGGCGAGGTGCGAAAGATTCCGTTATGGTTTAGTGACGGATGTGAAGATGTATGTGCTGGCTACTGAGTATGATGATTTTGATGTGTTGGTGGGCCGAGCTAAGGATATTGAGATGAACTTGGGTTTATCTACTAGAGGTGCTGGAGCAAGTGCTGGAAAGCGAGCAGCTGAATATAGTTCCGGTGGTGGACGGAACAAGAGGGGACGTGATCAGAAGTATCAGTCCTCAGCTAAGAGAGGTGGTGGTGTACCTGCTCGGGGAGGCAATGCTAGATCTGATCCGAGTGCTTGTTGGATTTGTGGTTCACGTGGTCACATGAAGCGTGACTGTCCTCGTGCTGTGAGGGAGGTGCAAGCCCCTGTTGTGGCAGCTGGTAATGGGTGCTGGAATTGTGGATCTGCGGATCATTTGAGGAGAGAGTGTCCTATGTTGGCTGGTGGCCAAGTGCGTGCTCCTGTTGTTGCTGCACCGCAGAGAGGTCGTGGGCGCGGCCGTGGTAACTTTCAACGGAGAGAGGAAGGTGGTCGAGGAGTGGCCCATGTTGTGGCTATTCAGCATGAAGGTGGAGGTCAAGCTAGAGTGTATGCTCAGCATGAGGGAAGGAATGACGCGGATGTGATTGCAGGTACCTTTACTTTGCAATCCTTGTCATTACTTTCCTTGATAGATTCTGGATCTACGCATTCATACATTTTACGTGAGCATGCTGAATTGCTTGGGTTGCCTATTGAGTCTTTGGATGTTGGTGTTCGTGTCACTAGTTCTTTTGGTGAGACTGTTGTGACTCGAAAGTTGTATAGGAGGTGTCCTTTGGTTGTTCAAGACCATGTTTTTCATGTTGACCTTATGGAGCTGCCTTTCTATGGTTTTGATGTAATCCTTGGTGTGGATTGGCTTGCTGAGCATCATGCTGTTGTGGATTGTGAGAATAAGCGAGTTTCGTTGAAGCTTGCGGATGATTACGAAGTTGTTGTGGTTGGTGAGAATGTGAAGTTTCTTGCCAATGTGGTGTCTACCTTGGAGGCGAGCAGGATGCTGAGGCAAGGTTGTGAAGCTTATCTAGCTTTTGTGATGAATCCTAGCTCTAAGGAGTTGCGGGTGCAGGATATCAGAGTTGTGAAGGAGTTTCCTGGTGTGTTTCCTGAGGAGGAGCATGAAGAGCATTTGAGAATTGTGTTGCAAGCTTTGTTTGAAAATCAGCTTTATGCTAAGCTGAGCAAGTGTGAGTTTTGGCTTAAGGAGGTGGTGTTTCTTGGGCATGTAGTTTCTGCTGAAGGGATTCGTGTTGATCCTCAGAAGATTGAGGCGGTGATGAATTGGAAGGTCCCTAAGTCTGTTCATGAGGTTCGTAGTTTCCTTGGTTTGGCGGGATACTATCGGAGGTTTGTGGATGGGTTTTCTAAGATTGCTGCACCTTTGACGAAGCTGTTGCAGAAGGATGTTAAGTATGAGTGGACAGAAGCAAGACAGCAGGCTTTTGAGAAGCTTAAGGCAGCTTTGACGCAAGCTCCTATCTTGGTTCAGCCTGAATCAGGGAAAGAGTTTGTGGTCTATAGTGATGCGTCCTATGTTGGTTTAGGATGTGTGCTGATGCAAGAGGGTAAGGTGGTTGCTTATGCATCGCGGCAGTTGAAGGTGCATGAGCGCAATTATCCTACGCATGATATTGAGTTGGCTGCAGTGGTTTTTGCTCTGAAGATTTGGAGACATTATCTGTATGGTGAGAAGTGTACTGTGTACACGGATCGCAAGAGATTGAGGTATCTGATGTCTCAGAAGGAGTTGAATCTTAGGCAGCGGCGATGGTTGGAGTTGCTCAAGGATTATGTTTTGACGATTGAGTACCATCCGAGAAAGGCTAATGTTGTAGCGGATGCCTTGAGTAGGAAGGTAGCTGTTGAGCTGAGGGCTATGTTTGCCAGTTTGAGTATATAGCGTGATGGTGGTCTTGTGGCTGAGTTGCAAGTGAAGCCATCTTTGGTTCAGTTGATCAAGGAAAAGCAGTTGCTGGATGATTCTTTGGTACCGCATGTTCAGGATATCGCGGAGGGTAGGCCTTCAGATTTCTGTTTTAATGATGATGGTGTGTTGTGTTTTGGGAGTCGAATAGTAGTGCCCAATGATGCTGAGTTGAGGCGTGCTATTCTGACTGAAGGTCATAGTAGTCCTTTTGCTATGCACCCTGGTAGTACTAAGATGTATCGTGATCTTCGTGATGAGTACTATTGGGTGGGTTTGAAAAAGGATGTTGCGGAGTTTGTGAGCAAGTGTTTGGTGTGTCAGCGAGTTAAGGCTGAGCATCAGGTTCCTTCAGGGTTGTTGCAACCGTTGAGAATCCCTGAGTGGAAATGGGAAAGGGTTACCATGGATTTTGTATCTGGTTTACCTTTGTCACCATCGAAGAAGAATTCGGTTTGGGTGATTGTGGATCGCCTGACGAAGTGTGCGCATTTCTTGCCTGTGCATACTACGTTTTCTTTGGATAAGCTTGCGGAGCTGTACATTGCTGAGATTGTGCGGCTGCATGGTGTGCCTAAGTCGATTGTGTCGGATAGGGATCCGAGGTTCACATCGCGTTTCTGGCAGTGTTTGCATCAAGCTTTGGGTACAAGGTTGAATTTCAGTACATCCTATCATCCTCAGTCGGATGGTCAGTCAGAGCGTGTTATCCAGATTTTGGAGGATATGTTGAGGTGCTGCGTGATTGAGTTTCAGGGCTCTTGGGAGAAGCATTTGCCTTTGGTAGAGTTTGCTTATAACAATAGTTACCAGGCGAGTATTCAAATGGCACCTTATGAGGCTTTGTACGGGAGGAAGTGTAGGACTCCTCTTTGTTGGGCTGAAACGGGTCAGAAGTTGGTTTCGATGCCGGCTTTGTTGAAAGGAACCACCAAGAAGGTGAAGCTCATTTGTGAGCGTTTGAAGGTAGCTTCTGATCGGCAAAAGTCTTACGCAGACTTGAAGCGTAAGGAGATTGAGTATGCGGTGGGTGACCGTGTGTTCTTGAAGGTTTCGCCTTGGAAGAAGGTGATGAGGTTTGGGCGGAAGGGTAAGTTGAGCCCTAGGTACATTGGACCATATGAGGTGGTTGAGCGTGTGGGTCCTGTTGCGTACAAGTTGAAGCTACCTCAAGAGTTGGAGAAGATTCATGATGTGTTTCATGTTTCTATGCTCCGGAAGTACAGATCTGATCCTTCGCATGTGATGCCTGTGGAGGAAGTGGAATTGAATCCGGATTTGACCTATGATTAGGAACCGGTGAAGGTTCTGGATTCAGACAGCAAGGTTCTTCGTGGCAGAACCATTGAGTTGGTGAAGGTGTTGTGGAAGCACCGTGGTGTTGAGGAGGCCACTTGGGAACGGAAGGATGATATGCTGAAGCAGTTTCCTTATCTCTTTCCTTCAGGTAAATTTCGAGGACGAAATTTCTTAAGGGGGGGAGAGTTGTAACGCCCCGGTTTTGGGCTTAGAAGTTTTGGGCGTTGACCGGTTCGGTCAAAGTGCTGTTCGAATCTAAAAAGGTGAAATTAGGAAAGCCTAGTTCGGGTTGCATTAAAAATATGGAAAAATGTTCTAAAATCCTCTTTTAATATATATAAGTGAACTGTGAAATCAATTTTACAAAATGAGTTTTGGAAGGGTGACATTTTGGCTAGTGACCAAAATGTAAATTTTGAAAACTGCGTGACTGTTTTAAAATGAATTGAAACTTTGAATCTTTAAGGAGCTATTTACCCAAAGGGAGTTTCTCCAGATTTTTCTAAGATATTTAGTGATTTAATTCTGATTTTAAACAAAAGGAAAAGTGGAGGGAAGTTATTTCTAACTAATTTTCCTAAAATCTCATTTTTCCTTTCTCTCATTTTCTCTCAACCCAAACACCTTCTCTCCAGAGTTTTTCTTCTGATTTTGTCACCTAAATATCTCCTTTTAATTCTCTTTTGATTGCTAATCATCTCATCAACAAAACCTCACCATTTGCTAGTTGATTCTTCAAGCTTTTTGGTTCTAAAAAGGGAGAAACTCAAGTTTGGAGGTAAGAACGTCCTTCTCCTCTAAACTCTCAGTTCTTTACTGAAATTCCTAAGTTCTCAATCCTAAATTGATGATTTATAAGTGGTTTTAAAGTTGTGTGGTGGATCTTGGCTTTAAATGCAAGATTTGATGATTTTTGATGGATTTTCGTTGGATCTGATTGGGCTATGTTTTAAGGTGTTAATTTGATGATAAATGAATGTTAATTTGATAAGGAATTGAGTTTTAATTAATGCAATCCCGGATAGGTTGAATTTCCTAAGTTTAGCTTGTGATTCTTGGTTGTTTTGGAGTGATCTTGTGGATCTGTTGTTGCTGGAGGTATAAGGATGTTAATAGGTCCTTTTTAGATGTTAAATGATGTTAAAGGATGTTTAGTTTTGATGGTTTATGGCTGGGCTTTGTTGAGGAGTTGTTTGGATGCATTTTCGGTTGTGTTTGGTGGCCGGAAATGGAGTGTGGATGAGAGCAGCGAGTTTAGGTGCTTTCATTGAAGCTATTAATGCATGATGATGCATTAATCCTCTGCTTTGATGTGTTTAAAACAAGGGAGTCATCTTTGGATCCAAGTGGTGGTGATCCGGAAGCTTGATTTGTGCTTCGGCAAGAGGCGAAGTGGAATCGGTGAGTGAAATTGGGTTTTCGGCTTTGAAACCAATGTCTTGGGAGCTTAGTCTAAGTCTAAACAACTTTACTAAGCTCAAGTGTAAGTTTTCGGAAAAACTCTCTAGTGGTGGCCATGGTTTGGTTGTTGTGCAATGTGGTTTATTGCATGTTTTAAATTCTGTTTTGAAAGCATGATTTAGCATGGTTATTGCTGATTTTGTAAGCCATATGTTGAAGGAAGCTCAAGGTAAGAGTTCCTTGTTTTTGAACATTGTTTAAATGTGGCTTGATGCTTAAAAATGCGTGATGTTTATGGCTTGGTTAAATGCTTTAAAACAGTGGATTATTTGATGATAATGATGTATATTGGAAAGTGATGTTTTGAAAAAGGTTAAGGTCACTAAGGTGGTTAAAAGTCCTTGAGTGAGCCTTGTTACTTAAGAACATCAAGGTGGTTAAAAGTCCTTGGATGGTTCTTGTTAAGGACACAAAGGTGGTTAAAAGTCCTTGTGTGGTCCTTGCCATGGTGTTTAAAAGTCCATGGGCCAAGGTGTTTAAAAGTCCTTGGGGCCAAGGTGTTTAAAAGTCCTTGGGGTGAAACTTGTAAAGGACACAAAGGTGGTTAAAAGTCCTTGTGTGGTCCTTGCCATGGTGTTTAAAAGTCCATGGGCCAAGGTGTTTAAAAGTCCTTGGGGCCAAGGTGTTTAAAAGTCCTTGGGGTGAAACTTGTAAAGGACACAAAGGTGGTTAAAAGTCCTTGTGTGGTCCTTGTGAATTATAAGATCACAATGGTGTTTAAAAGTCCATGTGTGAGTCTTATGTTGATCTTGTTTTAAAAAGATGGAATTTATCACTTGTGGCCAATATGACATGTATTGATATGGAAGCATGTATTGCTTGTTTAAGAATGCTTGTAAGCATGTATAAATGATGTTTTGAAGTATGATTTATAAATGAGTTTTATAAATGCATTATTGAATGGTTTTAATGAGCATTCCTCACTAAGCTTTTGCTTACGCTCTCTTCTTTTTCTTAAACCAATAATGCAGAACATTAAGGTGCATTGAGGGCAGCAAGGAAGGCAAGCAATCAAGTGGAAATTAAGCTCAAGTATGGGAAGGTTTTCTTATACATTTTAGCTTTTGGCATTTGGCAATGGGGGACCTATGTGGATGTTTGGGAGATGTTTTGAACTCCCTAAGTTTGTTTAATGTTGTTAATAATGCTGGATTTGTATTTGGCCATTATATGTTTGATTTGGGGGTTTTATGCTTGAATGGTTTGCTTGAGTAGGAAGCATGCCAATAGAATTGGGGCTTTTCATATTTGATGCTTAAATGTTGATTGGCTGATACAAATATGTCTCTTGTATGTTGTATGAGTTGCTGGTAAAGTTTGGTAGCATTTGGAGCATGATTGGTTGGTCAATTGTGTGTTTAAGCAAGCATAATGCTGCATTCTGTGCAGATCGTTTCGGAACAGTAGCTACCGTTTCAGAACGGGTGCCTTGTAGCAGCCCAGGCGTCCGAAACGGAAGACACCGTTCCGGAACGGAAAGCTCACTGCCAGCCCTCGTTTCGGTACGCGTTGCGGAACGGCCCCGCGTTTCAAAACAGGTTCTCCCTGTTTCGGAACACGTGACCGTTGGGGGCTGACATTGGCAGTTAAATGTTTTGGAATGTTTGCGTTTTGGTCCTAAATCTTGTTTGTGCAATTGTATGAGTTTGGGAAGTCCTTTTGAGCTGAAATTTTGCAGAGAAACATGAAACCTGACTAATTTCAAGTTGGTAACTCTAATTTGGGTTAAGACCTTATAATTTGCAGAATTTACAATTTGGTCCCTAAAGTTGTAGATTGTTCAATTGGGTCCCTGTTTGATCTCTGATGTTTATGATCTTTGAGCATGTTGTTGTATGACCGCAACTAGGGTTAATGTGCATCTAGACAAGAGTAAAAAGAGAAAAAAGGGTCGTTAATCAAGGTTGACTTATGTTGATCCTTGTGTGGTCCTTGTGAATTATAAGATCACAATGGTGTTTAAAAGTCCATGTGTGAGTCTTATGTTGATCTTGTTTTAAAAAGATGGAATTTATCACTTGTGGCCAATATGACATGTATTGATATGGAAGCATGTATTGCTTGTTTAAGAATGCTTGTAAGCATGTATAAATGATGTTTTGAAGTATGATTTATAAATGAGTTTTATAAATGCATTATTGAATGGTTTTAATGAGCATTCCTCACTAAGCTTTTGCTTACGCTCTCTTCTTTTTCTTAAACCAATAATGCAGAACATTAAGGTGCATTGAGGGCAGCAAGGAAGGCAAGCAATCAAGTGGAAATTAAGCTCAAGTATGGGAAGGTTTTCTTATACATTTTAGCTTTTGGCATTTGGCAATGGGGGACCTATGTGGATGTTTGGGAGATGTTTTGAACTCCCTAAGTTTGTTTAATGTTGTTAATAATGCTGGATTTGTATTTGGCCATTATATGTTTGATTTGGGGGTTTTATGCTTGAATGGTTTGCTTGAGTAGGAAGCATGCCAATAGAATTGGGGCTTTTCATATTTGATGCTTAAATGTTGATTGGCTGATACAAATATGTCTCTTGTATGTTGTATGAGTTGCTGGTAAAGTTTGGTAGCATTTGGAGCATGATTGGTTGGTCAATTGTGTGTTTAAGCAAGCATAATGCTGCATTCTGTGCAGATCGTTTCGGAACAGTAGCTACCGTTTCAGAACGGGTGCCTTGTAGCAGCCCAGGCGTCCGAAACGGAAGACACCGTTCCGGAACGGAAAGCTCACTGCCAGCCCTCGTTTCGGTATGCGTTGCGGAACGGCCCCGCGTTTCGAAACAGGTTCTCCCTGTTTCGGAACACGTGACCGTTGGGGGCTGACATTGGCAGTTAAATGTTTTGGAATGTTTGCGTTTTGGTCCTAAATCTTGTTTGTGCAATTGTATGAGTTTGGGAAGTCCTTTTGAGCTGAAATTTTGCAGAGAAACATGAAACCTGACTAATTTCAAGTTGGTAACTCTAATTTGGGTTAAGACCTTATAATTTGCAGAATTTACAATTTGGTCCCTAAAGTTGTAGATTGTTCAATTGGGTCCCTGTTTGATCTCTGATGTTTATGATCTTTGAGCATGTTGTTGTATGACCGCAACTAGGGTTAATGTGCATCTAGACAAGAGTAAAAAGAGAAAAAAAGGGTCGTTAATCAAGGTTGACTTTCGGGTTGACTTTGGTTTTCCCCGTGTGACTTTCTTAATTCGGGTAAACCGTCTAGGCCAGGTTAAGGGGGTTACATTTTTAATCTTTTCTAGATACACATTAAGCCTATTTGAAAACTCAATAATCATGGGAGAGAAAGGCACAACGATCAGAAATCATTTAGGGACTCAATTGCATATATTAGACTTTGAGGGACCAAAATGTAATTTTTATAAATTATAAGGACTTTGCAGATTTTAGGTTTACCAATATGTAATTAGTCATATTACATGCTCCACTGTCAAATTTCAGCTTAAAAAGACATTCCAAGCTCAAGCAATTGCAACCACAACATTTCGGACTAAAACGTAAAACTTGGAAACTTAAACAATTCAAAAACATCATCCAACGGCCATACGTTTCGAAACACCAATCCCTCGTACTGAAACACCATTTCGGTAATCGGGTGTGTTTCAAGACCGATATCGAAACAAGCTTCACTAGTAGCCAAACTGTTTCGAAACAGCTTCAACCGTTCTGAAACACTATGGCCATTACAACTCCCCCCCATTTTGAAACAGTTGAGTGTGTTTCGATACACTTTGCTCAGTGACAACAGAAATTGCTGGTTTTTCACCTTTTAAACCAATCAAACATGCCTCAAAGAGCATCAAATCATACCAGCAACTCATTTTGATACTAAGGAACATATTTAAGACCCTTAAACTAGAGCATGGCATCAAACACTAAATGTATCGCCCCGGTTTTGGGCTTAGAAGTCTTGGGTTTTGACCGGTTCGGTCAAAGTGTTGTTCGATTATAAAAGAGTGAATTTAGGAAAGCCTAGTTCGGGTTGCATTAAAAATGTGGAAAAATGTTCTAAAATCCTCTTTTATTATATATAAGGGTATGGTGAAATCAATTTTACAAAATGAGGTTTGGAAGGGCGACATTTTGGCTAGTGACCAAAATGTAATTTTTGAAAACTGTTAGACTGTTTTAAAAAGGATTGAAACTTTGAATCTTTAAGGAGCTATTTACCCAATGGGAGTTTCTCCAGATTTTTCTAAGATATTAAATGATTAATTAAAGGTTTTAAAATAAAATAAAAGTGGAGGGAAGATATTTGCCAAAACTAACTTTTCTCTCAAATCTTCCATTTTCATTTTCTCTCATTTTTCTCTCAAACCAAACACCTTTTCTCCAGAGCTTTTTCCTCTGATTTTGTCACCTAAATAACTCATTTCAATTCCCTTTTGATCTCCAATCATCTCTTCAACAAAACCTCACCATTTGCTAATTGAATTTTCAAGATTTTGGTTCCAAAAAGGGAGAAACTCAAGTTTGGAGGTAAGAACGTCCTCCTCTAAACTCTCAGTTCTTTACTGAAATTCCTAAGTTCTCAATCCTTAAATTGTGTTTTAAAAAAGGTTTTATGGATGTGATCTTGATCTTGGCTTTTCAATGCAAGATTTGCTTGATTTTGATGAAATTTCGTATGATCTGATTGGGCAGTGTTTTGAGGTGTCAATTTGATGTTAAATGAATGTTAAATTGATGAGTAATTGAGGTTTAATTAATGCAATCCCGGATAGGTTGAATTTCCTAAGTTTAGCTTGTGTTTTTGATGGTTTTTGGTGTGATCTTGTGGATCTGTTATGGCTGGAGGTTTAAGGATGAGTTGAGATCCATTTTGGATGTTAATTGATGTTTAAGAATGTTTAGTTTTGATGGATCTTGGCTGGGTAGTGTTGTGGAGTTGTTTGGATGCATTTTCGGTTGTGTTTGGTAGCCGAAAATAGAGTGTGGATGAGAGCAGCGGGTTTAGGTGCTTTCATTGAAGCTATTAATGAATGATGATGCATTAATCCTCTACTTTGATGTGTTGAAAACATGAGAGTCATCTTTGGATCCAAGTGGTTGTGATCCGGAAGCTTGATTGGTGTTTCGGCAAGAGGCGAAACGGAATCTGTGAGTGGATTTTGGTTTCCAGCTTTGAAACCATTGAATTGAAGGTTTGGGAGCTTAGTTTAAGTCTAAGCAACTTAGCTAAGCTCAAGAGTAAGTTTTCAGAAAACTCTCTTGATGATGAGCCATGGATTGGTTGAATGCAATGTGGTTGTTTGCATGTTTTAAATCCTGTTTTGAAAGCATATTTAGCATGTTTATTTGCTGAGATTATAAGCCATGTGTTGAAGGATGCTCAAGGTAAGAGTTCCTTGTTTTTGGACATT
The DNA here is from genome assembly GCA_958450335.1 of Hibiscus tridactylites. Lineage (NCBI taxonomy): Eukaryota > Viridiplantae > Streptophyta > Magnoliopsida > Malvales > Malvaceae > Hibiscus > Hibiscus tridactylites. Next base: position 32,387,365 of record OY288270.1, read on the forward strand.
GTTTAAATGTGGTTTGATGCTTAAAAATGCATGATGTTTATGGCTTGGATAAATGCTTAAAAACAGTGGATTATTGTTGTTAGTGATGCATATTGGCAAGTGATGATTAAGGTCACAAAGGTGTTTAAAAGTCCTTGTGTGAGCCTTGTTTATTTAAGAACGACATGGTGGTTAAAAGTCCATGGTTGGTTCTTGGTTAAGATCACCAAGGTGGTTAAAATTCCTTGGGTGAGTCTTGTATATTTAAGGACACCATGGTGTTTAAAAGTCCATGGTTGGTCCTTGGTTAAGGATACAAAGGTGGTTAAAATTCCTTGTGTATGCCTTGTTATTTAAGAACATCAAGGTGTTTAAAAGTCCTTGGATGATTCTTGTTAAGGACACAAAGGTGTTTAAAAGTCCTTGTGTGGTCCTTGCCATGGTGTTTAAAAGTCCATGGGGTTAAGGACACAATGGTGTTTAAAAGTCCATGTGTGGTCCTTGGAATTTATAAGATCACAATGGTGTTTAAAAGTCCATATGTGAGTCTTATGTTGAATGTATCACTTGTTGCCAATATGACATGATATGAGCATGAAGCATGAATTGCTTGTTTTAAATGCTTATGAGCATGTGCAAATGATGATTTGTATTAAGGTTATGAATGTGTTTTGTAAATGCATTATTGTGTGGTTTTAAATGAGCATACCTCACTAAGCTTTTGCTTACGCTCTCTCTCTTTTCTTAAACCAATAATGCAGAGCATTAAAGGGCATTGAGGGCAGCAAGGTGGACAAGAATCCAAGTGGTGAACAAAGCTCATGTATGGTGAAGGTTTCTTAAACACTATTAGCTTTTGGCATTTGGCAATGGGGGACCTATGTAGTTGTTTTGGGAGATGTTTTGGACTCCCTAAGTTGGATTTATGTTGTTGATAATGTTGGAACTTGTAATTGGCCTTTATGTGGTATGTTTGGTGATTTAATGCTTGAATGGTTTGCTAAGTAGGAAGCATGCCTATAGATTTGGGGCTTTTCATAATTGATGCCATGTTGATGTTTGGTTGATGCAATTATGTTCCTTGTATGTTGAATGTCTTGCTGGTAAAGTTTGGTGACATTTGGAGTGTGTTTGATAAGTCAATTGCATGATAAACCAGCAAATTTCCTGCAATCTGGGCAACCTGTTTCAGAACAGGAGCTACCGTATCGGAACGGGGGCCTGAAATGGCCTAGGCGTTCCGAAACGGGAGGCACTGTTCCGGAACGGTTTGGCCACTGCTAGGCCATGTTTCGGTACCAGTTTCGGAACGGTCCCGCGTTTCGGAACGGGTCTTCCCTGTTCCGAAACACTCGACCGTTGGGCACTGAAATTGATGGTTATATGTTTTGCAATGTTTGCATTTTGGTCCTGAAACTTGTTTATGCAATTGTGTGAGTTTGGGATGTCCTTTCGAGCTGAGATTTGGCAGAGAAGCATGAAACCGGACTAATTTCAAATTGGTAACTTTAATTTGGGTTAAGTCCTTATAATTTTCAGAATTTACATTTTGGTCCCTAAAGTTGTAATTTGTGCAATTGAGTCCCTGAATGCTCTCTGATTGTTATGATGTTTGAATATGATTATCTTGTGAATATATCTAGGGTTAATGTGCATCTAGACAAGTTTAAAAAGAAAAAAAAGGGTCGTTAATCAAGGTTGACTTTCGAGTTGACTTTGGTTTTCCCCGTGTGATCTTCTTAATCCGGGTCAACCGCCTAGGCCGGGTTAAGGGGGTTACACTAAAACCTTCAATCTAAAGGCATGCTTCCTAGTCACAAATCCAAATATGAATTCTCAAACCTCAAACCAACCAAAAGGACCATTTACAACTCTTAAAGGCCATCACAAACATGCCACAAATTTAGGGAGTTCAAAACACATCTCCCACATACAACCTTGAAGTCCCATTGCCAAATATCAAAACTAAAGTGTATAAAAACATCACCATACATGAGCTTTGCACTTCCTTGGATGTTCTTAACCTTCTCGCTGCCCAAAAACACTTCAATTATCTGCATTATTGGTAAAAGAGAGCGTAAGCACACTTGCTTAGTGAGGCATGTTCTAAAGAAAACCAACACAATAATGCATTTATCAAAATACTTTCTCAAAAGCTTTTTCAACAACATGCTCATTCTATCTCATGCTTGAAAACCATTTCAAAGCAACTTCTCATTGAAAACACATGTACCTCAATTCTATCTCATGCATTTAAATCAATGCAAATCCCATGGCAAAGCCATACACATGCTTGTAAAACCAAAACATTTCATATACAAATCTCATATGCATTTCTCATAGCATAAATCATCTTATCAATAGGTACATGTGAATCAAAAGCATTTTCATATATTATATTGGCATTTCACATCTCTTTACTACATGGATATGCGGACATCATTCTCAAACCACTAGACGCTTCCGGTGGAATCTCACATCACCGTACTCACTTGTCTAGTAACATAATTTCCGGTGGAATCTCACATCATCGTACTCACATGGCGGAATTTCTCATCGCCACAAAGCTCGGGTATTTCACCAAGTCCTACCCGATGGAATGCCCATCATCGATCTCTCCCTTTGGATTAAACCAAAGAGCACGTACAAATTTTTAGTTTATAGTGAACTCTCATCCTATTGATCGATCAATTATATCCAATAAGTATCTCATATTCTATGCCAATATATTATGCTAAAACATCATCTCACCTACTGTTTTTCATGCAACATTTCCTAAATCTTTCTCATCTCATTTCAAAACCATAACATTTGCCATGCTTTAAAACAAAAGCTCAAAACTCAACAATGCGACATGTTATTTCATTAAATCATTTCAAGCATCATCTCATGCTACAAATCATGCATAAAAATAGTAGGAATTTATCTATCTCAAACCATGAGCATGTAAAAGCATTTTAGGGGCAACCACCACATATAAGAGAGAAATCTAGCTAATACTTACTTCTAGACTTAGGAAGGTGTTTCAAACCTTTCCTAAATCCCCAAACCTTGTTTCTTTGTCCCTCAAGGACTTCTAAACCATTCACACTCACCGATTACATTTCGCTTGGTCGCCGAAACGCTATCTAAGCTCCCAGATCAACACCAAAGGCGTCCGAAGATGTCTCCCCTGTTTATAACAAATAAGAGCAGAGGATTAATGCATCATCATGCATTGAAATCATCAGCCACACACCTAAACTCAGTGCTCTATTCAAGAACCTCATTTCGGCTACCAAACACAACCGAAATCATCTCCAAACTCTTCCAAAACAAATACCAGCAAAAATCTACCACTTCCAATCATTTCTAAACATCAATCAAAATAGAGCCTATTCGGGATTTGTTTGATAAAACCTCATTTATTGTAACCCCCGTAGCCCGGTCTAGACGGATGACCCGAACTACAAAGATTACACGGGGAAAACCAAAGTCAACCCGAAGGTCAACCTTGATTAACGACCCTTTTTTTTTTCTTTTTAATCTTGTCTAGATGCACATTAACCTTAAGTGTGACCATACAAACAACGTATTAACAGATCACAAGCATCAGAGATCAAACAGGGACCCAATTGAACAAATTACAACTTTAGGGACCAAAATGTAAATTCTGATAAATTAAGGGACTCAGCCCAAAAATAAGTTACCATTTTGAAATTAGTCAGGTTCCATGCATCACTGTGAAATTTCAGCTTAAAAGGACATCCACAGCTCATGCAATTGATCATACAAGATTCGGGACCAAAACGCAAACATTTCAAAACATATAACTGCTCATGTCAGCCCCCAACGGTCGACCGTTTCGGAACAGGTTGACCCTGTTCCGAAACGCGGGACGTTCCGATACTGGTTCCGCAACGGGGGTCTGGCAGAGAGCATTCCGTTTCGGAACGGTGCACCCCGTTTCGGACCCCTGGGTTCATTCCGGGCACCCGTTCCGAAACGGTATGTACTGTTCCGAAACGCCTGCTCAGATTTCAGCAGAACAGCAAATTAAATCATGCAATTGACCAATCAAACATGCTTCAAACACTACCAAACTTTACCAGCATGCAATCAAACATATTTAAGACATGTAAGCATCATCAATTCAACAAAATAACATCACATGCAAAAAGCCCCAATTCTATAGGCATGCTTCCTACACAAGCCAACTTTCAAGCAATAAACCTTCAAAAACAAGCAATAGAAATTCAATCCAAAACCAGCATTAACAACCACATACATCATATTTAGGGAGTCATAAACACCTCCCAAAACAAATACATTGGTCCCCCATTGCCAAAAACGTTCAAAAGCCAAAGCACTTATAAAACCTTCATACTTTGAGCTTTTCTTGTACTTATTTGCTTGCCTCCTCTTGCTGCCCTCAATGCACCCTAAAGCTCTGCATTATTGAATCAAGAAAGCGAGAGAGCGTAAGCCAAAGCTTAGTGAGGAGTGCTCTTTAAAAACCATTCAATAATGCATTTAAAACCATTTGTAAATCATGCTTGTAAACAACCTTTACACATGCTCAAAGCATACTTTAAATCAAGCAATAACATGCTTCCACATTTCATTTAAACTAGCATCTCATGCTTCAACATAAACATTAAATCATGCATCTCATGCATCTCATGTACAAAACATGTCATATTGGCTCAAGTGATACATTTCATTTAGAAATCAAGTTCAACAACTTTTCCCAAGGACTTTTAAACACCTTGGACCCCAAGGACTTTTAAACACCTTGGCCATGGACTTTTAAACACCATGAATGGACCACACAAGGACTTTTAACCACCTTTGTGTCCGTAGCTTGAATTACCCCAAGGACTTTTAAACACCTTGGCCCCAAGGACTTTTAAACACCTTGGCCCCATGGACTTTTAACCACCATGGAAAGGAGCACCTAAGGACTTTTAACCACCTTAGAGTCCGCAACAAGATTCATCCAAGGACTTTTAACCACCTTGATGATCTTAGATAACAAGGCTCACTCAAGGACTTTAAACCACCTTAGTGACCTTCACTTTTACAAACCATCACTTGCCAATATACACTTTATACATCACATAGTCCACCGTTTTAAAGCATTTAAACCAAGCCATTTCATCATGCATTTCAAAACATTAAATCATTATTTAACAATGCATAAAAACAAGGTACTCTTACCTAGAGACACCTTCAACACATGGCTTAAATCATCAGCATAAATCATGCTAAAACATCAGCAAATATCATGCTTAAACATGCTTTCAAAACAGTAAACAAATCATGCAAAATCATCATTTTACATTACATCAAAACATGGCCACCACTTAGAAAGTAATCCGTAAACTTACTCTTGAGCTTAGCAAAGTTGTTTAGACTTAAACTAAGCTCCCAAACCTTGGTTTCAAAGCCGAAAACCATTTTCACAAATCCACTCACCGATTTCCACTTTGCTTCAAGCCAAAGCACCAAATCAAGCCTCCGGATCAACAATTCTTGGATCCAAGGATGCCTCCCCTGTTTCAACACATTAAAGCAGAGGATTAATGCATCATCATGCATTAATTGCTTTAATGAAAGCATCTAAACTCGCTGCTCTCACAAAACCTCCATTTTCGGCCACCAAACACAACCGAAAATGCATCCGGAACACTTCTAAACAAAGCCCAGCCACAAACCAGCAAAACCTCACTTCCAACAACATCAACACACATCTAAAAACAACCTATAAGCATCCTTATACCTCCAGCAACATCAGATCACCAAGATCACCACAAAAGCTACCTTAAAACACAAGCTAAACTTAGGAAATTCAACCTATCCGGGTTTGCATCAATCAAGACTCATTTCCACATCAATTTAATGATCATTTAACATCAAAACACTTCTCAAAACACAGATTTAACAGATCAAACGAAAATCATGTGAAATCATCAAAATCTTGCATAATTAGCCAAGATCCATAAATCAACTTTAAAACCTTTAATCAAACATCAATTTAGGATTGAAAACTTTAGGAATTTCATTAAAGAACTTGAAGTTCAGAGGAGAAGGACGTTCTTACCTCCAAACTTGAGTTTCTCCTCTTTTTGGAATAGAAAAGCTTGATGAAACTTGAAGCAATTGAAGAGGTTTTGAAGACACAAAGATTTGCAACCAATTGAGAGTTGAAAGAAGGATTTTAGGTGAGAAAATCAGAATAAGATCTCTGGAAATTGAGTGTTTGGGTTGAGAGAAAAAGATAGAAAGAAAATTGGAAGTTAGATGAGAAAATGCTAAAAAAAATGGATTTTCCCTCCTTTTGATTCCTTTAAAATCAGAATTATGTGTTAAAATATCTTAGAAAAATCTGGAGAAACTCCCTTTGGGTAAATAGCTCCTTAAAGATTCAAAGTTTCAACCCTTTATAAAATAGCCACCAACTTTCAAAAATTACATTTTGGTCACTAGTCAAAATGTCAACCTTCCGAACCTCATTTTCCAAAATTGATTTCACAGTTCACTTATATATATTAAAAGATGATTTTAGAATATTTTTCCATATTTTTAATGCAACCCGAACTAGGTTTTCCTAAATTCCCTCTTATATATTCGATCAGCACTTTGACTAAACCGGTCAACGCCAAAACTTCTGAGCCTAAAACCGGGGCGTTACAACTCTCCCCCCCTTAAGAAATTTCGTCCTCGAAATTTACCTGAAGGAAAGAGATAAGGAAACTGCTTCAGCATATCCTCCTTCCGCTCCCACGTGGCTTCCTCAACACCGCGATGCTTCCACAGCACCTTCACCAACTCAATGGTCTTGCCACGAAGAACCTTGCTATCTGAATCCAGAATCTTCACCGGTTCCTCATCATAGGTCAAATCCGGATTCAATTCCACCTCCTCCACAGGCAACACATGCGAAGGATCAAATCGATACCTCCGGAGCATAGAAACATGGAACACATCATGAATCTTCTCCAGCTCCTGAGGTAACCTCAACCGATACGCAACAGGACCAACACGCTCAACAACCTCATACGGTCCAATGTATCTAGGGCTCAGCTTACCCTTCCGACCAAACCTCATCACCTTCTTCCAAGGCGAAACCTTCAAGAACACGCGATCACCCACCGCAAACTCTATCTCCTTACGCTTCAAATCCGCGTAAGACTTCTGCCGATTAGAAGCAGCCTTCAACCGCTCACATATGAGCTTCACCTTCTCGGTGGTACCTTTCAACAAAGCAGGCATCGATACCAACTTTTGACCAGTTTCAGCCCAACACAGAGGAGTCCTACACTTCCTCCCATACAGAGCCTCATAAGGTGCCATCTGTATACTTGCCTGGAAACTGTTGTTGTAAGCGAACTCAACCAAAGGCAGATGCTTCTCCCAAGAACCTTGGAACTCTATCACACAACATCTCAACATATCCTCCAAAATCTGAATAACTCGCTCAGACTGGCCATCTGACTGAGGATGATAGGATGTACTGAAATGCAACCTTGTACCCAGAGCTTGATGCAAACACTGCCAAAAACGCGATGTGAATCTCGGATCCCTATCCGACACGATCGACTTAGGCACACCATGCAACCTCACAACCTCAGCAACGTACAGCTCTGCCAGCTTATCCAAAGAAAACGTAGTATGCACAGGCAAGAAATGTGCACACTTCGTCAGGCGATCCACAATCACCCAAACAAAATTCTTCTTCGACGGAGACAAGGGCAAACCAGATACAAAATCCATGGTAACCCTCTCCCACTTCCATTCAGGGATTTTCAACGGTTGCAACAAACCAGAAGGAACCTGATGTTCAACCTTAACTCGCTGACACACCAAACACTTGCTCACGAACTCTGCCACATCCTTCTTCAGACCCACCCAATAGTACTCATCACGAAGATCGCGATACATCTTTGTACTACCAGGATGCATAGCAAAAGGACTACTATGACCTTCAGTCAGAATAGCACGCCTCAACTCAGCATCAGCAGGCACTACTATCCGACTACCAAAACACAACACTCCATCCTCATTAAAACAGAAATCCGAAGGTCTACTCTCCGCGATATCCTGAACATGAGACACCAAGGAATCATCCAACAACTGCTTATCCTTGATCAACTGAACCAACGACGGTTTCACTTGCAACTCAGCAACAAGACCACCATCCTGCGATAAGCTCAAGCTAGCAAACATAGCTCTCAACTCAACAGCTACCTTTCTACTCAAAGCATCCGCAACAACATTGGCCTTTCCAGGATGATACTCTATCGTCAGATCATAATCCTTGAGCAACTCCAACCAACGTCGCTGCCTGAGATTCAACTCCTTCTGAGACATCAGATACCTCAAACTCTTGTGATCCGTGTACACAGTACACTTCTCACCATACAGATAATGCCTCCAGATCTTCAGAGCAAAAACCACTGCAGCCAGCTCGATATCATGCGTAGGATAATTGCGCTCATGCACCTTCAACTGCCGCGACGCATAAGCCACAACCTTACCCTCTTGCATCAGCACACACCCCAAACCAACATAGGATGCATCACTGTAGACTACAAACTCTTTCCCTGATTCAGGCTGAATCAAGATAGGAGCTTGCGTCAAAGCCAACTTCAGCTTCTCAAAAGCTTGCTGTCTCGCTTCTGTCCACTCATACCTAACATCTTTCTGCAGCAACTTCGTCAAAGGAGCAGCAATCTTGGAAAAACCATCCACAAACCTTCGGTAGTATCCTGCCAAACCCAGGAAACTACGAACCTCCTGAACAGACTTAGGAACTTTCCAGTTCATCACCGCTTCAATCTTCTGAGGATCAACACGAATCCCCTCAGCTGAGACCACATGCCCAAGAAAAACAACCTATCTAAGCCAAAACTCACACTTGCTCAACTTAGCATAAAGCTGATTCTCCAACAAAGCTTGCAACACAACCCTCAAATGCTCTTCGTGCTCTTCCTCAGTACGCGAGTACACAAGGATATCATCAATGAACACCACGACAAACTTGTCCAGGTATTCATGAAAAACACGATTCATCATGTCCATGAAAGCAGCAGGAGCATTTGTCAAACCAAACGGCATCACAAGGAACTCATAATGCCCATACCTTGTCCTGAAAGCTGTCTTAGGCACGTCCACATCCTTCACCTTCAATTGATAATACCCTGACCTCAAGTCAATCTTAGAGAACACAGCAGCTCCCCGAAATTGATCAAAGAGGTCATCAATCCTCGGCAAAGGATACCGATTCTTGATAGTCAACTTGTTCAGCTGACGGTAATCAATGCACATCCTCATCGTGCCATCTTTCTTCTTCACAAACAAGACAGGAGCACCCCAAGGCGAAACACTCGGCCGGATGAAACCACGGTCAAGCAACTCTTGCAACTGCGTCTTCAGCTCCTTCAGCTCCTTAGGTGCCATTCTATAGGGAGTAATGGACACAGGAGTGGTATTCTCATACAGCTCAATACCAAACTCCACCTCGCGATTAGGAGGTAAACCAGGCAACTCCTCAGGAAAAACATCAGGAAACTCCTTCACAACCCTGATATCCTGCACCCTCAGCTCCTTCGAACTAGGATTCATCACAAAAGCCAGAAAAGCTTCACAACCTTGCCTCAGCATCCTGCTCGCCTCCAAGGTAGAAACAACATTGGCAAGAAACTTCACATTCTCACCAACCACCACCACTTCATAATCATCCGCAAGCTTAAGCGAAACCCGCTTATTCTCACAATCCACAACAGCACGATGCTCAGCAAGCCAATCCATACCAAGGATCACATCAAAACCATAAAAGGGCAACTCCATAAGATCAACAAGAAAGACATGCTCTTGAACAACCAAAGGACACCTTTTATAAAGCTTACGAGTCACAACAGTTTCACCAAAAGAACTAGTGACTCTAACACCAACATCCAAAAACTCAACAGGCAAACCAAGCAACTCAGCATGCTCACGAAGAATGTATGAATGCGTAGATCCAGAATCAATCAAAGAAAGCAATGACAAGGATTGCAAAGTAAAGGTACCTGCAATCACATCTGCATCATTCCTTCCTTCGCGCTGAGCATACACCCTCGCTTGGCCTCCACCCTCAGGTTGAATAGCCACAACATGAGCTACACCGCGCCCACCTTCCTCTCGTCTCTGAAAATTACCACGGCCGCGCCCACGACCTCTCTGCGATGCTGCAACAACAGAAGCACGCTCTTGACCACCAGCCATCCTCGGACAATCGCGTCTCAAGTGGTCAGCAGAACCACAGTTCCAACACTCATAACCAGCTGCCATCACAGGAGCTTGCACCTCCCTCCCAGCACGAGGACAGTCACGCTTCAAGTGACCACGGGAACCACAAATCCAACAAGCACTAGGGTCAGCTCTAGCATTGCCACCCCTAGCAGGTGCACCTCCACCTCTCTTAGACGAGGACTGAAACCTCTGATCACGCCCTCTCTTGTTCCGTCCACCGGAACTATACTCAGCAGCTCTCTTTCCGGAACTAGCTCCAGCACCCTTAGCAGACAAACTCAGGTTCATCTCAATGTCCTTCGATCGACTAACCAGCACATCGAAATCATTGTACTCAGCAACTAACATATATGTCTTAACTTCCGTCACCAAACCATAACGGAACCTTTCGCACCTTTCGCGCTCATCAGGTACCAACTCTGGTGCATACTGGCTAAGACGTACAAACTGTACCTCATACTCAGCCACACTCATGTTCCCTTGGGTCAGAGACATGAATTCACGCTTCTTTTCATCCAGATATCTAACTCCCAGATATCTCCTCTTGAACGCATGCTGAAAGAACGTCCAAGTAACATCAGCATCAGCCATCCCAGAGATTGTGGTCGTCCACCACGTATAAGCATCACCTTGCAGCAGTGACACCACACATCCCAGCTTTTGCACATCAGTGCAACTCATCTGTCCCAAGACACGCTTGGTACTCTCCAACCATGCTTCAGACCTCTCAGCTGACATACCCCTAAACTCAGTCCCACCAAGACTGCGCAAACGTTCCAAGGGTAGTCTAGCACCAGCATCTCCCTGATGCCCAGCTCCTTGAGCTCCAGCTACTGCTGCTCGAAACGCACCCGCAATAGCTTGTACCAGCACAGACATGTCAGGTATCGCTTGCCCCTGACCAGCTTCAGGTCCTGCAGCTCCAGCACCAGCTGCCTCAGCTCCAGCTCCAACTCTTTCCCCCTCCGCACCACCACCACCAGGTGGAGGAGGAGGTATCACAGCACTACCAGTGTGCTCATCATTCACATTCCCCTCCGGGGTCGTAGCTCTCGCGCTACTCCTTAACTCTCTACGTGGTGCCATACTTTACCATGCATAACAATACAAAATAAACAAGTCAGGACCAGCAAGGTAAGCAAATTCCAAGTATTCAAGCTCAATTTCTTTCAAAAACAACATCATCCCTTTAGCTTTTGTTTGGCAATGGGTACCCTCATCATGCATCATCACAACATGCATCACATACACATCATCATATAATAACACTGAACATGCTTTCACTCAATAAGCATACCAACCAACCCATGCTTCAATCATGCATACACACATTCCCAATTACTCGAGAACTCAGCTCTGATACCACCAAATGTAACCCCCGTAGCCCGGTCTAGACGGATGACCCGAACTACAAAGATTACACGGGGAAAACCAAAGTCAACCCGAAGGTCAACCTTGATTAACGACCCTTTTTTTTTCTTTTTAATCTTGTCTAGATGCACATTAACCTTAAGTGTGACCATACAAACAACGTATTAACAGATCACAAGCATCAGAGATCAAACAGGGACCCAATTGAACAAATTACAACTTTAGGGACCAAAATGTAAATTCTGATAAATTAAGGGACTCAGCCCAAAAATAAGTTACCATTTTGAAATTAGTCAGGTTCCATGCATCACTGTGAAATTTCAGCTTAAAAGGACATCCACAGCTCATGCAATTGATCATACAAGATTCGGGACCAAAACGCAAACATTTCAAAACATATAACTGCTCATGTCAGCCCCCAACGGTCGACCGTTTCGGAACAGGTTGACCCTGTTCTGAAACGCGGGACGTTCCGATACTGGTTCCGCAACGGGGGTCTGGCAGAGAGCATTCCGTTTCGGAACGGTGCACCCCGTTTCGGACCCCTGGGTTCATTCCGGGCACCCGTTCCGAAACGGTATGTACTGTTCCGAAACGCCTGCTCAGATTTCAGCAGAACAGCAAATTAAATCATGCAATTGACCAATCAAACATGCTTCAAACACTACCAAACTTTACCAGCATGCAATCAAACATATTTAAGACATGTAAGCATCATCAATTCAACAAAATAACATCACATGCAAAAAGCCCCAATTCTATAGGCATGCTTCCTACACAAGCCAACTTTCAAGCAATAAACCTTCAAAAACAAGCAATAGAAATTCAATCCAAAACCAGCATTAACAACCACATACATCATATTTAGGGAGTCATAAACACCTCCCAAAACAAATACATTGGTCCCCCATTGCCAAAAACGTTCAAAAGCCAAAGCACTTATAAAACCTTCATACTTTGAGCTTTTCTTGTACTTATTTGCTTGCCTCCTCTTGCTGCCCTCAATGCACCCTAAAGCTCTGCATTATTGAATCAAGAAAGCGAGAGAGCGTAAGCCAAAGCTTAGTGAGGAGTGCTCTTTAAAAACCATTCAATAATGCATTTAAAACCATTTGTAAATCATGCTTGTAAACAACCTTTACACATGCTCAAAGCATACTTTAAATCAAGCAATAACATGCTTCCACATTTCATTTAAACTAGCATCTCATGCTTCAACATAAACATTAAATCATGCATCTCATGCATCTCATGTACAAAACATGTCATATTGGCTCAAGTGATACATTTCATTTAGAAATCAAGTTCAACAACTTTTCCCAAGGACTTTTAAACACCTTGGACCCCAAGGACTTTTAAACACCTTGGCCATGGACTTTTAAACACCATGAATGGACCACACAAGGACTTTTAACCACCTTTGTGTCCGTAGCTTGAATTACCCCAAGGACTTTTAAACACCTTGGCCCCAAGGACTTTTAAACACCTTGGCCCCATGGACTTTTAACCACCATGGAAAGGAGCACCTAAGGACTTTTAACCACCTTAGAGTCCGCAACAAGATTCATCCAAGGACTTTTAACCACCTTGATGATCTTAGATAACAAGGCTCACTCAAGGACTTTAAACCACCTTAGTGACCTTCACTTTTACAAACCATCACTTGCCAATATACACTTTATACATCACATAGTCCACCGTTTTAAAGCATTTAAACCAAGCCATTTCATCATGCATTTCAAAACATTAAATCATTATTTAACAATGCATAAAAACAAGGTACTCTTACCTAGAGACACCTTCAACACATGGCTTAAATCATCAGCATAAATCATGCTAAAACATCAGCAAATATCATGCTTAAACATGCTTTCAAAACAGTAAACAAATCATGCAAAATCATCATTTTACATTACATCAAAACATGGCCACCACTTAGAAAGTAATCCGTAAACTTACTCTTGAGCTTAGCAAAGTTGTTTAGACTTAAACTAAGCTCCCAAACCTTGGTTTCAAAGCCGAAAACCATTTTCACAAATCCACTCACCGATTTCCACTTTGCTTCAAGCCAAAGCACCAAATCAAGCCTCCGGATCAACAATTCTTGGATCCAAGGATGCCTCCCCTGTTTCAACACATTAAAGCAGAGGATTAATGCATCATCATGCATTAATTGCTTTAATGAAAGCATCTAAACTCGCTGCTCTCACAAAACCTCCATTTTCGGCCACCAAACACAACCGAAAATGCATCCAGAACACTTCTAAACAAAGCCCAGCCACAAACCAGCAAAACCTCACTTCCAACAACATCAACACACATCTAAAAACAACCTATAAGCATCCTTATACCTCCAGCAACATCAGATCACCAAGATCACCACAAAAGCTACCTTAAAACACAAGCTAAACTTAGGAAATTCAACCTATCCGGGTTTGCATCAATCAAGACTCATTTCCACATCAATTTAATGATCATTTAACATCAAAACACTTCTCAAAACACAGATTTAACAGATCAAACGAAAATCATGTGAAATCATCAAAATCTTGCATAATTAGCCAAGATCCATAAATCAACTTTAAAACCTTTAATCAAACATCAATTTAGGATTGAAAACTTTAGGAATTTCATTAAAGAACTTGAAGTTCAGAGGAGAAGGACGTTCTTACCTCCAAACTTGAGTTTCTCCTCTTTTTGGAATAGAAAAGCTTGATGAAACTTGAAGCAATTGAAGAGGTTTTGAAGACACAAAGATTTGCAACCAATTGAGAGTTGAAAGAAGGATTTTAGGTGAGAAAATCAGAATAAGATCTCTGGAAATTGAGTGTTTGGGTTGAGAGAAAAAGATAGAAAGAAAATTGGAAGTTAGATGAGAAAATGCTAAAAAAAAAATGGATTTTCCCTCCTTTTGATTCCTTTAAAATCAGAATTATGTGTTAAAATATCTTAGAAAAATCTGGAGAAACTCCCTTTGGGTAAATAGCTCCTTAAAGATTCAAAGTTTCAACCCTTTATAAAATAGCCACCAACTTTCAAAAATTACATTTTGGTCACTAGTCAAAATGTCAACCTTCCGAACCTCATTTTCCAAAATTGATTTCACAGTTCACTTATATATATTAAAAGATGATTTTAGAATATTTTTCCATATTTTTAATGCAACCCGAACTAGGTTTTCCTAAATTCCCTCTTATATATTCGATCAGCACTTTGACTAAACCGGTCAACGCCAAAACTTCTGAGCCCAAAACCGGGGCGTTACATTTATAACATCAATTAACATCCAAAATACATTAGAAAACAACCTCGAAATAGAGCCTAACCATCAACCATGAAAATCATCAAGATCTCTCCAAAAACCTTGAGTTTTAATACAATTTCTTGTTTCTAACATTAATGCAACTCAAAAATAATCAACAGAGGATTGATAACTTGGGAATTTCAGTAATGATCTGATCATTAGAGGAGAAGGACGAAGCTTACCTCTAATGGTTGATTTCTCCTTGAATTGGGCAAGTTTTCTTGAAACTCCAATGTAATAACAAGAGGATTTGATGAGAAAAGGATTAGGAATCAAAAGGAGATTGAAATCTCATAAAAAGAAATGAAAATCAAAGGATAATTGATGGGGGAAATGTGTTTGGATGAAAAGAAATTGAGAGAAAATGAAATGAGAGAAAATTGATGAAAGATAGTTATGAAAAGTCAAAGATAGTTTTCCTTTTAATTAATCTTTATTTCCTTTAATTAAAACATTATTAAAATCACCCAAAATAAGGAGAAATCTGATTAAAAACATTTTGGTAAAATTAGCTCCTTAAAGATTCAAAGTTTCAATCCTTTACAAAACAATCACTATTTAACTTTTGCAAAAACTGTGATTTGGTCACTACACCGAAATGTAGTATTTCCAAACCTTATTTTGTAAAATTGATTTCACCATAATCATTCATATAATAAATAAGGATTTTTAGATATTTTAAAGCATCCTGAACTAGGTGTTCCTTAAATCTCCCCTTTAAGATTCGAACCATTCTTGACCGGTCCGATTCGAACTCTAAAACATCTAGGCCCAAATTTGGGGCATTACAGAAGAAGATGAAGAAGGTGAGGGGATGGATAATGAAGAAAATATTGGAAGTTGAAAAAGGTGGGGAAAACTGATGAATTAATAGGAGAGGGGAGGTGATGGGGACGTGTGTCGGCTTTAAGGGGGAGAGAATTTTTTTTGGAGTTAATGTGATAGTTGTCGGTTGGAGAGAGAATATGGGTTTATGTGGCTAGGGTTTATCTTCATTAAATAGAGAAATATTCTCTCTCTTTCCTTTTGTTTTTCTCTCGCTTTTTTAATTCAACTCCCCCACTTTTAGGATAAAACCTCTTTATCTTTCCCCTTTTCTTTCGTCCCTTCGAAAATGGATAAAAACAAACTCCTTGTCCTTCTCCCTTTTGTTACCAACCCTGTAGACGTCACGCTCTCCTGCCTTTATACCTGGAATTGTACTAGGAAAAAGAAAGCCTTGTACGAGGGTCACATGAAAAGATATGAAAATTAAAAGCAAAAATAACATAAAACTAGACTAAAAAGAAAAACATTATTTATGGACATGCTATAGCATAAAAGATAGGGCCAGATATGCAAACTTTCAAGGATCGTGAAGATCCTGTTATGACTTGTCTCTAAGGATAGGGGCTCCACTGTACACCTTCAGGCGTTGGCCATTGACTTTGAAGACTTTATTGTCGTTCAACTTCTTGATATCCACTGCGCCATGAGGATAAACCTTGTGTATGATGAATGGTCCTAACCATCTTTATTTCAGCTTTCCAGGAAAAAGCTTTAGCCTGGAGTTGTAGAGAAGCACTTGTTGTCCTTCTGAGAAATGCCTTGGCAAAATGTGTTTGTCATGCCATTTCTTGGTTTTCTCCTTGTAGATGCGAGCATTCTCATATGCTTGGGCTCTAAATTCCTCCAGCTCGTTAAGCTCTAGCAATCTTCTTTCACCAGCAAGTTGGGCATCCATGTTGAGTTTTTTGATTGCCCAATAAGCTTTGTGCTGAAGCTCCACAGGTAAGTGGCACTCCTTGCCAAATAAAAGCTTGAAGGGTGACATGCCTAAAGGTGTCTTGAAGGTTGTCCTATATGCCAAAAGTTCTTCGTCCAACTTGTGGGGACCATTCTTTTCTCTTAGGATTAACCACCTTCTCCAAGATTTTCTTGATCTCTCGGTTGGAAACTTCAGCTTGTCCGTTTGTCTGCGGATGATATGTTGTAGCAATCTTGTGCCTGACTCCATAGCGATGTAATGTTTTAGCAATAAGCTTGTTGCCAAAGTGAGTTCCTTCATCACTGATGATGGCTCGAGGTGCTCTGAACCTAGTGAAGATGTTCTTGTGAAGAAACTTCATGACTGTCTTAGAGCCGTTCCTTGGGGTGGCAACAACCTCCACCCATTTTGAAACACTTTAAGCTTTAGCACATCCTCGTGCACTCCTTGCTATCTGAACAAGTCACAAACTTCCAAGAAAGCATGGATATGTTGTCTTGCATCTTCGTGAGGCATACCTCCAAACTGACCAATAATGTTCAACATGTTGAACATAACAAGTTTAAGCTCGAACTGGGCTGCCTGAATTTCTGGAGCTACTATTCCGGGATAGAGATCGTCCAAGATAGGTGTCAAATGATCCCTAATAGCTTGTGGTTGAGCTGCTTCTCCCTGGCCATTTTCCATAGCATTATCGTTACCTTGAGGTGGTGGTATTTCTCCGTTCATGTTTCTAGTCTCTTCTCGTCGAACACGTCTCATAAGTCTCAAGAAATGTTCGATCTCAGAAATAGGTGATTGTAAGGGTTCTCTAGGTCGCCTTCTGGTCATACACTAGCAAGACACCTAAAAAAATGAAAAATCTAAAATAAATTTCTACAAAAAAAAAGAACAAACGATAAAAACAAAAACCGTTAACAACCAATTGCCAATCTCCGGCAATGACGCCAAAAACTTGTTGCGTGATCTTGCAATACTATAAATGATACGCAAATGGTGCAAGTATACATGTCAAACGAGTAATAAAGTGAAGAGTGAGTATCATCTCCACATGGATTGGAGGTATTCACGGTTGTTGTAACAATAAAGGTTGAACTTTTTACAGATGACAATGTTATAGTAAAAGAGATGGTGTAAAATAATATTGAAGCAAAACAATGCAAAGAGAGATGAGATAACAATATGATAAACATGTCCCCTTTAGTATGTGAAACTCACTACGGAATGACTGGCTGCGAATGATGGACAACCTAACTCAAGCTTCTTAACGATACTAAGGCTCTTCAGCTATCTTCTATGCTAGGCGGGATTTACTAAGAATGCTCCTAAACTATCTCTAGCCAGGAAACTGGGAGTCAAAAATGCTACAGCCATACCTCTCGGCGTAAACTCTTAACACTCCCCTACCCTTCACGTACTATCCTTTTTAGCTCTTGAAACCTATCACTTATATCTAAGGTAGGTTAGAGTCTGCCTCTCAACAGTCACTCCATTGCTTATGAGGGTTCTAAGGCTAGCTCTCTTGATTACTAACCCCAACACACACTTAAATAATGATCAACTCTCGAAGGCGCTTAAGGTAGGGCCAATCTCTCAAAGCACTTACAACCCTAAGCTCTTACAACTTTAAGGAAATGAGAAATGCATAAGCAAAGCATAGAATCATGATAAACACTGAAAAAGCCATAGATTGCATTAAAAAGTACACAAAATAAAATCATCCATCAAACCCAAGCCACCTAAAACAGTTTGTGGCTGGGCAATATCATCCAACGTATCATTGTGATAACATCAACAAATATAAAGATATGACAAGAAATTGCTATAGGGACAGAAAGAAAGGTGAACTCCCTCTCCACCATGGACTTCCTGACTGTCTTAGGCTCACCGCCTCTCTCGAGGCTGGTGAGGCCACTCCTTGGAGCTTCAACGATGCAGGACACCAAGCTGGAGAAGATGAAGGTGGAAACTTCCCTCTCATTTTCTCTCTCTTCTGCCTCTCTTTTTGCAACACTCAAAATACCACACTTTGCTCCAAGCTTCTCTCCCCTTTATATAGTGGAGGCTTCTAGGGTTTGGTGCCCTAAAGATGCCTTGATAATCCCAGGGAATATCCACCGACAAGGTCTGCCAGGAGGGGACAAGGAGGACAGTCTACAGGTGGGCACCGGCTGCTACACATGTCAGATCGACCTTTTCTGCATGTTCACATGTTTCTGCAGCTCACGTGTATCTCACGTGCTGGCCAATATCCACTTCCATCACGCTATAGCAATTCCTGGCACCGGCTTTCTCTCTTGACTCCTTTCCAGCACACCAACAAAACCAAAACCAACCTTCCGAGTAGTACCCCTCGACATGGACCAATAACCAGCAAAGGTAAAGATGCACCGAGGAGAAGAAAATGCAACCTAAATGCAGTCTAAATGCTATGGTATGAACTCAAGAACATGCAAATGCTATAGCAAAAAGGTATGAAAACAAGGATTTTTATGCTGTTATTAACGACCTTCAAACCTTTGCATAGGCGTATCGATACGCGGGCAACTCGTATCGGTACCCCTAAGCTGAAATGTCTGAAAATAGCTTTAAAGTATCGATACACAATCCCGAGTATCGATACGCATACCAGAATTGCACTTCCAACAGCCCTCAAAACAAATTTAATAACTTCTAAGCATGTCCAAAACATTCATACATAATATAATCAACAATCCAATCACTTAAGTATCGTCAAACACTAACAACCTATGCATCAAGCATGGCAATTCATGGAGAGACATTACACTATTCATGCATGCTTCTAAATTCAAAATATAGAATAGCCAAATACTGAATATAAGACCATAAACCAAATTAAAGACCTTTTCAAGTCCAAAAATATAAGCCAAACATGCTCAAGGTGTTAAATATCACCAAACAAAACCATAGGTAGAAATCCTGTAGAACTAATATTTTGATATAATAATTGAAAAATGTTTTGGACTGATTTAAAAAGAATTCAAAACTATTTCCAAAGTCCAAATAACTTGAAACTATGTTTAGGGATTTTTTTAAAAGGGTTTAACATGTTTTACAAAGCAAACTTTACAAAACCTTCCAGGCGTTTCGAAACACCTTAGGGCGTTTTGATACGGTGCATTCCAGTAGCAAAAACGTTTCAATACGTGTATCGAAATGGGCCTTCCCTGGATGAGTTTTTGCCCAGCGTTTTGATACGTGGCATCGACCACAACAGTCATAAACCCCAACAGCTATTTCGCAACTAACATTTAAATGCAGATCGTTTCGATACGGAGGCAGGCAATTCGATATGGGTGTTTCGAAACGGCCAAGGGCGTTTCGATACGGGTACTGCATCAGACTGCAACGGCTCTTTCTACTTAAAGAGTGTTTCGAAACGGTCACGAGTGTTTCGAAACGATGAGCTGCAGAACTGCATTTATGGTGGGAAATAAAGTCCTCAACGGCTCCAATTCAACCCCAACGGCTAGTAACATCTACAAACTCATCAAGGAGTATAAAAGGGACCTCCAAGCATCAAGTAATGGTTAATGCCTCAATTTTCAATCAACAAATGATCAGAAAGAGTCTTTGTACTTAAATTGTCAATTATTGTATAGACAAACACTAGTGAGCCAAAATTTTCAAATTTGCTCAAGTGTTTTAGGTTTTGGGTGAGTGCTTTAATTGTGCAAACAAACACCTATTAGAGGGATTTGTGTTTGCTTTTCTTATCTCTTGTAAAGAGGGTTTGATCAAGGCTTTGGGTAGAAAGCTTGATCGGTGTATAAGAGTTTCCTCCTAAGCCTAGAAAAAGGGACGAATCAATAGTGGATTGATTGGAAATCCTTAGTGGGAAGCTAAGGTAGTGGATGTATACCTTGGTTAGAAGGTTGAACCACTCTAAAATCATTGTGTCATTTACATTTAAGCTTCCACACCAAATTCACCCAAAAATCCACCTCTCTACCACTTGGTGAGCCATATCGGTTGAACGAATCGAGCAACTTACAACTCAACAATTGGTATCAGATCTTGGCTCAATCGAAGAGGATTAACATCCTATTGAGAAGATCTGGCAAGCTCGATCATCATTTCACCAAACGGCTCAAATGGCGCAATCCATCGACAAACCGCATATCTTCGACGGAACCTATTATGCCCATTGGAAGACCAAGATGAAATTTTTCATAAAGTCAAGAGACTACAAGCTATGGGATATAGTTGAAGATGGTCCGTTCGTGCCTCAATGAAGCAAAGCGGAGTGGAGTGCCGACGATCGCAAGAAGATGGAGCTTAATTGCAAAGCCTTGCACATTCTCTTTTTGCATTTGACCCAACCATCTATGAGAAGATGTCTTCTTGTGAGAGTGCTAATGAGGTATGGGACAAGCTTGAAGTCACATACGAGGGAACCGATGAAGTCAAGGAGACCAAGATTGGGCTCCTCACTTTGGAGTATGAGAACTTCAAGATGGATCCGAAAGAAAACATCGAGAAGATGTTTGATAGGTTCTCCACTATCACCAATGGTCTCAAGGGCTATGGAGAAGCCATTCCGGAGGAGAAACTTGTCTGAAAGCTCATCTACTCACTTCCCGAGTCTTGGGACTCAAAGAGGACCGCCATCATCGAAGCAAAGAATTTGAAGACCTTGAAGCTTGATGAACTCATGGGGTCACTCGTTACTCATCAAATCATGAAGAAGAACAAAGAGGATGAGAATAAGAGGGAAGAAATTAGAGCTATGGGAGAGAAGAAGCTTAAGGGGCTTGGCATCAACACCAATTCCATTGCTCTCAAGTCCTCCACTTGCCATCATGTCTATTCAAGTGAAGAGGAGGATGAAGAAGAAGAGATACTTCATCTCTTCAAGAACTGTTCCTCGTTCATGAAGAAAGCCTTGAGAGAGCTTGAACGAGAATCCAAGAAAAAGGAGAGGGCAAGCACTTCAAGCCATAAGAAGAAGGCACATGTGGCTACTTGGAGTGATGAGGACTCCACCGACGATGAACAAGCCAACCTTTGCCTTATGGCCATAGAAGAAGATTCAAGGGTAACTTCTAATTCATCTACTTCACGTTCTTACTCTTTTGATGAATTACAAGATGCCTATGATTATTTGGTTTTAGACTTTAAAAATCACATTTTGAAAAACAATAAATTGAATTCAAAGTTGAAAATTCAAAATGACTGGATTTCTAAAACCAAACTTGAACTTGAAGCAAGACTCGAAGAGTTTGAACAAAAATGTTTTGATTTACAAAATTTGCTTCAAAAAGTTCAAGAAGAAACAGATTTGATTTCCAAAGAGCTAGAAAAGAAAAACAAATTTGGAAAATCAAATTTTTATGTAAGACAATCTAGTGCCCTTAGATTTGTAAAAGGAAAATGTTTTAGAAATATTTGGGTCCCAAAAGGACTTAGCACTTCAATTAAAAAGGATGACATTAAAAATGGATTCCTAAGGGGACTACAATTTATGCTACTAACGTTTATGGATCCAAAGCAATTTGGATACCAAAAATCACTTGATTGTCTTTTGATATGTGTGATGGAGAGTGATCAACAAGTCAAACTTTGAGGGGGAGCTCCATGCACGCTAAGGAAGAACACTTGAAGAAGGAAGGCTTCACATCCTCCCTTGAGTTCAAGTGTCGTAAAATCTAGTTGCTTTTGTTTTATTTGATTTATTTTTATTTATGTCAACTAGATGATCATATTTGTTGGACTAACATTTTTAATGATGCTTTGAGTAAGGGGGGAGCCATTTTAAAACCAAATTCTTATTTTTGTCATTTTTTTCCTCTATAGTTATTTTAAACTTAATGTTTTAAATTATTTTTGATATAACAAAAAGGGGGAGAAATGGTTTGAAAAATTGGATTTTCAAATGAATAAGGGGGAAATTTATTTGATCTCATATCTTTAATCTCTCATTCACATTTTTAAAGTTAAAGGGGGAGAATCCCAAACAATTTTTCAAGATAGTTTTATTATATCAAAAGGGGGAGATTGTAGAACTAATGTTTTGATATAATAATTAAAAAATGTTTTGGACTTATTTAAAAAGAATTCAAAACTATTTCCAAAGTCCAAATAACTTGAAGCTATGTTTAGGGATGTTTTTAAAAGGGTTTAACACGTTTTTCAAAGCCAAACTTTACAAAACCTTCCAAGCACTTCGAAACACCTTAGGGCGTTTCGATACGGTGCATTCCAATAGCAAAAACATTTCGATACGTGTATCAAAACGGGCCTTCCCTAGATGAGTTTTTGCTCAGCGTTTCGATACAGGCTATGCCGTTTCGATACGTCTACATGGCATCGACCACAACGGTCATAAACCCCAACGACTTTTTCCCAACTAACATTTAAATGCAGATCGTTTCGATACAGAGCCATGCATTTCGATACGGGTGTTTCGAAAGGGCCAACGACGTTTCAATACGGGTAATGCATCAGACTGCAACGGATCTTTCTACTTAAAGGGTGTTTCGAAATGGTCACGAGTGTTTCGAAACGGTGAGCTAAAGAACTGCATTTATGGTGGGAAATAAAGTCCTCAACGGCTCCAATTCAACCCCAACGGCTAGTAACAGGTACAAACTCATCAAGGAGTATGAAATGGACCTCCAAGCATCAAGTAATGGTTAATGCTTCAATTGTCAATCAACAAATGATCAAAAAGAGTCTTTGTACTTAAATTGTCAATTCTTGTATAGACAAACAGTAGTGAACCAAAATTGTCAAATTTGCTCAAATGTTTAAGGTTTTGGGTGAGTGCTTTAATTGTGCAAACAAACACCTATTAGAGGGATTTGTGTTTGCTTTTCTTATCTCTTCTAAAGAGGGTTTGATCAAGTCTTTGGCTAGAAAGCTTGATCGGTGTATAAGGGTTTCCTCCTAAGCCTAGAAAAGGGGACGAATCAATAGTGGATTGATTGGAAATCCTTAGTGGGGAGCTAAGGTAGTGGATGTAGATCTTCGTTAGAAGGTTGAACCACTCTAAAATCATTGTGTCATTTACATTTAAGCTTCCACACCAAATTCACCCAAAAATCCACCTCTCCACCAGTTGGTGAGCCATATCGGTTGAACGAATCGAGCACCTTATAACTCAACAAATCTCCCCCATTGCCTCTTATTACACTAAGTGAAAACACATACTTTGTTTAGCTCAAATCATTTGGATTCCCCTTGCTCTCTTGCTGCCTCAAATGCTCAATTCTCTGTAATGATGAAACAAATGAGTGTAAGCATAAAGCTTAGTGAGGACCGCTAAAATAGCAAACGTTCATCAATGCATTTTATAAAACCAATTCCTCATTCTTTGTAAACATATGCCTTCCTTTAAAACATGCACTTTAAAACACCATTTCCACTTTCAAATCCACATGCTCATAGCATCATTAATTTCAATAGCAAAAACTTTGCTCATGCTTAAACCAAGCATCATACGCATTCTAGCATATCTCTCAAGCATCACATGCTTTATCAACATCAATGTTCATCATTAAGTCATTAAATCAATTTCATTATATTGGCTCACAAGTGATCAATAAAAACCCATTTCAAAACCAACACAATCGGATACGCGGATTACAAGCGTTGTCCCACACGATTCATACACACTACCGGATTACACAAGGTTGAGTTAAATGGCACAATCACAACCCCTCAACACATGTGATGGAGATTAATGGCACAATCAAAACCCTTCAACATCACTCATCGGTAGTTGTATAATTCCACTAACAAGAGCACGAGACACAAACCACAAGATTCACACACGGGATTAAACCATCCACCGTTGTTATATCACCCTCAATCGTTAGGGTACTTAGATGGCGTTTATGGCACAATCACAACCCTTCGACATCCAAGGCAACTTTATTCATGATGCACCCAATCCTATAGCTGGCTAACTATATCTGATTAAAGTAACCAAAAACCATTTCGATCACTTGCCAATATAATCATTTATCATTATCATTTCATTATTTTACAAGGATAAACCAAAATGCCATTTTCACAAGAATTAACATGCTTAAACCATATGCATAAATCATATAAACCCAAGGATCACTTACCATGTTCATCCTTAACAAAATGGAATTAAAATCCAGCATCATCAATGCTCAAACCATGCTTTAAAACAGTAATCAATCCATATTCAAATCAAGTGCATTTAAAACCAAAACATAGCACATTCCGAGAGAGACTTTCGATTTACTTACTCTTGAGTTTGTCCAAGTGTTTCAAACTTACACTAAGCACCCAAAACCACGCTCAAAGAGTTTCAAAGCTGGAAATCATTTTCCACTCACTGATACGCGAAACTTCGCTTGCCGACACGAAGATCACTCGCCCGAAGCCTCCGAAAATGCTTCGCTTGCTTCTGGATCAAGATCCCCTATTCTTAGAGCATCAAAACAGATATCCAAATGCATTAAAATGCATTTCAACACCAGCAACTAAACCCAAACTCGTTGCTCAGCAAAACTACACCAATTTACCCATCCGAAACAACTGAAAACTCAATCGATTGCTTCCTAAACCAAACCCAACCAACATATATCACATCCAACCATTACTAATCATCAAAACACACCTAAAAACAACATAAACCCTTCCTTATACCTCCAACAAGCATAACACCATCAAACCACTTCAAAAACTCAACTAAAACCATCAAGAGACTCAAGGATATCAAGGATCTCGAGATTTATATCATCAAAACTCTTTTTCATCATTATAATCAACTCAAAAGTCAATTAGAATCAATCCAAAACATAGCTCATCAACAATACTCCGAAAATCAAGATTGAAACCATTATTTTTCAAGATTTTGATCTTAAATCAAAACTATAATTAAAACTCAGTTAAAAACAACAATTAGGAGTCAATAATCTTGAGAATTTCAATAAAGAACCTAGATTAGAGGCTGAGAACATGATTTACCTCCAATTCTGTCCTTCCTTAAAGATTGACAAGTTTTTGCTTCACAAATCTTGAAGAACTTGAAGAGAATTCTTAGAAAAAGATGAGAAACTAAAGAGAGAGTGTTTGGGAGAAAAGAAATCTGGAGAAAAGGTTTGAGAAAATGTGTTTTGCTGAAAATGAGAATTGAATGTTAGTTACGTGAAATAAAACCTCCCTATTTACCATTTTATTAATTAAAATAAAATCCCTTTAAAATCAATTATAATAAAACCCTTTTAAAACACATGTCAAATTAAGGGAAGGTGTAATTGCACAAAAGCTCACTAAAGATTCTATGATTTTTGACTCCTCTTTTGAAATTGCATTTTTCTACAGTTATAAAACTTTACATTTTGGTCACTACCCAAAATGTACCACTTCCGAAACTCATTTTGTAAAATTGATTTGACCAACCTCCTAAACATGATTTTAGAGGATTTTATCAGTTTTTTTCATATTTTAATTCTTTCCCGATTCTTGATTTCCCTAAACCACCTAATACGATTCAAATCGTTTCCAATCGGCCCAATCCGATGTCTAAACCATCTAGGCCCAAATCTAGGGTGTTACAACTATCCCCCACTTAGGAAATTTCTTCCTCGAAATTTTACCTGAAGGAAAAATGTACGGAAACTGCTTCAACATGTCTGCCTTGCTTTCCCAAGTGGCCTCCTCCACCCCTCAGTGTCACCACAACACCTTCACAAGCTCTATCGTCTTGCCACGAAGAACTTTGCTGCTCGAATCCAGGATCCTTACCGGTTCCTCGTCATAAGACAAATCCAGATTCAATTCTATCTCCTCAACATGCATCACATGCGAAGGATTTGATTTATACCTCCGCAACATCGAAACATGAAACACATCATGTATCCTTTCCAACTCGGGAGGCAACCTCAACCGATAAGCCACAGGACCAACATGATCCACAACCTCATAAGGTCTAATAAACCTCGGGCTAAGCTTACCCTTACGCCCAATTCTCATCACCTTCTTCCAAGGCGATACTTTCAAGAACACACATTCTCCAATTGCGAACTCGATCTCCTTACGCTTCAGATCTACGTAAGACTTTTGCCGATCCGATGCTGCCTTTAAGCGCTCACCAATGAGCTTCACCTTCTCGGTGGTTCCTTTCAACATAGCATGCATCGAAATCAACTTTTGCCCTGTTTTTGCCCAACAAAGAGGCGTTCTGTACTTTCTGCCATACAAAGCCTCATATCCAGCCATTTTAATGCTTGCCTGGTAACTATTGTCCTAAGCAAACTCAACCAAAGGCAAGTGCTTCTCCCAAGAACCTTGAAAATCTATAACGTAACATTTCAACATGTCCTCAAGAACTTGGATAACACGCTCCGACTGTCCATCCGTCTGAGGATGATAAGAAGTACTGAAATTCAACCATGTACCCAAGGCTTGATGCAAATATTCCAAAAACCATAATGTGAACCTCTGATCTCTATTCGACACTATAGACTTCGGCACACCGTGCAACCGCGCAATCTCAGCAATATACAGCTCTGCCAGCTTATCCAAGGTATACATAGTATGTACATTCAATAAATGTGCAAACTTCGTAAGGCGATCAACAATCACCCAAACATAATTCTTCTTCGACGGTGACAAATGCAAACTAGACACGAAATCCATGGTAATCCTTTCCCACTTCCATTCCAGGATTCTCAAAGGTTGCAACAACCCGGAAGGAAACTGATTCTCAGCCTTCACTCGTTGACAAACCATGCATTTGCCAACAAACTGGAAAACATCCTTCTTCAACCCCACCCAATAGTACTCATCCTACAAACCACGATACATCTTCGTACTACCAGGGTGCATAGCGAAAGGACTACTATTAGCTTCAGTCAGAATAGTGCGCCTCAACTCAACATCATTCGACACCATTATCCGACTACCAAAACATAAAACACCATCATCATTAAAACAGAAATTCGAATGCTTACCATTCGCAATATCTGAACATGAGGAACAAGGGAATTATCAAGCAGCTGCTTATCCTTTATCATCTGAATCAAAGATGGTTTCACTTGTAATTCAACAACAAGACCACCATCTCGCGATATGCTCAAGCGAGCAAACATTACCCTCAACTCCACATCCACCTTCTTGCTCAAAGCATTGGCCACAACATTTGCCTTTCCAGGATGATACTCAATCGACAGATCATAATCCTTAAGCAACTCCACCCAATGAAGTTGCCTAGGATTCAACTCCTTTTGAGACTTAAGATACTTCAAACTCTTATGATCTGTGAATACCACACATTTCTCGCCATGCAGGTAATGCCTCAAATCTTCAAGGCAAACACAACATCTACAAGCACAAGATCATGAGAAGGGTAGTTATGCTCATGCACCTTCAACTGCCTAGATACATATGCTATCACATTACCCTCCTGCATCAACACACATCCCAAACCAACATAGGACAAATCACTATAGACCACAAACTCCTTACCAGACTCAGGTTGAATCAGGACATGCGCTTGCGTCAAAGCTTCCTTCAGCTTCTCAAAAGCTTGTTGACTCGCATCTATCCACTCAAAGCGAACATTCTTCTGAAATAACTTGGTCAAAGGTGCAGCAATCTTTGAGAAACCTTCAACAAAGCTACAGTAATAACTCGTCAAGCCAAGAAAACTTCGTACCTCTCTCACTGACTTAGGCACTTTCACTCTCATCACTTCCTCTACCTTATGCGGATCTACACGAATATCCTCGGCTGATACAACATGCCCAAGGAAGACTACTTCTTAAGCAAAAACTCACATTTGCTTAGCTTAGGGTAAAGCTGGTTCTCCAACAACACTTGCAAAACTATCCTTAAGTGTCTATCGTGATCCTCCTCGGTACAAGAGTACACAAGGATATCATCGATGAATACCACCACAAACTGATCCAAGAACTCATGGAATACATGATTCATCATGTCAATGAAAGCAGCAGGTGCGTTAGTTAAACCAAATGGCATCACCAAGAACTCATAATGTTTGTACCTCATCCAAAAAGTTGTGTTAGGTGGTTTAGGGAAAGCAATGATATCATCGATGAACACGATCAAAAACTGATCCTCCTCAGACCGGTCGGGAATGGTTTCAATCATGTTATGTGGTTAAGGGAAATCAAGAATCGGGAAAGGATAAAAGTATGAAAAAATTGCTAAAATCCTCTAAAATCATGTTTAAGAGGTTGGTCAAATCAATTTTACAAAAAGAGTTTCGGAAGTAGTACATTTTTGGTAGTGACCAAAATGTAAAGTTTCAAAATTGTGGAAAATTACAAATTTAAAAAAGGAGTTAAAATCTTAGAATCTCTAGGGAGCCATGGTGCAATTACACCTTCCTTAAATTGACATGTGCTTTAAAATGATTTTTAAATGATTAAAATAAAAAGGATTTTATT
Organism: Hibiscus tridactylites; assembly: GCA_958450335.1. Taxonomy (NCBI): domain Eukaryota; kingdom Viridiplantae; phylum Streptophyta; class Magnoliopsida; order Malvales; family Malvaceae; genus Hibiscus; species Hibiscus tridactylites. The sequence continues at coordinate 32,416,454 of OY288270.1, forward strand.
TAATTAATTGGTAAAATAGGAAATTGAGATTTCATTTCACGTAACTAACTTTCATTTTCAGCAAAACCATTTTCTCAACTCTTTCTCCAGAATTCTTTTCTCCCAAACACTCTCTTTTGGATTCCTAAGTCATTTCCAAGAATTCTCTACAAGTTCTTCAAGTTTTATGAAGGAAAATGTAACCCCCTTAACCCGGCCTAGACGGTTGACCCGAATTAAGAAAGTCACACGGGGAAAACCAAAGTCAACCCGAAAGTCAACCTTGATTAACGACCCTTTTTTTATTTTTAATCTTATCTAGATGCACATTAACCCTAGTGGTGATCACACAAACAACATACTAAAAGATCACAAACATCAGAGATCAAACGGGGACCCAATTGAACAAATTACAACTTTAGGGACCAAAATGTAATTTCTGATAAATTAAAGGACTTAACCCAAATTGATCTTACCAACTTGAAATTAGTCAGGTTTCATGCTCCTCTGTGAAATTTCAGCTCAAAAGGACTTCTCAAACTCAAACAATTGAACAAACAAGATTCAGGACCAAAACGCAAACATTTCAAAACATATAACTGCCCATGTCAGCCCCCAACGGTCGACCGTTCCGAAACAGGTTGACCCTGTTCCGAAACACGGGCCGTTCCGAAACCAATTCCGCAATGGGGGTCTGGCAGAGACCAAACCGTTTCGAAACGGTGCATACCGTTTCGGACCCCTGGGTTCATTCCAGGCACCCGTTCCGAAACGGTGCACACTGTTCCGAAACGCCTGCACAAATTTCAGCAAACTAGCATACCAAAACATGCAATTGATCACTCAAACATGCTCCAAATGCTACCAAACTTTACCAGCATGCAATTCAACATATATAGGACATATTTGCATCATCAATTCATCAAAACAACATCACATGCAAAAAGCCCCAATTCTATAGGCATGCTTCCTACACAAGCTAGCTATTCAAGCATTAACTTTTAAAACAAGCATATAAGGATCCAATCCAAAAACCAGCATTCAAATCATCATTCAACATACTTAGGGAGTTCCATGCACCTCCCAAAACATACACATTGGTCCCCCATTGCCAAATCATCCAAAAGCTAAAATGTTTAACAAAAACCTTCCATACATTAGGCTCTACTTGTACTTGAACTCTTGCCCTTCTTGCTGCCCTTCAAGCTACTCTAGTGCTCTGCATTATTGAATTAAGAAAACGAGAGAGCGTAAGCAAAAGCTTAGTGAGGAGTGCTCTTTAAAAACCATTCAATAATGCAATTTAAAACATTTACAAAACATGCTTATAATCAACCTTTGCACATGCTCAAAAGCATACTTTTAAACAAGCAATTCCATGCTTCAAAATAAACATTAAAACAAGCATCTCATGCTTCACAATATTCTTAACATGTCATATTGGCTGAAGTGATACATTTCATTTATTAAAACAAGTTCAACAACTTTCCCAAGGACTTTTAAACACCTTGGCCCCAAGGACTTTTAAACACCTTGGCCATGGACTTTTAAACACCATGAATGAGGACCACACAAGGACTTTTAACCACCTTTGTGTCCATAGCTTGAATCACCCCAAGGACTTTTAACCACCTTGGTCCCAAGGACTTTTAAACACCTTGGCCCCATGGACTTTTAAACACCATGGAAAGGATCACCTAAGGACTTTTAACCACCTTAGTGTCCGCAACAAGAACCATCCAAGGACTTTTAACCACCTTGATGTTCTTAAGTAACAAGGCTCACTCAAGGACTTTTAACCACCTTAGTGACCTTAACATTTTCAAAACATCACTTGCCAATATACATCTTTTACATCATATAATCCACTGTTTTAAAGCATTAAACCAAGCCATATTCAACATGAATTTCAAAGCATCAAACCACATTATTTCAATGTATAAAATCAAGGAACTCCTACCTAGAGTTACCTTCAACATATGGCTTAAAACATCAGCAAATACCATGCTAAAACATGCTTTCAAAACAGTGATTAAAACATGCAATTCACCAATTTGCATCTCAACAAAACCATGGCCACCACTAGAGAGAAAATCCGAAAACTTACACTTGAGCTTAGCAAAGTTGTTTAGACTTAGACTAAGCTCCCAAAACCTTCAAACCTTGGTTTTAAAATCTGAAAACCCAACTTCACTCACCGATTTCCACTTCGCTTCAAGCCAAAGCACCAAATCAAGCTTCCGGATCAACAACTCTTGGATCCAAAGATGCCTCCCCTGTTTCAACACATCAAAGCAGAGGATTAATGCATCATCATGCATTAATTGCTTCAATGAAAGCACCTAAACTCGCTGCTCTCATTCAACCTCCATTTTCGGCCACCAAACACAACCGAAAATGCATCCAAAACACTTCTAAACAAAGCCCAGCCATAAACCAGCAAAACCACACTTCCATTAACATCATAAAACATCTAAAAACAAACTAACAACATCCTTATACCTCCAGCAACATCAGATCACCAAGATCACCACAAAAAACTACCTTGAAACACAAGCTAAACTTAGGCAACTCAACCTATCCGGGATTGCATCAATCAAAACTCAATTCCTTATCAAATTAGAGATAATTTAACATCAAAAACACCTCTCAAATCACAGATTACTCAGATCTAACGAAAATCATCAAAAATCATCAAAATCTTGCATAATAAGCCAAGATCCATTTCAACACTTTAAAACCTTTAATTAAACATCAATTTAGGATTGAAAACTTAGGAATTTCAGTAAAGAACTGATATTTTAGAGGAGAAGGACGTTCTTACCTCCAAACTTGAGTTTCTCCTCTTTTTGGAATCAAAAACCTTGTTGAAACAAGTAGAAATTGAAGAGGTTTTGAAGATACAATGATTAGGAATCAAATGAGAGTTGAAAAGAGGAATTTAGGTGAGAAAATCAGAATCAAATCTCTGGAAATGGAGTGTTTGGGTTGAGAGAAAAAGAGAGAAAGAAAATAGAGAAGTTAGTTGAGAAAATAGCCAAATGAGCTTTTCCCTCCTTTTTGATATCTTTAAAATCAGAATTATAACTCAAAATATCTTAGAAAAATCTGGAGAAACTCCCTTTGGGTAAATAGCTCCTTAAAGATTCAAAGTTTCAACCCTTTATAAAACAGCCACCAAACTTGCGAAAATTACATTTTGGTCACTAGCCAAAATGTCACCCTTCCAAAACTCATTTTCCAAAATTGATTTCACAGTTCACTTAATTATATTAAAAGATGATTTTAGAACATTTTTCCATATTTTTAATGCAACCCGAACTAGGCTTTCCTAATTTAACCTCTTATGATTCGAACATCACTTTGACCGACCGGTCAACGCCCAAGACTTCTAAGCCCAAAACCGGGGCGTTACAGAAAAACTTGTCAAACTTTGAGGAAGGCACGGATTGGAGGTAAATCTCGTTCTCAACCTTCAATCTAGGTTCTTTATGGAAATTCCCAAGATCTTTGGCTCCTAATTTTTGTTTTTGGCTAAGTTTTTATTATAGATTTGATTTAACATCAAATTCTTGCAAAATAATGGTTTAAATCTTGATTTTCAGAGTGTTATTGATGAGCTCTATTTTGGATTATTTTAATTGAGTTTTGAGTTGATTTTTATGTTAAAAAAGGGTTTTGATTATATAGATCCCGAAATCCTTGAGATCCTTGATGGTTTTGGTTGGGTTTTTGAGGTGTTGTGATGGTGTTATGCTTGCTGGAAGTATAAGGAAGGGTTTAGGTTATTTTTAGTTGTGTTGAGATGTTTAGTAATGGTTGAAAGTGATGTATGTTGGATGGGCTTGGTTTAGGAAGCAATCGATTGAGTTTTCGGTTGTTTCGGATGGGTAAATTGGTGTAGTTTTGGTGAGCAACGAGTTTGTGTTTAGTTGTTGGTGTTGAAATGCATTTTAATGCATTTGGATCTCTGTTTTGATGATCTAAAAATAGGGATCTTGATCCGGAAGTAAGCGAAGCTTTGTTGGAGGCTTTGGATGGGTGATCTTCGCCTCGGCAAGCGAAGTTTCGCGTATTGGTGAGTGGAAATGAATTTTCCAGCTTTGTAACACTTTGAGCGTGGTCTTGGGAGCTTAGTGTAAGTTTGAAACACTTATCTAAGCTCAAGAGTAAGTAAATCGAAAGTCTCTCTCAGAATGTGCTATGTTTTTGTTGGAAATGCATTTGAATGAAATAGGGATTTGATTACTGTTTTAAAGCATGTTTTAATCATGGTTGATGCTGGTTTTTAATGCCATTTTGTTAAGGATGCACATGGTAAGTGGTCATTGGATTTATGAGATTTAATGCATTTAGTTTAAGCATGTTTTTACTTGTGAAAATGGCATTGTGACTTATGCTTGTAAAACAATGGATTAATCATGTTAAATAATTATATTTGCAAGGGATGGAAATGGTTTTTGGTTACTTTAATCGAATATAGTTAGCCAGTTATAGGATTGGGTGCACCGTGAATAAAGTCGCATTGGATGTCGAGGGGTTGTGATTGTAACGTATACTCCATCCAAGTACCCTAACGATTGAGGCTAAGATCACAATGATGGATGGTTTAGTCCTGTGTGTGGATCTTGTGGTATGTGTCCCATGTTCTCATTAGTGGAATTATACAACTACTGATGAGTGGTGTAGAGAGGTTGTGATTGTACTGTTAAACTCCACCACGGGAGTCACAATAGTTGATGGTCTAATCCCGTGTATGAGCCTTGTGTAGTCCGGTAGTGTGTATGAAGCGTGTGGGACAACGCTTGTAATTTGCGTATTCAATTGTGTTAATTGTGTTGGTTTTGAGATGGTTTGTTAACAATCACTTGTGAGCCAATATAATGATGTTAAGAAATGAATTAAGCATGTGATGCTTGGGAATTATGCTAGAATGCATGTGATGCTTGGTTTAAGCATGAGCAAAGGATTTTTTGTTATTTTAATGATTCTATGAGCATGTGGTTTTAAAAGTGTATTGATGCTTAAATATCGTGTTTTAAAGGAAGGCATACATTGACAAATGATAATGTTTTGATTTTGCGAAATACATTGATGAATGTTTGGTTGTAGCGATCCTCACTAAGCTATATGCTTACTCTCATTTGTTTTATCAATGCAGAGAATTAAGCAATTGAGGCAGCAAGAGAGCAAGTGAATTCCAAGTACTTTTGACTAAGGAATGTATGTGGTTTTACTTTAGTGTAATAAGAGGCAATGGGTGGGATTCCTACTCTTTGTTTTGTTTGGTGATGTTAAATGTTTTGAGCATATTTGGTTTGTGGTTTTGGATTTGTAAATGGCCTTATTTCGGCTTATGGTCTTATATCTTGGTTTTTGGCCATGCTATGGTTTATATTTCTAAAGCATGCTTGTGTGGTTAAGCATCACCTTGATTTGCCATGCTTGATGCTTATATGATGAATATTTGATGGTGCAAATGTGTTGGTAAGTTGTTTATAGCATGTATTTTCGATTAAGACATGTTTAGTTTATGTTTAATAGGATTTTAAGGCTATTGAATGTGAAAATTTGGTGTCTTAATCGAAAACTCGGGGAAGAGTATCGATACACGAAGGCTAAATTCGGGCTTATCGGTTTAGGTTTACCGATACGAATTGCCCGCGTATGGATACGCCTAGGCAAATGTTTGAAGGTCGTACTGATACGAGCTTGAGCGTATCGATACCCTCTTGCCAATTTGGCTACTGCCATTTTGCGTATCGATACAGACCAAGGCATACTGATACGAGTTCTTTAATTTCAGTTTAAATAATATTTTAAGTTTTGGAATTGTTACATTTTGGTCCCTGGATGTTGTAAGTTCAATTTGTTGAGTTTGGATGATCCGTTTGAGATGAAATTTGACCTATTGGCATGTTACATGACTAATTAAGGATTGGTAACTTTAAAATCTAGAAATTCCCTATAATATTTTGTAATTACAGTCTAGCCCCTAAAGTGGTATTTTAAGCAATTGAACCCGTAAATGAACTCCGATCACTGTGTCGTTTTAACCCAACTGCTTTGCTGATCATATAGGATAATAATGTGCATCTAGAGAAGAATAAAAAAGGGGTCGTTAATCGAGGTTGACTTTAACGAGTTGGGCGTCTAGACCGGGCTAAGGGGGTTACAATTCTTTTGTAACAACTTGGTCAAAGTTGCAGCAATCTTTGAGAAACCTTCAACAAACCTACGGTAATAACCCGCCAAGCCACAAAAACTTCGTACCTCTGTCACTGACTTAGGCACTTTCCAACTCATCACTACTTCTACCTTATGCGGATCCACACGAATATCCTCAGATGATACAACATGCCCAAGGAAGACTACTTCCTTAAGCCAAAACTCACATTTGCTTAGCTTAGTGTAAAGCTGGTTCTCCAACAACACTTGCAACACTATCCTTAGGTGTCTATCATGATCCTCCTCGGTATGAGATTGCACAAGGATATCATCGATGAACACTACCACAAACTGATCCAAAAACTCATGGAACGCGCTATTCATCATGTCCATGAAAGCATCATGTGCGTTGGTTAAACCAAATGGAATCACTAAGAACTCATAATGCCCGTACCTCATCCGAAAAAGCCGTTTTAGGTACGTCCACATCCTTCACCTTCAACTAGTAGTACCCTGACCTCAAGTCTATCTTAGAAAACACCGAGGCTCCTCGAAACTGATCAAAGATATCATCAATCCTTGGCAAGAGATAATTGTTTAGTTGCCGATAATCTATACACATCCGCATTGTCCCATCTTTCTTCTTAACAAACAACACCGGCGTACCCCAAGGTGATACACTCGGCCGGATGAACCCTTGATCAAGCAACTCCTGAAGCTGCGTCTTCAGCTCTTTCAGCTCTTTAGGTACCATTCGATAAGGAGCAATGGACACCGGAGTCGTATTCTCATACAACTCGATACCAAACTCAGCTTCCCTGTTCGGCGGCAACTTAGACAACTCTTCTAAAAAGACACCCGAAAAATTGCAAAAGGTCCTGATGTCTTGCACATGCACATCCTTTACACCAAGATTCATCACATATGCAAGATAAGCAACACAACCCATCCTTAGCATACGGCTTGCTTCCAAACGCGAAACAACATTAGACAAGAATTTCACATTCTCGCCTACTATCAACACCTAATAATCATTAGCAAGCTTTAAGGTGACTCGCTTAACATCAAATTCAACCACTGCTCTATGCTCAGACAACCAATCCATACCAAGAATCACATCAAATCCATAAAAAGGGTAAATCCATCAAATCCACAAGAAATACATGAATCTGAACAGATAAGGGAGACCTTCGATACAAATTCCTTGTGACCACAGTCTCACCAAAAGAACTAGTCACTTGCATTGCCACATGAAGCAACTCAACATGTACATCAAGCAAATGCACATGCTCACTCAAGATATAAGAATGCGTGGATTCAAAATCAATCAAAGCCAACAATGATAAAGACTGTAGAACAAAGGTACCTGTGATAACATTGGTGTCGTTGCGCCCTTCGTGCTGAGCATAGACCCTCGCAGGACCACCTCCCTCAGGCTGAACTGCTACAACATAAGCGATACCACGTTGACCCTCATCGCTCCTCTAAAAATTGCCTCGGCCGCGCCCACGGCCTCTCTGAGGTGCAACCACATCAGGTGCGCGTCCCTGGCCTCCATCAGCTAACAGAGGACACTCACGCCTCATATGATATGCTGAACCACGGTTCCAACAAGAATTCTCTGTCACCACAACAGGAGCTTGTGCCTCTCTAGCCGCACGTGGACATTCTCACCTCAGATGGTCCCTCGATCCACATGTCCAGCACGTGTGTTGCTCAGACCTCACTCGTCCACCCTGAACCTGTCCACCACGCCTTGGGGCACCTCGCCTCACATCGGGTTGATGCCTTTTATCTCGGCCTCTTTTGTTTCGTCCACCTCCGAAACTATACTCACCTGCTCTCTTACCAGAGCTAGAACCACCTCTATGAGATGTCAGACCCAAGCTCTGCTCGATGTCCTTAGCCCGACATACGAGCACATCAAAATCCGTGTAGTCGGTAGCCAACATAAAGGTTTTCACTTTCTGCACAAGCCCACATCGGAATCGATCATAACGATGCCTCTCACTCGACATCAACTCAGGGGAATACTGGCTTAGACGTACGAACTGGACCTCGTACTCAGCCACCGAAAGACTTCCTTGCACAAGCGACATGAACTCACGCTTCTTTTCATCCAAGTATCTCACACCAAGATACTTTTTCCTAAAGGCACTCCGAAAGAACTCCCAATCCACCTCATTGGGTTCCATTCCAGAGGTGATAGTCGTCCACCTACTATAGGCATCACCCTCGAGCAAGGAAACTGCGCATCCGAACTTGCGCTCATCATTGCAGCCTATCTAATCTATAATGCAGATCATACTAGCTAACCATGCCTCCGATGCCTCAGGAGACATACCATAGAACTCAACAGCTCCCAAATTCCTCAACCTTTCCAAAGGCAAACCCACTTGCCCAGCTGCAGGAGCATGAACTTGCGCTCCAGCTACCGCAGCCTGAAACGCTCCGGTGATCGCCTGAACTAGCGGCGTTGGATCTGTAACCCCCGTAGCCCGGTCTAGACGGTTGACCCGAACTACGAAGACTACACGGGGAAAACCAAAGTCAACCCGAAAGTCAACCTTGATTAACGACCCTTTTTTTTCTTTTTAATCTTGTCTAGATGCACATTAACCTTAAGTGTGATCATACAAACAACATATCAAAAGATCACAAACATCAGAGATCAAACAGAGACCCAATTGAACGAATTACAACTTTAGGGACCAATTTGTAAATTCTGATAAATTAAGGGACTCAGCCCAAATTAAAGTTACCATCTTGAAATTAGTCAGGTTCCGTGCTTCTCTGTGAAATTTCAGCTTAAAAGGACATCCACAGCTCATACAGTTGATCACGCAAGATTTAGGACCATAACGCAAACAATTCAAAACGTGTAACTACCATGACAGCCCCCTAACGGTCGACCGTTCCGAAACAGGCTAGCCCTGTTCCGAAACACGGGCCGTTCCGAAACGGGTTTCGGAACATGGCCTCGGCAGAGGCTAAACCGTTTCGAAACGGTGCATACCGTTTCGGACGCCTGGGTTCATGCAAGGCACCCGTTCCGAAACGGTACACCCCTGTTCCGAAACGCCTGCACAAAAACCAGCAAACAAGCATACTAGATCATGCAATTGGACACTCAAACACGTTCCAAACATCACCAAACTTTACCAGCATGTAATTAAACATATATAACACATATAAGCATCATCAATTCAGCAAGATAACATCTCATGCAGAAAGGCCCAAATTTAAGGTCATGCTTCCTACACAAGCTAACATTCAAGCCTTAAACCTTCAAAAGCAAGTAATAGAAATTCAATCCAAAAACAGCAACATCAACCACATACAACATATTTAGGGAGTTTAAAACACCTCCCAAGGCAAATACATTGGTCCCCCATTGCCAAAAACATACAAAAGCTAAAACACTTATAAAACCTTCATACATTGAGCTTTACTTGTACTTGTTTGCTTGCCTCCTCTTGCTGCCCTCGATGCACTCTAATGCTCTGCATTATTGAATCAAGAAAACGAGAGAGCGTAAGCCAAAGCTTAGTGAGGAGTGCTCTTTAAAAACCATTCAATAATGCATTAAAATTCATTTGTAAATCATGCTTGAAAACAACCTTTACACATGCTCAAAGCATACTTTAGATCAAGCAATAACATGCTTCCACATTTCATTTAAACTAGCAACTCATGCTTCATCATAAACACTAAATCATGCATCTCATGCATCTCATGTACAATACATGTCATATTGGCTCAAGTGATACATTTCATTTAGAAATCAAGTTCAACAACTTTCCCCAAGGACTTTTAAACACCTTGGACCCCAAGGACTTTTAAACACCTTGGCCATGGACTTTTAAACACCATGAATGGACCACACAAGGACTTTTAACCACCTTTGTGTCCGTAGCTTGAAATACCCCAAGGACTTTTAAACACCTTGGCCCCAAGGACTTTTAAACACCTTGGCCCCATGGACTTTTAACCACCATGGAAAGGAGCACCTAAGGACTTTTAACCACCTTAGTGTCCGCAACAAGATCCATCCAAGGACTTTTAACCACCTTGATGATCTTAGATAACAAGGCTCACTCAAGGACTTTTAACCACCTTAGTGACCTTCACTTTTACAAACCATCACTTGCCAATACACACTTTATATATCATGTAATCCACTGTTTTAAAAGCATTTAAACCAAGCCATTTCATCATGCATTTCAAAGCATTAAATCATCACTTAACAATGCATAAAAACAAGGCACTCTTACCTAGAGACACCTTCAACACATGGCTTAAAACATCAGCATAAATCATGCTAAAACATCAGCAATTAACATGCTCAAACATGCTTTCCAAAACAGTAGCAAATCATGCAAAATCATCATTTCACATTTCATCAAACATGGCCACCACTTTAAAGAGAGTAATCCGAAAACTTACACTTGAGCTTAGCAAAGTTGTTTAGACTTATACTAAGCTCCCAAAACCTTCAACCTTTGGTTTAAAAGCTGAAAATCCTTTTTCACTCACCGATTACCAAACAAGCCTAGCCAACAAGCTTTCCAAGCTTCCGAAACCTTCCGAAAACACCTCCAAAACTCAAGGATCAACCTCCCCTGTTCCAAGCACATAAAAACAGAACATTAATGCATCCTTATGCATTAAAACTCCAGCAACAACAACACAACTCGCTGCTCACCACAAATCTAACAATTTGGCTACCAAACACAACCGAAATCATCTCCAAACACTTCCAAAACTTAACCCAGCCAAGATCCATCACTTCTAACCATTTTTATACATCAACTAACATGCAAAAAGATCACATCCACGTCCTTATACCTCCAGGTATAACAGATCACCAAAAACGCTCCAAAAACAACCAAAAACTCAAGCCAAACTTAGGAAATTCAACCTATCCGGGATTGCATTGATTAAACCTCAACTTCTAATCATTTTAGCATTCATTTAACATCATTTTAACACCTCAAAACCTTGCTTAAACAGATCACACGAAATTTTTACCAAAATCACCAAATCTTGCATTTTAGCCAAAAATCAAGATCTCAATTGAAAAGCCTTTAATAAAACATGAATCAAGGATTGAGAACTTAGGAATTTCAGTAAAGAACTGATAGTTTAGAGGAGAAGGACGTTCTTACCTCCAAACTCGAATTTCTCCCTTTTAGAGCCAAAATGCTTGATGAAACAATTTGCAAATTGAGAGGTTTTGATGATGAGATGATTAGGAATCAAATGAGAGTTGAAATGAGAGATGTAGATGTCAAAATCAGAGAAAGAAATCTGAGGAAATCTTGTTTGGGTAGAGAGAAAATGAGAGAAAAGAGAATTTGAGAGAAAATAGAAAAATTAGTTAAGATTTGGTTAAAATGATTTCCCTCTCTTTTCTTAATCTTTAAAATCAGATTTTAGACTTAAAATATCTTAGAAAAAATCTGGAGAAATCCTTTTTGGAATAATAGCTCCTTAAAGATTCAAAGTTTCAATCTTTTATAAAACTGTCCCGCAACTTTCAAAAATTACATTTTGGTCACTAGCCAAAATGTCAACCTTCCGAACCTCATCTTCCAAAATTGATTTCACAGTTCACTTTTATATATTAAAAGATGATTTTAGAATATTTTTCCATATTTTTAATGCAACCCGAACTAGGTTTTCCTAAATTCCCTCTTATATATTCGATCAGCACTTTGACTAAACCGGTCAACGCCAAAACTTCTGAGCCCAAAACCGGGGCGTTACAGGATCACCCAAACCTGGACCAGCCTGTCCACGTTGCTCCGACTCTCCACCTCTAGGAGATGGTGGCGGAGGTAGAGTCTCATCAGACGGGTTCACAACCCCCTGATTACCCTGATCAGGCGCAGACACGATCGTATTCGATCTAAGCTCTCTCCTAGGACCCATTATGCTTTTTTCAACAAGGCATAACAACAAAAACAAATCAAACCATGATTTAGGCCAGCCTCAAGCAAGGATCGAAGTTTATAAAACAAATTTAAAACATTCAATTATTGTAATAAGGCAATGGGCACCCCGATTTCTCTCAAGCATAACATAGCATACAATAGCTTATCGCAACCATCATGCTTTATCTCATCCGCAATCAGCAACATACAATCATATTTAACTCTCATATGATTCATAACAACCAAGCATGGCATAACACCAACATTCAACCAAAAACATGATTTCTCAAACAACATGCCACTAACATTGAATCGAACATCAAAACATACCAATTCCACTTACCATCATTCCCAATTCTTCCTTAACCTTGCTCTGGTACCAACAAATGTAATCCCCTTTGCCCGACCTAGACGCCCGACCCAAACAAAGAAAATTACACAGGGAAAACTGAAGCCAAATCGTTAAATCCGACTTCGATTGATGACTCTTTTTTTTTCTTTTTATCTTCTCTAGATGCACATTAAGATCATATGTGATCAGCAACACTCGTAGAAGAAAACGGCATAGCGATCGGAGTTCGATTAGGGGTTCAATTGCTTAAAATACACATTTGGGGACTAAACTATAATTTCTATAAAATACATAGACCATTTAGATTTTAAAGTTAGCGATCCTTAATTAGTCACGTAACATTCCATCATGTCAAATTTCATCACAAACGGATCATCCAGACTCAACCAATTGATCATACAACATCCATGGACTAATATGCAACATTCCAGAACTTTAAAAGATACTTTTAAAAGAAAATAACGAACAAGTATCTGTACGCTTGAACCCGTATCGATACGCGAAATGGTAGTGGCAAATTTTGGGAAAAGGGTATCGATACGCTTTCCCCCGTATCGGTACGACCTTCAAACCTTTGCCTAGGCGTATCGATACACGAGCAACTCGTATCGGTACCCTTAAGCTGAAATGCCTGAAAATAGCCTTAGCGTATCAATACGCAATCCCAAGTATCAATACGCATACCAGAATTGCACTTCCAACAGCCCTCAAAACACATTTAACAACATCTAAACATGTCAAAAACATCCATACATGATATAATCAACAATCCAATCACTTAAGCATCGTCAAACACTCACAACCTATGCATCAAGCATGACAATTCGTGGAGAGACATTAAACTATTCAAGCATGCTTCTAAATTCAAAACATAACATAGCCAAATGCCGAATATAAGACCAAAAACCAAATTAAAGACCTTTTCAAGTCCAAAAACATAAGCCAAACATGCTCAAGGTGTTAAACATCACCAAACAAAACCATAGGTAGAAATCTCTCCCATTGCCTCTTATTACACTGAGTGAAAACACATACTTTGTTTATCTCATATCACTTGGATTCCTCTTGCTCTCTTGCTACCTCAAATGCTCAATTCTCTACATTGATGAAACAAATGAGCGTAAGCATAAAGCTTAGAGAGGACAGCTGATTTCTTGCAATTGACAAGATTTCTTGCAAAATCTTTAAGAATCCTTTGAGATAAATGGAAGAAACACCAAGGAAATCTCTGGAAGTTTTGAGAGAAAATGAAGTGTTTGGCTGATGAGAAATGAGATAAATGATAGTTACGTCAAAATATATTTTAGAAGACTAAATCCCTTTTTTAATAAAATCTCATTTTATTCTTTTTAATAAAATACATTTAAAATAGTCAATTAAAGGAAAAGGATAATTAATAACATATTAGCTCCCTAAAGATTCTTAGTTTTGGCCCTATTTCAAAACAGTCCTTTAAAAACAGATTTTACATTTTTACAAATTAGTCACTAACCTGAAATGTCAATCCTCCAAAAATTATTTTCCAAAATTGACTTCACCAAACCTTTATATATATATATATATATATATATATATTAAGAGAAGAGACATTGAGTATGAAGTTGGTGAAAAGGCCTTTCTTAAATTCTCACCATGGAAGAAAGTTTTGAGATTTGGCAAAAAGGGAAAATTGAGTCCCCGATTTATTGGACCCTTTGAAGTCATGGAAAGGGTTGGCCATGTGGAATATGTATTGTTGTTACCCTCAAAGCTGAGAAATATCCATGGTGTCTTCCAATTATCGATGCTTCGGAAGTACAGTTCTGATCATCGCACATCATTGAACCCGAATCAGTAGCGATTCAACCAAACTTAACATACGAGGAAGAACCGGTTCAGATTCCTACAAGAGAAGTCAAGAGGCTTCATAACAAATCTGTATCGTTAGTTAAAGTGCTCTAGAGGAGTCACACTCTTCAAGAAGCTACCTGGAACCTGAAGAGACTAAGAAACATCAATACCCCCATCTCTTCAGCTAAGGTAAAAATCAAGGACAGATTTTTCTTAAGGGGGAGAGTTGTAACACCCCAAAATCCTGTCTAGTCAGAATTGGGTTCCAGCGATTGGAAACCCTACATCGAGAAGGTCTAAATATTTCCCTAACACTATAAGTGTAATCAATTATATCAATATTGAACTCTAATCGGATCATTTCATCGTTCTTGGACCTTATTGAATAATATCGAAACTTATTTAGCGACTAAATTGTGAAAATTTAAAGTTTGGGGGGAATATCTTAGAACAATAGGAGTTGAGGAACTAACCTTGCGATTAGCCCCTCCTCAATTATAATCACCACATACGTGGGTGATCAGAATTGATTTCCTTCACCTTATGGAAACCTTAAGGCTATAGGAAACTAAAGTGAAGAAAGAAAAGGAAACTTACATGACACAATTCGAAGCAAACACCTCCCTATCATCACCGTCTCCTACATCCAAGCACACACCACCATTGGAGATCAAGCCTAAGCTTGATTTTTCATCGAATCCTTACTACTAAATCGTTGCTCTCTATCAGATAAGCTAAATACCCAAAACTATTATTGAAATCCGTGGACGTTGAGAGAGTAATCTCGATGTTAGGTTTAGCGATCCATGGAAATCTTATAAATATTGTTATACTAAGTTTATATATCGATTTGGAGGTCATTATATTGATTACAATGTTGTGGTATTGTTTCTAACACACTTTTATTGATTCCCTAGCTCAAGAAGTTGATAAAGAACATCCATTGAATTCACCAAGGGCTAGGAACAAAGGGGGTGTTATCTGAGAGCCTTAAAAGCATCGGATTTTCAAGGTGAGTGTAGTCGAAGTCTCGAGATTAGGCGAAGAGCCTTCCCAAATTCATTTTTTTATTACTATAGCTAACTTTGCTATAAGGGATATTGCACCGAGGCATTAGATGGATACATTGGTAAGCATCGGTAAGTATAGCATTGAACATTGGACAATGGTATTGTCATCGTCATTGTACATTGTTATTGGCATAAATATTGTTATAGAAATATCGTAAATAAATCATCAATCATTGAAATTGGCATCGAATTCATTGAATATTTTTATAGTTATAGAATTTTTGAAGGAACATTGGTATCGGAACATTGTTTATTGATAAACACATTGGAAACATTGAACATTGTAATTATCATTGAATCTTGACTGTTATTATTGTTATTGAACCTTGGGATCAAAGCATTGGATACAATTGACAAGCCATAGAATTCATGACCTTGGTATACAGGTGGACTATGGCCCTAAGGCTACAGCCTATATTGACTTCGCGTGGCATATGGATGTGTATGTTATTTGTCATATTGGTGAGGCGAAGGGAGTAGACCATTTATTGATTTGGCAAGGCATAGGTATTCGCATATTCACTATCTTGATTCGATCAAAGGGTTAATGTAGAATCACAAAGATATAGCTGTTGAACATGAACATTACATTGATTCAATAGACTTATAACATTGATATTGCTTAATTCATGAATTGAAGTTCATATTGTTGATTTGGATATTTTTCACGTCAACCTCACTAGGAAAAGTATGCATAATGCATTTCATTTCATGCATTTCAGGTTAAAGAGGTTACCGTTGTTGAAGATCGGGGATGTCGGGGCTATACAAGTCATTACAAGCTTCAAGTATCATGTTTTGTCCTTATGAACTTCTATAATGAAGGCAATGTAGTTGAACTAGTGATTTGAGTCCCTTTTGGTATGTTTATGTTATGTGTGGTTTGTAATGTACTTAAAGACCCTAAAATGACTTTTGTGTTGTGCTAAAAGTGAGTAAATTGGCATAATGGGCTCTAAAAGGTAAAAACCTAGTAAACGTATTCATACAGTCATGAAACTTGGCATGCTAGTAGTTTATAGTATTGAAATGTTGTAAGTAAAGTTCAAATGCATTTGGACATCGTTTGGTAGGTCAATTTGGATAAACATCGGACTAAAATCTATCATTACAGGGTAGGCGTACCAAAACGGGTGATGGCGTTTTAGTAAGACCATCATATTGAAGCTATAAGGAACCAGGGTAAAAGAGGGTGTTTCGATACGGCTTAGGGGCGTATCGATACAATTTTGAAGACATTAGCCACTGTCAAAACTTGTTTCGATACACGCTCAAAGTGTATCAGAACAGGTGTTGCGTGCAAAAGTGATGTGCAATTATCGTGCAAGTGTACACGGTGACAAGTTATAGTATTTAAGATATCATCTCCACAGGGATTGTGACAACCTTTCAGAGTTTACTTTTCTGCACAAGTAAAAGTAAAAACACAAATAATGAGAGTTGGTTTGATTAAAGCTAAGACTAAAGCAAATAAAATAAATTGAGAAATCAGAGTGAAAGAATGGGCCGGTATTAGAATGCTTCGTAGTGTGGAGATTGGATGCACTGTCTCGGCACAGTTTTGCAGATCAACTTAACAACTTTTCGTAGCCGCCCACAAGTATGCCTCGGCAGAAGCCCGCCTCGATAGAGACGAATGTGACTCCTTGGGCAGTTAAGCGATGATTCAAAGTTCGGCAAGGCTTCCTTCAATGACTTCCTCTTATTCCTAAGCTTGAAGTACTATTGGCGAAAACGTCTTATATCCTACCTCCCAGGGTGAATATAAGGATGAACACCAATCGATTATGAAGCCTCTCTTATCCGTTGAACTTCTAACTTATCCCTAAGCTGAAATAGGTTTACCCTATGGTTGGATAAAACCGTGTTTACTTGTTTCGTGAGTCCAACTCTCCCGATATTGAACAAATAGATTGAAGCTCTCTTCTCTCCCAATAAGGATTGAAACAATGAAGAAACAAGAGTAAACAAACCTTTAATTTTATTGCAAAAACTAAAATCCTAAACGAATACAAGCAAAACTCTCACAACTACTACACAACCAACCCTTAGCCCTGGCGAAGGTTTAGAACGTGGAGGTTAGCGGCACAAAGGGGTTTCAACAAGAAGGAGTTTTCTCTCTTATCTCAATTGTGTTTTTTCCTTCAAGTCGATTACATATATTTATGGGAGGATCCTAGGCTTAAGTCGGTTTAGGGCATGAATACTAGTTAGAATATAATTACAACTAATTTAAAGAACATTAAAATTTCCTAGATTCTAGTTTGACTTTTTCCATCTTGACTTTGACCATGGCTTTTCTTTGTCTGCTGGGCTCCAACGCACGTGCAAGTGGTCTCCAAAAACCGAGCTTGATAAGCTCTTTCAATTGCATACCACTTTGCATTTTCCACCCTTCCTTGAGTTGCTGCCTCAGCGGCACATTTTTTACTGCCTCGGCAGATGTGTGGATTGGTGTGTAGGGTGTTGCCCATCTCTTTATTTTGGGCTTTTCCTCCTCGATCAGCTCTCCAAATGATCCAACAGCTTCATCCATCAGTTTCCTGCTTCTCCTCTTCTGCCCTCTCTGCTGCCTCGGCGGCATCTGCTTGGGTGGGCACCTGCGCATAGATAGAAAACACACTTGAACAGTATCTTATATATAAAAACAATTAAGTTCATCAAATAAGGCAGATTATCTAATCTATGCAGTTTTGTGTATGTTTTCCTAATAAATGCAACTAAACTATACTTAAGAACAACAATTATTGAGCTAAACTAGGGCATAAATATAGGACTTTTGCACACTTAACAACAGAGTTAACATGAGTCAACACGGATCCATACGTGTTAAACCGTATTGAAACATGGTCGTTTGGTCAAAGTCATCAGAGGTTTATATGTACCGAAACATCCCTGGTCATTTCGGTGCGGTATTAGATAGTTTCCTTGGAAATTTTAATTAAAATATGCCTATATCAATACAACCTAAGGTGTTTCGGTATGATGTTAGTTATAACCCTTAATTTGCAATGAATATTGTTTTGCATTGTTTATATTTGGTCGATAAATCTTCTAAAGTTTAATCAGGTGGGTAAATGAACTCAGACTAACGTGAAAATTTGCAGGCTTACTAAAATTGAGTTGAATTTAATTTTAGTTCAGTCGCTTTATTGAAAGGACCCTTAAATTAACGAAATTACAATTAAGTCCCTAGAGCTTATAAAAGTTTAAAATTTGGCCCTAAAATAGATTAACAAGTCTTAATACAATTTTTTACTGTTGTATATCGATAGCGTATCACATCGTATTGTTTATTGAACGAATTATTGTTCTAGAATCACTAAATTGATCACCGGTAACAGTTTCTGACTCAATTTCCTACCAGATCGGGAAGGGATGTTACACTACCAGTTGCAAGAAAAGGTCTTCCCAATATAATTGGGATATTAGCATCAACTTCATAATCTAAAATAATAAAGTCTATTGGAAATATAAATTTATCTACCATTACCAACACATCATCAATCTTACCCTTAGGCTGTGCGAAAGATCGATCCGCCAACTAAAGTGTCATGGTAGTGGGCCTTGATTCAATGCCAAGCTTCTTGAACACTGACATCGACATCAAGTTAATGCTAGCCCCCAGGTCACATAGTGCCATACCCATGAATCTATTTCCAATAGTACATGGTATAGTAAAACTCCTTGGACCTTTTAATTTTGGTGCCAACCGATTGAGTATCCTGGTGCTGCATCCTTTGGTGAGAGCTATAGTCTTAAAGTCTCCCAATTTTCTTTTTGGACAAGACGTCTTTCATGAATTTCACGTAATTGGGCATCTGGTCTAGTGCTTCCACTAATGGTATATTGATCTGCAATTATTTTAGCACTTTCAAGAAACACTTAAATTGTTGATCCTTCTTGTGCTTTTGTAACCTTTTTGGAAAGGGTGAAGGTAGATAAACATATGCTAGTTCTACTGGCTTTGCCAACAGTCTGATGGCATCAGACTGTTGGCTTGCATCATTCTGCTCGTTGGTATCAGTTTTCTCATTGACGTTAGTTTGATAGCTAGCAATGCTTACATCCTCTTCTTTGTTCTCCAGCTCTTGTGGTACATCTACTGACCTTTTCTCTTCCATTTGACAATGGACTGCCTAGTTGTTTGATGTCTCAACCTCGCACTGCTTGCCACTCCAAAGTGTTATGGCTTTGCATTGTTCATTTTTCTTCTTCCTGGCGTCTTCCGTGTCACTTGGCAAAGCTCATTGGGGCCTCTTCCTAAGTGAATTGTCAATCTGCCCAATCTGGACCTCCAAGTTTCGCATCGAAGCTGCCAAACTCAAGGTTGGCGGGGCAAGGATTATATGGTGGCTCTCTCTGTAACTCCCTAGTTTTGGGCCTAGATGTTTTGTACATCGGATCAGACCGGTCGAGAACGGTTAGAATCGTGTAAGGTGATTTTAGGAAATCAAGGATCGGGATAGGATAAAATTGTGATAAAAAATGCTAAAATCCTCTAAAAATATAATTAAGAGGTTGGTCAAGTCAATTATACAAAAAGGATTTGGAAAATGGACATTTTGAGTAGTGACCAAATTGTAAATTTTCAAAACTGGGGAAATGTGATTTTTAAGGTGGAAGCCAAAATCTTAGAATCTTTAGGGGGCTTTAAGTCAATTTGACCTTTCTTCAATATGCCATGTGATTTAAATGGGTTTTAA
This sequence comes from Hibiscus tridactylites, assembly GCA_958450335.1. Lineage (NCBI taxonomy): Eukaryota > Viridiplantae > Streptophyta > Magnoliopsida > Malvales > Malvaceae > Hibiscus > Hibiscus tridactylites. The sequence goes on from OY288270.1 coordinate 32,436,495, forward strand.
TTAAATGATTTTAATTAGAATTTTGGTATTAACTAATTGGTAGTTAATGGATTTTCATTTTACGTAACTACCAATTTCCTCTCATTTTAGCCAAACTCCACTTTCTCTCATTTTTTCAAGAATTCATTCTCCCAAAAATCTTTTCAACATTTCTTAAATCATTTTCAAGAGATCTTCCTTAATTCTTCAAGATTTTTGCAAAGAAAACTTGTCATCTATTGAAGGAAGCAAGGAATGGAAGTAAATATCGTTCTCAACCTCTAATCTAAGTTCTTTATTGAAATTCCCAAGATATTTGGCTTTTAATAACTATTTTTGATTGAGTTTTCAATATAGTTTTGATTTGAGATCGAAATCTTGTGAAAATGTGGAGGAAATCTTGATTTTCGGACTTGATGTGTTGGGCACTGTTTTGTGTTGATTTTAATTTATTTCTAAGTTGGTTTATATTGTAAAATGAGGTGTGGTTAATATAGATCCCGAAATCCTTGAGATCCTTGAGTTTCTTGGTAGTTTTAAGTGTGATTTTGGGGTGAAATGGTGTAATCTTGATTGTTGGAGGTATAAGGATGAGTTAGGATGTTTATTAGATGTGTTTTGATGTTGATAATGCTTTGGAAGTGTTGTATGATGGCTGGGCTTGGTTTAGGAAGCAATCAAATGAGTTTTCGGTTGTTTTGGAAGGGTATTTTAGTGTAGTTTGAGTGGGAAACGAGTTTATGAATTGTTGCTGGTGTTAGAATGCAATTTAATGCATTTAGATCTATGTTTTGATGATGTGAAAACAAGGGATTTTGATCCGGAAGCTAATGAGGTGATTTTGGAGGCTTCGGAGGTGTAATTTTCGTGTCGGCGAATGAGGCTTCGCGTATCGGTGAGTGGAAATGCAATTTCTTGCTTTCTAACGCCTTGAGCGTGCTCTTGGGAGCTTAGTGTAAGTTTGATACACTTAACTAAGCCCTAGTGTAAGTGTTTCAATAATCCCTCTCGTGGAAATGTGCTAAGTTTGATGAAAATGCATTTGATGTAAGAGTGGATTTGTTTACTATTTTTGAGCATGTTTAAGCATGGTTTAATGCTGGATTTTAATGTCATTATGTTAAGGATGCACTAGGAAAGTGATCCTTGGTTTTCATATGAAAATGCATATGATGTTAAGCATGTGTGCTTATGGAAAGGACATTGTGGTTATGCTTGAAAAACAGTGGATTAATGTGGACAAACGATTATATGGTGTTGAGGGGTTGTGATTGTGTCATTTGTCTCCACCTTGTGTAGTCTGGTAGTTTGTTTGAAGCGTGAGGGACAACGCTTTTAATCCGCGTATCCGATTGTGTCTTGTGTTAAAATGGTTTGTGGATTATCACTTGAAAGCCAATATAATGTAAATCAATAAAGTGAAGCATGAGATGCTTGTATATGATGCAAGGATGCATGATATAATTGTGTAATAAGTGGCAATGGGTGGGATATATATACTTTTGAATGTTTGAGAATGTTTCTCTTTACTTTGAGCATGTTGGTTTGCCTATACTTGAGTTGTAAATGGCCATTGGTGATTAGATTTTGGTTTATATGATGTTATAGCTTGTTATGGTTTTGGTGAACTAGGGAGCATGCCTTTAGTGCCTCTACCTACGTGTTGGTTGCTATGTTTAAGTTATTGCCTCGGTATGATGATTGTTGATGTGTATCCATGTTGTATGCATGTTGCGAGATGTCCCGTGGTTGATTCAAGTGTGAAAACGCATGAAAAACTAGCATTTTCTACTGTCACAGGGCAGGGTGTATCGAGACACCCTTAACTGTTCCGAAACGGGGCCTATAATGGCCATAGCATTTCTGTACGGTTGAAGGTGTTTCGAAACATTTTGGCTACTGGAGAGGCTTGTTTCGATACCGGTCTTGGAACGCACCCGAGTACTGAAACGGTCAACACCGTTGCGATACAGGCGTTTTGGTACAAAGGTTGGTGTTTCAAAACGGATGATCATTGGATGATGATTTGAATTGTCTTAAGTTTTCATGTTTTGCATTTTAGTCCTGAATGTTGTGGATGCAATTGCTTGAGATTGGAATGTTCTTTTGGCTGAAGTTTGGCAGGGATGCATGTAATATGATAAATTACATATTGGTAATCTTAAAATTTGCAATGTCCTTATATTTTCTAAAAATTACATTTTGCTCCCTAAAAGTGTAATCCATGCAATTGAGTCCTTAAATGTTTCCGATCGCTATATCCTTCTTTCATATGATTCTTGAGTATTCACATAGGCTTAATGTGAATCTAAAAAAGATTAAAAAGAAAAAAGGGTCGTTAATCAAGGTTGACTTTCAGGTTGACTTTGGTTTTCCCCGTGTAATCTTCGTAGTTCGGGTCAAACGTCTAGGCCGAGCTAAGGGGGTTACATTTGTTGGTATCAAAGCCAAGTTACGAAAGAATTGGGAATGTTGGTATGTGTAATTGATGTGAATTGAAGTATGATGTGTGAAAAGCATGCTAATGTTGAATTTTGAACTCTGTGCCATGTTGATTGATGTGAATTGCATATGGGATGAATATGATGGTATGTTGATGATGTTATGTTGATATGTGCTGATTTTGGGATGATGAAATGTAGGTGAGCATGATGTTTTGTGTATGCTATGCTCTGTGGGGAAATTGGGTGCTCATTGCCTTATTACACTAATCAAATGTTTTGTAAACTTGGATTCTTGCTTGCATCTGGCCTAAATGGTTTGATTTGTTTACGTTGTTGTGTTTGTTTAAAATAGCACATGGGACCTAGAAGGGAGTTGAGGTCCAATACGATAGTGTCTGCGGCTGAGCAGGATAACCAGGTTGAGCAAGGGGCTGATGTCCCTCATGTTGGAGATCTACCTCCTCCGCCACCACCTGGAGGTGGGGAGCAGGTGCAACAAGGACAAGCTGGTCCTGGATTGGGTAATTTGGCGCCACTAGTTGAGGCGATCACCGGAGCATTTCAGGCTGCTATTGCCGGAGCGCAAGTGCAGGCCCTTGCAGGCTGGGCAGGTGGGCTTACCTTTGGAAAGGTTGAGGGGTTTGGGAGCTGTACAGTTCTATGGTATGTCACCTGAGGCGTCTAAGGCCTGGTTAGCAAGTACGATCATCATAGTGGATCAGATGGGTTGTAGTGATGTGCGCAAGTTGGGATGTGCAATATCTTTGCTACAAGGTGATGCTTACAGCTGGTGGACGACTACCACAGCTGGTATGGAACCCAATGAAGTTGATTGGGAATTCTTTAGAAGTGCCTTCAGGAGAAAGTATCTAGGTGTGAGATACTTGGATGAGAAGAAACAAGAGTTTATGTCGCTTGTTTAGGGCAATCCTTCGGTGGCTGAGTACGAGGTCTGGTTCGTACGCTTGAGCCAGTATGGTCCTGAGTTGGTACCTAGTGAGAGGCGTCGGTGTGATCGCTTCAGGTACGGTTTGGTACAGGAAGTTAAGACGTACACGCTGGCTGTTGATTACACTGATTTTGACGTTCTTGTATGTCGGGCAAAGGACATCGAGCAGAACCTGGGTTTGTCTTCTAGAGGTGTTGGTTCTAGCTCTGGGAAGAGAGTTGTTGAGTATAGTTCCAGTGGTGGACGGAAAAAAAGAGACCGTGATAGGAGACATCGGCTTGAGGGAAGGCGTGGTGTTCCGGGTCGAGGTGGATAGACTCAGGGAGGTCATATGAGATCTGAGCCGCATTCATGTTGGACATGTGGTTCGAGGGACCATTTGAGGCGAGATTGTCTTCGAGCCGCTAGAGAGGTTCAGGCTCCTGTTGTGGTGACAGGGAATTCTTGTTGGAATTGTGTTTCGGCAGATCATATGAGGAGGGATTGTCCTTTGTTGGCTGGTGGAGGCCAAGGACGTGCTCCTGTGGTAGCTGCACCTCAGAGAGGCCGTGGGTGCGGTCGTGGGAACTTTCAGAGGAGAGATGAGGGGCAGCGAGGTATTGCTCACGTTGTAGTTGTTCGGCTTGAGGGAGGTTGACCAGCGAGGGTGTATGCTCAGCGCGAGGAACGCAATGATACCAATGTGATCGCAGGTACCTTCGCTCTCCAGTGTTTAGCTTTGCTGGCTTTGATTGATTCTGGATCCACGCATTCTTATATCTTGAGTGAGCATGCATATTTGCTTGATATACATGTTGAGATGCTTGAAGTTGGAATGCAAGTGACTAGTTCTTTTTGTGAGACTATAGTCACTAGGAAGTTGTACAGGAGATGCCCTTTTTTTGTGGAAGGACATGTTTTCCTTGTGGATTTGATGGAATTGCCTTTCTACGGATTTGATGTAATCCTTGGCATGGATTGGTTGACGGAGCATAGGGTGGTGGTTGACTTTGATGTTAAGGGAGGCACCTTAAAGTTGGCCGATGACTATGAGGTTGTTGTAGTAGGCGAGAATGTGAGATTCTTGTCGAATGTGATTTCGAATTTGGAAGCAAACCGTATAATGAGATTGGGTTGTGAGGCTTATCTTGCCTATGTGATGAATCCTGACGCCAAGGATGTGCGTGTGCAGGACATCCGAACTGTTCGCGATTTTCCGGAAGAATTGCCTGGATTCCCACCAAACAGAGAAGCTGAGTTTGGTATAGAGTTGTACGAGAACTCAACTCCGGTGTCCATTCCTCCTTATCGCATGACACCTAAAGAGTTAAAAGATTTGAAAACAGAATTGCAGGAATTATTGGATCGAGGTTTCATTCGGCCAAGTGTGTCACCTTGGGGTGCATCGGTCTTGTTTGTGAAGAAGAAAGATGGGACGATGAGAATGCGTATAGATTATCAGCAACTGAACAAGTTGACAATAAAAAACAAGTATCCCTTGCCTAGAATTGATGATCTCTTTGATCAGTTTCGGGGAGGCTTAGTGTTTTCTAAGATAGACTTGAGATCGGGGTACTATCAGCTGAAAGTGAAGGATGTGGACGTACCTAAAACTGCTTTTCGGACGAGGTACGAGCATTATGAATTTTTTGTGTTGCCGTTTGCTTTAACCAATGCACCTGCTTCTTTCATGGATATGATGAATCGTGTATTCCATGAATTCTTGGATCAGTTTGTGGTGGTGTTCATCAATGATATCCTTGTGTATTCGCGTACCGAGGAGAATCATGATAAGCACTTGAGAATTTTTTGCAAGCGTTGTTGGAAAATTAGTTGTGTGCTAAGCTAAGTAAATGTGAGTTTTGGCTTAGGGATGTGGTCTTTCTTGGGGATGTTGTATCAGCTGAGGGTATCCGCGTTGATCCGCTAAAAGTAGAGGCTGTGATGAGTTGGAAAGTGCCTAAGTCAGTGACGGAGGTACGGAGTTTCCTTGGGTTGGCTGGGTATTATCGTAGGTTTGTCGAGGGTTTCTCAAAGATAGCGGCACCTTTGACCAAGTTGCTGCAAAAGAATGTTCTCTTTGAGTGGACGGAGGCGAGGCAACAAGCTTTTGAGAAGCTGAAGGAAGCTTTGATGCAAGCTCCTGTTTCGATCCAACCTGTGTCTGGAAGGGAGTTTGTGGTCTATAGTGATGTGTCCATTGTTGGTTTGGGCTGCGTGTTGATGCATGAAGGTAAGGTGGTGGCCTATGCATCTAAGCAATTGAAAGTGCATGAGCGCAACTACCCTACTCATGATCTTGAGCTTGCAGTTGTGGTGTTTGCCTTAAAGATTTGGAGGCATTACCTGTATGGTGAAAATGTGTTGTGTTCACAGACCACAAGAGCTTGAAATACCTTATGTCTTAGAAGGCTAATGTTTGGTGGAGTTGAACCTTAGGCAGCGACGTTGGGTGGAGTTGCTTAAGGATTATGATCTGACGATCGAGTATCACCCGGGAAAGGCTAATGCTATAGTCGATGCTTTGAGCCGGAAAGTGGCTCTGGAATTGAGAGCGATGTTTGCTCGTTTGAGCATATCACATGATGATGGCCTTGTGGCAGAGTTGCAGGTGAAACCATCTTTGATACAGTTAATCAAATACAAACAGTTGCGTGATGATTCTCTTGTTTCGCATGTTCAAGACATTGCGGAAGATATACCTTCGAATTTCAGCTTTAGTGATGATGGTGTTCTGTGTTTTGGGAGTCGAATAGTGGCGCCAGATGATGCTGAGTTAAGGCACACTATTCTTACTGAAGCTCATAGTAGTCCTTTTACTATGCACCCGAGTAGTACAAAGATGTATCGTGACCTAAAGGATGAGTATTACTGGGTAGGGTTGAAAAAGGATGTGGCTGAGTTCGTTAGTAAGTGCTTGGTGTGTCAGTGACTGAAGGCTGAGCATCAGGTTCCTTCTGGATTGTTGCAGCCTTTGAGAATTCCAGAATGGAGGTGGGAGAAAATCACCATGGATTTTGTGTCTAGTTTGCCTTTGTCACCAACAAAGAAAAATTCAGTTTCGGTGATTGTGGATCGGCTTACAAAGTGTGCGCATTTTCTGCCTATGCATACTACGTATACCTTTGATAAGTTGGCTAAGTTGTACATATCTGAGATTGTGCGGTTGAACGGTGTGCCAAAGTCTATTGTGTCGGATAGGGATCCGAGGTTTACAACGTGATTTTGGGAATGTTTGCAACAAGCCTTGGGTACACGTTTGAACTTCGGCACTTCTTATCATCCGCAGACGGATGGACAGTCAGAACGTGTGATTCAAGTGCTTGAGGACATGCTGAGATGCTGTGTAATAGATTTTCAGGGTTCTTGGGAGAAGCACTTGTCGCTGGTTGACTTTGCGTATAACAATAGTTACCAGGTAAGTATCCAAATGGCTCCATACGAGGCTTTGTCTAGGAGGAGATGTAAAACCCCTCTTTGTTGGGTAGAAGCTGGGCAAAAGTTGATTTCGATACCGGCTATGCTTAAGGGAACCACTGAGAAGGTGAAGCTCATTTGCGAGCGGTTAAAAGCAGCATCAGATAGGCAAAAGTCTTACGCAAACTTGAAGCGTAAGGAAATTGAGTTCGCGGTTGGCGAACGTGTTTTCTTGAAGGTATCGCCTTGGAAGAAGGTGATGAGATTTAGGCGTAAGGGTAAGATTAGCCCAAGTTTTATTGGATCATACAAGATTGTGGAGTGTATTGGTCATGTGGCATATCGGTTGAGATTGCATGTAGAGTTGGAGAAGATACATGATGTGTTTCATGTCTCCATGTTACGGAAGTATAGATCGGATCCTTCGCATGTAATGCCTGTTGAGGAGATAGAGTTGAATCTGGATCTGTCATATGATGAGGAACCAGTGAGGGTTCTAGACGTTAGTAGCAAAGTTCTCCGCGGCAAGACGATAGAACTTGTGAAGGTGTTGTGACGACACCGAGGAGTTGAGGAAGCCACGTGGGAAAGTAAAGCGGACATGCTGAGGTAGTTTCCGCATCTCTTTCCATCATGTACGAATTTCGAGGACGAAATTTCCTAAGTGGGGGAGAGTTGTAAAGCCCTGGTTTTTTGGCCTAGATGTTTTGGACATCGGATCGGACCGGTCGAGAACGGTTCGAATCGCAGAAGGTGATTTTAGGAAATCAAGGATCGGGATAGGATAAAATTGTGATAAAAATTGCTAAAATCATCTAAAATATAATTAAGAGGTTGGTCAAGTCAATTTTACAAAAAGGGATTTGGAAAATGGACATTTTGAATAGTGACCAAATTGTAAAGTTTCAAAACTGGGGAAAATGTGATTTTTAAGGTGGAAGCCAAAATCTTAAAATCTTTAGGGGGCTTTAAGTCAATTTGACCTTTATTCAATATGACATGTGATTTAAATGGGTTTTAATTAAATGATTTTAATCAGAATTTTGGTATTAACTAATCGGTAGTTAATGGATTTTCATTTTACGTAACTACCAATTCCCTCTCATTTTAGTCAAACACCACTTTCTCTCATCTTTCCATAATTCTTTCTCCCAAAAATCCTTTCAACATTTCTTAAATCAATTTCAAGAGATCTTCCTTAATTCTTCAAGATTTTTGCAAAGAAAACTTGTCATCTATTGAAGGAGGCAAGGATTGGAGGTAAATCTCGTTCTCAACCTCTAATATAAGTTCTTTATTGAATTCCCAAGATATTTGGCTTCTAATAACTATTTTTGATTGAATTTTCGATATAGTTTTGATTTGAGATCAATATCTTGTGAAAATATGGAGGAAATCATGATTTTCGGACTTGATGAGTTGGGCACTGTTTTTTGTTAATTTGAATTGATTTCTAAGTTGGTTTATATGTTAAAATGAGGTGTGGTTAATATAGATCCCGAAATCCTTGAGATCCTTGAGTTTCTTGGTAGTTTTAAGTGTGATTTTGGGGTGAAATGGGTTTTTGGTTACTTTAATTGGATATAGTTAGTCGGCTATAGGATTTGGTGCACCATGAATAAAGTCGCCTTAGATGTTGAGGGGTTGTTATGTGCCGTAATCTCCATCCAAGTACCCTAACGATTGAGGTTAAGATCACAACGGTGAATGGTTAGTCTTGTGTGTGAGTCTTGTGTATGTGTCCCATACTCTCGTTAGTGGAATTATACAACTACCGATGAGTGGTCTTGAGGGGTTGTGATTGTGCCATTTGTCTCCACCTTGTGTAGTCCGTTAGTTTGTATGAAGCGTGAGGGGCAACGCTTGTAATCCGCGTATCCGATTGTGTCTTGTGTTGAAATGATTTTTGGATTATCACTTGAAAGCCAAAATAATGTAAATGAATAAAGTGAAGCATGAGATGCTTGTATATGATGCAAGAATGCATGAGATAATTGTGTATGATGCAAGAATGCATGAGATACTTGGTAAAGCATGAGCAATGGTTTAATTGCTTTTTATGATGATGCATATGAGTATGTGTTTATAAAATGCATTGGTGTCTTGAGAAGGCATGTTTTATGAAAAGGCATGTGATAAAAGTGGTGGCTTTGCAAGTCATGTTTAATGCATTGATGAATGTTGTTTAGAGTTCCTCATTAAGCTTATTGCTTACGCTCTTTTGTTTCATCAATGCAGAGAATTGAACCTTTGAAGGTAGCCCAAAAGCAAGAGGAATCCAAAGCTTTGTTAAGAAGATGTATGTGGTTCATCTTTAGTGTAATAAGTGGCAATGGGTGGGATATATATACTATGGAATGTTTGCGAATGTTTCCCTTTACTTTGAGCATGCTGATTTGCCGATACTTGAGTTGTAAATGGCCTTTGGTGATTGGATTTTGGTTTATATGATGTTATAGCTTGTTATGGTTTCGGTGAACTAGGGAGCATAATTTTAGTGCCTCTACCTACGTGTTGGTTGCTATGTTTAAGTTATTGCCACGGTATGATGATTTTTTATATGTATCCATGTTGTATGCATGTTGCGAGATGTCCTGGGTTGATTCGAGTGTGAAAACGCATGAAAAACCAGCATTTTCTGCTGTCACAGGGCAGGATGTATCGAAACATCCTTAATTGTTCCGAAACAGGGGGCCTATAATGGCCATAGCGTTTCTGTACGGTTGAAGGTGTTTCAAAACATTTTGGCTACTAGAGAGGCTTGTTTCGATACCGATCTCGAAACGCACCCGAGTACTGTAACGGTCAACACCATTGCAATACGGGCGTTTCGGTACGAAGGTTGGTGTTTCGAAACAGATGACCGTTGGATGATGATTTGAATTGTATTAAGTTTTCATGTTTTGCATTTTAGTCCTGAATGCTATGGATGCAATTGCTTGAGCTTGGAATATCCTTTTGGCTGAATTTTGGCAGGGAGGCATGTAATATAATTAATTACATATTGGTAATCTCAAAATCTGCAATGTCCTTATATTTTCTAAAAATTATATTTTGGTCCCTAAAAGTGTAATCCATGCAATTGAGTCCTTAAATGTTTCTGATCGTTGTGCCCTTCTTTCATATGATTCTTGAGTATTCACATAGGCTTAATGTGCATCTAGAAAAGATTAAAAAGAAAACAAAAGGGTCGTTAATCAAGGTTGACTTTCGTGTTGACTTTGGTTTTCCCCGTGTAATCTTCGTAGTTCGGGTCAAACGTCTAGGCCGGGATAAGAGGGTTACACTCTCCATAGATGATGCAGAATGGTTCTAATGCCTTCACTTCTTGAGGCTCATTGTCCTTTTGTAGTGTTTTCACCATACTAGTGAGGTTAGAAATCTCAGAATGGATGAATGTTAGTTCATCAACCTTCAACTTCCAACTAGTTTTATTTCTGGTACCTAACCTGGCAACAAGGTACTCAAAATTATTAACTAAAATTCCCTCAAAGATACCCACAACCTCCGTACAGTACTTGTCAAGCAATAAACCGACTGCCTAAGCATCAACGACAGTCCTCGTTTGTGCATTTAATCCATTGTAGAAAGTTTGTATTTAGGTCCAATTTTGAAACCTATACATAGGACACCTTCTCAACAGATCTTTAAATCTTTCCCAAGCATCAAATAAGGTTTCATCCTCAGTCTGCTTGAATATAATAATCTCACCACGTATATTGGCAGTGAGTGTTTGCGGCAAGAAATGCATTAGAAACTTCTGGCATAGGTACCTTGTAACACCCCGATTTTGAGCTTGGAAGTTAGTCGGGTTGGCTAGAACGTTCGTTAGAATTGGTTTGAGCAAGTTATACTAGTTTCCGGAATAATTTGGAATAAATGGTTTTTTGAATGAGATAAAATATATGGGGAAAATGTTAAAAATCATTATTTCATAAATATATGATTTTTGTGAAATCAATTTTTGAAAATAAGTTTTGGAAGAAGACATTTTAGATTTTGTGACAAAAATGTGATTTTTGAAAACTATTTATTTTCAAGTGACTAAATTGTAAAAGACCATAACTTTGAATATTTAAGGAGTAATTGACCAAAGGTCTAATTCAGCATTTTTCCTCTTAATTGATTTATTTTAAGATGGTTTTAATAAATAAACACAGTTGGAAAAAACTAAATAACCTTTATTTTCTAAAAACACATTTTATGTAACTAACTTTCTCTTTATCATTTTCTCTCAAATTCTCTTCAGCCAAACATTGTTTTCTTCTTCAAAGACTTAAGGTAAACATTGGATTTGATTTATTTTTATATCAAATGATTTCCTATGGATTTACTATCAATATCTTATATTTGAATCTTTGGTTTTCTCATGAAAATCTATTCAATTGGAGGATAAAGCTAACATTAGAGGTAATTTTGTTCTTCTTCTCTAATGATAAATACTTTATTGAAATTCCCAAGTTTTTGGTCTTTTATGAGTGTTTTCTATTGGGCTTTGAGAATATGTTTGTGGAAAAAGGATTTAATTGATGTTTGTTGGGGTTAATCAAGATATCTTTGTTCCAAACTGATTTTGTGGGTTTATAATGAGATTTAGCTATGATTATGATGTGTTGGAATGTTGATTTAATGAGCTCAAGAAATGGAAACCTGAAACTAGTTAGATTTCTTGAGTGAAATCTTTGAGATTATGAGTTGTTTGTCTGGTTAATCGATAGGTGGAGGTTCTTTGGTGTTGAAATGGTGTTTTTAGATGTAAATCGATGTTGTTAGATGTTAATTTTGCTGGGTAATGGCTAGAGGTTAAGTAGAAAGGGTTCACTGATGTTTTCGGATGCCAATTGCTTGTCAATTTCGGGTAGAAGTTGAAATGTTGTGTTGTTGGGGATTTTGATCTTGAAATGCTAATCTATGCTCGGAAGTGAGTATGAGATATTTCGCTCTCGTTTCTCGATTTTATCCCATTATTTTATGTGACCATGCTCATGTTTTGAAGATAGAACTAAACCTACTATTTTATGCATGTTTTGAGAAATGATTTGATGATTTATGCGATCCCATGAGATAGATCTATAATTTCAAAGAGATAGAACTTGTTGAGAATATGCTATGCATTATTTATACTTTTGAAGTGGGATGAGAATGATTTATGTATATGCATTGAAATACAGTACGTAAATTATGTTTAAAAGTGTATATTGGTATGAGATGAGATTACTATTACCTAATATAATTGGTCACCAATAGGATTAGAAGTGCACTATAATATACAATATTTGTACGTGTTATTCGGTTCGAGCAATGGGGGTAGTGCAATCTTGTTTCGAAGTGAGGGTGTGGTGATGGGAGATTCCACCGTGGTAGGTCTCGATAATTTTTGATTCCATCAACCATTGTGGAGATGAGAGATACTACCATGAGAATTTGGTGATGTGAGATTCCACCGAGGTACAACTTGACGATGTGAGATTTCGCCAAACTATCCGCTTATCCAAGTAATGTTGCTAAAATGCCAATATATGAAATTCACATGTACCTTGTTTATAAATGATTTAATGTATTGAGTTTGCATATGAGAACGTGATTTGAGAAATTCTTTATGAGAAACAAACATGAGTAGCCTTGCCTTGAGATTTTGCATTATGGTTAATACATGAGATAGATGTTACATGTGGTTTAATGATGTGGTTTTTTCTTTGAAAATGGTTTCAACCATGAGATAGATTGAGCATGATGAAATAGCGTTTTCCACTTAAGAAATGGTTTACAATGCATTTGTGTTGTTGGTTTGTTTTGAGCATCCCTCTCTAGACATTATTGCTTATGCTCTCTATTTCTAATAATGCAGAGAAATAGCACATTTTGGGCAGAAAGAAGGCAAGAAGGATTCCAAGGAGTAATAGATAGCTCAAGTATGGTTTTACATTTACTTATTAGTAATAATTGGCAATGGGAGGATTCCTTAAAGTTTTGGGGGAGTGTTTTGAAACTCTTTGTTTTGTGGCAAGTTTGTGATGTCCATGTTGACTTGTAAATGACCTTTACTTGCCAGTATTTGCTTTAGTTTGTGTTTTGGCACATGAACGATTATTTTGCATACGTAGCATGCCTACAGTTTACCCTTGATGCATATTGTCATACTATGATGTTTGTTTTTCCATGTATGACTGAGGTCTGATGTTTAGATAAGTTGTATGCAAGTTGGGAGCATGATTGGTTGATTATGAATGCATTTAACTGTGAAAAACCAGGAAAAATAAGACATTTTAGGTCCATTGTTTTGTTTCGATACACCTAAGGCTGTATCAAAAAGGGGTCTCAAAAATGGCTTGAGGTTTCGAAACGGGGCTAAGTGTATCAGAACAAGCATGATAAGTCTAGCTACTAGAATTTTGAGTTTCGAAACACTTCAAGGAGTGTTTCGATACGGACCCACGTTTCGTAACACGGAGACTTATTCCGAAACAGGGTGTATCGATACAGGGTTGAGCGTATCGATACACCATGCTGAAAAAGTAGTTGATGATATCTTTTTGAGTTTTGTTTCTTTATGTTTCAGTCCCTGAATGTTTTGGATGCAATTAAATGAGCTTGGATGATTGTTTTCAGCTGAGATTTGACAAAGTGGCATGTAATGTGACTAACTAATGGTTGGTAAATTCAAATTTGAAGAAGTTATTGTAAACGAATAAAATTACAAAATGCTCCCTAAAATGTGTTTGCAATCAATTGAGTGCCTAATTGATGTTTGATTGAGATGTTAATTGTTTCACGGCAAGTCTTAACACTTAGGCTAATGATGTGCTTCTAAACAAGATAAAAAGGAAAACAAATAGGGTCGTTTATTGAGGTAAACCTTTCCGATTTACTTCAATACTCCCCGTGTAACTCGTTCAGTCCTGTCTTAAATGGTAGTGATGTAAGGTTTTGAAAGTATTGGGATGTAAGGTTGGTGTGATATTGTTGTTTGGATGATTTCTTAATGATTGCTATGCATGGTAGTTGTTTATGCTATGATGTGATGGTTGTTTGCTTTGTGTGTTATGCATGGTGTTTGATAACATGATTTATGGTTGTTATGTGCTGATGGGGGAGAGATTAAGGGTACCCATTGCCATATTTAATAGTAAAAAGTGAATTTTGGTTTAAAAATTGAGCTCCTTGGATTCTTGCTTTTGGTTGGCCTAACAGTTTTATTATGACATTATCACGTTTTAGATTTACACTCTAATTGAGATGAGACTGAGACGAGAGCTTAGGATTGCTAATCGTGATGCCGCGAATGAGAATGTTGAGAATTTGCCGCCCCCTCCACCAGCTCCTGGTGGTAATGGAGTTGGTGCTGAAGCTGGCGCTGGAGGTGTTGGACCTCAGGCAGTGCAAGGGCAGAATGATGTTGATATGACACCGTTGATTCAGGCTATGGGGCTTTTCAGGCAGCGATGGCGAGTATGCATGTGGCTGCACCATAGCATGCTGCTAATGCTGGTTTTCCTTTGGAGAATCTACGCATTTTGGGTGGAACTGAGTTTCGAGGCCTGCCCCCTGTGGGTTTTGAGGCTTGGTTTGAGAGCACCTAAAGGCTTCTTTGTCAGATGGGATATAATGATGTGCATAATTTGGGTTGCGTTGTATCCTTGTTGCATGGAGATGCTTATACGTAGTGGATGACCATCACTGCATGTTTGGAACCAGTCGATGTGACATGGGAGTTCTTTGGAACTATTTTTAAGATGAAGTATTGGGGTCTAGATGTTTCAGACGTCGGATCGGACCAGTCGAAAATGGTTCGAATCGTATTAAGAGGTTTATGGAATCAAAGATCGAAAAAGGATAAAAATATGGTAAAAATTGCTAAAATCCTCTAAAATTATGTTTAATGGGTTGGTCAAATCAGTTTTATGAAACGAGTTTCGAAAGTGGTACATTTTGGTAGTGACCAAAATGTTAAGTTTCAAAGTTTCGGAAAATTACAAATTTCAAAAACGGTGTCAAAATATTAGAATCTTTATGGAGCTATGGTGCAATGACACCTTCCTTAAATTGACATATGTTTTAAAATAATTTTGGATGATAATAATAAATGTGATTTTTATTTAATTAAAATTGATAAATTAGGAAATTTAGATTTCATTTCACGTAACTACCTCTCATTTCAGCAATATGTTGGCTGAGCTGTACATAGTTGAGATTGTGCAGTTGCATGGTGTGCCAAAGTCCATTGTGTCGGATAGGGATCCGAGGTTTACAACGCGATTTTGGGAATGTTTGCAACAAGCCTTGGGTACACGGTTGAATTTCAGTACTTCCTATCATCCTCAGACAGATGGAAAGTCGAAACGTGTGATCCAGGTGCTTGAGGACATGTTGAGATGCTGTGTGATAGATTTTTAGGGTTCTTGGGAGAAGCACTTGCCGTTGTTTGAGTTTGCTTACAATAATAGTTACCGGGAAAGTATTCAAATGTCTTCATACGAGGCCTTGTATGAGAGAAGATGTAGAACCCCTCTTTGTTGGTCAGAAGCTGGGCAAAAGTTGATTTCGATGCCAGCTATGTTAAAGGGAATCACCGACAAGGTGAAGCTCATTTGTGAGCGTTTGAAGGCAGCATCATATATGCAAAAGTCTTACGCGGGTCTAAAGCGTAAAGATATTGAGTTCACGGTTGGAGAACATGTGTTTTTGAAAGTATCACCTTGGAAGAAGGTGATGAGATTTGGGCGTAAGGGTAAGCTTAGCCCAAGGTTCATTGGACCTTACGAGGTTGTGGAGCGTATTGGTTCTGTGGCATATCGGTTGAGATTGCCTTCGGAGTTGGAAAAGATACATTATGTATTTCATGTCTCGATGTTGCGGAGGTACAAATCTGATCCTTCACATGTGATTCTTGTTGAGGAGATAGAATTGAATTTGGATCTATCATATGATGAGGAACCAATGAGGATTCTGGATGTGAGCAGCAAAGTTCTTCGTGGAAAGACGATAGAACTTGTGAAGGTGTTGCGGCGACACCGGGGAGTTGAGGAGGCCACGTGGGAAAGTAAGGCGGACATTCTGAAGCAGTTTCGAGGACAAAATTTCCTAAGTGGGAGAGAGTTGTAACGCCGTTGTTTTGGGCCAAGATGTTTTGGACATCAGATCAGACCGGTCGAAAATGGTTCGAATTGAGTTTGGTGATTTAAGGAAATCAAGGATCAGGATAGGATAAAAATATGATAAAAATTTCTAAAATCCTCTAAAATTATGTTTAAGAGGTTGGTCAAATCAATTTTACAAAAAGAGTTTCGGAAGTGGTACATTTTGGGTAGTGACCTAAATGTAAAGTTTCAAAACGGTGGAAATGTGATTTTTAATAGAGGAGCCAAAATCTTAGAATCTTTAGGGAGCTTTATGGCAATTTAGCCTTTCCTTAATATGACATGTGTTTTAAAAGGGATTTTAAAGTGATTTAATAAAAGGATTTTTATTAAATTATAATTAATTAAATTAGAAAAATGAGATTTCACTTGACGTAACTACCTTTCTCTTCTCATTTTCAGCCAAACACAATTCTAACTCATTTTCTCCAGAATTCTTTTCTACCAAACACTCTCTCCATATTTTCTAAACAAACTTCAAGAGTTCTTTCAAGTTCTTCAATATTTTTGCTAAGGAAAACTTTTCATTCATTTAGAAAAGGAAGGATTGGAGGTAAATCTCGTTCTTAACCTTCAATCTAGGTTCTTTCTTGAAATTCCCAAGATCTTTGGCTTCTAATTAATATTTTTAGTTGTGTTTTCATTATAGTATTTATTTTAGATTGAAATCTTGCAAAATAAGATGAAATTCTTGATTTTTGAACTTGTTTTGTTAAGCTCTGTTTTGGATTGATTTTAATTGAGTTTTGAGATGGTTAGTATGTGGAAAAGAGGTTTTGTTGATATAGATCCTGGAATCCATGAGATCCTTGAGTTTCTTGATAGTTCTAGTTGGGTTTTTGAGGTGATAGGTGGGAGTAATGTTTGCTGGAGGTATAAGGAAGGGTTTATGTTGATTTTAGATGTGTTTTGATGTTTATAATTGTTTGGAAGTGATGTATGTTGGCTGGGCTTGGTTTAGGAAGCAATCGATTGAGCTTTTGGTTGTTTCGGATGGGTAAATTGGTGTAGTTTGGGTGAGCAACGAGTTTTTGATTGGCTGCTAGTGTTGAAATACATTTTAATGCATTTGGATCTCTGTTTTGATGATGTGAAAACAAAGGATCATGATCCAGGTGCAAACGAGACGTTGATGGAGGCTTCGGAAGAGTAATTTTCGTGCCGACGAGCAAGGCTTCGTGTATCGGTGAGTGGAAATGGATTTTCCAGCTTTTTAACGCTTTTAGTGTGGTCTTGGGAGCTTAGTGTAAGTTTGAAACACTTAGCTAAGCTCAAGAGTAAGTGATTCGAAAGTCTCTCTCGGAAATGTGCTTAAGTTAAATGTGCTTAAGTTAAAGTTAAATGTGGTTTTGATTACTGTTTTAAAACATGTTTTAAGCATGGTTGATGCCAAGCCCAAGAGTAATGTTTTGATGGAAATGTGCTTAAGTTAAATGTGGTTTTGATTACTGTTTTAAAACATGTTTTAAGCATTGTTGATGCTGGATTTTAATGCCATTTTGTTAAGGATGCACTAGGTAAGTGATCCTTAGTTTTATGTGATAAATGCATTTGATGCTAAGCATGTTTATGCTTGTTGAAAGGCGTTGTGTTTATGCTTGTAATATTGTGGAATATTGACGTTAAATGATTATATTGAAAAGTGATAGAAATGGTTTTTGGTTACTTTAATCGGATATAGTTAGTCGGCTATAGGATTGGGTGCACCGTGAATAAAGTCACCTTGGATGTCGAGGGGTTGTGATTGTGCCATAATCTCCATACAAATACCCTGACGATTGAGGCTAAGATCACAACGGTGATTGGTTTAATCTCGTGTGTTAGTCTTGTGGTATGTGTCTCGTACTCTCATTAGTGGAATTAGACACTTACCGATGAGTGACGTTGAGGGGTTGTGATTGTGCCATTAATCTCCATCATGGATGTTGAGGGGTTGTGATTGTGCCATTGATCTCCACCTTGTCTAGTCTGGTAGTATGTATGAAGCGTGTGGGACAACGCTTGTAATCCGCGTATCCGATTGTGTCATTTGTTTTGGTATGATTTGAGGATTTTCACTTGAGAGCCAATATAATGTTAATGATTAATGATTAAGCATGAGATGCTTGTGATGATGCAAGAATGCATGTGATGCTTGGTTTAAGCATGGGTAAAGGAAATTGTTGTTGATTTAAATGATGTTATATGCATGTGGATTTAAAAGTGCATTGATGCTTAAATAGGCATGTATTTAAAGAAAGGCATGAGTTTGCAAATGGCAATGTAATGGTTTATGAAATGCATTGATGAATGTTGTTCTAGCGAACCTCACTAAGCTTTATGGTTACGCTCATTTGTTTCATCAATGCAGAGAATTGAGCATTTCAAGGCAGCCCAAAAACAAGGGGATTCCAAGAGTTTTGACTAAGCGATGTATGTGGTTCACCTTTAGTGTAATAAGTGGCAATGGGTGGGAATTCCTTCTTTCTGGATTTGTTGGTGATGTTTGTTATTTTAAGCATGTTTGGTTTCCGATTTTGGACTTGTAATCGGCCTCTAATTGGTTCCATGGTTTGCTTATGGTGTTTTGCCTATGCTTTAGCTTGGTTTCTTAAGCATGCTTGAATAGCTAACATGTCATCATGGTTTAATGTGGTTGATGAGTATGATTTATTGTTTGATGGTGTTTACTTGTCTATTATGTATATTATAACTTGTATGCATGATTTAAGCTTGTTTGAATATGATTAAACATGTTTAAATGCCTTTGGAACGTGTTTTTCTGGTATGCGTATCGATACACGGGGAAGTGTATCGATACACTAAGGCCAAATCCAAGCTTTTCAGTATAGGGTATCGGTACGAATTGCCTACATATCGATACGCGGGGAAGTGTATCGATATGCCCTTCCTATCTTTTGCTACTACCTTCTCGCGCATCGATACAGGCTCAGGTGTATCAATACGGGTAGTTAAAATTCAGTTAAAAGTATCTTCTAAATTCTTGAAATGTTACGTTTTGGTCCTGTAATGTTATTTGATCAATTGGATGAGTTTGGATGATCGGTTTGAGCTGAATTTTGACGTGATGCCATGTTACATGACTAATTAAGGATCAGTAACTTTAAAATCTGAAAAGTTCCTTTATTTTCTGTGATTTGCAAAATGGTTCCTAAAAGTCATAATCATGCAATTGAACCCCTAATTGAACTTCGATCGCTGTGCCATTTCTTTCTAATGGTCTTGCTGAACACATAGGTTAATTTATTGCATCTAGAGAAGATAAAAAGAAAAAAGGGTCGTTAAATCAAGGTTGACTTTAACGAGTTAACTTTGGTTTTTCCCGTGTAATCTTCTTAGTTCGAGTCAGGCGTCTAGGCCGGGCTACGGGGGTTACATTAGTGGAAAGCATCGACGGAATCATGATTTTCTGCTCTACAAATCTTACTCTGGTTCTCCAACTCTATAGTCTACTGTGATGGGTGGCAAGGTGGGCGGCGACAGCTGTTGTCTCTGTCTGGAACTGCGTTAGTACAACTCCTTGGTTCGCTGCCTCTGCATCACATCCTCAGCTTCTCTTTCCCTCTGTCATCCTCTAGTACCTAAAACCAAAAGTACACTAAAACAATACCTTTTCTTTACCAAACAAAGAATAATCTAGAAAAACATGGCGAAGTAAAGAAATATTGTAAAATGCAATGCATGGTCCTAATTATGCCTAAAATGTACTCGAAAACAACAATAATTTGAGATGCAACGTGCATGAAATATAGGACTTGTGGACACTTTATAATACGCTAAGGGAGCGTACCGATACACTTTTTAACAAAACTTAACTTTGGATTCTAGTGAGCAAAATCCGTATCGAGAAGGCTAACTGTACCGATACACCCCTTAAATCGTACCGATACGCCCTTTAAGCGTATCGATATGCCCTGTTTTTCAGTCACAACAGCTCTTTCTTCTTTGAGATAGGTACCGATACGCCCACGAGTCGTACCGATACAGTAGGTTGTTGAGCATCATTTATTGCGTGAAATTGCAGCCCAACAGCTCTATTGATGATCTCAACCACCCAAACGACTAGAAATCAATGCAAGGGTATAAAAACAAGTCTCAAATGCTACAACAACAACAACTATTAAACCTACAAGCAACATCAAAGCAGCTAAATCCAAACCTTGATCATTTTAGAGTCAAATTTTTGTACCCAATTCCTTTATGATTTTCATTGTAATTTTTATTGTGAGTTTGGGGAGTGTTCCATTGCAATCGGGTAAACATTATCCTTAGAGAAGCATTTGTAAAGTTTACCAAAATCTCTTCTTTGTAAAAGTGAGTGGATTAAGCTTTGGGTAGAAAGCTTAATCAAAATTGTAAGGTTTCTTCCTCATCCAAGAAAAAGGGAAGAATCAATTAGTGGATTGGTTGAAAATATTTAGTGGGAGCTAAGGTAGTGGATGTAGAGTTCATTAGAGAACTTGAACCACTCTAATTGCCTTGTGTCCAAAATTTTATTCTTCCAATTTCCACCCTTAAAATTTTTATCGCCAATTCACCACCTCTTGGCCATTTGCAATTGTTTGATCAACTCAATAGATGTGATCGCATGTACCTTTACTTTGTAATCCTTGTCATTACTTTCTTTGATTGATTCTGGTTTTACTCATTCATATATTTTGTGTGAACATGCACAAGCGCTTGATTTACCTGTTGAGTTGTTAGATGTTGTTATACGCGTAACCAGTTATTTTCGTGAGATGGTTGTTACGAGGAAGTTGTATAGAAGATGTCCTTTGTCTGTTCAAGGTCATGTGTTTGAAGTTGATCTTATGGAGTTGCCTTTCTATGATTTTGATGTAATTCTTGGTATGAATTGGTTATCCGAGCATCAAGTTGTGGTTGATTTTGAGACCAAGCAAGTTTCGTTGAAACTAGCCGATGATTACAAGGTTGTAATGGTAGGCGAGAATGTGAAATTCTTGTCTAATGTGTTTGGGATGTGAAGCTTTTCTGGCTTATGTTATGAATCCAGGTACGAAAGAGGTACGGGTACAGGACATACGTACATTATGTGAGTTTTCGAGTGTATTTTTCGAAGAGTTATATGGTTTGTGTAACACCATGGTTTTGGGCCTAGATGTTTTAGACATCGGACCGGTCGGAAACTATTCGAATCGCGTAAGGTGGTTTAAGGAAATCAATAATCAGAAAAGGATAAAAATGTGGTAAAATTTTCTAAAATCCTCTAAAAATATGTTTAAGAGGTTGGTCAAATCAATTTAAAAAAAAGTTCGGAAGTGGTACATTTTTTGTAGTGACCAAATTGTAAAGTTTCAAAACTGTGGAAAATGCAATTTTTAAAGGAGAAGCCAAAATCTTAGAATCATTAGGGAGCTTTATGGTAATTTAGCCTTTCCTTAATATGAAATGTGTTTAAAATGGTTTTAATTAAATATTTTTTAATTGGCTTTTATTTTATTTAATTAATTAGGTAGTTAATTAGTGAGATTTCATCACGTAACTACCTTTCTCTTTTTATTTTCGGCCAAACACGATTTTGACTCATTTTCTCCAGAATTCTTTTCTCTCAAACACTCTCTCAATATTTCCTAAACAATTTTCAAGAATTCTTTCAAGTTCTTCAAGATTTTGCTAAGGAAAACTTGTCATTCATTAAGGAAAGCAAGGATTGGAGGTAAATCCCATTCTCAACCTCTAATCAAGGTTTTTTATTGAAATTCCCAAGATCTTTGGCTTCTAATTAATGTTTTGGTTGAGTTATCATTATAGATTTGATTTGAGATCAAAATCTTGTAAAAATATGATTAAAATCTTGATTATCGGATTTGTTCTGTTAAGAACTATTTTGGTTTGATTTTAATTGAGTTTTAAGTTGGTTATTAAGTTGAAATGAGGTTTTGATAACATAGATCCCGAAATTCTTGAGATCCTTGAGTTTCTTGATAGTTTTAAGTGAGTTTTTGAGGTGAAATGGTGGAATCATGCTTGCTGGAGGTATAAGGATGGGTTTAGGTTGTTTTTAGATGTTTTTTATGTTTATAAATGGTTGAAAGTGATGTATGTTTGCTGCACTTTGGGTGAGCAACGAGTTTATATTTAGTTTTTGGGGTTGAAATGCATTTTAATGCATTTGGATCTCTGTTTGATGATGTGAAAACAGGGGATCTTCATCCAGGAGCAAACAAGTTGATTTTGGAGACTCCAGAAGGATGATTTTCGCGTCGGCAAACGAGGTTTCGTGTATCGGTGAGTGGAAATGGATTTTCCAACTTCGTAACGCTTTGAGCGTGGTCTTGGGATCTTAGTGTAAGTTTGAAACACTCAGCTAAGCTCAAGAGTAAGTGGTTCGAAAGTCTCTCTCGGAAATATGATATGTTTTGTTGAAAATGCACTTGAGTTGATTGTGATTTAATTATTGTTTTAAAGCATGTTTTAGAGCATTTAGGTTGCAGGTTTTAATGCAATTTTGTTAAGGATGCACATGGTAAGTGATACTTGGATTTATGTAATCTGTACATATGATTTTAAGCATGTTTATGCTTGTGGAAATGGCATTATGTTTATGCTTGTAAAATAGTTGAATATTGTTATTAAATGATTATATTGGCAAGTGATGAAAATGGTTTTTGCTTACTTTAATCGGATATAGTTAGTCGGCTATAGGATTGGGTACACCGTGAATAAAGTCGTCGTGGATGTCGAGGGATTGTGATTGTATCAAATACTCCATCGAAGTACCCTAACGATTGAGGCTAAGATCACAATGGTGATTGGTTTAATCTCGTGTGTGAGTCTTGTGTTATGTGTTCCGTACTCTCGTTAATGGAATTATACAACTACCAGTGAGTGGTGTTGAGGGCTTGTGATTGTACCGTTATAATCCACCACGGGTGTCACCACAATAGAGGGTTGATCTCATGTGTGAGCCTTGTGTAGTCTGGTAGTGTGTATTAAGCGTGTGGGACAATGCTTGTAATCTACGTATTCGATTGTGTCATTTGTATGGTTTTGGTATCATTGAGAATGGATCACTTGCAAGCCAATATAATGTTGTTGATTAATGATTTAAGCATGAGATGCTTGTGGTTTATGCTAGAATGCATGAGATGCTTGGTTTAAGCATGAGCAAAAGATTATTTTTTGTTTTTATTATGATGTTAAGAGCATGTGATTTGAAAAGTGCATTGATGCTTAGAAGAGCATGTTTTTAGAAAGGGCATGAGTTTGCAAGTAATGATGCAATGGTTTTATGAAATGCATTGATGAGTGTTGATTTTAGCGAACCTCACTAAGCTTTATGCTTACGCTCATTTGTTTCATCAATGCAAAAAATTGAGCATTTGAGGTAGCCTATAGACTCAATGCTTGGTTTCATTTTGAACCTCACTAAGCAAAGTATGTAGTTTCATTTTGATGTAATAAGAGGCAATGGGAGAGATTTCAACTCTTGTTATTATTTGGTGATGTTAAACACCTTAAGCATGTTTGGTTTGCTTGTTTTGGTTTGTAAATGGCCTTTGAGGTTTAATTTGTGCTTGAATGTGGCTTTTAGCTTTTGTATGGTTTTGAAGACTAGGAAACATGCCTATAGACTCAATGCTTGTACGAAAGATGCTATGATTTAGCTTGTGCTTCATGTTAATGGTCTTCGATATGTTTACATGTTGTATGTGTGATGAGACATGTTTTGGAATGATTCTGGAGGTGATTGTTTGAGTAAAACTAGTATTTGGAGAAGTTGCAGGGCAAGGTGTTTCAGAACGCCCTTAACTGTTTCAGAACGGTGGCCTAGAATGGTCATGGGGTTCCGGAACGGGTAAGAACGTTCCGAAACATTTTGCTATTGGAAAGCATGATTTCGAAACGGATTTCGGAACACACCCGCGTATCGAAACGATCAACCTGGTTTCGAAATGACCTTTCCGATACAGGGTCTTCTGTTGTGAAACACCTGACCGTTGGAATTGAATTTGAATAGTTTCAGGTTCTGTTTTCTTACGTTTTGGTCCCTGAATGTTGGATGTCTAAATTAAATGAGTTTGGATGATCTATTAAGAATGCAACTTGACATGCTGTCATGTAATATGATTAATTTTGGATTGGTAACTTGAAAACCTGTTTAGTCCTTATAATTCTAGAAATTTACATTTTAGTCCCTATAATAGGGTTGTATGCAATTAGACCCCTATTTGAGTTCTGCTCTCTGTGTCGCTTCCGCTAAACCAATTTGCTAATCATATAGGATAATAATGTTCATCTAGAAAAGATAAAAAGAAAAAAAGGTCATTAATCGAGGTTGACTTTTACGAGTTGACTTTGATTTTTCCCGTGTAATCTTCTCAGTTCAGGTTGGGCGTCTAGGTCGGGCTAATGGGGTTACATTTGTTGGTATTAGAGCCATGTTACGAAAGAATAGGGGATGTTGGTATGTGAAATTGGTATGTATTGATGTGTGTTGATTGAAAAGCATGATTTTGGTTGAATATCGGAACCTATGCTATGCTTGATTTATGTGAATCGCGTATGAGATGAATATGATTGTATGTTGACGATGTGATGTTGGTATGTGCTGATTTTGGATGATGTAAAGCAAGATGAGCATGATATGTTATTGTATGCTATGTTACGTTTGAGGGAAATCGGGGTGTCCATTGCCTTATTACACTGATTGAATGTTTTTGTGAACTTGGATCCTTGCTTGAGGCTGACCTAAATGGTTTGTTTTGTTTATTTGATATGCCTTGGTAAAATAGCACTATGGGTCCGAGGAGAGAGCTAAGGTCGAACACGATTATGCCTGCGGCTGAGCAGGGCGACCAGGGTGAGCAAGGGGCTGATGTCCCTCCCGGTGGAAATTTACCCCATCCGCCACCACCTGGAGTGGGGGAGCAGGAGCAGCAACACGAACATGTTGGTCCAGGTTTTGGTGATCTAACGCTGTTGGTTCAGGCAATCAACGGGGCATTCCAGGCTGTAGTAGCCGGAGCGCATGTACAGGCCCCTACAGTTGGGCAGACGAGCTTAACTTTGGAGAGGTTGAGGAGCCTAGGAGCTGATGAGTTCTTTGGTATGTCTCCTAAGGCGTCAGAAGCTTGGTTAGCGAGCATGGTCCCTATTATGGATCAAATGGGACGCAATGATGTGCACACGATGGGATGCGCAGTTTCTTTGCTACAAGGCGATGCCTATAGCTGGTGGACGACTACCACTGCCGGTATGGAACCCAATGAAGCAGATTGGGAGTATTTCAATGGTGCCTTCAAAAGGAAGTATATGAGGGTGAGATACTTGGATGAGAAGAAACACGAGTTTATGTCGCTAGTTCAGGGCAACCTTTCTGTGGTTGAGTACGATGTCCAGTTCGTATGTTTGAGCCAGTATGCCCCTGAGCTGATACCTAGTGAGAGGCATCGTTGCGATCGCTTTCGGTATGGGCTGGTACAGGAAGTCAAGACATATATATTGGTTGTGGATTACACCTATTTCGATGTGCTGGTGAGTTGAGCCAAGGATATTGAATGGAATCTGGGTTTGGCATCCAGAGGAGTTGGTTTTAACTCTAGAAAGAGAACAGCTGAGTCTAGTTCCGAAGGTGGACGGAATAAGAGGGGACGAGATAAGAGATATCAGCCTGCTAGGTGAGGCAATTTTGGGCATGGTGCACCAGTTTAGGGAGATTATCCTCGAGCGGCTAGAGAGGTTCAGGCTCATGTTGTGGTGACAAGGAATTCGTGCTGGAATTGTGGTTCAGCGGACCACATGAGGCGAGAGTGTCCTTCGTTGGCTGGTGGAGGCCAAGAACGTGCACCTGCTGTGGCTGCACCTCAGAGAGGCTGTGGGCACGGCCGAGGGAACTTTCAAAGAAGAGACGAGGGTCAGCGAGGCATTGCACATGTGGTAGCAGTTCGGCCTGAGGGAGGCGGTCCTATGAGGGTCTATGCTCAGCGCGAGGAGCGCAATGATGCCGATGTTATCGCATGTACCTTTGTTTTTCAGTCTTTATCATTGCTGGCTTTGATTGATTCTAGATCTACACATTCTTATATCTTGAGTGAGCATGCGCATTTTCTTGATATACTTGTTGAGTTTCTCGAAGTAGGAATGCAAGTGACTAGTTCTTTTGGTGAGACTGTAGTCACTAGGAGGTTGTATAGGAGATGTCCTTTGTCTGTGCAAAGTCATGTTTTTCTTGTGGATTTGATGGAGTTACCCTTCTACGGTTTCGATGTGATCCTTGGTATGGATTGGTTGACGGAGCATAGAGCGGTGGTTGACTTTGATGTCAAGCGAGTCACCTTAAATCTTGCCAATTGTTATGAAGTGGTGATAGTAGGAAAGAATGTGAAATTCTTGTTGAATGTGTTTCAGCTTTGGAAGCAAGTCGTATGTTGAGGTTGGATGTGAGGCTTACATTGCCTATGTGATGAATCCTGGCACGAAAGATGTGCGTGTCCAGGACATTAGAACCATTTGCGATTTTTTGGGTGTCTTTCCGGAAGAATTGACTGGGTTGTAACCAAACAGAGAAGTTGAGTTTGGTATCGAGTTGAACGATAATACAACTCCGGTGTCCATTGCTCCTTATCGCGTGGCACCTAAAGAGCTGAAGGAGTTAAAACCGCAACTTCATGAGTTGCTGGATCGAGGGTTCATCCGGCCGAGTGTGTCACCTTGGGGTGCACCGGTCTTGTTTGTAAAGATGAAATATGGGACAATGCAGATGTGCATAGATTATCGGAAACTAAACAAGTTGACGATCAAGAAAAACTATTTCTTGCCTAGGATTGATGATCTCTTTGATCAATTTCGGGGATCATCGATGTTTTCTAAGATAGACTTGAGGTCAGGGTATTATTAGCTAAAGGTGAAGGATGTAGATGTACCTAAGACAACTTTTCGAACAAGGTACGTACATTACGAGTTCTTAGTGATGCCGTTTGGTTTGACCAACGCACCTGTTGCTTTCATGGATATGATGAATCGTGTGTTCCATGAGTTCTTGGATCAGTCTTTGGTGGTGTTCATTGATGATATCATTGTGTATTCGCGTACCGAGGAGGATCATGATAGACATTTGAGAATCGTTTTGTAAGCGTTGTTGGAGAACCAGTTGTATGCCAAACTAAGTAAGTGTGCATTTTAGCTTAAGAAGGTGGTCTTCCTAGGGCATGTTGTCTCAGCTGAGGGTATTCGTGTTGACCCGCACAAAGTAGAGGTTGTGATGAGTTGGAAGGTACCTGGGGCAGTGATAGAGGAAAGAATTTTCCTTGGTTTAGCCGGGTATTACCGTAGGTTTGTCGAGGGTTTCTCGAAGATTGTTGCACCATTGACTAAGTTGTTGCAAAAGAATGTTTGCTTTGACTTGACAGATGCGAGGCAACAAGCTTTTGAGAAGCTGAAGGAAGCTTTGACGCAAGCTCCTGTCATGATTCAACCTGAGTCTGGTAAGGAGTTTATGGTCTATAGTGATGTGTCCATTGTTGGTTTAGGTTGCGTGTTGATGCGGGAAGGTAAGGTGGTAGCCTATGCATTTAGACAGTTGAAGGTGCATGAGCGTAACTACCCTACTCATGATCTTGAGCTTGCGGCTGTTGTGTTTACTTTGAAGATCTGGAAGCATTACCTGTATGGTGAGAAGTGTGTTGTGTTCACGGATCATTAGATCTTGAAGTATCTCATGTCTAAGAAGGAGTTGAATCTTAGGCAACGTCATTGGGTGGAGATGTTTAAGGATTAAGATCTAACGATCGAGTATCACTCGGGCAAGGCCAATGTTATGGCCGATGCTTTGAGCAAGAAAGTGGTCGTGGAGTTGAGGGTGATGTTTGCTCGCTTGAGCATATCGCATGATGGTGGTCTTATTTATGAATTGCAAGTGAAACAATCTCTGATTCAGTCAATCAAGGATAAGCAATTGCTTGATGATTCTCTTGTTTTGCATGTTCAGGACATTGCGGAGGGTAAGCCTTCGAATTTCAGTTTTTAGTGATGACGGTGTTTTGTGCTTTGGAAGTCGAATAGTGGTGCCGGATGATGTTGAGTTGAGGCGCAGTATTCTAACTGAATCTCATAGTAGTCTTTTTGCTATGCACCCTGGTAGTACAAAGATGTATCGTGATTTGAAGGATGAGTACTACTGGGTGGGGTTGAAAAAGGATGTTGCTGAGTTCGTTAGTAAGTGCATGGTGTGTCAGCGAGTGAAAGCTGAACATCAGGTTCCTTATGGGTTGTTGCAGCCTTTGAGAATCCCAGAATATAGAAGTGGGAGAGGATTACCTTGGATTTGTGTATGGGTTGCCGTTGTCACCGTCAAAGAAGAACTCGGTTTGGGTGATTGTTGATCGGCTCACAAAGTGTGCACATTTCATGCCTGTGCATACTACGTATACCGTGGACAAGTTGGCTGGGTTGTACATTGTTGAGATTGTACGGTTGCACGGTGTGCCAAAGTCCATTGTGTCAGATAGGGATCTGAGGTTTACAGCGCGATTTTGGGAATGTTTGCATCAAGCCTTGGGTACACGGTTGAATTTTAGTACATCCTATCATCCTTAGACGGATGGACAGTCGGAATGTGTGATCCAGGTGCTTGAGGACATGTTGAGAAGTTATGTGATAGATATTCAGGGTTCTTTGGAGAAGCACTTGCCGTTGGTTGAGTTTGTGAATAAAAATAGTTATTAGACAAGTATTGAAATGGCTCCATACGAGGCTTTGTATGGGAGAAGATGTAGAACCCCTCTTTGTTGGACCGAAGCTGGGAAAAAAGTTGATTTCATTGCCAACTATGTTAAAGGGAACCAACGAGAAGGTGTATCTCATTTGTGAGCGTTTGAAGGCAGCATCGCATCGGCAAAAGTCTTACGTGGATCTGAAGCGTAAAGAGATTGAGTTTGCGGTTGGCGAACGTGTGTTTTTTAAAGTGTCGCCTTGGAAGAAGGTGATAAGATTTGGGTGTAAGGGTAAGCTTAGCCCTAGGTTCATTGGACCTTACGAGGTTGTGGAGCGTATTGGTCCTGTGGCATATCGGTTAAGATTGCCTTCGGAGCCGAAAAAGATACATGATGTGTTTCATGTCTCGATGTTACGGAGCTATAAATCGGATCATTCGCATGTGATGCATGTTGAGGAGATAGAGTTGAATCCAGATCTGTCATATGATGAGGGACCAGTGAGAGTTCTGGATGTGAGCAGCAAGGTTCTTCGTGGCAAGACGATAGAGCTTGTGAAGGTGTTGTGGCGACATCAAGGAGTTGAGGAGGCCACGTGGGATAGCAAGACGTACATGCTGAAGCAGTTTCCGCACCTTTTTCCTTAGGTAAAATTTTGAGGATGAAATTTCCTAAGTGGGGGAGAGTTGTAACGCCTTGGTTTTGGGCCTAGATGTTTTAGATATCGGACGAACCGGTCAGAAACGGTTCGAATTGCGTAAGGTGATTTAAGGAAATCAAGGATCGGGATAGGATAAAAATGTGGTAAAATTTCTAAAATACTCTAAAAATATGTTTAAGAGGTTGGTCAAATCAATTTTACAAAAAAAAAGTTTGGAAGTGGTACATTTTGGGTAGTGACCAAATTGTAAAGTTTCAAAACTATGGAAAATGCAATTTTTGAAGGAGAAGCCAAAATCTTAGAATCTTTAGGGAGGTTTATGGCAATTTAGCCTTTTCTTAATATGACATGTGTTTAAAATGGTTTTAATTAAATAGTTTTTAATTGGCTTTTATTTTATTTAATTAATTAGGTAGTTAATTAGTGAGATTTCATCACGTAACTACCTTTCTCTTCTCATTTTCAGCCAAACACAATTTTAACTCATTTTCTCCAGAATTCTTTTCTCCCAAACACTCTCTCAATATTTCCTAAACAATTTTCAAGAATCCTTTCAAGCTCTTCAAGATTTTGCTAAGGAAAACTTGTCATTCATTAAGAAAAGCAAGGATTGGAGGTAAATCTCGTTCCCAACCTCTAATCAAGGTTCTTTATTGAAATTTCCAAGATATTTATCTTCTAATTAATGTTTTTGGTTGAGTTTTCATTATAGTTTTGATTTGAGATCAAAATCTTTTTAAAATATGATTAAATTATTGATTCTTGGATTTGTTTTGTTAATCTCTGTTTTGGTTTGATTTTAATTGATTTTTAAGTTGTTTATTATGTTGAAATGAGGTTTTGATAACATAAATCCCGAAATCCTTGAGATCCTAGAGTTTCTTGATAGTTTTAAGTGAGTTTTTGTGGTGAAAGGGTGGAATCATGCTTTGTTGGAGGTATAGGGATGGGTTTAGGTTGTTTTTAGATGTGTTTTTATGTTTATAAATGGTTGAAAGTGATGTATGTTGGCTAGGCATTGTTTAGGCAGCAATCGATTGAGTTTTCGGTTGTTTCGGATGGGTAAATTGGTGTAGTTTGGGTGAGCAACAAGTTTATATTTAGGTTCTAGGGTTGGAATGCATTTGGTTCTCTATTTTGATGATGTGAAAACAAGGGATCTTGATCCGAGAGCAAACGAGGTGATTTTAGAGGCTCCTAAAGGATGATTTTCGCGTCGGCAAACGAGGTTTCGTGTATCGGTGAGTGGAAATGGATTTTCCAGCTTTGTAATGCTTTGAGTGTGGTTTTGGGAGCTTAGTGTAAGTTTGAAACACTTAGGTAAGCTCGAGAGTAAGTGGTTCGAAAGTCTCACTCGGAAATATGCTTTGTTTTGTTGAAAATGCACTTGAGTTGATTGTGATTTAATTATTGTTTTAGAGCATTGAGGTTGCTGGTTTTAATGCCATTTTGTCGAGGATGCACATGGTAATTGATCCTTGGATTTATGTAATTTGTATATATGATATTAAGCATGTTTATGCTTGTGGAAATGGCATTATGTTTATGCTTGTAAAACAGTGGAATATTGTTATTAAATGATTATATTTGTAAGTGATGAAATTGGTTTTTGGTTACTTTAATCGGATATAGTTAGTAGGCTATAAGATTGGGTGCACCGTGAATAAAGTCGCCTTAGATGTCGAGGGGTTGTGATTCTACCGAATACTCCATCCAAGTACCCTGACGATTGAGGTTAAGATCACAACGGTGGATGTTAATCCCGTGTTTGAGTCTTGTGTTATGTGTCCCTTACTCTCGTTAGTGGAATTATACAACTACCGATGAGTGGTGTTGATGGGTTGTGATTGTACCGTTAAACTCCACCACGGGTGTCACAACGATGGATGGTTGCACTCGTGTGTGAGCCTTGTGTAGTCTAGTAGTGTGTATGAAGCGTGTGGGACAACGCTTGTAATCCGCGTATCCAATTGTGTCATTTGTGTGGTTTTGGTATCATTGAGAATGGATCACTTGCAAGCCAATATAATGTTGTTGATTAATGATTTATGCATGAGATGCTTGTGGTTCATGCTAGAATGCATGAGATGCTTGTGGTTTATGCTAGAATGCATGAGATGCTTGGTTTAAGCATGAGCAAAAGATTATATGTTGTTTTTATTATGATTTTAAGAGCATATGATTTGAAAACTGCATTGATGCTTAGAAGAACATGTTTTTAGGAAGGACATGAGTTTGCAAATAATGATGCAATGGTTTTATGAAATGCATTGACGGGTGTTGATTTTAGCGAACCTCACTAAGCTTTATGCTTACACTCATTTGTTTCATTTATGCAAAAAAATTGAGCATTTGAGGCATCCCGATAGCAAGTGGAATCCAAGCTTGTAATTAAGCAAAGTATGTCGTTTCATTTTGATGTAATAAGAGGCAATGGGAGGGATTTCTACTCTTGTTAATATTATGGTGATGTCAAACACCTTAAGAATGTTTGGTTTGCTTGTTTTTGTCTATAAATGGCCTTTGAGGTTTAATTTGTGCTTGAATGTGGCTTTTAGCTTTTCTATTGTTTTGAAGACTAGGAAGCATGCCTATAGACTCAATGCTTGCACGAAAGACGCTAAGTTTTAGCTTGTGCTTCACGTTAATGGTCTTCGGTATGTTTACATGTTGTATATGTGATGAGGCATGTTTTGGAATGATTCCTGAGGTGGTCGTTTGAGTAAAACCAGTATTTGGAGAAGTTCCAGGGCAAGGCGTTTCGGAACGCCCTTAACTATTTCGGAATGCTGGCCTGGAATGGTCATGGGGTTCCGGAACAAGTAAGAACATTCTGAAACATTTCGCTATTGGAAAGCATGGTTTTGAAACGGGTTTCAGAACACACCCGCGTATCGAAACGATCAACCTGGTTTCGAAACGACCGTTCCTATACAGGGTCTTCTGTTTTGAAACACCTAACCGTTGGAATTGTATTTGAATAGTTTCAAGGTTCTGTTTTCTTACATTTCTGTCCCTGAACGTTGGATGTCGAAATCAAATGAGTTTGGATGATCTGTTAAAGATGCAACTTGACATGCTGGCATGTAATATGATTAATTTTGGATTGGTAACTTGAAAACCTGTTTAGTCCTTATAATTCTAGAAATTTACATTTTAGTCCCTAAAATAGGGTTGTATGCAATTGGACCCCTATTTGAGTTCCGTTCACTGTGTCTCTTCTGCTAAACCAATTTGCTAATCATATAGGATAATAATGTGCATCAAGAAAAGAAAAAAAAGGTTGTTAATCGAGGTTGACTTTTACGAGTTGACTTTGATTTTCCCCGTGTAATCTTCTCAGTTCGGGTCGGGCGTCTAGGTCGGTTGAAGGGGGTTACAGTTTGCCATCGAACATAGAGGTTGAGTTTGGCATTGAGTTGTATGAAAACATGGGTCTAGTGTCTATTACTCCCTATTGAATGGCTCCTAAAGAGTTGAAGAAGTTGAAGATGAAACTTCAAGAGTTGCTTGATCGAGGATTCATTAGACCTAGTGTTTCACCTTGGGGTGCATCGGTTTTGTTTGTGAAGAAGAAAGATGGCACGATGCGTATGTGTATAGATTATCAGCAATCGAACAAGTTGACGATTAAGATTAAGTATCCATTGCCAAGGATTGATGATTTTTTTTTTCAGTTTCGAGGTGCTTCTGTGTTTTCCAAGTTTGATTTGAGATCCATATATTATCAGTTGAAGGTAAAGGATATAGATGTCCCGAGGCATGCGTTTCGCTCGAGGTATGAGCATTACGAGTTTTTGGTGATGTCGTTTGGTTTGACTAATGCCCCTGATGCGTTTATGGACATGATTAATTGGGTTATTTCATGAGTTTTTAGACCAAGTTGTGGTTGTGTTTATCGATGACATTCTCGTGTATTCACGTACTGAGAAAGATCACGATCGACAATTGTCGATTGTGTTGCAAGCGTTATTGAACAATTAGTTGTATGCCAAGTTGAGCAAATGCGAGTTTCGGCTTAAAGAGGTCGTATTCCTTGGATATATGGTGTCGAATGAAGGGATTCATGTCGATCCCCAAAAGGTTGAGGCAGTGATGAATTGGAAGTCACCTAAGTCAGTCCATGAGATGCGTAATTTCCTTGGGTTGGCGGGCTACGATCATAGGTTTGTGGATGGTTTTTCAAGAATTGTTGCTCTTTTGACAAAGTTGTTACAAAAGGATGTTAAGTTTGAATGGACGGAGGTTAGGCAACAAGATTTTGAGAAGTTAAAGGAAGTGTTGATGCAAGCTCCTATCCTGATTCAACCCTAATCGGGTAAAGAGTTTGTTGTTTATAGTGATGTGTCCTATGTTGGGCTGGGATGTGTCTTGATGCAGGAGGGTAGGGTGGTGGCTTATGCCTCTCAGCAGTTGAAAGTGTATAAGCGTAATTACCCTACACATGATATCTAGTTAGCTGCAGTGGTGTTTGCCTTGAAAATTTGGAGGCATTACCTTTTATGGTGAAAAGTGTACGATTTACACAGACCATAAAAGATTGAAGTACTTGATGTCACAAAAAGAGTTGAATCTTAGGCAACGAAGGTGGTTGGAGTTGCTTAAAGATTACGACTTGACGATTGAGTACCATCCGGGGTAGGATAATGTTGTAGCCAATGCCTTGAGTAGGAAGGTGGTTGCAGAGTTGGGGCGATGTTCACTCAGTTGAGTATATCGCGGGATGGTGGTTAGGTGGCTAAGTTACAAGTGAAACCTTCGTTGGTAGAGATGATTAAGGAGAAGCAGTTGCTGGATAATTCGTTGGTACCGCATGTGCAGGATAATGCAAAAGGAAATCCACCGGACTTTTGTTTCAATGATGATGGCGTTTTGTGTTTTAAGAGTCGAATAGTTGTGTTAGAGGATGTTTAGCTGAGGCGCATAGTAGTCCCTTTGGCATACATCCTAGTAGTACTAAGATGTATCGTGGGTTGAGGGATGAGTACTATTGGGTTGGTTTAAAGAAAGATGTGGCTGATTTTGTTAGTAAGTGCATGGTTTGTTAGCGTGTTAAAGTTGAGCATCAATTTCCCTCCGGTTTGTGGCAATCGTTGAGGATTCCAGAATTGAAATGGGAGAGAATCACCACGGATTTTGTTGTAGGTTTTCCTTTGACACCATCCAAGAAGAACTCCATTTGGGTGATTGTTGATCGTTTTACGAAGTGCACATTTCCTGGTGGTGCATACTACATATACATTGGACAAGTTAGCGTATTTTTCCATCTCTAAGATTGTGAGGTTACATGGGGAGCCTAGGTCCATTGTTTCAGATCGAGATCTGTGTTTCACGATGTGGTCCTAGAGTTTTTGCATCGAGCGTTGGGTACGCGGTTGAGTTTTAGTACTTCGTATCATCCGCAAATAGATGGCCAGTCTGAACGGGTTATCCAAGTGTTAGAGGATATGTTGAGGTGTTGCATCTTTGATTTCCAAAGTTCTTGGGAGAAATAGTTACCTTTGGTAGAGTTTGCTTACAATAATAGTTATCAAGCGAGCATTCAAATGGCACCTTACGAGGCTTTGTATGGAAGAACGTGTAGGACACCTCTATGTTGGGCAGAAATGGGGTAGAAGTTTGTCTCTTTGCCTAATGTGTTAAAGGGAACTACGAAAAAAGTGAAGCTTATTAGTGAGCGGTTGAAAGATGCTTCGAATCGGCCAAAGTCCTACATGGATTTGAGGCGTATGGAAGTTGAGTATGTCGTAGGTGATAAGGTGTTTTTGAAGGTTTCACCTTGGAAAAAGGTAATGAGGTTTGGATGAAAAGGTAAGTTGGATCAGAGATTTATTGGACCGTATGAAGTGCTTCAGCATGTTGGACATGTTGCTTATAAGTTAAGGTTGCCTCCTGGGTTAGAGAAGATACATGATGTTTTCCAATTATCCATGCTTCGGGGGTATAGCTCGGATTCGTCTCATGTTATGCATGTTGAGGAGATTGAGTTAAATCTAGATTTGTCTTATGATGACAAACATGTTGAGATCTTGGATTCGGGCAGCAAAGTTCTTCATGGAAAGACCATTGAGTTGGTCAAGGTCTTGAGGCGACATCGTGGTGCAGCGGAAGCCACGTGGGAAAGGAAGGATAACATGAAGAAGTAGTTTCCTTATCTTTTTCCATCAGGTTAATTTCGAGGACGAAATTTCTTAAGTGGGGGAGAGTTTTAACGCCCCTATTTTGGGCTTAGAAGTTAGCCGGGTTGGCTAGGAAATTCTTTAGAAACATTTCGAACAAGTTAGACTAGTTTCAGGAATAATTTGGAATAAATGGTTTTTGAATGAGATAAAGTATATGGGGAAATGATTAAAAATCATTGTTTTATAAATATATGATTTTGGTGAAATCAATTTTTGAAAATGAGTTTTGGAAGAAAGACATTTTTGTAACGCCCCGGTTTTGGGCTCAGAAGTTTTGGCGTTGACCGGTTTAGTCAAAGTGCTGATCGAATATATAAGAGGGAATTTAGGAAAACCTAGTTCGGGTTGCATTAAAAATATGGAAAAATATTCTAAAATCATCTTTTAATATATAAAAGTGAACTGTGAAATCAATTTTGGAAAATGAGGTTCGGAAGGTTGACATTTTGGCTAGTGACCAAAATGTAATTTTTGAAAGTTGCGGGACAGTTTTATAAAGGATTGAAACTTTGAATCTTTAAGGAGCTATTATTCCAAAAAGGATTTCTCCAGATTTTTCTAAGATATTTTAAGTCTAAAATCTGATTTTAAAGATTAAGAAAAGAGAGGGAAATCATTTTAACCAATTCTTAACTAATTTTTCTATTTTCTCTCAAATTCTCTTTTCTCTCATTTTCTCTCTACCCAAACAAGATTTCCTCAGATTTCTTTCTCTGATTTTGACATCTACATCTCTCATTTCAACTCTCATTTGATTCCTAATCATCTCATCATCAAAACCTCTCAATTTGCAAATTGTTTCATCAAGCATTTTGGCTCTAAAAGGGAGAAATTCAAGTTTGGAGGTAAGAACGTCCTTCTCCTCTAAACTATCAGTTCTTTACTGAAATTCCTAAGTTCTCAATCCTTGATTCATGTTTTATTAAAGGCTTTTCAATTGAGATCTTGATTTTTGGCTAAAATGCAAGATTTGGTGATTTTGGTGAAAATTTCGTGTGATCTGTTTAAGCAGGGTTTTGAGGTGTTAAAATGATGTTAAATGAATGCTAAAATGATTAGAAGTTGAGGTTTAATCAATGCAATCCCGGATAGGTTGAATTTCCTAAGTTTGGCTTGAGTTTTTGGTTGTTTTTGGAGTGTTTTTGGTGATCTGTTATACCTGGAGGTATAAGGACGTGGTTGTGATCTTTTTGCATGTTAGTTGATGTATAAAAATGGTTAGAAGTGATGGATCTTGGCTGGGTTAAGTTTTGGAAGTGTTTGGAGATGATTTCGGTTGTGTTTGGTAGCCAAATTGTTAGATTTGTGGTGAGCAGCGAGTTGTGTTGATGTTGCTGGTGTTTTAATGCATAAGGATGCATTAATGTTCTGTTTTTATGTGCTTGAAACAGGGGAGGTTGATCCTTGAGTTTTGGAGGTGTTTTCGGAAGGTTTCGGAAGCTTGGAAAGCTTGTTGGCTAGGCTTGTTTGGTAATCGGTGAGTGAAAATGGATTTTCAGCTTTTAAACCAAAGGTTGAAGGTTTTGGGAGCTTAGTTTAAGTCTAAACAACTTTGCTAAGCTCAAGTGTAAGTTTTCGGATTACTCTCTTTAAGTGGTGGCCATGTTTTGATGAAATGTGAAATGATGATTTTGCATGATTTGCTACTGTTTTGGAAAGCATGTTTGAGCATGTTAATTGCTGATGTTTTAGCATGATTTATGCTGATGTTTTAAGCCATGTGTTGAAGGTGTCTCTAGGTAAGAGTGCCTTGTTTTTATGCGTTGTTAAATGATGATTTAATGCTTTGAAATGCATGATGAAATGGCTTGATTTAAATGCTTTAAAACAGTGGATTACATGATGTATAAAGTGTGTATTGGCAAGTGATGGTTTGTAAAAGTGAAGGTCACTAAGGTGGTTAAAAGTCCTTGAGTGAGCCTTGTTATCTAAGATCATCAAGGTGGTTAAAAGTCCTTGGATGAATCTTGTTGCGGACACTAAGGTGGTTAAAAGTCCTTAGGTGCTCCTTTCCATGGTGGTTAAAAGTCCATGGGGCCAAGGTGTTTAAAAGTCCTTGGGGCCAAGGTGTTTAAAAGTCCTTGGGGTATTTCAAGCTACGGACACAAAGGTGGTTAAAAGTCCCTGTGTGGTCCATTCATGGTGTTTAAAAGTCCATGGACAAGGTGTTTAAAAGTCCTTGGGGTCCAAGGTGTTTAAAAGTCCTTGGGGAAAGTTGTTGAACTTGATTTCATAAATGAAATGTATCACTTGAGCCAATATGACATGTTTTGTACATGAGATGCATGATTTGATGTTTATGTTGAAGCATGAGATGCTAGTTTAAATGAAATGTGGAAGCATGTTATTGCTTGATTTAAAGTACGCTTTGAGCATGTGTAAAGGTTGTTTACAAGCATGAATTACAAATGGTTTTAAATGCATTATTGAATGGTTTATAAAGAGCGCTCCTCACTAAGCTTTGGCTTACGCTCTCTCGTTTTCTTGATTCAATAATGCAGAGCATTAGAGTGCATTGAGGGCAGCAAGAGGAGGCAAGCACACAAGTTCAAGTAAAGCTCAATGTATGGAAGGTTTTGTTAAACATTTTAGCTTTTGGTCGATTTGGCAATGGGGGACCAATGTATATGTTTTGGGAGGTGTTTAAGACTCCCTAAGTATGTTAAGTGTTGCTGTGGTTGTTGGTTTTTGGTTTGATCTCTTATATGCTTGGCTATGAAGGTTTCTGCATGAAAGGTAGCTTAAGTAGGAAGCATGTCATTTAAATTGGGGCTTTTCATGTGTGATGGTTATGAGTTGAATTGTTGATGCATTTATGATCCCTGCATGTTGTATATCTATGTGGTATGATTTGGTGATGTTAATCTGAGGTTTGAAGCATGAATGGTATGAATTTCAAGTCGATTTCAGACAGGGGTATCGGTACTCGGGCTCGCGTATCGATACGCCTGAGCCAAATATGCTCTTTTCTGCCCAGGCGTATCGGTACTGTTGTGGGGGTATCGATACTCATCTCGGTAAAGTTTGAATGCCGTATCGGTACAGGGGATATCGTATCGATACCGTTGCTCGAGTTTGGTTACTGCCTTCCCCGCGTATCGATACGCCATCAGGTGTATCGATACCTGACCGTTAAATTCAGTTAAAAGTATCTTTATATGTTTTGCTTTGTTTACGTTTTAGTCCTGAATCATGTTGTTCAATTGTATGAGCTTGGGATGTCCGTTTGAGCTGAAATTTGGCAGAGAGGCATGAAACCTGATTAATTTCAAGAGGGTAACTTCAATTTGGGCTAAGTCCTTTAATTTGTCAGAATTTACAATTTGGTCCCTAAAGTTGTAATTTGTTCAATTGGGTCCCAGTTTGATCTCTGATGTTTGTGATCTTTTGATACGTTGTCTGTATGGTCACACTTAAGGTTAATGTGCATCTAGATAAGATTAAAAAGAAAAAAAAGGGTCGTTAATCAAGGTTGACTTTCGGGTTGACTTTGGTTTTCCCCGTGTAATCTTCGTAGTTCGGGTCAACCGTCTAGACCGGGCTACGGGGGTTACATTTGGTGGTATCAGAGCTGAGTTCTCGAGTAATTGGGAATGTGTGAATGCATGATTGAAGCATGGTTTGGTTGGTATGCTTGTTGAGTGAAAGCATGTTCAGTGTTATGATATGATGATGTGTATGTGATGTATGTTGTGATGATGCATGATGAGGGTACCCATTGCCAAACAAAAGCTAAAGGGATGATGTTGTTTTTGAAAGAAATTGAGCTTGAATACTTGGAATTTGCTTACCTTGCTGGTCCTGACTTGTTTTATTTTGTATTGTTATGCATGGTAAAGTATGGCACCACGTAGAGAGTTAAGGAGTAGCGCGAGAGCTACGACCCCGGAAGGGAATGTGAATGATGAGCACACTGGTAGTGCTGTGATACCTCCTCCTCCACCTGGTGGTGGTGGTGCGGAGAGGGAAAGAGCTGGAGCTGGAGCTGAGGCAGCTGGTGCTAGAGCTGCAGGACCTGAAGCTCGTCAGGGGCAAGCGATACCTGACATGTCTGTGCTTGTACAAGCTATTGCGGGTGCGTTTCGAGCAGCAGTAGCTGGAGCTCAAGGAGCTGGGCATCAAGGAGATGCTGGTGCTAGACTACCCTTGGAACGTTTGCGCAGTCTTGGTGGGACTGAGTTTAGGGGTATGTCAGCTGAGAGGTCTGAAGCATGGTTAGAGAGTACTAAGCGTGTCTTGGGACAAATGAGTTGCACTGATGTGCAGAAGCTGGGATGTGTGGTGTCACTGCTGCAAGGTGATGCTTATACGTGGTGGACGACCACAATCTCTGGGATGGCTGATGCTGATGTTACTTGGACGTTCTTTCAGCATGCGTTCAAGAGGAGATATCTGGGAGTTAGATATCTGGATGAAAAGAAGCGTGAATTCATGTCTCTGACCCAAGGGAACATGAGTGTGGCTGAGTATGAGGTACAGTTTGTACGTCTTAGCCAGTATGCACCAGAGTCGGTACCTGATGAGCGCGAAAGGTGCGAAAGGTTCCGTTATGGTTTGGTGACGGAGGTTAAGACATATATGTTAGCTGCTGAGTACAATGATTTCGATGTGTTGGTTAGTCGATCGAAGGACATTGAGATGAACCTGAGTTTGTCTGCTAAGGGTGCTGGAGCTGGTTCTGGAAAGAGAGCTGCTGAGTATAGTTCCGGTGGACGGAACAAGAGAGGGCGTGATCAGAGGTTTCAGTCCTCGTCTAAGAGAGGTGGAGGTGCACCTGCTAGGGGTGGCAATGCTAGAGCTGACCCTAGTGCTTGTTGGATTTGCGGTTCACGTGGTCACTTGAAGCGTGACTGTCCTCGTGCTGGGAGGGAGGTGCAAGCTCCTGTGATAGCAGCTGGTTATGAGTGCTGGAGTTGTGGTTCAGCTGATCATCTGAGACGCGATTGTCCGAGGATGGCTGGTGGTCAAGAGCGTGCTCCTGTGGTTGCAGCACCGCAGAGAGGTCGTGGGCGCGGCCGTGGTAATTTTCAGAGACGAGAGGAAGGTGGGCGCGGTGTAGCTCATGTTGTGGCTATTCAACCTGAGGGTGGAGGCCAAGCGAGGGTGTATGCTCAGCGCGAAGGAAGGAATGATGCAGATGTGATTGCAGGTACCTTTACTTTGCAATCCTTGTCATTGCTTTCTTTGATTGATTCTGGATCTACGCATTCATACATTCTTCGTGAGCATGCTGAGTTGCTTGGTTTGCCTGTTGAGTTTTTGGATGTTGGTGTTAGAGTCACTAGTTCTTTTGGTGGAACTGTTGTGACTCGTAAGCTTTATAAAAGGTGTCCTTTGGTTGTTCAAGAGCATGTCTTTCTTGTTGATCTTATGGAGTTGCCCTTTTATGGTTTTGATGTGATCCTTGGTATGGATTGGCTTGCTGAGCATCGTGCTGTTGTGGATTGTGAGAATAAGCGGGTTTCGCTTAGGCTTGCGGATGATTATGAAGTGGTGGTGGTTGGTGAGAATGTGAAGTTTCTTGCCAATGTTGTTTCTACCTTGGAGGCGAGCAGGATGCTGAGGCAAGGTTGTGAAGCTTTTCTGGCTTTTGTGATGAATCCTAGTTCGAAGGAGCTGAGGGTGCAGGATATCAGGGTTGTGAAGGAGTTTCCTGATGTTTTTCCTGAGGAGTTGCCTGGTTTACCTCCTAATCGCGAGGTGGAGTTTGGTATTGAGCTGTATGAGAATACAACTCCTGTGTCCATTACTCCCTATAGAATGGCACCTAAGGAGCTGAAGGAGCTGAAGACGCAGTTGCAAGAGTTGCTTGATCGTGGTTTCATCCGGCCGAGTGTTTCGCCTTGGGGTGCTCCTGTCTTGTTTGTGAAGAAGAAAGATGGCACGATGAGGATGTGCATTGATTACCGTCAGCTGAACAAGTTGACTATCAAGAATCGGTATCCTTTGCCGAGGATTGATGATCTCTTTGATCAATTTCGGGGAGCTGCGGTGTTCTCTAAGATTGACTTGAGGTCAGGGTATTATCAGTTGAAGGTGAAGGATGTGGATGTGCCTAAGACAGCTTTCAGGACAAGGTATGGGCATTATGAGTTCCTTGTGATGCCGTTTGGTTTGACAAATGCTCCTGCTGCTTTCATGGACATGATGAATCGTGTTTTTCATGAATACCTGGACAAGTTTGTTGTGGTGTTCATTGATGATATCCTTGTGTACTCGCGTACTGAGGAAGAGCACGAAGAGCATTTGAGGGTTGTGTTGCAAGCTTTGTTGGAGAATCAGCTTTATGCTAAGTTGAGCAAGTGTGAGTTTTGGCTTAGAGAGGTTGTTTTTCTTGGTCATGTGGTCTCAGCTGAGGGGATTCGTGTTGATCCTCAGAAGATTGAAGCGGTGATGAACTGGAAAGTTCCTAAGTCTGTTCAGGAGGTTCGTAGTTTCCTTGGTTTGGCAGGATACTACCGAAGGTTTGTGGATGGTTTTTCCAAGATTGCTGCTCCTTTGACGAAGTTGCTGCAGAAAGATGTTAGGTATGAGTGGACAGAAGCGAGACAGCAAGCTTTTGAGAAGCTGAAGTTGGCTTTGACGCAAGCTCCTATCTTGATTCAGCCTGAATCAGGGAAAGAGTTTGTAGTCTATAGTGATGCATCCTATGTTGGTTTGGGGTGTGTGCTGATGCAAGAGGGTAAGGTTGTGGCTTATGCGTCGCGGCAGTTGAAGGTGCATGAGCGCAATTATCCTACGCATGATATTGAGCTGGCTGCAGTGGTTTTTGCTCTGAAGATCTGGAGGCATTATCTGTATGGTGAGAAGTGTACGGTGTACACGGATCACAAGAGTTTGAGGTATCTGATGTCTCAGAAGGAGTTGAATCTCAGGCAGCGACGTTGGTTGGAGTTGCTCAAGGATTATGATCTGACGATAGAGTATCATCCTGGAAAGGCCAATGTTGTTGCGGATGCCTTGAGTAGAAAGGTAGCTGTTGAGCTGAGAGCTATGTTTGCTAGCTTGAGTATATCGCAGGATGGTGGTCTTGTTGCTGAGTTGCAGGTGAAACCTTCGTTGGTTCAGTTGATCAAGGATAAGCAGTTGTTGGATGATTCCTTGGTGTCTCATGTTCAGGATATCGCGGAGGGTAGACCTTCGGATTTCTGTTTTAATGAGGATGGGGTGTTGTGTTTTGGTAATCGGATAGTAGTGCCTGCAGATGCTGAGTTGAGGCATGCTATTCTAGCTGAAGGTCATAGTAGTCCTTTTGCTATGCATCCTGGTAGTACAAAGATGTATCGCGATCTTCGTGATGAGTACTATTGGGTGGACTTGAAGAAGGATGTGGCAGAGTTCGTGAGCAAGTGTTTGGTGTGTCAGCGAGTTAAGGCTGAACATCAGGTTCCTTCTGGTTTGTTGCAACCGTTGAAAATCCCTGAATGGAAGTGGGAGAGGGTTACCATGGATTTTGTATCTGGTTTGCCTTTGTCTCCGTCGAAGAAGAATTCTGTTTGGGTGATTGTGGATCGCCTGACGAAGTGTGCACATTTCTTGCCTGTGCATACTACGTTTTCCTTGGATAAGCTGGCAGAGCTGTACGTTGCTGAGGTTGTGAGGTTGCATGGTGTGCCTAAGTCGATCGTGTCGGATAGGGATCCGAGGTTCACGTCGCGTTTTTGGCAGTGTTTGCATCAAGCTTTGGGTACA
Source organism: Hibiscus tridactylites (assembly GCA_958450335.1). Classification (NCBI taxonomy): domain Eukaryota; kingdom Viridiplantae; phylum Streptophyta; class Magnoliopsida; order Malvales; family Malvaceae; genus Hibiscus; species Hibiscus tridactylites. The sequence goes on from OY288270.1 coordinate 32,479,609, forward strand.
AGGTTGCATTTCAGTACATCCTATCATCCTCAGTCGGATGGCCAGTCTGAGCGAGTTATTCAGATTTTGGAGGATATGTTGAGATGTTGCGTGATAGAGTTCCAAGGTTCTTGGGAGAAGCATCTGCCTTTGGTTGAGTTCGCTTACAACAACAGTTTTCAGGCAAGTATACAGATGGCACCTTATGAGGCTCTGTATGGGAGGAAGTGTAGGACTCCTCTGTGTTGGGCTGAAACTGGTCAAAAGTTGGTCTCGATGCCTGCTTTGTTGAAAGGTACCACCGAGAAGGTGAAGCTCATTTGTGAGCGGTTGAAGGCTGCTTCTGATCGGCAGAAGTCTTACGCGGATTTGAAGCGTAGGGAGATAGAGTTTGCGGTGGGTGATCGCGTGTTCTTGAAGGTTTCGCCTTGGAAGAAGGTGATGAGGTTTGGGCGGAAGGGTAAGTTGAGCCCTAGATATATTGGACCGTATGAGGTTGTTGAGCGTGTTGGTCCTGTTGCGTATCGGTTGAGGTTACCTCAGGAGCTGGAGAAGATTCATGATGTGTTCCATGTTTCTATGCTCCGGAGGTATCGATCTGATCCTTCGCATGTGTTGCCTGTGGAGGAAGTGGAATTGAACCCGGATTTGACCTATGATGAGGAACCGGTGAAGATTCTGGATTCAGATAGCAAGGTTCTTCGTGGCAAGACCATTGAGTTGGTGAAGGTGCTGTGGAAGCATCGCGGTGTTGAGGAAGCCACGTGGGAGCGGAAGGAGGATATGCTGAAGCAGTTTCCTTATCTCTTTCCTTCAGGTAAATTTCGAGGACGAAATTTCTTAAGGGGGGGAGAGTTGTAACGCCCCGGTTTTGGGCTCAGAAGTTTTGGCGTTGACCGGTTTAGTCAAAGTGCTGATCGAATATATAAGAGGGAATTTAGGAAAACCTAGTTCGGGTTGCATTAAAAATATGGAAAAATATTCTAAAATCATCTTTTAATATATAAAAGTGAACTGTGAAATCAATTTTGGAAAATGAGGTTCGGAAGGTTGACATTTTGGCTAGTGACCAAAATGTAATTTTTGAAAGTTGCGGGACAGTTTTATAAAGGATTGAAACTTTGAATCTTTAAGGAGCTATTATTCCAAAAAGGATTTCTCCAGATTTTTCTAAGATATTTTAAGTCTAAAATCTGATTTTAAAGATTAAGAAAAGAGAGGGAAATCATTTTAACCAATTCTTAACTAATTTTTCTATTTTCTCTCAAATTCTCTTTTCTCTCATTTTCTCTCTACCCAAACAAGATTTCCTCAGATTTCTTTCTCTGATTTTGACATCTACATCTCTCATTTCAACTCTCATTTGATTCCTAATCATCTCATCATCAAAACCTCTCAATTTGCAAATTGTTTCATCAAGCATTTTGGCTCTAAAAGGGAGAAATTCAAGTTTGGAGGTAAGAACGTCCTTCTCCTCTAAACTATCAGTTCTTTACTGAAATTCCTAAGTTCTCAATCCTTGATTCATGTTTTATTAAAGGCTTTTCAATTGAGATCTTGATTTTTGGCTAAAATGCAAGATTTGGTGATTTTGGTGAAAATTTCGTGTGATCTGTTTAAGCAGGGTTTTGAGGTGTTAAAATGATGTTAAATGAATGCTAAAATGATTAGAAGTTGAGGTTTAATCAATGCAATCCCGGATAGGTTGAATTTCCTAAGTTTGGCTTGAGTTTTTGGTTGTTTTTGGAGTGTTTTTGGTGATCTGTTATACCTGGAGGTATAAGGACGTGGTTGTGATCTTTTTGCATGTTAGTTGATGTATAAAAATGGTTAGAAGTGATGGATCTTGGCTGGGTTAAGTTTTGGAAGTGTTTGGAGATGATTTCGGTTGTGTTTGGTAGCCAAATTGTTAGATTTGTGGTGAGCAGCGAGTTGTGTTGATGTTGCTGGTGTTTTAATGCATAAGGATGCATTAATGTTCTGTTTTTATGTGCTTGAAACAGGGGAGGTTGATCCTTGAGTTTTGGAGGTGTTTTCGGAAGGTTTCGGAAGCTTGGAAAGCTTGTTGGCTAGGCTTGTTTGGTAATCGGTGAGTGAAAATGGATTTTCAGCTTTTAAACCAAAGGTTGAAGGTTTTGGGAGCTTAGTTTAAGTCTAAACAACTTTGCTAAGCTCAAGTGTAAGTTTTCGGATTACTCTCTTTAAGTGGTGGCCATGTTTTGATGAAATGTGAAATGATGATTTTGCATGATTTGCTACTGTTTTGGAAAGCATGTTTGAGCATGTTAATTGCTGATGTTTTAGCATGATTTATGCTGATGTTTTAAGCCATGTGTTGAAGGTGTCTCTAGGTAAGAGTGCCTTGTTTTTATGCGTTGTTAAATGATGATTTAATGCTTTGAAATGCATGATGAAATGGCTTGATTTAAATGCTTTAAAACAGTGGATTACATGATGTATAAAGTGTGTATTGGCAAGTGATGGTTTGTAAAAGTGAAGGTCACTAAGGTGGTTAAAAGTCCTTGAGTGAGCCTTGTTATCTAAGATCATCAAGGTGGTTAAAAGTCCTTGGATGAATCTTGTTGCGGACACTAAGGTGGTTAAAAGTCCTTAGGTGCTCCTTTCCATGGTGGTTAAAAGTCCATGGGGCCAAGGTGTTTAAAAGTCCTTGGGGCCAAGGTGTTTAAAAGTCCTTGGGGTATTTCAAGCTACGGACACAAAGGTGGTTAAAAGTCCTTGTGTGGTCCATTCATGGTGTTTAAAAGTCCATGGCCAAGGTGTTTAAAAGTCCTTGGGGTCCAAGGTGTTTAAAAGTCCTTGGGGAAAGTTGTTGAACTTGATTTCATAAATGAAATGTATCACTTGAGCCAATATGACATGTTTTGTACATGAGATGCATGATTTGATGTTTATGTTGAAGCATGAGATGCTAGTTTAAATGAAATGTGGAAGCATGTTATTGCTTGATTTAAAGTACGCTTTGAGCATGTGTAAAGGTTGTTTACAAGCATGAATTACAAATGGTTTTAAATGCATTATTGAATGGTTTATAAAGAGCGCTCCTCACTAAGCTTTGGCTTACGCTCTCTCGTTTTCTTGATTCAATAATGCAGAGCATTAGAGTGCATTGAGGGCAGCAAGAGGAGGCAAGCACACAAGTTCAAGTAAAGCTCAATGTATGGAAGGTTTTGTTAAACATTTTAGCTTTTGGTCGATTTGGCAATGGGGGACCAATGTATATGTTTTGGGAGGTGTTTAAGACTCCCTAAGTATGTTAAGTGTTGCTGTGGTTGTTGGTTTTTGGTTTGATCTCTTATATGCTTGGCTATGAAGGTTTATGCATGAAAGGTAGCTTAAGTAGGAAGCATGTCATTTAAATTGGGGCTTTTCATGTGTGATGGTTATGAGTTGAATTGTTGATGCATTTATGATCCCTGCATGTTGTATATCTATGTGGTATGATTTGGTGATGTTAATCTGAGGTTTGAAGCATGAATGGTATGAATTTCAAGTCGATTTCAGACAGGGGTATCGATACTCGGGCTCGCGTATCGATACGCCTGAGCCAAATATGCTCTTTTCTGCCCAGGCGTATCGGTACGGTTGTGGGGGTATCGATACTCATCTGGGTAAAGTTTGAATGCCGTATCGGTACAGGGGATATCGTATCGATACCGTTGCTCGAGTTTGGTTACTGCCTTCCCCGCGTATCGATACGACATCAGGTGTATCGATACCTGACCGTTAAATTCAGTTAAAAGTATCTTTATATGTTTTGCTTTGTTTACGTTTTAGTCCTGAATCATGTTGTTCAATTGTATGAGCTTGGGATGTCCGTTTGAGCTGAAATTTGGCAGAGAGGCATGAAACCTGATTAATTTCAAGAGGGTAACTTCAATTTGGGCTAAGTCCTTTAATTTGTCAGAATTTACAATTTGGTCCCTAAAGTTGTAATTTGTTCAATTGGGTCCCAGTTTGATCTCTGATGTTTGTGATCTTTTGATACGTTGTCTGTATGGTCACACTTAAGGTTAATGTGCATCTAGATAAGATTAAAAAGAAAAAAAAGGGTCGTTAATCAAGGTTGACTTTCGGGTTGACTTTGGTTTTCCCCGTGTAATCTTCGTAGTTCGGGTCAACCGTCTAGACCGGGCTACGGGGGTTACAATTTTAGATTTGGTCACTAAACTTCGATTTTTGAAAACAATTTTTTCAAGTGACTAAATTGTAAAAGATCATAACTTTGAATCTTTAAGGAGTAATTGACGAAAGGTCTAACTCGGCCTTTTTCCTCTTAATTGATTCATTTTAAGATGGTTTTAATAAATAAAAAGAGTTGGAAAAGACTAAATAGCCTTTATTTTCTAAAAACACATTTTACGTAACTGACTTTCTCTCTATCATTTTCTCTCAAATTCTCTTCAGTCAAACATTGTTTTCCTCTTCAAAGACTTAAGGTAAATATTGGATTAGATTTATTTTTATATCAAATGATTTCTTATTGATTTACTATCAATATCTTATATTTGAATCTTTGGTTTTCTCATGAAAATCTATTCAAGTGGAGGAAAATGCTAACATTAGAGGTAATTTCGTTCTTCTCCTATAATGATAAATTCTTTACTGAAATTCCCAAGTTTTCGTCTTTTATGAGTGTTTTCAATTAGGTTTTGAGATTATATATGTGAAAATGGATTTAATTAATGTTTGTTGGGGTTAATCAATAGATCTTTTTTTCAAACTTATTTTGTGGGTTTATAATGAGATTTAGCTATGATTATGATGTGTTGGAATGTTGATTTAATGAGCTCAAGAAATGGAAACTAGAAACTAGTTAGATTGCTTGATTTCTTGAGTGAAATCTTTGAGATTATAGGTTGTTTGTGTGGTTAATCGATAGCTGGAGGTTCTTTAGTGTTGAGATGGTGTTTTTAGATGTAAATCAATGTTGTTAGATGTTAATTTCGTTGGGTAACGGCTGAAGGTTAAGTAGAAAGGGTTCGTTGGTGTTTTTGGATGACAATTGCTTGGCAATTTTGGGTAGAAGTTGTGATGTTGTGTTGCTGGGGATTTTGGTGCAATGTGGTGCACTAATTCTCTGTTTTGCTTTGGTTAGAGGCAGGGGATGACGTTTCGTTAGATTTGGAAGGAGTTGTGGTTGATCCGGAAGCTTGATTACGCTTCGGCAAAGCAAGGGAGGCATTGACAGTGAGTGGAATTGGTTTCAAAGCTTTTCAAAGATTTTAAAGTAAGGTTTGGGGGTTTTGGTTAATTTTGAAATGCTAATCTAAGCTCGGAAGTAAGTATGAGATGTTTCGCTCTCGTTCCCCAGTTTTATCCCATTGTTTTATGTGGCCATGGTCATGTCTTGAAGGTTGAACTACACCTATTGTTTTATACATGTTTTGAGAAATGATTTGATGATTTATGTGATCCCATGAGATAGATTTATAATTTCAAAGAGATAGAACTTATTGAGAATATGCTATGCATTATTTACGCTTTTGAAATGGGATGAGAATGATTTATGTTTATGCATTGAAAAACAGTAGGTAAATGATGTTTAAAATTGTATATTTACATGAGATCAGATTACTATTACCGGATATAATTGGTCGACCAATAGGATGAGAAGTGCACTATAATATACAAAATTCGTACGTGCTATTCGGTTCGAGCAGTGGGGGCAGTGCCATCTCGTTCCGAAGTAAGAGTGTGCTGATGAGAGATTCCACCACGGTAGGTCTTGATGATGTGAGATTCCATCAAGCTTTATGGTGATAAGAGATACCGCCATGAGAATTCGGTGATGTGAGAATCCACTGAGGTATGACTTCACAATGTGAGATTCCATCAAGCTATCTACATATTCGAGTAATGTTGCTAAAATGCCAATATATGAGATTCACATGTACCTTGTTTATAAATGATTTAATGTATTGAGCTTGCATATGAGAACATGATTTGAGAAATGTTTTATGAGAAACAAGCATGAGTAGCCTTGCCTTGAGATTGTGCATTATGGTTAATGCATGAGATAGATAGTACATGTGGTTTAAAGATGTGGTTTTTTCTTTGAAAATGGTTTCAAGCATGAGATAGATTGACCATGATGAAATAGCATTTTCCACTTGAGAAATGGTTTACAATGCATTGTTGTTGTTGGTTTGTTTTGAGCATCCCTCACTAGGCATTATTTCTTATGCTCTCTTTTTTCAACAATACAGAGAAATAACACATTTTGGGCAGCAAGGTGGCAAGAAGGATTCCAAGGAGTGAAGTATGGTTTTATGTTTACATCTTAGTAATAAGTTTTGGGAGAATGTCTTTTGAAACTCCCTATTTTGTGTCAAGTTTGTGATTCCCATGTTGACTTGTAAATGACCTTTACTTGCTTGTATTTACTTTAGTTTGTGTTTTGGCACATGAACGGTTATTTTCAATACGTAGCATGCCTATAGTTTACCCATGATGCATATTGTCATACTATGATGTTGATTTTTCCATGTATGACTGAGGTTTGATGTTTAGATAAATTGTATGCACATTTGAAGCATGATTGGTTGGTTATGAATGCATTTAAGTGTGAAAAACCAACAAAAATATGACATTTCAGGTCATATGTTTCGATGCACTTAAGGCTATATCAAAACGGGGTTTCTGAAATGGCATGAGGTTTCGAAACGGGGCTAAGTGTATCGGATCATGCTTGATAAGTCTGGCTACTGGAATTTCGAATTTCGAAACACTTCAAGGAGTGCTTCGATACGGGCTCGCATTCCACAACAATGAGACTTATTCTGAAACAGGGTGTATCGATACATAGCTGAGTGTATCGGTACACCAAGATGAAAAAGTGGTTGATGGAATCTTTTAGAGTTTCGCTTCTATACGTTCTAGTCACTAAATCTTGTTGATGCAATTAAATGAGCTTGGATGATTGTTTTGAGCTGCGATTTGAAAAAGTGGCATGTAATATGACTAACTAATGGTTGGTAACTTAAAAATCGAAGAAGTCCATGTAAACAGCTAAAAATACAAAATGGTCTCTAAAACGTGTTTGTAATCAATTGAGTGCCTAATTGATGTTTGATTGAGATGTTAATTGTTCTGCTGCGTGTCTTAACACTTAGGCTAATAATGTGCATCTAGAAGAGATAAAAAGGAAAAACATAGGGTCGTTTATTGAGGTAAACCTTTCCGGTTTACTTCAATATTCCCTGTGTGACTCGTTCGGTTCGGTCTTTCACCCAGGCCGGGTCGAGGGAGTTACATTTGGTGGTATCATATCCAGATTTCGAAAGAATTGGGTTGTAAGGTTGGTGTGATATTGTTGTTTGGATGATTTCTTAATGATTGTTATGCACGGTGGTTGTTTATGTTATGATGTGATGGTTGTTTGCTTTGTGTATGATGCACGGTGTTTGAAAATATGATTTATGGTTGTTATTTGTTGCCGGGGGAGAGATTAAGGGTACCCATTGCCATATACTAATAGTAAAAAAGAGGATTTTGGTTTAAATAAAACTTGAGCACCTTAGATTCTTGCTTTTGGTTGGCCTAACTGTTTTATTATGGCATTATCATCTTTTAGATTAGCACTCTAATTGAGATGAGACCGAGACGAGAGCTTTGGATTGGTAATCATGATGTTGCTAATGATAATGTTGAGAATTTGTCGCCCCATCCACATCCTCCTGGTGGTAATGGAGCTTGTGCGGAAGCTGATGCTAGAGGTGTTAGGCCTCAAGCAGTACAAGGGTAGGCTGCTGCTGATATGACACCGTTGATTCAGGCTATAGGGCTTTCCAGGCAGTGATGGCGGGTATGCATGTGGCTGCACCACAGCCTGGTGCTAATGCTGGTTTACCTTTGGAGCGTCTACGCAGTTTGGGTGGAACTGAGTTCCGAGGTCTGTCCTATGAGGGTTCTGAGGCTTGGTTTGAGAGCACCCGAAAGATTCTTGGTCAAATGGGTTGTAATGGTGTGCATAAGTTGGGTTGTGTTATATACTTGTTGCATGGAGATGCTTATACGTGGTGGATGACCATCACTGTTGGTATGGAACCAACCGATGTGACTTGGGAGTTCTTTTGAACTGCTTTTGAGAGGAAGTATTTAGTTGTTCGCTATCTTGATGAAATGAAGTGAGAATTACAAAATGGTCCCTAAAACATATTTTTAATCAATTGAGTGCCTAATCGATGTTTGATTGAGATTTTAATTGTTCTACTGCGATTCTTAACACATAGGTAAATGATGTGCATCTAGACAAGATAAAAAGGGAAAAAATAGGGTCATTAATTGAGGTAAACCTTTTACGTTTACTTCAATATTCCCTATGTGACACGTTCGGTTTGGTCTTTCGCCCAGGGTGGGCCGAGGGGGTTATAACCCCCCATGATGTGACTGAACCAGACGACAAAGATTTGAGCCAATTTTTGGCTCTGTCTCTCAAGGAAAAAGTGAATAATTTCAGCTTCACAATATCATATGATACTCTAGGCTGCTGAAATAGCTAGCAAATCTCCATGAATTGCTTCAAGTGTTGCCTTAGGTCTCTATTAAATGCTCAATCAAATTGGCCTACATTCAAAAGAGTGTGAATCATTACCTGCTTAAGCTCAAAATTTGATTCATTTAACTCGGCGCCAATCACTCTTGGCATCAAGTTATCAATGTTTGGTGTCGAGTGTTCTCGTATTGGCCGCTCTATGGCATATCATCCACTACGGGTGCGACAAGATTCCCTTCGTGTATAGGTAGATCTCTTTGATTTAGTGGGACAACTTCTCCATTTTTATCGTTTTGAGCCATCTCTCTGATTTTCCTCTTTATATTGTTATAGGTTCATTCAATTTCAGGATCAAATGGTTGATAGTCTATAGGGCGGTTCCTGGTCATACACCTAACAAAATAGATAAGTAAAATAAAACAAAAACAAGAAAAACAAAAACAATAAAACTTCATTGCAGTCCCCGGCAACGGCGCCAAAAACTTGTTGGACTCATGAGAGTGCTAGGCAAAAGGGGTATAAATGTGTTGGTAATGAATAAATAGTGCCAAGAAAGAGTATTTTGCCTGCAAGTATACACGGTCTTCCAAGTAATACAATAGTAATCTGAATTATTGATCCCACAAGGATTGGTTGAGAGTCTAATTGCTTACTCGTTTTACATGTAAAAGAAAAGTTTGTTTGTTTTGAAGTTGGTTTTGAAAGCAAGTTGAAAAGAAATAAATAAAAGACAATAGCGTTGGTAATAAGAGTTTTAAAATGTACGATGAGTGTTAGCAAGAGATGCATAGTTTTCATGCTATTCATGACATGCCAACTTTTAATAAATCCTATTTTGGCATTGTTTGCCGAGCAGATTAAAAGTTGTCATTGCCTCTCTCGATGGCAATGCCCTAAATTAATTATGCAAAAACTTGTATACCTCTATAAAATAACTTTTTCATAAATTAAATTGATTAAGTCCCAATCTTTTCCTCCTAAGGGGCAGATTTCACTCCCGATGTGAGTTCATCTACTTGAACATCTTCTCTCGAAGCATCTCGCCTTAGTATCTAGCATTTGTTCGTTGTTCCCAAAGTCGGTTAAGATATTAAGGTTCAATATGTAACACCCTCTACTCAATCTAAGAAATAGACCGGCTTAGAACGTGTTACCAAACAAGTTTTCAAAGATTCATGTTCACTGCAATTAATTGATCATGACAGATCAGTCTGTGCAAAACATAGAGTAAATTAAAACTTTTTGGATTATTCGTAGGTCTAATATCAAATTCATTTCAAAAGCAGTCAAAAGGTCGTACAACAAGCAACCCACTTCAAACATTAATCGTGACTTACCCACTTCAAAACATATTGATCATTTCAATTCATATTCATGCATTCAACTACATTTCATATCACAAGGTGCTTTTCATTAAAATTACTTACCTTGCATCAAAGCTTGTGCATTCAAAGCTTAATTTAACCAATTTAAAGCAATCACAACTAGAAAACAATGCTCGGGAGAGTTATTAGCCCATCCCAAGACTTTAAACCACACTCACCTCTTATCCTGAATTTACGGGATACATGAATCCTTAATCATATGTTTACCACAAGTGTGCAAAAATAGTCCACTATTTGTTTTAAATTATCCCAAAATAGTCCATTATTCAAATACATATTCAAAGCTGCCAATTTGCTTAGTTTGCATATTTGTGTGCATCAAACAATTCCCAAACATGGTTATATACATTCAAAGCAATCCAATTATTCTCACAATTTTCTAGAATAACCCTAAACTCATAAGCGCACAATTGATCATGTTTAAAACTGTCCATAATTTTCAAAATTATTCAAAAACAGTCCCTAGTTTCTATATACACAGTTTGTATACATAAAACAGTCTCATTTTGTCAAAACAGCCCTTACACAGTTTGTCATGCTTAAAACAATCTTCATAGTTCGTGTAAATGTATTGTCTACCCCGTTTTCATATATACCTTCGAAACAAAATCACTATGCGTACATACGCTTATAAGACGGTCCAGAATGCTCTTCTAATGCACCAAAACAGACAGATTTTTATACGCATATAAACACGCACAAAACAGGGCATTTACTCACTTACCTATATTCATTCATTCTAACAGCCCTTAAGTTCATGTTCACACAATACAACCCTACAATTTTTTTATTATGCATTGTAATCACCATTTAATTTCACTAATAACTTATGCTAGTTTCAATGAACCATTCGAAATTCAAAATATCTTAATGATCTTAAAGATTACATCCATACAACCCAACAAATTCAATTATATCGTTAAATTCATTTCAAGCAAATTTATCTTTTTGAACGAGTGGTAAGATTACAAAACATAGCATTTACATTATGTATGACCCCTTAGACATAACTAGTAATGTATATCATGAATTCATTCATTCTATACATCGAACAACAAAAGAAATTCATCAAAACTTTCCATTTAATCCCTAAGAACTTTAAGTTAAAAAGGGTAGTAAGAGTGCTTATTACCTCCTTAAGGTACTCAAATGAAGAAATCTAAAGGATTGTCTAATTTCCAAATCTCAACTCACTTCAACTTCCATGGAGCTTTCTCACTCTATCCTTGCCTAACTTCCTCCATCTAGGCTGAATTTCTCCCCTCCACTAACACATGTTTACTTAACATCATGTCACATAATGTAAGTCCTTATCTTTCATTAAATTTACATGCATTTCCCTTAATATAATACTTCATCCGAGTTAGTCATTCCAAACTAGGTAGCAAACTTTTCAATTACTATAATAGATCCTTAACTTACTAAATTCTCTAATACTAAACATATATTGGATCCAATTGAGTCACATGTAGATTTGTTACAACTTCTGGGTTATATTTTTGGGACATTTCACAATAAGCCAACAGAGCCAGCTCTTACTTGGCATTGTATTTGTGAAAACAATTAAGATCGTGTCAGATAGGAAAAAACAATGCCATCAGATTTTTTATTATTAAAAGCTAAACATGGAAAATAGCATTCAACGCAACCATCCCTCACCAGCTATTAAATTAGTTCATGGTGAGAGTTTTCAATCAAAAACCATAATCGTATCTCAACATCATCATCTTAAATGAAAATAAAAACAACTTAAACAAAGAGAATGAGTGAGAAAGGGGTCTATCGATGCAGCCCTTCAAAATACAGGCTCTTGGTCAAGCTTGGTCGAACCACGTCTCCTTGGTGCAGCCTTCTATATTCATTTGTCGATCTCTCTCAAGTTTTTGCTTGAGTTCCTTTAAATATGCGAACGGGAATGACCTAGGATAAGCTTTAAATTCGAATGTGAACGCTCGAGGATAAGGGATGTGCTTATCTTATCCCTCATTTTAATCATAGGGCTGACGTCATCATTGGTTCACCGTCCACACGACTTGGCATCAAACATCTCTTCTCTGCCAACCAGTGCTTTGGTAATTTTCGATCCTTAGCTACCAACAGCTATTGGCATTCTCGTCGTTCTCCTCCTACGCTAATATGCTCTACTATGCCCACAATTATGCCAACAAACCGCCCTTCACACTGGCATAGCTAGATTCAAAACTCCTTATGCAAATGCATGTAATTAACAACTAAATGCATCTAAATGTGCTCAAAGACAAGCAAAGATATTGTAAAATAGGCATAAAAATCAGTACTTTTGAGGAGGTAACAAAGCACCTCTAAACTGATCGAACAAATCATTAATCATCGGCAAAGGATACTTATTTTTAATCATCAACTTGTTCAATTTCTGATAATCAATGCACATTCGCATCGTGCCATCCTTCTTCTTCACAAACAACATTGGCGCACCCCACGGAGAAATACTAGGCCTAACAAACCCACGATCAAGCAACTCTTAAAGTTGCGTCTTTAACTCCTTCAACTCCTTTGGTGCCATATGATAAGGAGCAATGGTCACCAAAGTTGTATTCCCGTATAACTAAATGCCAAACTCTACTTCCTTATCTGGTGGAAAACCCGGCAATTCCTCCGGTAAAACACCTAGAAACTCACACACTTTGTCAATGTCTTGAACGTGCACTGTTGCGTGTAAAATAGTCTATCGCAATTGTAGTGCAAGTATACACGACGCAAGTAGTAAAGTGATACAAAGTATCGGATATCGTCTCCACAGGGATTGGGCTAATAGCTTCACCTAATTTCACTGCACTAAGTAAAAGAAATAGTATGAGAGAATTGTCACGAATAATAAAGTAAAAACGTAAATAAAAGGAATTGAGATATCAAGATAGAGAGAATGGGCTGGTATTGAGTTGCTCGGTAGTGTAGGTATTGAATTGCTTAGGATCTCCAGTTTTGTCGTCGCACCCGTCGCCGACAGCACCTGTCGCGGCGTCTGTCCGTTAGCTGTCGCGGCAGCGAACACTAACTCCGTACTTCAAGCTTGGCAAGAATCCCAGATCTGCCTTGCCCTATCCCTAGGCACAAGTCTGTCGATGATCACGTCTTTGATGATACCTCCCGGCGTGAATCGAAGGATGAACACCGATGTGTATGAATTCTTCCTTAGCCACTTAACCTCGCCTTATCCCTAAGCACGAGATGGTTCAACTATAAACTAGAGAACGCGCTTTTATCTCTTTCGTATACTTAACTCTCCCGATGCTAAGTAAATGGATAACCTCACAATGCTCTCCCGATGCTCTTGCAAGATATTAAAACCAAGATAAAAGAACTTGAAGTTTATTTTATTGAACTTGAAAAATCCTAAAACAAAGCAACCCTTGCAACTACTTTACAAAACAACCCGTAGCCCTAGGGGGAATTTAGAACATATCGGTGACAGGTAATCGGCAGGGTTTTGGTTTCGGTTATGGGGTAGTCGGCTATGCCCTAGGTTTAATCTATGCCCTTTATATAAGCTTTGGGCTCAAGTTATCTAAGGTAACAAGGATTACAACTTTAATTAAAAGTAAGATTCTAATAAAGACTAAATCTCTAAGGATTCCTACTTTTCAACCGCCTCCTTGCTTTTAGGGATTTCCTCTCCTTTGAGCTTTGGCTTGACATATCTTTTGATCTGGGGCTTGGAAAAATATTCGGCTTCCACACGACAGACGAGCAGATTTTTCTCTATCTATCGAGGTCCACTTCATTTTTCCTCTTCATAAATCTGCTGTCACCATGCTGTCACGACAGGTCCGTGACAGGTTCGTCTTCTTCAGCTGCTTGTCCAGTTCAGCTCTCCTGCTTATCTGCCCTGCGCCTGCCTTCAACATCTACTATGACAGATACCTGCAAAAATAACCATCTTTCAGTAGAATCCGTGCCTTTTATATAATTGTGATGTTTTATTGAAAATTAACCTAAATGCGATACAATGATGCTTGAATGCAGCAGAAATATGGGTTTAAAAAGGTGTAAATGATAGAACTTTTACACACTCAACACACCCCCAAACTCAAGTTTTTGCTTGCCCTCAAGCAATGAAGACTTAAAAGAAAACTGAAAATTTTTGTGTTGGCCTTCAAACAGTGAACTGTCCCTCACCTGTCGCTCATTCTCTATGGCGGCAGCAACCTGTCGGAAGGGTTAGGATCTGTCCAGAATCTCCCTATAGCTCTCGTGCAGTGTGTGCATGCTTGTGAACAGTTATAAGCTAAGACTCTCTTAGTTCCACTAGAATATTCAACTCCTTAACTTGAATTTTATGCCAAAGTTTACTTTCTTTTAGAAGGCACATTTTCATGCTTTTCTTCTATTTTCAAGCTAAGTTTTTCTAGAGCCAGTTTTGGGCACCTCTAGTTAGCTTCCTAGAGCCGGTTTCGGGCACCTCTAGGTTTTTGATTTTTCTTTTGCTAAACTTCTTTCCTAGAGCCAGTGTTAGGCACCTCTAGGGGCTATCCAAGTTCTAAGCTTCCTATTCTAGTTTGGCTAAAAGAAGTCTAAGCATTATAATAGTCACAAAAGTGTTTAAGTTTTCAGAACTATAGAAAGGCTCTAAACTTTTCCTTAACCTGTCCTAAAGATGCTGCCACGACAGAGCCGTCATGACAGGTAAGTTAATTTCACAGTTTTAAGCCAACAGTTTAAATTTTCTTAGTTTTCCGATTTTTTTTTAAAAGAACTTGAAAAAAAAATAAAAAATAAAAAAAAACTAATTAGACATAACAATTAAACAAAAGATGTGCGAAGGACTCCATTAAATATGGAGGGCTGCCACCCCAAACTCAAGGGTTGCATTTCCCTCAATGCAAGATGACACTAAAAACAATTAAAGAAAAACATAAAAAGAAAAAAAAGAAAAGTACATCACAAATATATAAAGGCGGGCAGCAATAAGAGAGGAAAAAAGAAATAAAAACTTAAATTTTAAGTGATGTCCTCATCACTGCTGCTGACGCGGATCTGATGGTAGCGTCTGCGTTGGGGAGGTGGCTGGGCAGGTTCCTGGGCAGGTGGATCAACAGGTTCCTCGGCCTGTTGAGGTGCAGATTCCTCCTCCGGTTGGTGGACAGGGTCGTCAGCAGGTTGAAGGGCAGGTGGCTCCACTAGTCGAACATCAGAACTGCCGCTGCTATCCCAGCTGTTACTCGTGATGGCTTTGGACAGCATCCTCTTGTTGGCCACATGCTTGATTCTTTTCACCCGTGTGAAGGCGCTGTCTAAGTTTCTCCGAACAAGAGGGCTGTCGTCAGTGGCAGCTCGCTTGGTGCCTCGAGGGGAAGTGTCCGCCGGTGGGCTGCCGGCTGCCGTCGGGGAAGGTGTGGAGGAGGCAGATTCTCCATGGGGAGAGACAGGTGGTGTGGGAGTAGGGGAGGGTATATTAAAATAATGGGCGGGGAAGGTAGGGAAAAAGACATCCGAAAAATTTAAAGTGTTGGTAATAAAGTTTACCGTTGCGTTGGAGAAATCGCGGATGAATGTCATTAAACCCATCTGCCGCTCCTCTATCCTCAGGATGGCAGCTAAGATGTCGGCGTTCTGACCTGCCGGTGCGGTGTTGGTCGCAGCTTCTGGGGCAGGCTCATCATCAGATTCAGCAGGTGGGGCGTTTGGATCGAAGGCGTTGAGGGGTGTTACGACGATGATCTCCATAAGGCTGGAGATGTTGCTGTCGGTCTAGCCGCTGCCCTTCTTGATTTTGTCTGAAGGGTCCTCCGGTACGGCAGCGCAGCGGCAGAGGGCCGTAATGGTGAAGGGCAGGCATAGTCGTGAATCTGTTCTGAAGGCACAGTCGAGAATGCTTTCTCGCATGTACCTGCCCACGTAGATTGGCCTGTCATGCATGATAGAATGGATGAGGGCAAGCCGCTGCCTGTTGACTGTCGTGTGGTGGGATGAGGGCAGGATACGCTTTTTAATAAAAGCGTTCCATAGTTTAGCCTCGGGTAAGAGCTGCCCCCTATTGACAGAATGGGGGTTCTTCTTACTCGTGCTCCACGTCGTTCCTGCTTCTGTCAACTCCCTCATGACAGCATCATGGCCGGCAGCGTCGAGGGTGTCCCAGAACTGTTGATGAGCATCATCGTTGGGGCCGAAGAAGAGGCCGAAGACATGGTTGATGCTGCTGGCGGTAAAAGGGACTGTCACTCCTCTGACGGTGACAGATGTTGCCGTCTTGCTCTCGATCGCCGCATAGAACTCCCAGACTAGGGTGTCATTAAGTTCTGCCGGCTGCTCGGCGAAATCTTCCCACAATTGAGCGGTTATGGCCTGCATGATGAACGGCCGGAGTCCCAACAGAGGGGCATCTCTGTTGTAGATGAAGCTTCGTTCCTCCCAAAGTTCCTTGTTGGCGAACGGAGATGCTGCTGCGGAAGAGGAAGCGGCGCCAGCGTTCTGTCGGGTTTGTCGTGAAGACATGTTTGGTTGCAAGGGCTGAAAATGAAAGAAAAGAGATTAAACTAGAAGAGAATAGCAAGAGAGAAAATCTGAAGTGAGGAAAAATGAAAAGGAGAATGGGTTTATATAGCTGTCGGGGGCTGCCCATTTAATGCCGCAACGGCAGGCGGGAATAACGGAGCGGCAGATTGGATATTGTGTGTCTGACGCGTCTGACACGCATTAATGCGTCTGCGGAACGTCTGATGCACGCTTCTCCGTCTGCCGTGCGTCTGTTGACAGCCTGTCAAATCCGTCTGCGCCGGCAGCCGAAACGACAGGTTACCATAGATGGGCTTGGTTGGGCTGATGGATGGGCGGTGGTCTTGGGCCACTTCTTCTTTCTCACTTGTCTCTTTTATTTCCTAAAAACTGAAATTAAAAACAAAACATCATTAAATTAAATCTAGTTCCTAATAAATAATAATAAAATAAAAATAAAAATTAAACTAGGTTAAATTAGGGATGCCTTGTGGGGCATCACCTAAAGTAACCACTTCCTGAATTCCTGGGGCTTCAGTCCCCTGATAATGCTTGAGGCGTTGTCCATTGACTTTGAATTGGTGCCCGTCTTTTAATGATTGAATTGTAATGGCACCATGGGGGAAAACTTGAATTACTTGGAATGGACCAGACCATCTAGATTTGAGCTTCCCTGGAAAGAGTTTCAACCTCGAATTGAACAACAACACAAGCTGCCCTGGGCAGAACTGTCGCGGCAGCAACTTCTTGTCATGCCACTTCTTTGTTTTCTCCTTGTATATTCTTGCGTTGTCGTAGGCCATTGTCCGTATTTCCTCGATTTCATTCAAATCTAACAGCCTTTTCTGACCTGCCTTGTCCAAGTCCATGTTTACTGCCTTGATTGCCCAATATGCCTTATGCTCTATCTCGACAGGCAGGTGACAGGTTTTCCCATAGATCAATCGGAATGGAGACATGCCCAATGGAGTCTTGAAAGCTGTCATGTATGCCCATAATGCATCATTCAGAAGTAAAGACCAATCTTTCCTAGTTGGTTTGGCCATTTTTTCAAGAATGTTCTTCACTTCCCTGTTGGAAATCTCAGCCTGTCCATTGGTCTGTGGGTGGTATGCTGTCGCTATCTTGTGCTTGACACCATATTTTCTCAAGGCGGCAGCAATTACCCTGTTGTCAAAATGTCTCCCTTCATCACTGATAATCGCCTTAGGGATGCCAAATCTAGAAAAGATGTTTTTATGCAAAAACTTTTGGACCGTTTTGGCATCATTCTTTTGAGTTGTGATTGCTTCTACCCACTTGGAGACATAATCTACTGCTAGGAGGATGTAAAGATTTCCACATGAAGATGGAAAAGGTCCCATAAAATCAATCCCCCAAACGTCGAAGATTTCGACTTCTAAAATATTCTGCAGTGGCATCTCGTTTCTCCTTGAGATGTTACCTGTCCGCTGGCACCTGTCACAGTTTTTGTAAAATTCCTGTGCGTCCTTATACAGTGTCGGCCAGTAGAAACCTGACTGCAGCACCTTGGCAACAGTTTTATTGCCTCCTAAGTGTCCTCCATATTGTGAAGCATGACAGTGATGGAGAATGTCCTCTTGTTCTTCTTGTGGTACACATCTCCTTATAACCTGATCTGCGCACATCTTGAAAAGAAGAGGTTCGTCCCAATAATAATGTTTAACATCATTTTGAAACCTCTTCCTGGCTTGATAAGTAAGATCAGAAGGTAATATTCCGCTAACTATAAAATTAACGAAATCAGCATACCAGGGAAGGTTAGAAGACTTACCTGCCGCCATGGCTGTCGCGACAGCTATTGCGGCAGCAAAGAGCTGCTCATCTGGGAAGGTCTCTAGTATGTGTGTCTCATCTACAGGTAGACTCTGTCCCATCTCCAACCTCGACAAGTGGTCTGCCACCTGATTTTCTGTCCCCTTTTTATCTTTGATTTCAAGGTCGAACTCTTGTAATAGTAAGATCCACCGTATCAACCTAGGCTTTGCATCCTTTTTTGCAAATAAATACTTGAGGGCAGAGTGGTCGGTGTGTATTATAACCTTCGTTCCAAGTATATAAGAACGGAACTTGTCGATGGAGAACACCACAGCTAACAGCTCCTTTTCTGTGGTGGTATAGTTTACTTGGGCATCATTCAATGTTTTACTGGCATAATATATGACATGAAACAGCCTGTCCTTGCGCTGCCCAAGTGCTGCCCCGACAGCATAGTCACTAGCATCACACATAATTTCAAACGGTTGCGTCCAGTCTGGTGGCTGTACTATGGGGGCTGTCACTAGTTTTTCCTTCAGAACCTTGAATGCTTCAGTACATTCTTCATTAAAGTCAAAGGGTCGGTTCTGCTCTAAGAGATGACATAAGGGCTTCGTGATTTTTGAGAAATTTGCGATAAATCACCTATAGAAACCAGCATGCCCTAGGAAACTCCTAATGCCCTTGACTGTGGTTGGCGGCGGCAGCTTCTCTATGACTTCAATCTTTGCCCTGTCGACTTCTATCCCACGGCAGCTAATCTTATGGCCTAAAACTATTCCCTCATCTACCATAAAATGGCATTTTTCCCAATTAAGAACAAGATTAGCTTTTTCACATCTTTCAAGTACCTTTTGAAGGTTGCCAAGGCAGCTCTCAAAATCGTCTCCAAAGACAGAAAAATCATCCATGAAGATTTCAAGGAAGTCTTCAACCATGTCGGAGAATATAGCCATCATGCACCTTTGGAAGGTGGCAGGTGCGTTACAGAGTCCAAACGGCATCCTCCTAAATGCGTATGTTCCATAAGGGCATGTGAAAGTCGTTTTCTCTTGGTCCTCTGGTGCAATAGCAATTTGATTATATCCTGAATAACCATCAAGAAAACAATAGTAAGGTTTACCCGCTAATCTATCAAGCATTTGATCAATAAAGGGTAAAGGAAAGTGGTCTTTTCGGGTAGCTTTGTTAAGCTTCCGATAGTCCATACAAACCCTCCAACCGGTCACAGTCCTGGTTGGGATTAACTCGTTGTTTTCATTGGTTATCACAGTCATGCCTCCTTTCTTGGGAACACATTGTACCGGGCTCACCCATTTGCTATCGGAGATGGCGTAAATAATACCAGCATCTAACCATTTAATTATTTCTTTACGCACTACCTCCTTCATTGCAAGGTTTAACCGCCTTTGGGCATCAATAGTCGGCTTATGATCTTCCTCTAGGAGGATTTTGTGCATACAGATTGCCGGACTAATGCCCTGAATGTCTGCTATGGTCCATCCTATCGCCCTTTTATGCTGCCTCAACATGTCGATCAGTTGTCGTTCCTGTTCCTGCGGCAGCTTAGCAGAGATGATTACGGGTAGTGTTTTATCACTACCAAGATAAGCATATTTAAGCTGCCCTGGCAGGGGCTTAAGTTCTAAGACAGGTGGTTCAACAGTAGATGGCTTTTGAATTAAATGGTTATCCGAAGTGTAATTTAAGGGTTCGAATAACTTACCTGGGCGATAGTCTAACCAGTCTACCTCCTCATGACCTTCAGTATCAGATGAATTGGATTCAGAGGAGTCGCTGTCGTCGGTGCTGTCGTCGTTGCTGTCGTGACAGGCTTGTAAATGGCTGTCGCAGCAGTGACCAAATTTTATATCCTGGCAGCCCGACCTGATGCAGGGTTGATCAAAGGTCACCTCAATGATGGCCTTGCATTCTTCATCCACATCAGCATGTTTCATTGCTTGGAGAACATTCAACTTAATTTCTTGATCGTTTACACGCATGGTGAGTTCTCCTTTCTCCACATCAATCAATGATCTTCCCGTGGCTAAGAAGGGTCGCCCTAGGATGACTGGTGCGTTCTCATCTGCCTCACAATCTAAAATAAGAAAGTCAGCAGGAAATATAAGTTTATCCACTCTTACCAAGATGTCTTCAATTTTTCCCTCGGGGTGAACGTAAGAGCGGTCGGCTAGCTGTAGAGTGACTGTCGTGGGCCGCGCCTTGCCAATACCTAGTTTCTGAAAAACAGATTTGGGCATTAGATTAACACTAGCACCAAGATCACATAATGCCTTACCCACAAATTTATCTCCGATTACGCAAGGTATGAGGAAGCTCCCTGGATCCTTCTTTTTCTGGGGTGGTTGTCGATGAAGAATACTCATGCAACCTTCTTGCATCCTTACCGTTTCAAATTCCCCAAGTTTAGATTTTTTAGACATGACATCCTTGAGAAATTTAGCATAACCGGGCATTTCCCTAACAGCATCTAACAACGGAATGTTAATATGAACCTGTTTAAAAATATCATAAATCTTTTTAAGTTGAGATTCATGCTTAGCTTGCTGTATCCGTTGCGGAAAAGGTGGTGGAGGGCGATAATCAGCAATGCGCCCTTCCCACTGCATGCGAATCTGAGGTCGATACTCATCTTTTTTCTCCTTTGTCGCTTCTGCTGTCGTGACAGGCTCATCGGCAGCAGTCTGTTCATTACCTGCCGGGGCAGCTTCCTCGGCAGGCTTATCCAAGGCAGGTTTCTTTTCTATTTCAGCTTCTTTTTCCGGCCCTGGTAACTTTTTCCCACTCCTAGTAGTAATCGCCTTACATTGCTCATGAGGGGGCGTTCTAGCATTTTCAGTATTGCTAGGGAATCCTCCATTCTGCCGTGGCTTAATATGCTGCGACACCTGACCCATTTGTGTCTCTAGAGATTTCAAGGTGGCCTCATGGTTTGTCATTCTCATCTTAGTTTCATCCATAAAGTCTTCCGTTTTCTTGACAAACTTATTGATGTTATCTATATACGTGCCAGTCTGAGACATAAAGGTGGCCAGAGTCTGCTCCAATATACTACTCGTGGCAGGTGGTGGTTGCTGTTGTTGCTGAGGCGGCAGGTTCTGAGGCAGGTTTTGCGGCTGTGGCTGCTGTCGCGTCAACAATCTAGGACCCCCCTGATTCTGATTATATGCTTGCGGATTTAGAGCATTGTTGGGGTTACTCCAGGAAAATTTGTGGTCTTTCCTCCAATTAGGGTTGTAATTGTTGGAATTATAGTTTGGCTTGTAATTCCCAACATATTTTCCTTCTTCTATATTTATAGGGCACTCATCCCTACTATGATTTCCCTCACATGTAGCACAAACTTCCTCGACAGCAAACCCTCGTACTTCCTCTTCACTCAATAAGTGTTTCATGGCTTTAGTGAGGAATGCTACCTGTGATTTCATAGTGCTGTCGGCCTCATAATCCTTGACAGCAAGGACCCGTTTACCCCCTCTTCTAGCGGTTGGAAACTGCTCCTCATTCTTAGCTAGATGTTTCAGAACTTGCAGGGCCTCGTCTGGATCTTTGTCCAATAGTAGTCCATTTGCTGCAGAATCAATTCGAATGCGAGTTTGTAAGTTAGCAACATTATAAAACTTAGTTACCTGATTCCAGACGGGGAATCCATGCATTGGGCAGTTTCGTAGAAGAGTTGTGAATCTGTCCCAGGCCTCGTGCATTGGCTCGTCATCTTCCTGTTGAAAAGTAGCAATTTCATTACGTAATCGCTCAGCTAAATGTGAAGGATTAAAACGAGATAAAAATTCACGAGTTAAATCTGCCCAAGTCATGATAGAACCCGGTGTAAGTTTATTCCACCAAGTTTTAGCTCTGTCCCTCAATGAATGGGGGAATAACCGAAGCCTCAGTATCTCCGGGCTAACTCCTGGTAGTCTAAACGAACCACAGATTTCCTGGAACGTTTTGAGATGCTCCCTGGCATCTTCTGTCGCAGAACCACCAAACTGCCCGGCATTGTTGATCATACTAAACATGACAGGTTTAAGCTCGAAGTTGTCAACGTCAATATCCGGCAGCGTGGTCTCCAGCTCTACATGATCGTTCAGCATGTAGTCACGACATGACCGTCGTCTATCTGCCCCAGGCGGGTCGCCGACAGGTGGGTTATTATTGCCAAGGGGTGGTATGAAACCACCAGTAGGTTGGTTATGGCCCATCTGCTCGAGCTGTTCTTCAAGGTATTCGTTTCGGTCTAAGAGGTGGCGAATCTGTTTCTTGAGATTAAAGGAACGTTCAATCTCCGGATCTAATTTATACTCAGGATCTTCACCTCTTTTCGATCTGCGCATAAACAGGAAAACCTTGTAAAAAGCAAGAGTTTAAAAACACAAAAGAAAAAAATTAAAGAAAAATAAAAACAAAAATAAAAACAAAAATAAAAACAAAAAGTGCAAGGAAAGAAAGGTGTAGTTATGTTGCCAATCCCCGGCAACGGCGCCAAAAACTTGTTGCGTGTAAAATAGTCTATCGCAATTGTAGTGCAAGTATACACGACGCAAGTAGTAAAGTGATACAAAGTATCGGATATCGTCTCCACAGGGATTGGGCTAATAGCTTCACCTAATTTCACTGCACTAAGTAAAAGAAATAGTTTGAGAGAATTGTCACGAATAATAAAGTAAAAACGTAAATAAAAGGAATTGAGATATCAAGATAGAGAGAATGGGCTGGTATTGAGTTGCTCGGTAGTGTAGTTATTGAATTGCTTAGGATATCCAGTTCTGTCGTCGCACCCGTCGCCGACAGCACCTGTCGCGGCGTCTGTCCGTTAGCTGTCGCGGCAGCGAACACTAACTCCGTACTTCAAGCTTGGCAAGAATCCCAGATCTGCCTTGCCCTATCCCTAGGCACAAGTCTGTCGATGATCACGTCTTTGATGATACCTCCCGGCGTGAATCGAAGGATGAACACCGATGTGTATGAATTCTTCCTTAGCCACTTAACCTCGCCTTATCCCTAAGCACGAGATGGTTCAACTATAAACTAGAGAACGCGCTTTTATCTCTTTCGTATACTTAACTCTCCCGATGCTAAGTAAATGGATAACCTCACAATGCTCTCCCGATGCTCTTGCAAGATATTAAAACCAAGATAAAAGAACTTGAAGTTTATTTTATTGAACTTGAAAAATCCTAAAACAAAGCAACCCTTGCAACTACTTTACAAAACAACCCGTAGCCCTAGGGGGAATTTAGAACATATCGGTGACAGGTAATCGGCAGGGTTTTGGTTTCGGTTATGGGGTAGTCGGCTATGCCCTAGGTTTAATCTATGCCCTTTATATAACTTTTGGGCTCAAGTTATCTAAGGTAACAAGGATTACAACTTTAATTAAAAGTAAGATTCTAATAAAGACTAAATCTCTAAGGATTCCTACTTTTCAGCCGCCTCCTTGCTTTTAGGGATTTCCTCTCCTTTGAGCTTTGGCTTGACATATCTTTTGATCTGGGGCTTGGAAAAATATTCGGCTTCCACACGACAGACGAGCAGATTTTTCTCTATCTATCGAGGTCCACTTCATTTTTCCTCTTCATAAATCTGCTGTCACCATGCTGTCACGACAGGTCCGTGACAGGTTCGTCTTCTTCAGCTGCTTGTCCAGTTCAGCTCTCCTGCTTATCTGCCCTGCGCCTGCCTTCGACATCTACTATGACAGATACCTGCAAAAATAACCATCTTTCAGTAGAATCCGTGCCTTTTATATAATTGTGATGTTTTATTGAAAATTAACCTAAATGCGATACAATGATGCTTGAATGCAGCAGAAATATGGGTTTAAAAAGGTGTAAATGATAGAACTTTTACACACTCAACATGCACCTCCTTCGATCCCGAATTTATAATATAGGATAAGAATGAATGACATCCCAATTTCATTATACGACTCGCTTCCAAAGCTGAGACAACAATGGGCAAGAACACAACATTCTCACCCACAACCACCACTTCAAAATTGTCAACAAGTTTCAATGAAACTCGCTTGGTTTCAAAATCAACAACATCCCTATGCTCATACAACCAATCCATGCCCAAGATTACATCAAAACCATGAAATGGTAACTCCATCAAATCAGCCGCAAACACATAACCTTGAACCATTAAAGGAAATCTTCTATACAACCTTCTCGCAACAATTGTTTCTCCAAAAGAAGTAGTTACTTGCATACCCACATCTAACACTTCTACAAATATATTAAGCAAATGTGCATGCTCACACAAGATATATGAATGTGTAGAACCAGAATCAACCAAAGATAACAACGGTAAAGATTGCAAAGTAAATGTACCTACAATCATATCGGTGTCATTACGTCCCTCACGATGTGCATACACCCTCGCAGGACCACCACCCTCTAGTTGAATAGCAACGGTATGAGCCACCATTCTTGGACCCTTATCTCTATGTTGAAACTGTATTCGAAAATGACCATGACCTCTCTATGGTTAAACAGTGGGTGCTCTGGCCTATCCACCACTACCCAACAATGGAAAATCGCCTCTCAAATGATCGATCGATCCACATCTCCTACAAGAATTAGCAACAACCGCCGCATGAGCCTGTCCCTTCCGAGCCAGATGTGGATAGTCTAGCCTCATGTGCTCATGTGATCCACAAACCCAACATGTGTTAAATGGTGCTCTAACATGGGCGTTCTGACCCTACGATCCTCAACCAACACTACCACCACCTCGTCTCAACTTAAGATGATACCTCCTATCACAATGCTTCTTAGACTTACCTCCACCGGAACTAGAATCCGCGCTCTCTTGCCAGGGCCAGAACCTCCCACACGAGCTGATAAACCCAAATTTTCTCAATGTCCTTTGCTCGTGTCACCAACACGTCAAAATCGGTGTAGTTAGAAGCCAACATAAAGGTCTTAACATCTTGTACCAACCCGTAACAGAATCGGTCACAATGATGTCTCTCATGCGCTACCAGTTCAGGAGCATAATAGATCAATCGTACAAATTGTACCTCATAATTAGCCACAGACATACTGCCTTGAACTAAAGTCATGAACTCGCGCTTCTTTTTGTCCAAGTATCTAACTCCAAAATACTTATTCTTAAAGACAACTTGGAAGAAATCCAACGTCACATCACCGATTCCTTGCTCGCACTCACATCTTTCCACCAACTATACGCATCTCCCTACAACAGGGATACAAAGCATCCCAACTTATGGGCATCATTACTGGACATACATTCCTCAGATGCCTCCAGTGCCAACCCCCTGAACTCAACTCCACCCAAGCTACACAAGCGTTCCAACAGCAATCCCATTTGCCAAAAACCCGGTAGAGGCGTTTGCACTCTAGTATCAACAGCTTGACAAGCTCTGGTCATCGCTTGAAGTAAAGGCGTCAAATCACCCAACACTGGCCCAACAGGCGCATATGGTACTTGCTCCACTCCCATAGGTGGATTAGGTGTAGGAGGTGGCAAACCTCTAGGAGGTATAACATTCTCTTAATTCTCATGCCTAATGGCAGCAACATTCTTGCCAGACTTCAATTCTATCCTCAGACCCATTGTACTAAAATATCTAAGGCATGATAATCACATCAAGCAAAAATAATTATGCTAACTTCAAGCGAATATCCAAGACTTCTATTTCAAATCAAAACATTTCAGACTGTAGTAATAAGGGAATGTGTCCTAGAAGACATTTCCCTTCAGCATGGAATGTAGCAATCAATGTACATATAGCAATCACCATGCATAGCAAACAACAACAGTGGTCAATCAATAAAAATATCCCAACAATCATAATCTGATCCCAATTATCACAAAACATGTTTCTGATACTAACAAATGTAACCCCCTCATCCCAACTTAGCCGTCAGACCGAACCGAGCAAGCTACATTGGGTTTGCTGAAACAAACTTGTGAAAAGATTACTCGAATTATGTTCATTTTTTTTCTTTTATCACTTCTAAATGCAAATTATTAACCTATGGTTTGCATATTGGCAGCGGTTCAATTCTCACTCAAATCGGTCACCGACAAAACATTCAATTGCAAACACGAACATTAAGGGACCAAACTAAAAATTTGGAAATTTATAAGAACTTAGCAAAATTTTAGGTTACCAATTCTCAATTAGTCAGGTTACATTCTTGTTTGCCAAAATTCAACTCAAAACGATCATCCATACCCATTCAATTGCATTTACAAAGATCAGGGACTAAAATGTAAGAATCAGAACTTCATTAGACACAGTAACTGAATTAACAGTAACCCATATCGATACACGAGCAAGTGTATCGGTACACTCTTGCAAAGTCGAAATTCCAAATTCTAATAACTCAAAACTGTATCGATACAGTTCCTCGTGTGCCGAAACGCCTATCTAGAATACACTTACCCGTATCGATGCACCTTCTCGCATATCGATACGCCAAGCTTGAAAACACGTACCCGCATCGATACAGGGCCACGCGTATCGATACGCCAGATATGTAATGTCTAAATTTTCTGGTTTTTCATGCCAAAATGGATCCAAACATGTTTTAATATGCCACAAACATATTCACAATTATGCTAACGATCAAACCACACCAAAATATCACAGAAACAAGATCATATCATGGAATCACTCTTCAATTGAAAATCTAAATGCATGCTTCCTAGAAATAAACCGTTCAAAGCAAGAAAACATAAATCCAACCATTAATTAAACATATAAGGCCATTTACAACTCCAAAAAAACATAGAAAACTTGCTCAAATAGGGAGTTTAGCAAAAACTCTCCCAAAACAACAATGATACCCCCATTGTCTTTATTACTACTAGTCTATTTTAAACCATACTTTCGATTAATCGAAGTCCTTATGTAACCCCCTTAGCCCGGCCTAGACGCTTGACCTGAACTATGAAGATTACTCGGGGAAAACCAAAGTCAACCCAAAAGTCAACCTTGATTAATGACCATTTTTTTCTTTTAATCTTGTCTAAATACATATTAAACCTAAGTGAGTACTCACGGAACATGAATGAGAAAGACACAGCGTTCAGATAGCATTTAGGGACTCAATTGCACCTTATACAAGATTAGGGACCAAGTTGTAATTTTTTTTAAATTAGAGGGTCCTCGTTGATTTTAGGATTACCATTATGAAATTAATCATGTTACATGCTTCTCTGCAAAATTTTAGCTTAAAAAGACATCTCAAGCTCAAGCAATTGCAATCACAACATTTAGGACTAGAATGTAAAACATGAAAACTCAAAACAATTCAAATCTGTGTCCAACGGTCACCCGTTTCGGAACACCTACCCACCGAACCGAAACACTGTATCGAAACGGTGTTGACCGTTTCGGTACGCGGGTATGTTTCGAGACCAGTACCGAAACTTGACATTCTAGTAGCCAAAATGTTTTGAAACAGCCTCAGGCGTTTCGAAACACGAAGACCATTTCAGGCCCCTGTTTCGAAACACTAGAGGGTGTTTCGATACACCCTGCCCAGAAACAGCAACAAATGCTGGTTTTTCATCCTTTAGCATACTCAAACATGCATCAAAGACTCCCAAATCATACCGGCAAACCATCATACATATAAAGAACATATTTAAGACATTTTAACACGGACATAGCATCAAACACAAATTCACATAGTCTAGATGCATGCTTCATAATCACAAAACCAATATAAGCAATCCAACCTCAATCAAAACATTCAAGGCCAATTACAACTCAAACATGCCAACATAAGCATGCCCCAACATTAGAGAGTTCAACATATCTCCCAAATACAATCCTTGGTTTCCCATTGCCAATATATTAAAACTAAAGTGTGTGAAAACTTCACCATACATGAGCTTGAACTTCTTTGGATGACATTAACCTCTTTGATGCCCGGAAACACCTCAATTATCTGCATTATTGGTAAAAGAGAGAGTGTAAGCACAAATGCTTAGTGAGGCATGCTCTAAAGAAAACCAACACAATAATGCATATCTTGAAAACACTTTCTCAAGCATTCAAAGCTTGGGTATTTCACCAAGCAACTTCTCCATGAAAACAAATGTACCCTCATTCTATCTCAAGCATTTAAACCAATGCAAAACTCATGGCCAAGCCATACTCATGCTTGTACACTAAGCATTTTATATACAAATCACATATGCATTTCTCATTGCATAAATCATCTCATCAAAGGTACATGTGAATCAAAAATCATTACATATTTTATATTGGCATTTCACATCTTATTATTACTCGGATATGCGGACATCTCACTAGACACTTCCGGTGGCATCTCTCAACATCGTACTCACTCGTCTAGCAACATAGTTTCTGGTGGAATCTCACATCATCGTACTCACATGGCAGAATCTCTCATCGCCACAAAGCTTGGGTATTTCACCAAGTCCTACCCGATGGAATGTAACCCCCTTAACCCGGCCTAGACGGTTGACCCGAATTAAGAAGATCACACGCGGAAAACCAAAGTCAACCCGAAAGTCAACCTTGATTAACGACCCTTTTCTTTCTTTTTAGTCTTGTCTAGATGCACATTATCCCTAGATATAAACACGTGATCAACATATTCAAAGATCATAACCATCAAAGAACATTCAGGGACTCAATTGCACAAATTACAACTTTAGGGACCAAATTGTAAATTCTGAAAATTATAAGGACTTAACCCAAATTAAAGTTACCAATATGAAATTAGTCAGGTTTCATACTTCTCTACGAAATTTCAGCTCAATTGGACATCCCAAACTCATACAATTGCATAAACAAGTTTCAGGACCAAAACGCAAACATTGCAAAACACATAACCATCAATTTCAGTGCCCAACGGTCGAGTGTTTCGGAACAGGGAAGACCCGTTCCGAAACGCGGGACCGTTCCGAAACTGGTACCGAAACATGGCCTGGCAGTGGCCAAACTGTTCCGAAACAGTGCCTTCCGTTTCGGAACGCCCAGGCCATTTCAAGCCCCCGTTCCGATACGGTCGCACCTGTTCCGAAACAGGCTGCCCAGATTGCAGAAATTTTGCTGGTTTATCATGCAATTGACATATCAAACATGCTCCAAATGCAACCAAACTTTACCAGCAATTCATTCAACATACAAGGAACATAATTGCATCAACCAAACATCGATATGGCATCAATTATGAAAAGCCCCAATTCTATAGGCATGCATCCTACTTAACAAACCATTCATGCATCAAATCACCAAACCAACCACATAAAGGCCAATTACAAGTACCAACATTAACAACAACATAAATCCAACTTAGGGAGTACAAAACATCTCCCAAAACAACAACATAAGTTCCCCATTGTCAAATGCTAAAAGCTAATAGTGTTTAAGAAACCATCACCATACTTGAGCTTAGTTCACCACTTGGATTCTTCACCACCTTGCTGCCCTCAATGCACTTTAATGCTCTGCATTATTGGTTTAAGAAAAAGAGAGAGAGCGTAAGCAAAAGATTAGTGAGGAATGCTCATTAAAACCACACAATAATGCATTTACAAAACACATTTATGAACCTTAAATCCAATCATCCTTTATACATGCTCATAAGCATTTAAAACAAGCAAATCATGCTTCAAGTTCATAACATGTCATATTGGCAACAAGTGATACATTTCACATAAGATTCACACATGGACTTTTAAACACCATTGTGATCTTATAGTTTCAAAGGACCACACATGGACTTTTAAACACCATTGTGTCCTTAACCCCATGGACTTTTAAACACCATGGCAAGGACCACACAAGGACTTTTAAACACCTTTGTGTCCTTAACAAGAATCATCCAAGGACTTTTAAACACCTTGATGTTCTTAAAAAACAAGGCTTACACAAGGACTTTTAAACACCTTTGTAACCTTAACCAAGAATCTCCCAAGGACTTTTAAACACCTTGGAGTTCTTAAATTCACAAGACTCATCCAAGGAATTTTAACCACCTTGATGATCTTAACCAAGAACCAACCATGGACTTTTAACCACCATGTTGTTCTTAAATAAACAAGGCTCACACAAGGACTTTTAAACACCTTTGTGACCTTAACATCACTTGCCAATATGCATCATTAATCAACAATATTCCATTGTTTTAAAGCATTTAATCAAACCATAACATCATGCATCTTTAAGCATCAAACCACATTATAACCATGTTCAAAAACAAGGATCTCTTACCTTGAGCATCCTTCAACACATGGCTTATAATCTCAGCAACTAACATGCTAAAATATGCTTTCAAAACAGAATTTAAAACATGCAAACAACCACATTGCATACAACCAATCCATGGTTCATCATCAAGAGAGTTTTTCCGAAAACTTACTCTTGAGCTTAGCTAAGTTGCTTAGACTTAAACTAAGCTCCCAAACCTTCAAATCAATGGTTTCAAAGCTGGAAACCAAAATCCACTCACCGATTCCGTTTCGCCTCTTGCCGAAACACCAATCAAGCTTCCGGATCACCACCACTTGGATCCAAAGATGACTCCCCTGTTTTCAACACATCAAAGCAGAGGACTAATGCATCATCATGCATTAATAGCTTCAATGAAAGCACCTAAACTCGCTGCTCTCATCCACACTCCATTTTCGGCTACCAAACACAACCGAAAATGCATCCAAACAACTCCACAACATTACCCAGCCATGATCCATCAAATCTAATCATCCTTAAACATCAATTAACATCCAAAATGGATCTCAACACATCCTTATACCTCCAGCTATAACAGATCAACAAGATCACTCCAAAAACCATCAAAAACACAAGCTAAACTTAGGAAATTCAACCTATCCGGGATTGCATTAATTAAACCTCAACTTCTCATCAATTTAGCATTCATTTAACATCAAAAATACACCTCAAATCACTGCTTAAACAGATCATACAAATTTTCATCAAAATCAAGCAAATCTTGCATTTAAAAGCCAAGATCAAGATCACATCTTTAAAACCTTTTATAAAACACAATTTAAGGATTGAGAACTTAGGAATTTCAGTAAAGAACTGAGAGTTTAGAAGAGAAGGACGTTCTTACCTCCAAACTTGAGTTTTCTCCCTTTTTGGAACCAAATTCTTGAAAAACCACTTAGCAAATAGTGAGGTTTTGTTGATGA
Source organism: Hibiscus tridactylites (assembly GCA_958450335.1). Taxonomy (NCBI): domain Eukaryota; kingdom Viridiplantae; phylum Streptophyta; class Magnoliopsida; order Malvales; family Malvaceae; genus Hibiscus; species Hibiscus tridactylites. Next base: position 32,510,926 of record OY288270.1, read on the forward strand.
GATGATTAGCAATCAAAAGAGAATTGAAAAGAGATATTTAGGTAGCAAAATCAGAGGAAAAAGCTCTGGAGAAAGATGTTTGGTTTGAGAGAAAATGAGAGAAAAGGGAAAATAGAAAATATGGAAAGTTAGTTGGAAATGACAAAATATCTTCCCTCCACTTTTAATTTTATTTAAAAACCTTTAATAAATCATTTAATATCTTAGAAAAATCTGGAGAAACTCCCTTTGGGTAAATAGCTCCTTAAAGATTCAAAGTTTCAATCCTTCTTAAAACAGTCACACAGTTTTCAAAAATTACATTTTGGTCACTAGCCAAAATGTCACCCTTCCAAACCTCATTTTGTAAAATTGATTTCACAGTTCACTTATATATATTAAAAGAGGATTTTAGGAAATTTTTCCATATTTTTAATGCAACCCGAACTAGGCTTTCCTAAATTCACCTTTAAATATTCGAACCGCACTTTGACCGAACCGGTCCAAACCCAAAACGTCTAAGCCCAAAACCGGGGCGTTACATGGAATGCCCATCATCGGTTCTCTCCCTTTTGCTTAACCAAAGAGCACGTAAGAATATTTAGTTTATAGTTGTTGCGTGTAAAATAGTCTATCGCAATTGTAGTGCAAGTATACACGACGCAAGTAGTAAAGTGATACGAAGTATCGGATATTTTCTCCATAGGGATTGGGCTAATGACTTCACCTAAATTCACTGCACGAAGTAAAGGAAAGAGTTTAGAAAATTGTCACGAAAATATTAAAGAAAACTGTAAATAAAGGAATTGAGATATCAAGATAGAGAGAATGGGCTGGTATTGAATTGCTCAGTAGTGCAGGTATTGCAATGCTTAGGATCTCCAATTCTGTCGTCGCACCCGTCGCCAACAGCACCTGTCGCGGCGGCTGTCCGTTAGCTGTCGCGGCAGCGAACACTAACTCTGTACTCCAAGTTTGGCAAGAATCCCAGATCTGCCTTGGCCTATCCCTAGGTCCAAGTCTGTCGATGATCACGTCTTTGATGATACCTCCCGGCGTGAATCGAAGGATGAACACCGATGTGTATGAATTCTTCCTTAGCCACTTAACCTTGCCCTATCCCTAGGTACAAGATAGTTCAACTATAAACTAGAGAACTTGCTCTTATCTCTTTCGTATACTTAACTCTCCCGATGCTAAGTAAATGGATAACCTCACAATGCTCTCCCGATGCTCTAGCAAGATATTAAAACCGAAATAAGAGAACTTGAAGTTTATTTTATTGAACTTGGAAAATCCTAAAACAAAACAACCCTTGCAACTACTTTACAAAACAACCCGTGCCCCTAGGGGGAATTTAGAACATGTCGACGACGGGTAAACAGTAGGGGTTTAGGTTATCGGTTATGGGGGTATTCGATGCCTCCTAGGTTAAAGCTATGCCCTTATATAAGCTTTGGGCTCAAGTATTCTAAGTTAACAAGGATTACAACTTTAATGAAAAGTAAGATTCTAATAAATGCTTAATCTCTAAGGATTCCTACTTTTCAGCCGCCTCCTTGTTTCATGGGAATTCTTCTCCTTGAGCTTTGACTTGACATATCTTTCGATCCGGGGCTTGGAAAATTATTTGGCTTTCACACGACAGACGAGCAGATGTTTCTCTATCTATCGAGGTCCACTTCACTTTTCCTCTTCATAAGGCTGTTGTCACCTTGCTGTCACGACAGGTCCATGGCAGCTTCGTCCTCATCGTCTACTTGTCCAGCTCAGTTCTCCTGCTTCTCTGCCCTGCGCCTGCCTTCCTTGTCAACCATGGCAGTATCCTGCAAAATAAGCCATCTTTTAGTAGAATTCGTGCCTTTAGTGAATTTGTGATGTTTTACTGTAAACTGACCTAAATGCAATGCAATGATGCTTGAATGCAGCAGAAATATGGGTTAAAAAGGGTGTAAATAATAGAACTTTTACACACTCAACACACCCCCAAACTCGAGTTCTTGCTTGCCCTCAAGCAATTAAACCTAAAAGAAAAGAAAATATTTTTGTGTTGGCTTTCAAACAGTGAACTGTCCCTTACCCGTCGCTCATTCTCTATGGCGGCAGCAACCTGTCAGAAGGTTTTAGGATCTGTCCGGAATCTCCCTATAGCTCTCGTGCAGTGTGTGCATGCTTGTGAACAGTTATATGCCAAGACTCTCTTAGTTTCACTAGAATATTCAACTCTTAACTTGAATTTTTATGCCAAAGTTTATTTTTTTGAATGAACTTTTTCATGCTCCTTTGATTTCTTTGTTTTGACTCGATATTTTTCAAGCTAAAGTTTGACTAGAGCCAGTTTTAGGCACCTCTAGTTAACTTCCTAGAGCCAGTTTCGGGCACCTCTAGGGCTATTGAGTCTCTTTTCTAAACTTCTTTCCTAGAGCCAGTGTTAGGCACCTCTAGGGGCTATTCAAGTTCTAAGCATCCTATTCTAGTTTGGCTAAAAGAAATCGAAGCAATATAACAGTCACAAAGGTGTTTTAAGTTTTCAGAACTATAGAAAGATTCTAAACTTCTCCTTAAACTGTCCTCAAGATGTTGCCACGACAGAGCTTTCATGACAGGTAAGCTAAATTCTCAGTTTTAAGCCAACAGTTTTATATTTTCTGATTTTTTTTAAGAGAACTTAATTAAAAAGAAGACACCACAATTAATAAAAAGATGTACTTAAGACTCTATTAATGATGGAGGGTTGCCACCCCCAAACTCGAGGGTTGCATTGCCCTCAATGCAAAATGATAGATAAAGGATGGCAGGTACATCACAAAATATATAAGTAGGCAGCAGGAAAAAAAGAAAGAAAAGCCTTAAATTTAATCGCTGTCCTCGCTGCTGCTGCTGACACGGATCTGATGGCGGCGTCTAGGCTGAGGAGGAGGCTGGGCAGGTTCAGGGGCAGACTGCTCCACGAGCTGGACGTCGGTACTGCTGCCACTGTCCCAAGTGCTGATGGTGGTGGTGCTAGCCTTGGGCATCAGCTTCCTGTCTCCCACGTGTTTTATCCTCTTGACAGGTGTAAATTCCCTCTCCAAATTCCTCCTGATCAGAGGGCTGTCATCGGAAGCAGGTCTCTTCGTTCCTCTGGTAGGGGTGTCGGCCGGTGGACTGCCTGCTGCCGTCGGGGCGGGTGATGGGGTGGAAGCGGTAGAGTGGGAATGTGGGGAGGCAGGTGGTGTGGGGACAGGGGAGGGGATATGGAAATAATGGGCAGGAAAAGTAGGGAATTGAACATCGGGAAAATTTAAAGTGTGGGTAATGAAGTTTACCGTCGAATTTGTGAAATCCCGGATGAAGGTCATCAATCCCATTTGTCTCTCCTCTACCCGTTGTAGCGCAGCAAGGATGTGGGCAGACTGGTCTGTCGGAGCGGTGACGGCAGCAGGTTCAGGGGCAGGCTCCTCTGATGATTCTTCTGGGGAGCCGGCTGGGTTGAAGGAAGAGATAGGTGTAGCCACTACCAGCTCCATGAGGCTGTTGATGTTGTTGTCTGTCCAGCCTCTGCCCTTTATTATTTTGTCGGAGGATTCCTCGGGGACAGCAGCACAGCGGCATAAGGAGGTTATTGTGAATGGCAGGCAGAGGCGGGAGTCAGAGCGGAAGGTGCAGTCTAGGATGCTGTCCCTCATGTAGCGGCCCACATTGATAGGCCTGTCGTGCATGATGGAATGAATGAGGGTGAGCCGCTGCCGGTTAACCGTCGTGTGGTGGGAAGAAGGCATGATACGCTTTTTGATGAAAGCGTTCCAGAGTTTAGCTTCCGGGAGGAGCTGCCCCCTGTTGACGGAGTGGGGGTTCTTTTTGCTGGTTGTCCATGATGTTCCGTCCTCTGTCACCTCCACCATGATAGCATCATAAGCGGCAGCATCGAGGGAGTCGAGGAATTTCTGGTGGGCATCATGATCGGGGCCAAAGTAGAGGCCAAACATGTGGTTGATGATGTCAGTAGTGAATGGCACCTTTACTCCTCGAACGATGATAGATGTTGCCGTTCTGCTGTCTATGGCCGCATAGAACTCCTGGACTAATGTGTCATTTAGTTCTGCCGGTTGTTCAGCAAAGTCCTCCCATAGTTGAGTCGTGATGGCCTTTATAATGAACGGCCGGAGTCCCATGTGGGGTGCTTTTCGGTTGTACACAAAACCTCTTTCCTCCCATAACTCCTTGTTGGCGAAGGGCGTCGCTGCTGCTGAAGAAGATGCGGAAGCAGCGCTACGGCGGGTCTGTCTAGACGACATGTTAGTTGCAAGGGTTGTGAAATAGAGAAAGAAAATAAAAACTAGAGGAGAAAGCAAGAGAGAATAAGCAGAAGTGACGAAAAATGAAAGTGAAAACGGGGTTTTATAGCGGTCGAGGATCTGCCCATTTAATGCCGCAACGGCAGGCTTGAATAACGGAGCGACTGTTGGGATTTAGCGTGTCTGACGCGTCTGACACGTATTTATGCGTCTACCGCACGCTTCTACGTCTGCCGTGTCAGTCTGTTGACAGCCTGTCATATCCGTCTACGGCGGCAGCCGAAACGACAAGCTTCATAAATGGGCTTTGTTGGGCTGATGGATGGGTGGTGAGCTTGGGTCACTTCTCTTTTTCTTCTTGACTCCTTTATTTCCTAAAAACAAAAATTGGAAAAAACAAAACATTATTCGCATAAATTAAACCTAATCTCCTAATAAATAATAAATAATAAAAATAAATAAAAATAAAATTTAGGTTAAATTAGGGATGCCTTGTGGGGCATCTCCTAAAGTAACCACTTCCTGTATTCCTGGGGCTTCAGTCCCCTGATAATGCTTGAGGCGCTGTCCGTTGACTTTGAATTGGTGCCCATCTTTTAATGATTGAATTGTTATGGCACCATGGGGAAAAACTTGAACCACTTGGAACGGGCCAGACCATCTAGATTTTAGCTTCCCTGGGAAGAGTTTCAACCTAGAGTTAAATAACAACACAAGCTGCCCTGGGCAGAACTGTCGTGGCAGCAACTTCCTGTCATGCCACTTCTTAGTCTTTTCCTTGTAAATTCTTGCATTGTCGTAGGCCATTGTCCGTAATTCCTCAATCTCATTAAGATCTAACAGCCTCTTCTGGCCTGCCTTGTCCAAGTCCATATTCACTGCCTTGATTGCCCAATATGCTTTGTGTTCAATCTCGACAGGCAAGTGACAGGTTTTCCCATAAATCAAACAGTATGGAGACATGCCCAATGGAGTCTTAAAAGCTGTTCGATACGCCCATAATGCATCATTCAAAAGTAAAAACCAATATTTCCTAGTTGGCTTAACCATCTTCTCAAGAATATTCTTTACTTCCCTATTGGAGATCTCAGCTTGTCCATTGGTCTGTGGGTGGTATGCTGTCGCGATCCTGTGCTTGACACCATATTTCTTCAAAGCGGCAGCAATTACCCTATTATCGAAATGTTTCCCTTCATCACTGATAATCGCCTTAGGGATGCCAAATCTAGAAAAAATGTTTTTGTGCAAAAAATTTTGGACCATCTTGGCATCATTCTTTTGAGTGGCGATGGCTTCAACCCACTTGGAGACGTAATCTACTGCTAGGAGGATGTACAAATTTCCACACGAAGATGGAAAAGGTCCCATAAAATCAATCCCCCAAACGTCGAAGATCTCGACTTCTAAAATGTTCTACAGTGGCATCTTGTTTCTCCTCGAGATGTTACCTGTCCGCTGGCACCTGTCACAGTTCTTGTAAAAGTCATGTGCATCTTTATACAGTGTCGGCCAGTAGAACCCTGACTGCAGCACCTTGGCAGCAGTTTTGTTGCCTCCTAAGTGACCTCCATATTGTGAAGCATGACAGTGATGGAGAATGTCTTCTTGCTCTTCTTGTGGTACACACCTCCTTATAACCTGATCTACACACATTTTGAAAAGAAGAGGTTCGTCCCAATAATAATGCTTAACATCATTTTGGAACCTCTTCCTGGCTTGATAATTAAGATCAGAAGGAAGTATTCCGCTAACTATAAAATTAATGAAATCAGCATACCAGGGGAGTTCAGAAGACTTACCTGCCGCCATGGGTGTTGCGACAGCGATTGCGGCAGCAAAGAGCTGCTCATCTGGGAAGGTCTCCAGTATGTGTGTCTCATCAATGGGTAGACTCTGTCCCGTCTCCAACCTTGACAAGTGATCAGCCACCTGATTTTCTTTCCCCTTCTTGTCCTTGATCTTAAGGTCGAATTCTTGTAGTAGCAAGATCCACCGTATCAATCTAGGCTTTGCATCCTTCTTTGCGAACAAATACTTAAGGGCAGAGTGGTCTGTGTGCACTATTACTTTCGTCCCAAGTATGTAAGAACGAAACTTGTCAATGGAGAACACCACAGCTAACAGCTCATTTTCTGTGGTGGTATAGTTCACTTGGGCGTCATTTAACGTCTTGCTGGCATAGTATATGACGTGAAACAGCTTATCTCTGTGCTGCCCCGACAACATAGTCACTAGCATCACACATAATCTCGAACGGCTGCGTCCAATCCGGTGGCTGTACTATGGGGGCTGTTACTAACTTTTCCTTCAGAACTTTGAATGCTTCAGTACATTCTTAATTAAAGTCAAAGGGTCGATTCTGCTCTAAGAGATGACATAGGGGCTTCGTGATTTTTGAGAAGTTAGCAATAAATCTCCGATAAAACCCAGCATGCCCTAGAAAACTCCTAATGCCCTTGATTGTGGTTGGCGGCGGCAGCTTCTCAATTACTTCTATCTTGGCCCTGTCGACTTCTATCCCGCGGCAGCTAATCTTATGGCCAAGGACTATCCCCTCATCCACCATAAAGTGGCATTTTTCCCAATTTAAAACAAGATTAGCTTTTTCACATCTTTCAAGTACCTTTTGAAGATTGCCGAGGCAGCTCTCAAAATCGTCTCCGAAGACGGAAAAATCATCCATGAAAATCTCTAGGAAGTCCTCTACCATATCAGAGAATATGGCCATCATGCACCTTTGGAAGGTGGCATGTGCATTACAGAGTCCAAACGGCATCCTCCTAAACGCGTATGTTCCGTAGGGGCATGTGAAAGTCGTTTTCTCTTGATCTTCTGGTGCAATAGCAATTTGGTTGTAACCTGAGTACCCATTAAGAAAACAATAGTAAGGTTTACCTGCTAATCTATCAAGCATTTGATCAATAAAGGGTAAAGGAAAGTGGTCCTTTCGGGTAGCTTTGTTAAGCTTCCGATAGTCCATACAAACCCTCCAACCGGTCACAGTCCTGGTTGGGATTAACTCATTGTTCTCGTTGGTTACCACGGTCATTCCTCCTTTCTTTGGAACACATTGTACCGGGCTTACCCATTTGCTGTCGGAGATGGCGTAAATAATACCAGCATCTAACCATTTAATTATCTCCTTACACACTACCTCCTTCATCGCATGGTTTAGCCGCCTTTGGGCATCTATAGTCGGCTTATGATCTTCCTCTAGAAGGATTTTGTGCATGCATAACGCCGGACTAATGCCCTGAATATCAGCAATCGTCCATCCAATCGCCTTCTTGTGCTGCCGTAACATGTCGGTTAGCTGTCGTTCCTGTTCCTGCGGCAGCTTAGAAGAGATGATTACGGGCAACGTATCATTGGAACCAAGAAAAGCATATTTAAGTTGCCATGGCAGGGGCTTCAGTTCTAAAGCAGGTGGTTCAACAATAGATGGCTTTTGGATTAAATGGTTATCCGAAGTATAATTTAAAGGTTCGAATAACTTACCTGGACGATTGTCTATCCAGTTTACCTCCTCTTGTCCTTCAGTATCAGATGTATCGGATTCAGAGGAGTCGCTGTCGTCGGTGCTGTCGTTGTTGCTGTCGTGACATGCCTGCAGGTGGCTTTCGCAGCAGTGACCAAATTTTATACCATGACAGCCCGACCTGATGCAGGGTTGATCAAGGGTCACCTCAATGATAGCCTTGCATTCTTCGTCCACATCAGCATGTTTCATCGCTTGGAGAACATTCAACTTAATCTCTTGATCGTTTACGCGCATGGTGAGTTCTCCTTTCTCCAAATCAATCAGTGATCTTCCCGTGGCTAAGAAGGGTCACCCAAGGATGACTGGTGCATTTTCGTCTGCCTCACAATCTAAGATAAGAAAGTCAGCAGGAAAAATAAGCTTATCCACTCTTACCAAAATATCTTCAATTTTTCCTTCAGGGTGAACGTAAGAGCGGTCAGCTAGCTGCAGAGTGACTCTCATGGGTCGCGCCTTCCCAATACCTAATTTCTGAAAAACAGATTTGGGCATTAGATTAACACTAGCACCAAGATCACAAAGTGCCTTACCCACGAATTTATTTCTGATTACGCAAGGTATGATGAAGCTCCCCGGATCCTTCTTTTTCTAGGGTGGCTGCCGGTGAAGAATACTCATACAACCTTCTGTCATCTTTACCGTTTCAAATTCCCCAAGTTTAGATTTTTTCGACATAACATCCTTGAGAAATTTAGCATAACCGGGCTTCTCCCTAACGGCATCTAACAATGGGATATTAATATGAACCTGCTTAAAAATATCATAAATCTTTTTAAGTTGAGATTCATGCTTAGCTTGCTGTATCCGTTGAGGGAAGGGTGGTGGGGGACGGTAATCAGCAATGCGTCCTTCCCACTGCATGCGAATCTGAGGACGATATTCATCTGTTTTCTCCTCTGTCACTTCTGCTGTCGTGACAGGCTCATCGGCAGCAGTCTGTTTATCACCTGTCGGGGCAGTTTCCTCGGCAGGTTTGTCTAAGGTTGGATCCTTTACTGTTTCAGCTTCCTTTTCCGGCCCTAGTAGTTTCTTCCCACTCCTAGTAGTAATGGCCTTACATTGCTCATGTGTGGGCGGTCTAGCATTTTCAGTATTGCTAGGAAATCCTCCATTCTGCCTTGGCTTAATATGTTGCGACACCTGACCCATTTGTGTCTCCAGAGATTTCAAAGTAGCCTCATGATTTGTCATTCTCATCTCCGTCTTATCCATGAAATTCTCTGTTTTCTTGACAAACTGATTCATATTTTCAATGTAAGTTCCTGTTTGAGATATAAAAGTGGCCAGAGTCTGTTCCAATATACTACTCGTGGCAGCTGGTGGCTGCTGTTGTTGCGGCGGCGGCAGGTTCTGCGGTAGCTGCTGTCACGTCAACAGTCTAGGACCTCTCTGATTCTGATTATGTGCTTGAGGATTCAGGGCATTGTTGGGATTACTCCATGAAAACTTAGGATCCTTCCTCCAATTGGGATTATATTTGTTGGAATTATAGTTTGGCTTGTAATTTCCAACATATTTTCCCTCTTCTACATTTATTGGGCACTCATCCCTACTATGATTCCCCTCACAGATATCACATACTTCCTCAACAGCAAATCCTTGTAAACTATCATCATTCAATAACCTTTTCATTGCTTTAGTAAGGAATGCTACCTGTGATTTCATAGTGCTGTCGGCTTCGTAGTCCTTGACAGCAAGTACCCGTTTACCCCCTCTTCTTGCAGTCGGAAACTGCTCCTCATTCTTTGGCCAGATTTTTCAAAACTTGCAATGCCTCGTCCGGATCTTTATCCAATAATAATCCGTTTGCTGCAGAATCAATTCGAATTCGAGTTTGTAAGTTAGCAACATTATAGAACTTAGTTACCTGATTCCAGACGGGGAATCCATGCATTGGGCAGTTTCGAAGAAGAGTAGTAAATCTGTCCCAGGCCTCGTGCATTGGCTCGTCATCTTCCTGTTGAAAAGTAGCAATTTCGTTACATAACGACTCAGCTAAATGTGAATGATTAAAACGAGACAAAAATTCACGAGTTAAATCTGCCCAAGTCATAATAGAACCCGGTGTAAGTTTATTCCACCAAGTTTTAGCTCTGTCCCTCAATGAATGAGGAAATAACCGAAGCCTCAGTATCTCCGGACTAACTCCTGGCAGTCTAAACGAACCACAGATCTCCTGGAACGTTTTGAGATGCTCCCTAGCATCTTCGGTCGCAGCACCACTAAACTGCCCGGCGTTGTTGATCATACTAAACATGACAGGCTTAAGCTCGAAGTTATCAACATCAATATCCGGCAGTGTGGTCTCCAGCTCTACATGATCGTTCAGCATGTAGTCACGACATGACCGTCGTCCATCTGCTGCAGGCGGATCGCCGACAGGCGGTATAATTCCACCAGCGGGCTGATTACGGGCCATCTGCTCTAGCTGTTCCTCAAGGTATTCGTTTCTGTCTAAAAGTCGGCAAAGTTGTTTCTTAAGATTGAAGGAACGTTCGATTTTCGGATCTAATTGATACTCAGGATCTTCACCTCTTTTAGATCTGCGCATAAACTAGTAAACCTTGTGAAAAGCAAGAGTTGAAGGTACGAAAGAAAAAAAATTAAAGAAAAATAAAAATAAAAACAAAAACGAAATAAAAATAAAAACGAAAAGTGCAATAAAAGAAAGGTATAGTTATGTTGCCAATCCCCGGCAACGGCGCCAAAAACTTGTTGCGTGTAAAATAGTCTATCGCAATTGTAGTGCAAGTATACACGACGCAAGTAGTAAAGTGATACGAAGTATCGGATATCGTCTCCACAGGGATTGGGCTAATGACTTCACCTAAATTCACTGCACGAAGTAAAGGAAAGAGTTTAGAAAATTGTCATGAAAATATTAAAGAAAACTGTAAATAAAGTAATTGAGATATCAAGATAGAGAGAATGGGCTGGTATTGAATTGCTCAGTAGTGCAGGTATTGCAATGCTTAGGATCTCCGATTCTATCGTCACACCCGTCGCCAACAGCACCTGTCGCGGCGGCTGTCCGTTAGCTGTCGCGGCAGCGAACACTAACTTCGTACTCCAAGTTTGGCAAGAATCCCAGATCTGCCTTGGCCTATCCTTAGGTCCAAGTCTGTTGATGATCACGTCTTTGATGATACCTCCCGGCGTGAATCGAAGGATGAACACCGATGTGTACGAATTCTTCCTTAGCCACTTAACCTTGCCCTATCCCTAGGTACAAGATAGTTCAACTATAAACTAGAGAACTTGATCTTATCTCTTTCGTATACTTAACTCTCCCGATGCTAAGTAAATGGATAACCTCACAATGCTCTCCCGATGCTCTTGCAAGATATTAAAACCGAAATAAGAGAACTTGAAGTTTATTTTATTGAACTTGGAAAATCCTAAAACAAAACAACCCTTGCAACTACTTTACAAAACAACCCGTGGCCCTAGGGGGAATTTAGAACATGTCGACGACGGGTAAATGGCAGGGGTTTAGGTTATCGGTTATGGGGGTATTCGATGCCTCCTAGGTTAAAGCTATGCCCTTATATGAGCTTTGGGCTCAAGTATTCTAAGTTAACAAGGATTACAACTTTAATGAAAAGTAAGATTCTAATAAATGCTTAATCTCTAAGGATTCCTACTTTTCAGCCGCCTCCTTGTTTCATGGGAATTCTTCTCCTTGAGCTTTGACTTGACATATCTTTCGATCCGGGGCTTGGAAAATTATTTGGCTTTCACACGACAGACGAGCAGATTTTTCTCTATCTATCGAGGTCCACTTCACTTTTCCTCTTCATAAGGCTGCTGTAACCTTGCTGTCACGACAGGTCCATGGCAGCTTCGTCCTCGTCGTCTACTTGTCCAGCTCAGTTCTCCTGCTTCTCTGCCCTGCGCCTGCCTTCTTTGTCAACCATGGCAGTATCCTGCAAAATAAGCCATCTTTTAGTAGAATCCGTGCCTTTAGTGAATTTGTGATGTTTTACTGTAAACTGACCTAAATGCAATGCAATGATGCTTGAATGCAGCAGAAATATGGGTTAAAAAGGGTGTAAATAATAGAACTTTTACACACTCAACAATAGTGCACTCTCATCCTATTGATCGATCAATTATATCCGGTAAGTATCTCAACATATATGCCAATGTATTATGTTAAAACATCATCTCACCTAGTGTTTTTCATGCAACAATTCTCAACATTCTCATCTCATTTCAAAACCATAACATTTGCTATGCTTTAACATAAAAGCTCAAATCTCAACTATGCAACATGTTACTTCATGAAATCATTTCAAGCATAATCTCATGCTACAAAATATGCATAAAAATAGTATTTTAGGGGCATGTAAAAGCATTTTAAGGGCAATCACCACATTCAAGAGAGCAATCTAGCCAATACTTACTTCCGGACTTAGGAAGGTGTTTCAAACCTTTACTAAATCCCCAAACCGTGATTCTTTGTCCCACAAGGACTTCTAAAACCATACGCACACACCGATTACGTTTCGCTTACTCGCCGAAACGCTATCTAAGCTTCCAGATCAACTCCAAAGGTGTCTGAAGATGTCTCCCCTGTTTTAAACACCTAAGAGCAGAGGATTAATACATCATCATGCATTGAAATCATCAGCCACACACCTAAACTCGGTGATCTACTCAAAAATCACATTTCGGCCACCAAACACTACCGAAAACACCTCCAAACTCTTCCAAAACCAAATCCAGCCAAGATCCATCACTACTAATCATTTCTAAACATCAATTAACATCAAAAACCAACACAACCACGTCCTTATACCTCCAGCTATGACAGGACACCAAAATCACCCCAAAATCCATCATTCAAACAAGCAAAACTTAGGAAAACAAACCTATTCGGGATTTGATTGATAAAACCTCATTTTTAACATCAATTAACATCCAAAATACATTAGAAAACCATCTCAAAATAGAGCCCAATCATTCACCACGAAAATCTTCAAGATCTCTTCCAAAATCTTGAGTTTTAAGACAATTTCTTGTTTCTAACATTAAAACCACCTAAAAATCATTAATAAAGGATTGATAACTTGGGAATTTCAGTAAAAAACTGATCATTAGAGGAGAAGGACGAAGCTTACCTCTAATGGATGATTTCTCCTTGATTTGGACAAGTTTTCTTGAAAATTCATGTAGAAATCAAGTGGATTTGATGAGGAATTGATTAAGAATCAAAGAGAGATTGAAATCTCATCAAATGAAGTGAAAATCAAAGTATATTTGCTGGAGAGAATGTGTTTGGTTGAAAGGAATTTGAGAGAAAATAAAATGAGGGAAAATTTGTGAAAAGTAGTTATGAAAAGTCAAAGGTGGTTTCTAATTTAATCACCCTTCATTTTCTTTAATTAAAACATTAATTAAATCACCCAAATTAAGGAAAAATCTGATGAAAACATTTTGGTAAAATTAGCTCCTTAAAGATTCAAAGTTTCAATCCTTTACAAAACAGTCACTAACCAACTTTGTAAAAATTGCGATTTGGTCACTACACCGAAATGTAGTACTTTCAAACCTTATTTTGTAAAATTGATTCCACCATTATCTTTCATATATTAAATAAGGATTTTTAGATATTTTTCTTTATTTTTAAAGTATCCCGAACTAGGTGTTCCCTAGAACTCCCTTTTAGATTCGAACCGTTAATTGACTGGTCCGATTCAGACTCTAAACATCTAGGCCCAAATTTGGGTTGCTACAACTCTCCCCTCTTAAGAAATTTCGTCCTCAAAATTTACCGGGAGGAAAAAGGTAAGGAAATTGCTTCTTCATATCTTCTTTTCTTTCCTACGTAGCTTCCTCAACACCACGATGCCTCCACAACACCTTAACCAGCTCAATGATCTTACCACGAAGAATCTTATTGTCCGAATCCAGAATCTCAATTGGCCCCTCATCATAAGTCAAATCTGGATTGAACTCAACTTCCTCCACAGGCATAACATGCGAAGGATCCGATCTATACATCCGAAGCATGGATACATGAAACACATTATGTATCTTCTCAAGCTATTGTGGTAGACTCAGCTTATAAGCAACAGGACCCACACGTTCTATCACCTCGTATGGTCCAATATATCTAGGGCTCAACTTACCCTTCCGGCCAAACCTCATCACCTTCTTCCAAGGTGAAACCTTTAAGAACACACGGTCACCCACCACAAACTCAATCTCCTTACGCTTCAAATCCGCGTAAGACTTTTGCCGATCTGATGATGCCTTCAATCACTCACAAATGAGCTTCACCTTCTCGGTGGTTCGTTTCAACAAAGTCGGCATCGAAACCAACTTTTGTCCCGTTTCAGCCCAACAAAGAGGAGTTCTGCACTTCCTCCCATACAAAGCTTCATAAGGTGCCATTTGAATACTTGCCTGGTAGCTATTATTATAAGAAAACTCCACCAAAGGCAAGTTCTTCTCCCAAGAGCCTTGAAACTCAATCATGCAGCACCTCAACATATCCTCAAGCACTTGGATAACACGCTCAGACTGTCCATCCGTCTGCGGATGATAAGAAGTACTGAAATTCAGCCGCGTACCGAATGCCTGATGTAAACACTCCCAAAACCTCGTTGTGGACCTCGGATCTCTATCCAACACTACAGATTTTGGTACACCATGCAGACGTACAAACTCAGCAATGTACAGCTCTGCAAGATTATCCAAGGTATACGTAGTATGCACAGGTAAGAAATGCGCACACTTCATAAGATGATCCACAATCACCCACACAGAATTCTTCTTTGATGGCGACAAAGGCAAACCATACACAAAGTCCATGGTGATCCTCTCCCATTTCTATTCAGGAATCCTCAACGGTTGCAACAACCCTAAAGGAAACTAATGCTCAACCTTAACCCGCTGACAAACCATACACTTGCTCACATATTCCGCAACATCTTTCTTCAAACCCACCCAATAGTACTCATCCCTCATATCACGGTACATCTTTGTACTACCAGGGTGCATAGCAAAAGGACTACTATGAGCTTCGGTCAGAATAGTACGCCTCAACTCCACATCATTCGGCACTACTATCCGACTTCCAAAACATAGAACTCCATCGTCATTAAAACAAAAATCTGACGGTCTATCCTCAGCAATATCCTGAACATGTGGCACCAAAGAATCATCCAACAACTGTTTATCCTTTATCAACTGAACTAGAGATGGTTTCACTTGCAAATCATCCACAAGACCTCTATCTCGCGATATGCTCAAGCTAGCAATCATCGCCCTTAACTCCACCGCCACTTTTCTGCTCAAGGCGTCAGCCACAACATTGGCCTTTCCCGGGTGATACTCGATCGTTAGATCGTAATCCTTAAGAAACTCCACCCATCACCGTTGCCTAAGATTCAACTCTTTCTGAGACATCAAATACTTCAAACTCTTGTGATCTGTGTACACAATACACTTCTCAGCATAAAGATAGTGTCTCCAGATCTTCAAAGCAAAAACCATCACAGCTAACTCAATATCATGCGTAGGATAATTGCACTCATGCACCTTCAACTGACGCGATGCATAAGCCACCACCTTACCTTCTTGCATTAGCACACACCCCAAACCAACGTAGGATGCGTCACTATACACCACAGACTCTTTTCCTGATTCTGGTTGAACCAAGATAGGAGCTTGCGTCAAAGCTGCCTTAAGCTTCTCAAAAGCTTGCTGTCTCGCTTCGGTCCACTCGTACTTAACATCCTTTTGCAATAACTTCTTTAAAGGAGCAGCAATCTTTGAAAATCCATCCACAAACCTTCGATAGTATCCTGCCAACCCAAGGAAACTACGAACTTCATGAACAGACTTATGAGGCTTCCAATTCATCACCGCCTCAACCTTTTGGGGATCAACTCGAATCCCTTCAGCCGAAACCACATAACCAAGGAAAACAACTTCCTTAAGCCAGAACTCACACTTGCTCAGCTTAGCATAAAGCTGATTTTCAAACAGCGCTTGCAAGACAATTCTCAAATGACCTTCATGCTCCTCCTTAGTACGAGAGTACACAAGGATATCATCGATGAACACCACAGCAAACTTGTCCAAGTATTCATGGAACACACTATTCATCATATCCATGAAAGCAGCAGGAGCATTCGTTAAGCCAAACGGCATTACAAGGAACTCATAATGCACATACCTCGTTCTAAAGGTTGTTTTCGGCACATCCACATCTTTCACCTTTAGCTGATAGTACCCTGACCTCAAGTCAATCTTTGAAAACACGGCCGCTCCCCAAAACTGATAAAAAAGATCATCAATCCTCGGCAACAGAAAACTTGTTTTTGATGATCAACTTGTTCAACTGACGAAAATCGATGCTGATTCTCATCGTACCATCCTTCTTTTTCAAAAACAAGACCGGTGCACCCCAAGGTTACACACTAGGCCGGATGAAACCACGGTCAAGCAACTCCTGAAGTTGCATCTTCAACTTCTTCAGCTTTTTGGGTGCCATGCGATAGGGAGCAATGGGCACCGGAGTTGTGTTTTCATACAGTTCAATCCCAAACTCCACCTCTCGACTAGGCGGCAATCCAGGTAATTCCTCCGGAAACACTCTAGGGAACTCACGCACAGTTCTTATATCCTGAACATGCAACTCCTTTGAACTAGGATTCATAACAAAGGCTAGGTAAGCCTCACAGCCTTGCCACAACATCCGGCTCGCTTCCAATGTAGACACCATATTGGCAAGAAACTTCACATTCTCACCCACTACCACCACCTCATAATCATCCGCAAGTTTCAACGAAACTCGCTTGCTTTCGAAATCCACCACGGCCCTATGCTCAACCAGCCAATCCATGCCAAGGATTTCATCAAAACCATAGAATGGCAATTCCATTAGATCAACAAGAAAAACATGATTTTGCACCTTCAAGGGGCATCTCCTATACAACTTCCTTGTTACAACCGTCTCGCCAAAGGAACTAGTCACACGCATACCAACATCCAAAGACTCATCAGGTAAACCAAGCATTTGAGCATGTTCACGCAATATGTATGAGTGGGTAGATCCAGAATCAATCAAAGAAAGTAATGACAAGGATTGCAAAGTAAAGGTACCTGCGATCACATCCGTATCATTCCTTCCCTCACGACGGGCGTACACTCGAGCTTGACCGCCACCCTCAGGTTGAACAGCCACAACATGTGCTACATTCCAACTACCATCATCCCTACGCTGAAAATTACCACGGCCGCGCCCACGACCTCTCTGTGGCTCAGCTGCTCTCACCGGAGCTTGTCCCTCTCTCAGCGGTTGAGGACAATCCTTCTTCAAATGCCCTCGATTCCCACAATTCCAGCATGTCCCAAGGTTACCCCAACACTTGCCACCATGTCTTCTACCACAACGGTTACATTCAGGAGTCCTCATAACAGCATTAGGTCTTTGCTGACCTCTACTAGGGTTACCACCCCCACAGCTAGCATCATAATGCGGCTTCCTATCCTTAGGCCTCTTGTTGCGATCTTTACCATAATCGTGTTTCGCAGCTCGTTTCCCTGAGTTAGAGCCACCAGCTCGACTTACCAAACCAAGATTCGATTCAATGTCCTTGGCTCTAGTGACTAAGACATCGAAATCAGTGTAATCAGCTGCAAGCATATAGGTCTTGACATCCGCTACTAGCACATAACGGAATCGCTCGCATCTCTCCCGCTCATTAGAGATTAGCTTAGGTGCATACTGACTGAGGCGAACAAACTGAATATCATATTCAGCTACAGACATGTTCCCTTGCATGAGGGACATAAACTCTCTCTTCTTTTCATCAAGGTAACGTACCCCCAAGAACTTCAACTTGAACGCATTCAAGAAGAATGTCCAAGTCACCTCGTCATCCTCCATCCCAGAGATAGTGGTCGTCCACCACGTATAAGCATCAACATGTAGCAGTGACACAACACAACCCAGCTTCTGCACATTGTTGCGGTTCATCTGACCCAGAATCCTCTTGGTGCTCTCCAACCAAGACTCATATCCTTCCAGAGATAAACCTTTGAACTCAGTCCCTCCTAGACTGTGAAGACGTTCCAAAGGCAACCTCACATTAGCATCATCCTGATGCGCAGCTCCATGGGCTCCAGCTACTGCTGCCTGGAAGGCCCCAGCAATAGCCTGAATCAACATGGTCATGTCAGGAGCAGCTCGCCCCTGCACACCCTCGGGTCCAGCAACCCCAGCACCAGCATTACCAGCTCCAGCTCCACCACCACCGGGTGGTCCACCAGGAGGAGGAGGAGGAGGTAAATCCTCAGCATTCTCGGCATTTTCATTATCAGCCGTCGATCTAGTATTGATTCTCAGCTCTCTACGTGGCCTCATTATAAAAACAATGTACTGAAAAAAATGCAATAAACACAATTAGGCACAATAAGGTAAGTAATCCAAGTACTCAAGCTCATTTTCGAAAACAATTCTTCTCATTAGTTTTGATATGGCAATGGGATCCCCAACCACACTCCAAACAAAGCATAGCATCACAAAATCATCTCAATAGAATCATACATCACTATTCATACATCATTCTTTCACCAAAAAGTCACCATCATGCATATCCACATACTACAACCACGTACCAAACCCCAATTATTCGATAACCAAACTCTAATACCAACAAATTTAACCCCCTTAGCCCGGCCTAGACGTTTGACCCGAACTACGAAGATTACACTGGGAAAACCAAAGTCAACCCGAAAGTCAACCTTGATTAACAACCCTTTTTTTCTTTTAATCTTGTCTAAATACATATTAAACCTAAGTGAGTACTCACGGAACATGAATGAGAAAGACACGGTGATCAAATACCATTTAGGGACTCAATTGCACCTTATACAAGATTAGGGGCCAAGTTGTAATTTTTGTAAATTAGAGGGTCCTCGTTGATTTTAGGATTACCATTATGAAATTAATCATGTTGCATGCTTCTCTGCCAAATTTCATCTTAAAAAGACATCTCAAGCTCAAGCAATTGCAATCACAACATTTAGGACTAGAATGTAAAGCATGCAAACTCAAAACAATTCAAATCTGTGTCCAACGGTCACCCGTTTCGGAACACCTACCCACCATACCGAAACACTATATCGAAACGGTGTTGACCATTTCGGTACGCGTGTATGTTCCGAGACTAGTACTGAAACTTGACATTCTAGTAGCCAAAATGTTACGAAACAGCCTTAAGCGTTTCGAAACACGAAAACCATTTCAGGCCCCCGTTTCGAAACACTAGAGGGTTTTTCGACACACCCTACCCAAAAACAGCAGCAAATGCTGGTTTTTCATCCTTTAGCATACTCAAACATGCCTCAAAGACTCCCAAATCATACCAGCAAACCATCATACATATAAGGAACATATTTAAGACATTCTAACACGAACATAGCATCAAACACAAATTCACATAGTCTAGAGGCATGCTTCCTAATCACAAAACCAATATAAGCAATCCAACCTCAATCAAAACATTCAAGGCCAATTACAACTCAAACATGCCAACATAAGCATGCCCCAACCTTAGGGAGTTCAACATATCTCCCAAATACAATCCTTGGTTTCCCATTGCCAATATATCAAAACTAAAGTGTATGAAAACTTCACCATACATGAGCTTGAACTTCTTTGGAAGACCTTAACCTCTTTGATGCCCGGAAACACCTCAATTATCTGCATTATTGGTAAAAGAGAGAGCATAATCACAAATGCTTAGTGAGGCATGCTCTAAAGAAAACCAACACAATAATGCATATCTTGAAACCACTTTCTCAAAAGCTTGAAAACCACATGCTCATTCTATCTCATGCTTGAAAACCATTCAAAGCAACTTCTCCATGAAAACACATGTACCCTCATTCTATCTCATTCATTTAAACCAATGCAAAACTCATGGCCAAGCCATACTCATGCTTGTACACTAAGCATTTCATATACAAATCACATATGCATTTATCATTGCATAAATCATTTCTTCAAAGGTACATGTGAATCAAAAATCATTACATATTTTATATTGGCATTTCACATCTTATTATTACTCGGATATGCAGACATCTCATTAGACACTTCCGGTGGCATCTCTCATCACCGTACTCACTCGTCTAGCAACATAGTTTCCGGTGGAATCTCACATCATCGTACTCACAAGGCGAAATCTCTCATCGCCACAAAGCTTGGGTATTTCACCAAGTCCTACCCGATGGAATGCCCATCATCGGTTCTCTCCCTTTGGCTTAACCAAAGAGCACGTACGAATTTTTAGTTTATAGTGCACTCTCATCCTATTGATCGGTCAATTATATCCGGTAAGTATCTCAACATCTATGCCAATATATCATGTTAAAACATCATCTCACCTACTGTTTTTCATGCAACAATTCTCAACATTCTCATCTCATTTCAAAACCATAACATTTGCTATGCTTTAACATAAAAGCTCAAATCTCAACTATGTAACATGTTACTTCATGAAATCATTTCAAGCATCATCTCATGCTATAAAATATGCATAAAAACAGTAGGAATTTATCAATCTCAAACCATGAGCATGTAAAAGCATTTTAGGGGCAATCACCACATTCAAGAGAGCAATCTAGCCAATACTTACTTCCAGACTTAGGAAGGTGTTTCAAAGCTTTCCTAAATCCCCAAACCTTGATTCTTTGTCCCACAAGGACTTCTAAAACCATACGCACTCACCGATTACGTTTCGCTTGCTCGCCGAAAAGATATCTAAGCTTCCGGATCAACTCCAAAGGTGTTCGATGATGTCTCCTGTAACACCCGTGTTTTGGGGTTGGGAGTTAACCGGTTTATAGTTCGAGTCAATAAAAATTTAAATTAAATCAATTCAACTTAAATAAAGACCTATTTGAGCTATTTTAAAAAGGGGAGGGACCTATGTTGTAATTTGACCCTAAAGTCTTTAAAAGCAAGACAACTTTAAAACAAAAGTTGTCATCTTCTTCACTAAAACCCCTTTCCAACGTTAAAAAGAGAAAAACCCCATTTTCAAACCCTCCCAAAGCTAGTTACTATTCCATTGTGTTTCTCCCTCAATTCAAGGTGTTTTTGAAAGGTAAACATGCCATCTTACTCTCCTCTTTATCATCTATCTACCTATGGTCTTGGATTTCAAAAACATGGACTTTTAAAATGTTAGGGTTTTACTAAAAGCTTGGATTTTTATGGGATTTTCATCTTGTTTTACAAAATTGAGTTAGGGCTTTGATTATTCATGTTAAAAGGTGCAACATATATCAAATTGGTTGAGTTTTGTGGAAAATCCGAAGTAGGGTCTTAGAGCATATTTTAAGGTGTTAAAACTTGGGTTTTTGGGGGGTTTAAGGTTGAAATTGAAGGGCTGTTGGTTTAGGGATATTAGGAAGGTGTTTTGGGACCACCTGAGAGTCATTTGGGTGTTGGAAAGTAGAGTTTTCATCCAAGGTTTGAGGGAGTACGAATTTGTCAAATTTGGGGATTAAATGTGGTTGGAAATTTTGGATGAAGTTGGTTTGAGTTCAAAGCTTATGTGGTGATTGAATATTAGCATTGATTGTGGCTATTGGTTTTGTTTTTGGTTGGCTAGAAGCAAGAGGGATCGTCGAAGAAGCTTTGGGACCGAATCCGGGTTCGTAGGAGGATTGTTTCGCTTGCTAAGGAAGGGCGGTGAGTGGTTTCAAACTTGATTTAAAGTTCGGTTCGAGTATGTGTAGTGTGTGTGTGTAAAGTGTGCTTGGTAGGCCACTTCCATTTAACTCAAGTAGTTAATTTAGACTTTGTTCTCCTTAAATGCTAATGTGCTTGTTTGACTATGCTCTAGTGTTTGTGGTTAATTGGTGCTTGTATATTCATGAAAGGTATATATATGTGATGAGCATGGAGTGTGATTGATGATATATAATGTGGTTATGATAATTGGCACTAATTAAATTACCGGTTGTAAATGATCGATCATTAGGATTAGTGTGCACACAAATTGAGTCAAAACGTACGTGGCCTTGATGGCGTTAAGTCATCAAGGAGGAGTACGGTGATGTAATATTCCACCGGAAGCTTTTATATATTTCTACGGGATGATGAGTGGAATCCCACCCGTAGGGCATGTGGCGATGAGTGGAATCCCGCACATGCAAGGTCCGGTGATGAGTGTGTAACCCCCGTAGCCCGGCCTGGACGGTTGACCCGAACTACGAAGATTACACGGGGAAAACCAAAGTCAACCCGAAAGTCAACCTTGATTAACGACCCTTTTTTTTTTTAATATTATCTAGATGCGCATTAATCTTAGATATGATCACACAAACACCATGCTCAAAGATCACAAACATCAGAGATCAAACAGGGACCCAATTGAACAAATTACAACTTTAGGGACCAAATTGTAATTTCTGAAAACTTTAAGGACTTAACCAGATTTTAAGTTACCAACTTGAAATTAATCATGTTTCATGCTTTTCTGCCAAATTTCAGCTCAAACGGACATCCCGAACTCGAACAATTGCACAAACAAGATTCAGGACCAAAATGCAAACATTTTGAAACATTTAACCGCCCATGTCAGCCCCCAACGGTCACCCGTTCCGAAACAGGCCAAGGCCGTTCCGAAACACGGGCCGTTCCGCAACGCGTTCCGCAACGGGGGTCTGGCAGAATGCCTTCCGTTTCGGAACGGTGACACCCGTTTCGGACGCCTGGGTTTATGCAGGGCACCCGTTCCGAAACGATGTTGCCTGTTCCGAAACACCTAGCCCAGAATGTTGCATTTTGCTCACTCAAACACACAATTGATCATTCAAACATGCTCCAAAAGCCACCAAACTTTGCCAACATGCAATTCAACATAAAAGAGACATACTTGCATCAACAATTCAACATATGATCAACACATATGAAAAGCCCCAATTCTATAGGCATGCTTCCTACTTAAGCAACCACTTAAGCACAAACCTTTCAAGCAACCTCAATTAAACCAATTCATGATTCAACATCATTAACAACAGTACTTAAACATACTTGATCAACACATATGATCACAATAACAACATTCCGAGAGATTCTACCCCATTGCCCTTATTAACTATAGCTATTCACCGAGACATACATCTCCATTGGAGTCCACCTTGAACCCCTTGCTCCTTGCTGCCCAACACTTCAAGAATCTGCATTGATGGACAAAAAGGAGCGTAAGCACATAATGCTTAGTGAGGAATGCTCAAAACCAAAACACCATCAATGCAGCGGGTCTTTAAAACACTTTAAAACCAACCCGATTTGCTTTCCAAAACCATGTTTGAAAACTCTTTCAACTTCAAGCTCAAATCATGCATAAACACCATATGCAAAGCTTAGAATAAAACCATGGAAACACGTCCTTTCCACAACATACCTTTCCTTAACTTGGAAACCACATCAAGCAAGAAACCATTGAAAACCATAATTCAATTAAACCATTTCATGCATTTAACCAAGGCATCATAAACCGTAACATCATATTCACATGCCTTAACAACAAGTCATACATGACTCCAATGCAACATAGGTAATTCATGCTCACATGCATCATTTATCAAATGATAATCAACACTTGTTCAACATACAAGTAACATGCTTCCACTAGCATTATACACATCTCATGCAACAATGCATCTTACCAAGCATCTCATGCTTCTCATGCAAACATGCATCAATTCAAGCATCTCATGCTTCACATGCAACCATGCATCATTTCAAGCAATCCCATGCTCAACATGATCAAGAACATTATATTGGCTTCCAAGAGATCAACCATAATCACTTTCCACTTTTCAACCCGATCGGATACGCGGATTACAAGCGTGTCCCAACGCTTCCTACACCCTACCCAATCCAAGGTCTTCCAAATGGGCATCAACCTCCATTTGACCTTAACAACCTAAGGTTCCCATGCATGGACTTTTAAACACCATACAACCTTAGCTTTTCCTCAAGGTTACCATGTATGGACTTCCAACCGCCATACACCCTTGACATGCACAAGGTCTTTTCCGTATGGACTTTCAACCACCATACAACCTTTGCATAACCGATTGGTAGTTGTAGACATCATCTAACGAGGAACGGGACATCACACACAAGATCCACACATGGACTTAACCATAGCCATTGTGATCTTAACAAGTACAAGGTTCTCACATAAGGACTTTTAACCACCTTATAACCTTTACTTAACCAAGGTCCTCGAATGGGCAACAACCTTCATTATGACCTTAACAACTTAGGTCCTCGAGTGGGCAACAACCTCCACTATGACCTCTTCTCGTTAGGAATACTTGAGGGGAGTCTAACCGGTCCACACTTGACCACTCCGCCTTCAAGGCGACTTTATTCACGGTGCACCCAATCCTATAGCCGGCTAATTATACCCGATCAACGAACCAAGAACCATTCACATCTCTTGCCAACATAACCATCTTACCATAATATCCAATGTTCCACATGCATAAACACAATGCAAGGTCATCACATCATTAGCTCAATGATTCACATGCATACACATAATGCAAAACCACCACATCATTAGCTCAATGATTCACATGCATAAACAATATGCAAAAGGTACAATTATCATCATTAATCATCATCAACTCACTGTTTTTAAGCATCATACAAAGCCAATGAACAACATGCATCACTATGCATCAAAATCACAATTTCCATAAACATAACCAAGGATCTCTTACCTTGAGCATCCTTTTCAATTGACTTTCAAAACCAGCATTAAACCATGCTAAAACATGCTTACAAAACAGAATTAAACCATGCAAAAACACATGCACATCAATCATCAACCACAATTGATTTTAAAACCAAATCATACACAAACCAAGAGCAAAAACCTCTTCACTTACTCTTGAGCTTAGCAAAGTTGTTTAGACTTAAACTAAGCTCCCAAAAACCTTCAAACCTTGTTTCAAAAGCTGAAATCCCAACTTCACTCACCGATTACCAAACAAGCCTAGCCAACAAGCTTTCCAAGCTTCCGAAACCTTCCGAAAACACCTCCAAAGCTCAAGAATCAACCTCCCATGTTTCAAGCACATAAAAACAGAACATTAATGCATCCTTATGCATTAAAACACCAGCAACATCAACACAACTCGCTGCTCATCACAAATCTAACAATTTGGCTACCAAACACAACCGAAATCATCCCCAAACACTTCCAAAACTTAACCCAGCCAAGATCCATCACTTCTAACCATTTTTATACATCAAATAACATGCAAAATGATCACAACCACGTCCTTATACCTCCAGGTATAACAGATCACCAAAAACACTCCAAAAACAACCAAAAACTCAAGCCAAACTTAGGAAATTCAACCTATCCGGGATTGCATTGATTAAACCTCAACTTCTAATCATTTTAGCATTCATTTAACATCATTTTAACACCTCAAAACCCTGCTTAAACAGATCACACGAAATTTTCACCAAAATCACCAAATCTTGCATTTTAGCAAAAAATCAAGATCTCAATTGAAAAGCCTTTAATAAAACATGAAACAAGGATTGAGAACTTAGGAATTTCAGTAAAGAACTGATAGTTTAGAGGAGAAGGACGTTCTTACCTCCAAACTTGAATTTCTCCATTTTAGAGCCAAAATGCTTGATGAATCAACTTGTAAATTGTGAGGTTTTGATGATGAGATGATTAGGAATCAAATAAGAATTGAAATGAGAGTTTAGGATGTCAAAATCAGAGAAAGAAATCTGAGGAAATCTTGTTTGGGTAGAGAGAAAATGAGAGAAAAGAGAATTTGAGAGAAAATAGAAAATTAGTTGGAAATTGGTTAAAATGATTTCCCTCTCTTTTCTAAATCTTTAAAATCAGATTTTAGACTTAAAATATCTTAGAAAAATCTGGAGAAATCCTTTTTGGAATAATAGCTCCTTAAAGATTCAAAGTTTCAATCCTTTATAAAACTGTCCCGCAACTTTCAAAAATTACATTTTGGTCACTAGCCAAAATGTCAACCTTCCGAACCTCATTTTCCAAAATTGATTTCACAGTTCACCTTTATATATTAAAATATGATTTTAGAATATTTTTCCATATTTTTAATGCAACCCGAACTAGGCTTTCCTAAATTCACTCTTATATATTCGATCAGCACTTTGACCGAACCGGTCAACGCCAAAACTTCTGAGCCCAAAACCGGGGCGTTACAGAGTGTAATCCCACCGAGGTAAAGTGTTGTCGAGGTTTAAATCCGCACAATCGGGGTAATTTAAAGTGGCCAATTAACTTGTTCATATATTGTGATATGTGATGTTGATTTACTATTGTTGATAATTGATGCTTGATGCTTAGTATGAAGTAAGATGCCATACTATGCCACTTGAAAGACTAGCTAGGTCTACTTGATTATATGTCAATGTTTGATGTACGTGAAATTAGGATTTACATGCTTGAACCCTGCATTGTTGATGTTTTTCGTTTTAGAGCACCCTCACTAAGCTTATAGCTTACGCTCTCAATGTTCAACAATGCAGATCATTAGCATGGTGTTAGCTCGGAGCAAGGCAAGAAGGGTTTTCCAAGTGTGTGACTCAAGTACGGTGGTAAATTTTGTATTAGTTAGCAATGTGGCAAGGGTTTTTGTATGAGCTATATGTATGACTCATGTATGTTGGCTTTTGATTTGGCCTTAGTTTGTATAACATGTTAAGCTATGTTGGATGTTGTGTATGTTGGCATGTCTTTTGGTGTTTAGGTTGCCTTGTTAGAGAGTGCAAACCTCATATGCTTATCATGTGCCTTTTAAGGCCTTTGAGTTCCATGTATGACTTGTATGCCTAATTGCCTTTTTGAAATGCTATGTATGGATGCTTAGTTTGTGTTTGAATGCTTAAGATGCTTGAATGTTTGTGCATCACCTTGTGTTGATTAGTGCCCTTTGGCTTCTTGTGAAAGCATGCTTTTATGTTTGGTTTGCCTTAGGATTGATGTTAGTGTGTTGGTTGGGGTTCTAGAGGGATTTAAGGGCCTCCTTGTGCCTTAAATCAGCTCAAACCTGTAATTTCGTATCGATACCTTTTTGGTCACTGGAGCCACTGTCCAGTTCGGTACCGATACGGGAAAACCAAACATAAAAGCCCTTAAAAGGCAACCTAAACACCAAAAGATTTCTTCCAAAATCTTGAGTTTTAAGACAATTTTTTGTTTCTAACATTAAAACCACTTAAAAATCATTAATAAAGGATTGATAACTTGGGAATTTCTGTAAAGAACTGATCATTAGAGGAGAAGGACGAAGCTTACCACTAATGGATGATTTCTCCTTGATTTGGGCAAGTTTTCTTGAAAATTCAATGTAGAAATCAAGTGGATTTGATGAGGAATTGATTAAGAATCAAAGAGAGATTGAAATCTCCTCAAATGAAGTGAAAATCAAAGTATATTTGATGGAGAGAATGTGTTTGGTTGAAATGAATTTGAGAGAAAATAAAATGAGGGAAAATTTGTGAAAAGTAGTTATGAAAAGTCAAAGGTGGTTTCTAATTTAATCACCCTTCATTTTCTTTAATTAAAATATTAATTAAATCACCCAAATTAAGGAAAATCTGATGAAAACATTTTGGTAAAATTAGCTCCTTAAAGGTTCAAAGTTTCAATCTTTTACAAAACAATCACTACCCAACTTTGTAAAAACTACGATTTGGTCACTACACCGAAATGTAGTACTTCCAAACCTTATTTTGTAAAATTGATTCCACCATTATCTTTCATATATTAAATAAGGATTTTTAGATATTTTCTATATTTTTAAAGCATCTCGAACTAGGTGTTCCCTAGAACTCCCTTTTAGATTCGAACCGTTAATTGACCGGTCCGATTCGGACTCTAAACATCTAGGCCCAAATTTGGGGTGTTACACCTTAGATTTCCTTTGCATTCTCGATGCATGCCACCTTTATTTCTTTGCATTGATGGAAAAGAAGAGCGTAAACACCACACCATCAACGTATTTTAAAACCAATTTTCCAAAACTCATTGAAAACACCACTTCAATTATCTTATAAAACATCATGCCTTCAAAACCATACACTTAACATCATCAAAAACCAGCATATTAAATCATATGCTACATGTATCATGAATCAACAGCAAATCCCATTTGCTAACCCTCCATTTAAGGTACCTCTAAATCGGTACATTTATAATTGGGTACAATCACAACCCAATCATCGGTTAGGTGTATAATCCACTAACGGGAGTTTACAGTACCATGTAACCCCTCAACTGTTAGGGTACTCATGGTGGAGTACTGGGTACACATTAACCCCTCAACACCCAAGGCGAATTTTTATAGTGCACTATCAATCCTATGCCAACCAACTACATCTGATAACATTTTAAATCATATCACTTGCCAATATAATTCATTTTTAACCATATGCCTCATTGTTTTTATATGCAACATTTCAAAATCATTTACATTTGTTGCGTGTAAAATAGTCTATCGTAATGTAGTGCAAGTGTACACGTCGCAAGTAATAAAGTGATACGGAGTATCGGATATCGTCTCCATAGGGATTGGGACAACTTCAGAATTAATTTTCCTGCACCAGGGAAAAGATAAATTTAATAAAGAGTTGTGAAAATTCTTGAATATAAACTAAAATAGGTAAAGGAATCAAATTGAGAAAATAGGCTAGTATTGATTTGCTCAGTAGTGCAGGTGTTGCACTGTTCAAAAGTCTTCTGTTGTGTCTGTCGTCGAGCCTGTCGCGACAGCACCTGTCGCGGCAGAGGTTTGTTGATGTCGCGGCAGCGATCAACAACTCTGTACTTCAAGTTTGGCAACAATCCCTGGAGTGACTTGTCCTATCCCTAGGTCCAAGTCTGTCGATGAACACGTCTTGGATGATACCTCCCGGCGTGAATCAAAGGATGAACATCGATGTTTGTGAATTCTTTATTAGCCACTGAACCTCGTCATATCCCTAGGTCCAAGATAGTTCAACCATAAACTAGTTCGAATTAAAGTACAATTCATTAAAGACTAAATCTTTGAATAAACGTCCTTCAGTTCGCCCTATCTTTTTGCTTTAACTTTCTCCTCAAACTTTGGGCAAGGCCTTTCTTGTGCTTCTGGGCTCCAAAAATTATGTGAGTGATCTTTAAAAATTAGGCTTGAAATCCTCTATCAGTCGAACTCCACTTCGCATTTTCCATCTCTTCTTCTTCACTGTCGCCACCTTTGTCACGACATATGTCACGGCATCGAGTTATAAGGCAGTTTGCTTTAACGCTGTCGCCACTTCTGTCACGACAACTGTCACAGCAACTGTCACGGCATCACTGTCATGACATCACTATCACAGCATCACTGTCACGACATCACTATCACAACATCACTGTCACAGCATCACTGTCACGATAGTGATGTATGAGGCAGTTTTCTTCACTCCAGCTCTTCTGTTCCTCTGCTGCCTTGGTTGCTTCCAAGATAGTTAGCTTCTGTTCCTCTGCTGCCATGGATTTTGCCATGATAGTTATCTGCAAGAATTGACCGAAATCAGCAGCATCTGAGCAAAATTATCCATATGTGATGTTTATGAAAATTCTATCCTAAAATGCAACTAAACATGCTTGAGTGCATCAATAATATGGATAAATGAGAGCTAAAATATAGAACATTTATTCACTCAACACACCCCCAAACTCGAATTATTGCTTGTCCTCAAGCAAATGCAACCTAACTAAGAATAAAAACTTTTTTTGCTCGGCTTAATTCAGTGAACTTTCATTACCTACAACACATTCACTATCAAGAGAAGTACCTTTTCGGGTGTTTATGGATTTATCCGGAACAATGCTATAATTCTTGTGCAAGTGTGTGCAGGTTTTGTGAACAAATATGTGCCTAGACTCCCTTAGTTACCAGAATAGTTATGCTACTCACTTGAATTTTATGCCAAATTTCATTTTTTAGGCAATTCTTAGGCTCCTTTAGTTTTTTTTGAATTAGACTCAGTGTTTTTCTTATTTTGATTTGACTAGAGCCTGTTTTTGGGCACCTCTAGCTATCTTCCTAGAGCTGGTATTAGGAACCTCTAGGGGTATTGAGTCTAAGTTTTTCTTTTCTTGTATTCTTTTCCTAGAGCCAGTGTTAGGCACCTCTAGGGCAACTCAAGTGGTTAAGCTTTCCTACTCTAGTTCACTAACAGAAGTCTAGACAGCATATAAGTCACAAGGGTGTTTTTAAAGTTTAGAACTATAGCAAGGCTCTAAATAATTTCTAAAGCATCCTAAAGGCATTGTCGCGACATAGTATTTCGCGGCATGTAAGTTCAGTTCAAAGACTTAAGCCAAATTTTTATTTATATATATATATTATTATTATTATTATTATTATTATTATTATTATTATTATTATTTGACACAAAAAATGACTAAAATGAGACACAAGACACAAATTAAAGACACAACTAAAAAGTTCATTAATAGAGGGATGCCTACCCCCAAACTCAAGGGTTGCATTGCCCTCAATGCATGACATAAAAAATAAAAATAAATAAATAACGAGAAGAAAAACATCACAAATAGATAATATAAACCGCAGAAAACAGGGTGGAGTAAAAAAGACTTAACTTGTGCCGTTGTCATCACTTCTGTTAGCGGCAATCACTTTAGAATTCATCCGAGGGAGTATGAGTGCTGCCACGGCAGGGGTCGGGGCAGAGCTTTCTCGGGTTGATCGTGCCGTCATTGTGAAGGTTTTCTATGTTTACCTAATAACACGAACAAACTAAAAACTAATATTAAATTTCTAATTCCTAAAACAGTAAAGATAAAATAAGATAAAAATAAAATAAGTTCAATTATGAGTGCCTTGAGGGGCATCTCCTAAAGTAACTAGTCCTTGTTCTATTGATTCTTGAGGGATCATTTCCGGTACTTCTTGAAGTCCATCCGCACCCTCCATCGAGTTACAATTTTGCCCAAAAAGGGTTGGGCCAATGTGCTCGTGGCTACTCCTTTTTGTTTTATCATGGTGCATGTGACTTTCTTTCTGGTTCCTTTGTAGTCCATAAAGTCCTCCCATCTTGGCATTGTTCCTGAACACATGAACATATGTTTAGGAAAAGTTATATCTATATCCAACCATGTACTTACCTCATTCTCGTCGAAGTTCGTTATGGTGGAAAGTAGTATTTTCTGTCGTGTCTGCTGCTGCGGCAACCAGTTATTTTGATAGTCCTTTGTCATGTTGCTTTGAAGGTCAAGGGGACATTGGAAAGTGCCATGACTCCCCATATCAAATTCTGTTGGCCACTTGTAGGTCTCCATCAGTAGAGATCTTGATGATTCTAAATCCACCGGCGTTGGTTCCTCAAATACCTGCAATGGAATTGGTGAGTTTTCAAAGAATTCAAAAGGTCTATTTATTACCTGCTCATATTCTATTGGCGAGGCATTGTCATCGGGTTGCTCTTGCATATGGTTGTGCGAGTGTCATGGCGAAGGTGGATGTATGCAATCTTTGTCGGGCATAGCCGAGGCAGTGGGTTGACGTTTTGCCTCGGTAGTTGTTGTTGCTTCAGCATCAGTCGCTGCCGAGGCGGCGGGTTCTGCTTCGACTAGGGTTTCTGCCTCGGAAGTGGTTGCCGCCGTGACATTTTTCTCAACTTCACTAGGTGTTGTTGCGGCGTTGTTCCGTTCAGGCTCCTCGATCATTACCAAGGCAAGTTGCTGCTCAGGATCATCATGTGTTGAGCAGTCTCTTTCACTGGCATCCTTGTCATCTTGCCTCAGGATTTCAAGTTCATCCGTTGTGTGAATGAAGACCGGTGTGCTAAAGATTGCATCCACCTTGGTGATTCTTTTGTCCATAGAAGCCGACAATTCTTGAGTGAGTGCCATGAAGGCTTGCGGTTTGTCTTCTAAGGATTTTGACTGCTCTTGAGGATGATGACATTGCCAGGGCATTGTTGAGTGTGTAAAAGTTCTATTATTTACACCCTTTTTAACCCATATTTCTGCTGCATTCAAGCATTATTCATTGCATTTAGGTTAGTTTACAGCAAAACATCACAAATATATTGAAAGGCACAGTTTCTACTAAAAATGGCTGTTTTTGCAGGTTGCTGCCGTAGCAGACAGAAAGGGCAGGCCCTGGGCAGTGAAGCAGAAGAGTTGAACTGGACAAGCAGACAAAGAGGACGATGCTGCCATGGTGCTGCCGTGACAGCAGAGGACGACAGCAGTTTTGTGGAGAAGAAGCAAAGTGGACCTCGACAGATAGAGAAAATTCAGCCCTTCTGTCGTGTGAAAACCTTATATTTTTCCAAGCCCCAGATCAAAAGATATGTCAAGCCCAAAGTTCAAGGAGAGAAAATTCCAAGAAACAAGGAAGACGGCTGGAAAGTAGATTCCTTGAAGATTTAGTCTTTATTAGAATCATACTTTTAATTAAAGTTGTAATCCTTGTTAAATTAGATAACTTGAGCCCAAATCTTATATAAGGGCATGTATTTTAACCTAGAGGCATAACTGATTACCCTAGCCTCCTTCCCAAATTCTAGTCGTTTTCCTGCCCTCGACATGTTCTAAATCCTTCCTAGGGCCACAGATTGATTTGCAAAGTAGTTGCAAGAGTTGTTTTGTTTTAGGAATTTTCAAGTTCAATAAAATAAACTTCAAGTTCTCCTATTTTGGTTATTAATATCTTGCAAGAGCATCGGGAGAGCATTGTGAGCTTATCTATTTACTTAGCATCGGGAGAGTTAAGTATACGAAAGAAATAAGAGCGAGTTCTCTAGTTTATAGTTGAACTATCTCGGGCCTAGGGATAGGACGAGGTTAAGTGGCTAAAGAAGAATTCATACACATCGGTGTTCATCCATCGATTCACGCCGGGAGGTATCATCAAAGACGTGATCATCGACAGACTTGGACCTAGGGATAGGCCAAGGCACATCTGGGATTCTTGCCAAACTTGAAGTACTGAGTTGAGTGTTTGCTGCCGCGACAATCAACGGACTGCTGCCGCGACGGGCGCGACGATAGAACTGGATTTCCTAAACTCTGCAATACCTGCACTACTGAGCAATTCAATACCAGCCCATTCTCTCTATCTTGATATCTCTACTCTTTTATTTACGTTACTTTATTATTCTCGTGACAACTTCTCAAATATTTCCTTTACCTTCGTGTATTGAATTAAGGTGAAGCTATTAGCCCAATCCCTGTGGAGACGATATCCGATACTTCGTATCACTTTACTACTTGCGTCGTGTACACTTGCACTACCATTGTGATAGACTCTTTTACACGCAACAAGTTTTTGGCGCCGTTGCCGGGGATTGGCAACATAACTCTACCTTTTCTTTTACTGCACTTTTCGTTTTTGTTTTTATTTTTATTTTTATTTTTCTGTTTTTCTTTGGTACATTCAACTCTTGCTTTTCACAAGGTTTCTTGTTTATGCGCAGATCGAATCGAGGTAAAGATCCTATGTATCCATTAGATTTGGAAATCGAACGTTCATTCAATCTCAAGAAACAACTTCGTCACTTACTAGCCAGGAACGAGTACCTTAAGGAACAGCTAGAGAAGATGGCCTACAATGGAAACGACCCGCCTGTCGGCGACCCGCCCGCTGCTGTCGGACGACGGTCCTGTCGTGACTACATGTTGAACGATCATGTAGAACTGGAAACCACGCTGCCGGATATTGATGTTGACAACTTCGAGCTGAAACCTGTCATGTTTAGCATGATCAACAATGCCGGTCAATTTAGTGGTGCTGTTACAGAGGATGCTAGGGAGCATCTCAAAACTTTCCAGGAGATCTGTGGTTCGTTTAGACTGCCAGGAGTTAATCCGGAGATACTGGGGCTTCGGTTATTTCCCCATTCATTGAGGGAAAGAGCAAAAACTTGGTGGAATAAACTTACGTCGGGTTCAATTAGAACTTGGGCAGATTTATCTCGTGAATTTTTATCTCGTTTTAATCATTCGCATTTATCTAAGCGATTACGTAATGAAATTGCTACTTTTCAACGGGAAGATGACGAGCCAATGCACGAGGCCTGGGACAGATTTACTACTCTTCTACGGAACTGCCCAATGCATGGATTCCCCGTCTGGAATCAGGTAACAAAATTCTATAATGCTGCCAACTTACAAACTCGTATTCGAATTGATTCAGCAGCAAACAGACTATTATTGGACAAAGACCCGGACGAGGCAATGCAAGTATTGAAAAATCTGGCTAAGAATGAGGAGCAATTTCCGACAGCAAGAAGAGGGGGTAAACAGGTACTAGCTGTCAAGGATTATGAGGCCGACAGCACGATGAAATCATAGGTAGCATTCCTTACCAAAGCAATGAAAAGGCTATTGAATGATGATGCACAACATGGATTTGTTGTTGAGGAGGTATGTGAAATCTGTGAGGGAAATCATAGTTCGGATGAGTGTCCTATACAGTTAGAAGAGGGAAAATATGTTGGAAACTATAAGCCAAATTACAACTCCAACAACTATAATCCCAACTGGAGAAAGGATCCCAAGTTTTTTGGAGCAATCCTAATAATGCCCTGAATCCTCAAGCACACAATCAGAATCAGGGAGGACCTAGATTGTTGACCCGTCAGCAACTGCCGCCACAACAGCAGCAACCAGCTGCCACAAACAGTATACTGGAACAGACCCTAGCTACTTTTATGTCTCAGACAGGTACTTATATTGAGAATATGAATCAGTTTGTCAAGAAAACAGAGACATTCATGGATAAAACAGAGATGCGGATGACGAATCATGAAGCTACTCTAAAATCTTTGGAGATGCAAATGGGTCAGGTTTCCCAGCATATCAAGCCAAGGCAGACTGGAGGATTCCCTAGTAATACTGAAAATGCTAGGCAGTCCACACATGAGCAATGTAAGGCAATTACTACTAGGAGTGGGAAGATATTACCAGGGCCGGAAAAGGAAGCTAAAATAGTGAAAAAACCAGCCTTGGATAGACCTGCCGAGGAAGCTGCCCCGACAGGTAACAAACAGACTGCTGTCGATGAGCCTGTCAAGACAGCAGACACGACAGAGGAGAAAAATGATGAACCCAAACCTCCTCAGATTCGTATGAAGTGGGAAGGACGTATTGCTGATTATCGTCCCCCACCTTCTTTTCCTCAACGGTTACAGCAAGCAAAGCAAGAATCTCAGTTCAAAAAGATTTATGATATTTTTAAGCATGTTCATATTAATATTCCGCTGTTAGATGCCGTTAGGGAGATGCCCGGTTACGCCAAATTTCTCAAGGATGTCATGTCAAAGAAATCTAAACTTGTGGAGTTTGAAACGGTTAAGATGACAGAAGGTTGCATGAGTATTCTTCATAGGCAGCCACCCCAGAAAAAGAAGGATCCGGGGAGCTTCATCATACCTTGTGTAATCGGAGATAAATATGTGGGTAAGGCACTTTGTGATCTTGGTGCTAGTATCAATTTAATGCCAAAATTTGTTTTTCAGAAATTAGGTATTGGAAAGGCACGGCCCACGACAGTAATTCTGCAGCTAGCAGACCGCTCTTACATTCATCTAGAAGGAAAAATTGAAGATATTCTGGTAAGAGTGGATAAATTTATTTTTCCTGCTGACTTTCTTGTTTTAGATTGTGAAGCAGACGAAAACGCACCAATCATCCTTGGGCGACCCTTCTTAGCCACGGGAAGATCACTGATTGATGTGGAAAAAGGAGAACTCACAATGAGAGTGAACGACCAAGAGATTAAGTTGAATGTTCTCCAAGCTATGAAGCATGCTGATCCAGATGAGGAATGCAAGGTTATCACTGAAGTTAGCCTTGATCAACCCTGCATCAGGTCGGGCTGTCACGACATCAAAATTGGTCACTGCCTCGGCAGCCACCTACAGGGCTGTCACGACAGCAACTCCTCTGAATTCGATACATCCGATACTGAAGATCAGGAGGAGGTAAACTGGATAGGCGATCGTCCAGGTAAGTTATTCGAACCTTTGAATTATACTTCGGATAACCATGTAATCCAAAAGACATCTACTGTTGAGCCACCTGCCTTAGAACTGAAACCCCTGCCAGGGCAACTAAAATATGCTTTTCTTGGTTCAAATGATACGTTGCCCGTAATCATCTCTTCTAAGCTGCCACAGGAATAGGAACGACAACTAATAGGGATGCTGCGACAGCACAAAAAGGCAATTGGATGGACGATAGCTGACATTCAAGGCATTAGTCCGGCGTTATGCATGCACAAAATCCTTTTAGAAGAAGATCATAAGCCGACTATAGATGCCCAAAGGCGGCTAAACCATACGATGAAAGAGGTGGTTCGTAAAGAGATAATCAAATGGTTAGATGCTGGTATTATTTACGCCATCTCCGACAGCAAATGGGTGAGTCCGGTGCAATGCGTCCCCAAGAAAGGAGGAATGACCGTGGTAACCAACGAAAAATATGAGTTAATACCAACCAGGACTGTGACCGGTTGGAGGGTTTGTATGGACTATCAGAAGCTTAACAAAGCTACCCGAAAGGACCACTTTCCTTTACCCTTTATTGATCAAATGCTTGATAGATTAGCGGGTAAACCTTACTATTGTTTTCTTGATGGTTACTCAGGTTATAATCAAATTGCTATCGCACCGGAGGATCAAGAAAAGATGACTTTCACATGCCCCTACGGAACATATGCTTTTAGGAGAATGCCGTTTGGATTATGCAATGCACCTGCCACCTTCCAAAGGTGCATGATGGCCATATTCTCCGATATGGTAGAGGACTTCCTTGAAATATTTATGGATGATTTTTTAGTCTTTGGAGACGATTTTGAGAACTGCCTCAGCAATCTACAAAAGGTACTTGAAAGATGTGAAAAAACAAACCTAGTCTTAAACTGGGAAAAATGCCACTTTATGGTGGATGAAGGGATAGTCCTTGGCCATAAGATTAGCTATCGTGGGATAGAAGTCAACAGGGCTAAGATAGAAGTGACCGAAAAGCTGCCGCCGCCGACCACAGTCAAGGGTATTAGAAGTTTCTTGGGACATGCTGGTTTTTATCGGAGATTCATTGCAAATTTCTCAAAAATCACCAAGCCCTTATGCCATCTTTTGGAGCAGAACCGACCCTTTGACTTCAATGCAGAATGTACTGAAGCATTCAAGGTTCTGAAGGAAAAACTGGTAACAGCCCCAATAGTACAGCCACCAGACTGGACACAGCCATTTGAGATTATGTGTGATGCTAGTGACTATGATGTCGGGGCAGCACTTGGGCAGCGGAGAGACAAAATATTTCATGTCATATATTATGCCAGTAAGACACTGAATGATGCCCAAGTAAACTACACCACCACAGAAAAGGAGTTATTAGCTGTGGTGTTCTCCATTGACAAGTTTCGTTCTTACATACTTGGAACGAAGGTCATAGTGCACACAGACCACTCTGCCCTGAAGTATTTGTTCGCGAAAAAGGATGCAACGCCTCGATTGATATGGTGGATCCTGCTATTGCAAGAATTCGACCTTTAAATCAAGGACAAAAAATGGACAAAAAATCAGGTGGCAGACCACTTGTCAAGGTTGGAGAAGGGACAGAGTCTACCAACAGATGAGACAAACATACTGGAGACCTTCCCAGACGAGCAGCTCTTTGCTGCCGCAATCACTGCCGCGACAGCCATGGCGGCAGGTAAGTCTTCTGAACTCCCCTGGTATGTTGATTTCGTTAATTTTATGGTTGGCGGAATAATTCCTTCTGATCTTAATTATCAAGCCAGGAAGAGGTTCCAAAATGATGTTAAGCATTATTATTGGGATGAACCTCTTCTTTTCAAAATCTGTGCAGATCAGGTTATAAGGAGGTGTGTACCACAAGAAGAGCAAGAAGACATTCTTCATCACTGCCATGCTTCACAGTATGGAGGTCACTTAGGAGGCAACAAAACTGCTGCCAAGGTGCTGCAGTCAGGGTTCTACTGGCCGTCACTGTATAAAGACGCACAAATCTTCTACAAGAACTGTGACAGGTGCCAAAGGACAGGAAACATCTCACGGAGAAACGAGATGCCGCTGCAGAACATTCTAGAAGTCGAGATCTTCGACGTTTGGGGGATTGATTTTATGGGACCATTCCCATCTTCATGTGGGAATCTATACATCCTCCTGGCAGTAGATTATGTCTCTAAGTGGGTCGAAGCTATCGCAACTCAAAAGAATGATGCCAAGACAGTCCAAAGATTTTTGCACAAAAATATCTTTTCTAGGTTTGGCATCCCTAAGGCGATTATCAGTGATGAAGGGAGACATTTCGACAACAGGGTTATTGCTGCTGCCTTGAAGAAATATGGTGTCAAGCATCGGATTGCGACAGCATATCACCCACAAACCAATGGACAAGCTGAAATATCTAATAGGGAAGTTAAGAACATTCTTGAGAAGATGGTTAAGCCAACTAGGAAAAACTGGTCTTCACTTCTTAATGATGCGTTATGGGCATATAGGACGGCTTTCAAAACTCCATTGGGAATGTCTCCGTACCGATTGATTTATGGGAAAACTTGTCATCTACCTGTCGAGATAGAGCACAGAGCATACTGGGCGATAAAGGCAGTAAATATGGACTTGGACAGAGCAGGGCAGAAAAGGCTGTTAGACCTGAACAAAATTGAAGAGATCTGGACAATGGCCTACGACAATGCAAGAATCTACAAGGAGAAAACAAAAAAGTGGCATGACAAGAAGTTGCTGCCACGACAGTTCTGCCCAGGGCAGCTTGTATTGTTGTTCAATTCCAGACTGAAACTCTTTCCAGGGAAGCTAAAATCTAGATGGTCTGTCCCATTCCAAGTTGTACAAGTTTTTCCCCATGGTGCCATCACAATCTGATCATTAAAAGACGGGCACCGATTCAAAGTCAACGGACAACGCCTCAAGCATTATCAGGGGACTGAAGCCCCAGGAATACAGGAAGTGGTTACCTTAGGAGATGCCCCACCTGGCAACCCTAATTTAACCTAAATTTTATTTTTATTTATTTCTATTTTTATTATTATTATTATTAATTATTAGGAAATAAGGTTTATTTTATTTGAATAATGTTTTTATGTTTATTGTTTTTAGGAAATAAAGGAGTCAAGAAGAACATGAGAAGTGAACTCAGCCCACCATCCATCCATCAGCCCAACAAAGCCCAATATTTGAAGCCTGTCGTTACAACTGCCGCGACAGACGCGGAAAATACAGGCTGTCATCACGCTGTCATGACAGACGCAGAAACACGTCACAGACGCTTAACAGACGCGGAAACGTGTGTCAGACGCGTCAGACACGCTAAAGCTCAACAGCCGGCCCCGTTATTCGCGCCTGCCGTTACAATTTCAACGGGTAACAAATCCTTTTCTATATAACCTCGTTTCATTTTCACTCACTTCTGCCTCTCTTACTTGCTCTCCCTTTTTAGTTTTCATTTGCTTTCATTTACTTTTCACAACCCTTGCACAATATGTCTTCTAGGAAAACCCGATGCAATGCTGCCTCTACTTCCTCACCAGCAGCAGCTCTGATGTTCAGGTTGTACAGCAACCACCCCAGCCCACCCGGAGAGCCAGAGCCCACCGCCAGATCCGCCTCAGCAGCAGCAGCGAAGATAGCGCTTAAATTTAAGTTTCTTATCTTATTATTGCTGCCTGCCATATATATTTTGTGATGTACTGCCTTCATTTGTTTTCATTTTAATATTGTCATTTGCATTGAGGGCAATGCAACCCTCGAGTTTGGGGGTGGCAACCCTCCATATTAATGGAGTACATCTTAGTTAGACTTTGTGTCTTTTACTTAGTTATTTTTCTCTTAAAAAAAGATGAAAATATTGAAAACTTTGGCTGAAAACTATGAACTGAACTTACCTGTCGTGACAGCACTGTCGTGGCAGCAACTTTAGGATAGTTTAAAGAGAAGTTTAGAGCCTTTCTATAGTTCTGAAAACTTAAACACCATTGTGACTGTTATACTGCTTAGATTTCTTTTAGCCAAACTAGAATAGAAAACTTAGCACTTGAATAGCCCCTAGAGGTGCCTAACACTGGCTCTAGGAAAGAAGTTTAGCAAAAGAGACTCAACATCCCTAGAGGTTCCCGAAACTGGCTCTAGGAAGTTAACTAGAGGTGCCTAAAACTGGCTCTAGTCAAACTTTAGCTTGAAAAATAGAGAAATCGAGTCAAAACAAAAAAAAAATCAAAGAAGCATGAAAAAGTGCCTTCAAAAGATAAACTTTGGCATAAAAATTCGAGTTAAGAGTTGAATATTCTAGTGAAACTAAGAGAGTCTTGGCATATAACTGTTCACAAGCATGCACACACTGCACGAGGACTATAGTGAGATTCCGGACAGATCCTAAATTATCCGACAGGTTGCTGTCGTCACAGGGAATGAACGACGGGTAAGGGAAAGTTCACCGTTTGAAAGCCAAAACAAAAATATTTCATTTTTTCCTTTAGTCTTAGTTGCTTGAGGGCAAGCAAAAACTTGAGTTTGGGGGTGTGTTAAGTGTGTAAAAGTTCTATTATTTACACCCTTTTTAACCCATATTTCTACTGCATTCAAGCATTATTCATTGCATTTAGGTTAGTTTACAGCAAAACATCACAAATATATTGAAAGGCACAGTTTCTACTAAAAATGGTTGTTTTTGCAGGTTGCTGCCGTAGTAGACGGAAAGGGCAGGCGCTGGGCAGTGAAGCAGAAGAGCTGAACTGGACAAGCAGACAAAGAGGACGATGCTGCCGTGACAGCAGAGGACGACAGCAGTTTTGTGGAGAAGAAGCAAAGTGGACCTCGACAGATAGAGAAAATTCAGCCCATTTGTCGTGTGAAAACCTTATATTTTTCCAAGCCCCAGATCAAAAGATATGTCAAGCCCAAAGTTCAAGGAGAGAAAATCCCAAGAAACAAGGAAGACGGCTGGAAAGTAGATTCCTTGAAGATTTAGTCTTTATTAGAATCATACTTTTAATAAAAGTTGTAATCCTTGTTAAATTAGATAACTTGAGCCCAAAGCTTATATAAGGGCATGTATTTTAACCTAGAGGCATAACCGATTACCCTAGCCTCCTTCCCAAATTCTAGTCGTTTTCCTGCCCTCGACATGTTCTAAATCCTTCCTAGGGCCAAGGGTTGATTTGCAAAGAAGTTGCAAGGGTTGTTTTGTTTTAGGAATTTTCAAGTTTAATAAAATAAACTTCAAGTTCTCTTATTTTGGTTATTAATATCTTGCAAGAGCATCGGGAGAGCATTGTGAGGTTATCTATTTACTTAGCATCTGGAGAGTTAAGTATACGAAAGAAATAAGAGCGAGTTCTCTAGTTTATAGTTGAACTATCTCGGGCCTAGGGATAGGACGAGGTTAAGTGGCTAAAGAAGAATTCATACACATCGCTGTTCATCCGTCGATTCACGTCGGGAGGTATCATCAAAGACGTGATCATCGACAGACTTGGACCTAGGGATAGGCCAAGGCACATCTGGGATTCTTGCCAAACTTGAAGTACTGAGTTGAGTGTTTGCTGCCGTGACAATCAACGGACTGCTGCCGCGACGGGTGCGACGACAGAACTGGATTTCCTAAACTCTGCAATACCTGCACTACTAAGCAATTCAATACCAGCCCATTCTCTCTATCTTGGTATCTCTACTCTTTTATTTACGTTTCTTTATTATTCTCGTGACAACTTTTCAAATATTTCCTTTACCTTCGTGCAGTGAATTAAGGTGATGTTATTAGCCCAATCCCTGTGGAGACAATATCTGATACTCCGTATCACTTTACTACTTGCATCGTGTACACTTGCACTACCATTGCGATAGACTCTTTTACACGTAACAGGCATGTCGATTTCTGCAGCAAATCTGTTATGGTACCAAAAATTTTGCGGGTTTTGATCATACCATAAAAAATTTTGATGTTGCAGCAGCGGCATCTGTTGTCCATGTTGCTGCTGTGGCGGCATATCTTGTTCTTGTTGGTTCCATCGTTGGTTGTGGATATATTCACCGAAAAATGTAGACAACTTTTGAGTGCATGATTACCTTTACGGTAATTGCAAGAACTTCCCCACATCAGCTCTCGAATGGTTTTTCCTGACATGTTGATGCCCTTGAACCTGTATTGCACCTGAGTTTTTATTTTACAAAAGAAAAAAAACGAATAAAATAAGGTAAGAAAATAAATATAAGTACAAAAAAAAAACGAAGTTGTCCGTCAATCCCCGGCAACGGCGCCAAAAACATGTTGCGTGTAAAATAGTCTATCGCAATGTAGTGCAAGTGTACACGTCGCATGTAATAAAATGATACGGAGTATCGGATATCGTCTCCACAGGGATTGAGACAACTTCAGAATTAATTTTCCTACACCAGGGAAAAGATAAATTTAAGAAAGAGTTGTGAAAATTCTTGAATATAAACTAAAATAGGTAAAGGAATCAGATTGAGAAAATAGGCTGGTATTGATTTGCTCAGTAGTGCAAGTGTTGTATTGTTCAAAAGTCTTCTGTTGTGTCTGTCGTCGAGCCTGACGCGGTAGCACCTATCGCGGCAAAGGTCTGTTGATGTCGCGGCAACGATCAACAACTCTGTACTTCAAGTTTGGCAAGAATCCTTGGAGTGACTTGTCCTATCCCTAGGTCCAAGTCTGTCGATGAACACGTCTTGGATGATACCTCCCGGCTTGAATCAAAGGATGAACACCGATGTTTGTGAATTATTTATTAGCCACTGAACCTCGTCCTATCCCTAGGTCCGAGATAGTTCAACCATAAACTGGAGAACTTGTACTCACTCCTTTCGTATACTTAACTCTCCCGATATTAAGTAAATAGATAATCTTACAATGCTCTCCCGATACTCTTGCAAGATGTTGAAACCAGAATAAGCAAACTTGAAGTTTTATTGATTGAACAGAAAATCCTAAGAAACAGTACAACCCTTACGGCTACTTTACAAGATCAACCCTTAGCCCTGGAGAAAGTTTAGAACATGATGGAGAAGGGGGAAGCTAGGGTTTCTGATGGAAAACGGCTAGGAACTAGGTTCTCTTTCTCTAGGTCGAATTACAAGCATATATATAGGCCTTGGGTACAAGTTTTCTTAATGGCCAAGAATACTAGTTCGAATTAAAGTACAATTCATTAAAGACTAAATCTCTGAATAAATGTCCTTCAGTTCGCCCTGTCTTCTTGCTTTGACTTTCTCCTCAAACTTTGGGCAAGGCCTTTCTTGGTCTTCTGGGCTCCAAAAATTATGCGAGTGGTCTTTAAAAATTAGGCTTGAAATCCTCTATCAGTTGAGCTCCACTTCTTATTTTCCATCTCTTCTTCTTCACTGTTGCCACCTCTCTCATGACATATGTCACGACATCGAGTTATAAGGCAGTTTGCTTCAACACTGTCGCCACTTCTGTCACGACAACTGTCACGGCAACTGTCACAACATCACTGTCACGGCATCACTGTCACGGCATCACTGTCACGGCATCACTGTCACAGCATCACTGTCACGACATCACTATCACGGCATCAGTCACGACATCACTGTCACAGCATCAATGTCACAACAGTGATGTATGAGGCAGTTTTCTTCACTCCAGCTCTTCTATTCCTCTGCTGCCCTAGATGCTGCCATGACAGTTAGCTTCTGTTCCTCTGCTGCCCTGGATTCTGCCATGACAGTTATCTGCAAGAATTGACCGAAATCAGCAGTATTTGTGAAAAATTATCCATTTGTGATGTTTATGCAAATTCTATCCTAAAATGCAACTAAACATGCTTGAGTGCATCAATAATATGGATAAATGGGGGCTAAAATATAGAACATTTATTCACTCAACAACATTGCATCAAAGCATGCATTCACAAGTATAAACCATACTTACATGAATCATTTACCAAATGCATCCATCATCAATATATTATCAAAATCAGTATAAATCATACTTTAAACATGCTTAAACAATAGGTACCATGTAAATCATAAACAAGTGCATAAAATTA
Organism: Hibiscus tridactylites; assembly: GCA_958450335.1. Lineage (NCBI taxonomy): Eukaryota > Viridiplantae > Streptophyta > Magnoliopsida > Malvales > Malvaceae > Hibiscus > Hibiscus tridactylites. The sequence continues at coordinate 32,554,858 of OY288270.1, forward strand.
ATTTCGCAAAACAAGACCGAGGGAGAAATCTCAATATACTTACTTTCGTGTTTAAACCATCGTTCCAAGCTATGTTTAAACTCCCAAAACAAACTTTAAACCATTTCAACACTTTAAACCACGTTCTCACTCACTGACAATGCAAAGCCTCATTTGTCGATGCGAAACTACTCCTACAAAGCCTTCAAAGCAATGCTATAAGCTTGAGGATCGACATCCCCTGATTTTACCACAAAAAAGAGGATCCAATGCATCAAAATGCATTCACGGCCTAGCAACAACAATTCATAAAAATCGTCTTCAAACACTAGTCGAAACCTTTCCAAAACTATTGAAATCAACATCAAACATAATCCACACTTAACCTATCCAAAACCTAATGATTTAATCCATTAATTATCTTCAATTAACATCTAAAATAACTTAACATCAACCTTATATCTCCTGCATTCATTAAACCACCTCAACACCTCAGAAAACGCATAACTATTAACCTAGAAAATTAGAGATTCACATAGTTTCAGAATTCTAATTTTAAAACTATCATATTAACATCATTTAACATTAAAATCATGTTTAGATTTGATCAAGAACTCAGGAAAACAAATCTAATACAAAAATCACATAATCTCATTAATTAAACCTTGATTTAACCAATTTCCATAATTAAATCACTAAAACTTATTAGAAAACAAAACAAAAGAGTCAAGAACTTGAGGATTTTAGTAAAGAACATTTGATTAGAGGAGAGAAACGAAAATCACCTCTAATAGTTGGCTTTCCCCTTACTTGGCATGATTTGAGTTAAATCTCCAAGAAAAAAATCAATAATCAATGGAAGAATCAAAAAGAGAAATCAAGTGAGTTATTCTCTGATCATTTTAGAGTATAAAATGTAGTTTGGATGCTGAGAAAATGGAGAGAAAGTTGAAAACAAAAGTAGTTACGTAAGAAAAATGATTTGTTTAATAAACCTTTCTTTTATTAAATCCCTTTTAATCCCGCTTAATTTTCCTTTTTAAAATCATTTAAAAATAGCCTAAATTATGGGAAATGTCTGATTTAAAGCTTTGGTGTAATAGGTCCTTAAAGATTCAAATTTTTTCCTCTTTTACAAAACAGTCACTAAATATATTTTTGAATCTTTACATTTTGGTCACCAGCCAAAATGTCTTTAAATCCAAATTCATTTCTACAAATTGACTTTACCAAATCCTTAATTATAATAATTGGGTATTTTTCAATATTTTTTATATTTCATTCCTCATTAAAACATTTAATATTAATTAAATCCTAAAACTAGCTCGAATCGACTGACTCAGTTTTCCCGAACCGTGTAACCTTCTTGGTTAACATCTAGGCCCAAAATCAGGGCGTTACAAAATAGTATATCAGATTGGTCCTTGGATGATTTAAAATGTATGGGTTTTTATGTTATGGAATCTAATGAAAAATTCAAACCCACATGTAGTGGTAAGCTTGCTTGGGAAGCATCTGTGGATACTTTTAATAGAAATATAGTCAATTGGGGATCTTCCTACAATCACCACAGCTCTGTGAAAATAACAACTTTAGACGAGGGGGTGGATGCCAGAGATCTTCTTCCTAATTTGGCAAATAAGAATTTGAAAGATAGAAGATACGACTCCTTGAGCGATTATCAAGACAGAGCCTTATCGATATTGGAAAGAAAGAAGGATCGAGCACTTAGAAGAGAAAGGAAGAACACGAAGAAACATGAATGTTCGAAATTATCAGGGAGATCACTATCAGACTCGAATCTGGTATCTAGATGGGAGTTGTTGACGAAAAGCCTTGAAGTTTGGGAAGAAACTATGAATTCAATTTGAATGAGACAAGAGACGAATAATTAGTGACATCGCCAGATTTGAAAAGTGAAGTGCAGATAAGAAGCTTGTGCCGATTCAGTGAATTGAGGATACTTATCTGGAATATAAGAGGACTGGGTTTAGTGGAGAAAGTGTTGGCAGTTAAAAGCTAATTTTTTAGCAGGAGGTGGAGATGTTGTTCTTGCAGGATTGATGAGGCAGAGGTTCATAATTTATGGTACTACGATGAAGTGGAGTATAGGGTGTCGGATGCAGAGGGATTATCAGGAGGTTCAGCAATCTTGTGGGACAAGACAATAGTTTTGAATTGAAGCCAAAAACTTCATTATGTTTGATAGGGATTGTAGAGGTAAACCTTGTTATTGTTATGCTCCTTATGGGATTCGGATCAAATTATTTTGTGGGGAATTTTAGAAATCAAATAGTTTGTACTGTAAGGAATGTAATGACCAGATTCGAAATGGTGCTATTGTAATGTTTTTTTATCGAGGAAGCTAATGATTAGGGAATTAGAAATGGTGAACGAGTTGCGATAGATGGTCCAGGTAGTTAATTGAAATCCTGATGTGCAAGATCGAATAGTTTGGCCAGTTCTCGGTGAAAAATGCAAACATTGACGAACCTGTTTTTTTATTTTGGAAAGGTATGGAAGTTGAAGATCCAACTGAATAACGTTTTTTATTTAAATTTTCGTGTGGTTGAAGATTCAATGGAGACAAGTACTTGGCATAAATGGATTTTCGATTTTGCTTTAATTCTAATCTTTTAGGTACTCCTAGAGGCCTCTAGCATGCTGCTGAAGCTACACTATGGAGCTGCTGGATTGCATGATATGTAAAATGCTTTCGGGGAGAAATATATTCGCACGCTTTTCCTGTCCAAATTGAGAGCTCTATATTGGATTAAATTGAAAAAAGATGAGTGGATCTTGATTTTGGATGAATGGTGGGAGAACCCTTTCAACGGGATGAATACTCAAACGCCTAAAACAAATGTTGAGGGTGGAATGATGCCCTCCTAATTCGGGTTATGTAAAATTTATTGTGGATGGTGCATTCAAAGATGTGTGTTTTAAGAACCAAGGAAGGAGTGTTAGGATGCTATTTTTTGGTCATTTCGTTGGTCATGGGGTGAATTATGCAGAGTTAGTTGCAATGAAAACTACACTTATTCTATTTATTGAAGCTCCATGGATATGAAAAGCTCCTCTTAGTTGAATCAGCTTCCATGGTGGTATTGAATTGGATATCTGAATCACTACAATGTCCATGGCGATGGTGGTCGATTTTGGTGGAGATTAATAAACTGATTTGAAGAATATGACAGGCGAAATTTGTACACATTCTGTGAAAAGCAAACGTACTAACATATGACCTTGCCAAAGACGGTACACATAGTTGTTCATTCTTCAATCTGTTTTCCCACAAGTCTATTCCCAGTGGCAATTTTCTATTTTTTGTGTATCTTATACGCTGGTCTCTATCATCATGTAATAATTTTGATTGGAGATTAGTGAGCCATTTGTAAGAAACAACTGAGATTAGGCTAAGGGCCATCGATGTTGGTTATTGTACCTTCCCTTGTTCGTAGGTACTTTTTTTCTCCAACTTAGGTTTAGGGAGGTTTTTAACGATGTCTACGACTAAGGTTATCCTTAAATAAAAATTACATTGTTGAGCAAAAAAATATGGTAAAGGGTCGTGTGAAACATTGTTTTGGACTGTGGGTTTTCCATAATTGGTTGTGGTTTGAAGGAGAATGAAGGGGATCATGGTTGTTTTAATGCCAACTCTGTTTCTCGATCCATGTTATACTTGGTTAGTTTTGTTTTCTTCTAGGTAATGTTCAATAAATGTATTAAGGTGTTGTCCACTTCGAATGCAGGAGCATCTCAACAGCTATTTCTATCAGGGCTGCTCTGGTTGTTACCTTTGGCGTGATTGATGCTGGAAGTCAGACAAGAAGAATAGACATAGGCAAAGATTATTACCCTTACACCACCAAGAAAAGACCCACTTATTCAGAAGTTTTGCATGTCACTATTGAGAATGCACTTCCAACTCAATCCTTGTTCGATGAAGTGGATGTCTTTCATTTTGAAGATTTAATCGTACTCAATTTTCTGGTTGTCATTTGTTTTTTTAGAGAATGTTGATTTGAATAAGTTCCCATATATCAAAACAATGTTATAGAAATATAGATGACAGTTTATGAACATATTCAGTTTGGGATGCTTGTTTTCTGCTTTTTTTTTCAATTAATTTGGATGTGCATCCATTTATCAATGTTTACTAGTTTTAAGAAGTGTGACAAGAAGCTTACTATTATAATTCCAAGATCAACCACTAAAGTATAGATGATAGTTACCCTCTTCAACAAAAAATACCTCTTGTTCGATACAAAGATCGCAAAACCTAAATCAGTATCCAACTCATCCAGCATCAGCTTCCTTTCATTAAAATTGAAATCATTAGCAGGAGAGATTTGGGGTTGGAGGGGGTGTTTAAAATCAAAATTGCTCAGCTGAGGCTGATCCTGAGCCTACTTCAATGGAGATAGGCCTCAACCTACCTTTACTCCCTAACCAGCTGACAGCAACACCATATAGCACGAACCAATATAACAAAAAAGGGATTTCATAAAAGAGATCAGAAATTAGGTTTTAGAGTAAAAAGATAAATTTTCATTGATAATATAGGTAATAGCATTTGGTTACAGATTTGCCAATATAAGCTTTGGGCCTTAGTAAAATTTTGTTATTTTTTTACAGTTGGACTTTGTCAACATCTCACTATACTAGGTAACATATTACTGAGTTTGCCTAGGGTGGTCCCAAAGCCTAATTCCTCTCTGATTGGTTTCAACAATTCTTTAGCAACACCATCTGACCAAATAGCTTAAGTTGGTCCACTTAACTTCCCTCCACATGACCAATCTACCGCCCCTTCTTCAGAATTCGAACTATTCTTCTCAAAATCCCTAAGATTGTTGCTTCTTTGACTGAGTTGTTGCAAAATAATATTCTCTTTGAATGGATGGATGTTAGGCAACAAGCTTTCATGAAGTTGAAGGAAGCTTTGATGCAAGCACCTGTCTTGATTCAACTAGAATCGGTTAAGGAGTTTGTGGTTTACAGTGATGCATCATATGTTGGTCTAGGTTGTGTGTTCATGCAAGGTGGGAAGGTTGTAGCTTATGAATCTAGGCAATTGAAGGTGCATGAGCGCAACTATCCTACTTATGATCTAGAGCTTGTTGCGGTTGTGTTTGCTTTGAAGATTTGGAGATACTACCTTTACGGTGAGAAGTGTGTGGTTTACACCGATCATAAAAAGTTTGAAGTATCTCATGTCTCAAAGGGAGTTGAATCTTAGGCAACGAAGATGATTGGAGTTGCTTAAGGATTATGATCTGACGATTGAGAACCATCCTGAAAAGGCCAATGTTGTGGCTGATGCTTTGAGTAGGATGGTAGTTGTTGAGTTGAGAGTGATGTTTGCTCGGTTGAGTATATCGTGTGATGGTGTGTTGATAGCCGAGTTGCAGGTCAAACCTTCCTTGATTCAATTAATTAAGGATAAGCAATTGCTTGATGATTCGTTGTTGCCCCATGTTCAGGATATTGCTTATGGTAATGTAACAAATTTCTGTTTTAATGATGATGGTGTTTTATGCTTTAAAAGTCTGATAGTTGTGCTGGAAGATGTTGAGTTGAGGCGCACTATTTTGACTGAAGCTCATAGCAGTCCTTTTGATATGCATCATGGTAGTACAAAGATGTATCGGGGTTGAAAAGGATGTCGCTGATTTTGTGAGCAAGTGTATGGTTTGCCAGTGTGCGAAAGCTGAGCATCAGTTTCCTTCCAGTTTGTTGCATCCTTTGAGGATACCGTAATGGAAGTGGGAAAGGATTACGATGGATTTTGTGTCTGGTTTGCCTTTTGCACCATCCAAGAAGAACTCCATTTGGGTGATTGTGGATCGTCTTACGAAGTGTGCGCATTTCTTGGTCGTGCATACTACGTATACATTGGACAATCTAGCGGAGTTGTATATTGTTGAGATTGTGCATTTGCATGGTGTGCCTAAGTCCATAGTGTTGTATAGAGATCTGAGGTTTACAGCGAGATTTTGGGAATGTTTACACCAAACGTTGAGTACGCTTTTGAATTTCAGCACTTTATATCATCCTCAGACGGATGGACAGTTGGAGCGAGTTATCCAGGTGCTGGAGTATATGTTGAGGTGTTGTGTGATAGATTTCCAAGGTTATTGGGAAAAACAATTGCCTTTGGTGGAATTTTCCTATAATAATAGCTTTCAGGCAAGTATACAAATGGCTCTGTATGAGGTTTTGTATGGGAGAAAGTGTAGAACGCCTTTTTGTTGGGTGGAGGCGGAGCAAAAGTTAGTTTCCTTGCCGGATATGCTTAAGGGAACAACTGAGAAGGTGAAACTCATATGTTAGCGGTTGAAGGCTGCTCCGGATCGTCAAAAGTCTTACGCGGATTTAAAGGGTAAGGAGATTGAGTTTGCGGTTGGAGATCGCGTGTTCTTAAAGGTATCGCCTTGGAAGAAGGCGATGAGATTTGGACGTAAGGTTAAGCTTAGTCTAAGTTTTATTGGACCTTATGAGGTTGTGGAGCGAGTTGGTCCTGTGGCTTATCGGTTGAGGTTGCCTCCCGAGTTGGAGAAGATCCTTGATGTGTTTCGTGTTTCATTGTTGCGGAGGTATAAATCAGATCCATCTCATGTGATGCATGTTGAGGAGATTGAGTTGAATCCTCCTATGATGAGGAACCAATGGGGATCCTTGATTCGAGTAGCAAAGTTCTTCGTGGTAAGACGATTGAACTAGTGAAGGTGTTGTGGCGACATCAAGGGGTTGAGGAGGCCACGTGGGAGAGCAAGGCGGACATGTTGAAGCAGTTTCCGCATCTTTTTCCTTCAGGTAAAATTTTGAGGACGAAATTTCCTAAGTGGGGGAGAGTTGTAACGCTCCGATTTTGGGCCTAGGTGTTTTAGGCATCGGTTTGGGTTAGTCGAACCTAGAGTTGAAGATTCGAGTCTTTAAGGACGGTTCGGGGAAATCATGGTTCAGGATAAGGTAAAAATATGGTAAAATTTTCTATAATCATCTAAAATCATATAGATGAGAATGGTTAAATTAATTTTTCAAAATAGGTTTCGTAAAGTGTACATTTTGGGTGGTGACCAAAATCAAAGTTTTAAAACTGTGAAAAAAGTGCGATTTTTCAAAGGATGGTCAAATTCTTAGAATCTTTAGGGTGCTTTATGACAATTAAGTCTTCTCTCTAATTTGGTATGTGTTTTAAACGTTTAATTAAAGATTAAAGAGTGGATTTATTAATTAAAAGAGAGGTGGTTATTTTGTTAAACAAAATTTGACGTAACTTTTTCATTTCTCATTTTCTCTTTAGCCAATCACTCTCTCTTTTCTCTCAATTTCCAGATTTCTTTCTCTTTCTTTTTCTCACTTGATTTCCAACTCTTTCCTTAAGATTTCTCTTTATTTTCCTCAAGTTTCTTGAAGTGAAAACTTGCTAAATTAGAAGAAAAGCAAGGGTTGGAGGTAATTTCGTTCTACTCCTCTAATCAAGGTTCTTTAATGAAATTCCAAAGTATTTGACTCTTGATTTATGTTTTTAATTAAGGTTTTCATGATTGATTTGGTAAAAATGCATAAATCTTGCTAAAAGATGAGATTAAATGGGATTTCCATTTGGGCACTGTTTTGATTGATTTAAGAATGATTTTAAGGTTGATTTGGATGTTAAATGATGTTTAAAATGAGCTTTGATCATTAGAATCCTGAAATCAATGAGATCTCTAATTATCTAAGTTGTTAGTTTTGGGTTTTTGGATTGGAAATGTGAAATCTGAGTTGCTAGAGGTATAAGGATGATATTAGGATTTTTTGGATGTTGATTTATAGTTAAAATGTGTTGGAAGTGGTTGTTGATGGCTGGATTGAGTTTAGTGATCAATCGAATGTGATTGCAGCTGTTTTGAATGTGTATTTTGGTGCTTTTGGGCAGATCTGCGGGATTTTAGTGTTTTTGGGTGGTTTTAATGCATTTAGATGCATTAATCCTCTGTTTTAAAGTGGTATAAATAAGGGAGAATTCTTTGGAAGCTTTGGGCGAAGTTCCGGTTGCTTTGGACGCTTGAATTTCGTGATCAGCAATTGAGGTTCCGCAAGTCAGTGAGTGGAAATTGGATTTCCAGCTTTGAAACATCTTAAAAGAGGTTTCGAGAACTTAGTGTAAGCTTGAAACGCTTTACTAAGTTCAGAAGTAAGTAAAGTGATTTTCTCCCTTGGATTGTGCTATTATGAGCTTATGGATGCACTTGTTTTTAAATGTGTTTACCTATTGTTTTAAAGCATGATTTGAGTATATAATATTGTCACGGGGCTAGGCTTATATGGCTAGCAACGTGCGACACTTGGTCGGGAAAGAACTTCGAAAGGGACCAAGTAAGCCTAAAGTCAAGCTTGGCTTGGCTAGATGAGCGGAAGCGTTGCGGAAGTGTTGCGAAGAAGAAAGTAAAAGAGATGGCTTGAGTGATTTGCAAAATGAAGAGCCTCGTTAAAAGCCCCCTCTAAGCCTAGTTAGGGGGAAAAGAGTACTCTACGCTGCTTTTGTATTATTGATAGAAAAATGAGAAAACAAAGGAATTCAGGATGATTACAAATGAAGGGGTGAGGCTCTATTTATAGCCTGGCACCTCACGATCTAACGGTCACTATCGATTACAATGGATGGCCAAGATTGGCCTAATCTATCTAATAAAGGCAAGAGAATAGGATCAACGATTCCTTCTTTCTTGGTAGAGCTTCTTTCCATGTGAAAAAGATGTCGATCTCCATGAATCAGGAAAGATATGGATACTTGATCCTTGCCTTGAATACCATGGTCAAAGGGGTGGATATTCCCCAAGAAATGGGCTTGAATGGCCATGGAAGAGTGAAATTCGAACAGGCCCATGGGTGCCGCTTGGCGTGCTGCTGTGTGCGGCTCGGACAGGCCCATGGGTGCGGCTACTCGGTGCTGCTCGGACAGGCCCTCGGGTGCGACTGGATGGGCTGCTCGGTGCTGCTCGGACAGGCTCTCAGGTGCGGCTGGATGGGCTGCTTGTTCGGATAGGCCCAGGGTGCCTAGCAAGGCCCCTCGGGCAGTTGGCTCGGCTGGATCGTAGCCTCTAGGGTGCGGTAGAATGGGCCGGACGGACTCGGGCACCTCGGGTGCGTTGGGCGCGACACGGGGTGCTGGAACCTCGGCCCCATGGTCTCGGACGTTGGAGCTGGATATGGACCCTAGGTGTGCGGTGGACTGGACCCTAGGGTGCACCACGGTAACATTCTCCTCCACCGAATTGAGCGACGCCCCATCGCTCGTTGGGCTTCGAAATCGGCAACTTTGTCTTCAAATTGCCACAAGTCTTTGTCTAACTCCCAACTACCTTCGGCTTCAGTTAGATCCTTCCAAAGCACAAAGTACTCGTGCCTTGGTTTGAACCCTTGGCGTCGAATGACTCGATCGGCTACGATGGCTTCGACTTCTCTCTCGAACCAAGTCCTAACTCCAACGGGTGCTCGCTTGGAGATGTTTCTTTCCGGATCTTCCTCGTCCTTGTGATAGGGCTTAAGAACGCTAATGTGGAAGACAGGATGGACTTGGATGTGGGGCGGCAAGTCTAGCTTGAAGGCCACCTTGCCTACTCTCTTGATCACACGAAATGGGCCTTCGTATTTTCTCAAAAGAGCCCTGTGAACAGAGGAATTGCGAAGAGTTAGATGAAGTTTAGCTAAAACCAAATCATTTACCTTGAATTTGACGTCGTGTCGCTTCTTGTCGGCCCACTTCTTCATTCCCTTGCTTTCGTTGTGGAGGCAAGCGTTGGCTAAGTCCCTTTGTTCTTTCAAGTCCTTCACTACATGGAAGGCGGCGGGATTTGGACCTTGATACTTGGTCACGATCGCATCGGGTGTGAGCGGTTGTTGGCCTATCACTATCCCAAAAGGACTTTGATTCGTGGCTTCACTCCTATGCAAGTTGTAGGAGAATTGGGCCACGTCTAGAAAATCGGGCCAATTCTGTTGAGATGCACTAACAAAATGCCTTAGATAAATCTCCAATAAGGAGTTGGCCCTCTCGGTTTGTCCATCGGATTGCGGATGAGAGCTTGTTGAAAGGTTCAAGGAGGAACCCAACAACTTGAACAACTCGGTCCAAAACTTACCCGTGAACCGAGCGTCTCGATCACTTACTATGGACTTTGGAATGCCCCAAAGCTTCACGACATGCTTTAAGAAAAGGCGGGCGGCTTCATCGGCGGGGCATGTCTTATTGACGAGAATGAAAGTAGCATACTTTGAGAACCTGTCTACTACAACCATGATACTAGAAAAGTTATTAACACAAGGAAAACCAATTATAAAGTCTAAAGAAATACTTTCCCATGGTCTTTCCAGTATCGGCAATGGTTGAAGTAGTCCCATCGGCTTGTTTGCTTCAATATTGTCTTGTTGGCAAACAAGACAAGTCTTCACGTATGCTTCTACATCTTCATTCATACGAGGCCAATGATATCTTTCATTAAGTAAAGCTAAAGTACGATGCATACCTGGATGTCCCGCCCACTTCGAATCATGACATTCTTTCATTAATGTCTTTCGCAAGTTGTTGAAGTAGGGGACGAATAAGTGTTGGCCTCTTGTGAAGAGTAGATCATCTTCGACCCAAAAACGGCGTGACTTACCCTCTTTGGCAAAGGCGATCAAGTTCTTTGCGGTGGGATCATGAGTCAAACATTCTTTGATGGATTCGAGCAACTCGCCAGTTGGTTGGCTAATGGAGGCAAAGGTGGCTTTACGGCTAAGCGCATCGGCCACGGTGTTGGCCTTTCTGGGCTTGTGCTCCATTGAGAAGTCAAATTCTGCCAAGAAGTCTTGCCACCTAGCTTGCTTAGGAGACAACTTCTTTTGGGTTAGAAAATAAGAAATTGCAGAATTATCGGTAAAGACGACAAACCTGGAACCCAAGATATGATGTCGCCATGTGCAAAGGCAATGGATGACTATGGTCATCTCCTTCTCTTGAACGGTGTAACTCCTCTCGGTTTTGTTCAACTTTCGGCTTTCAAAGGCAATGGGACGGCCTTCTTGCATCAAAACTCCTCCAATTGCATAGTCGGATGCATCAGTGTGGATGACAAACGACTTGGAATGACCGGGCAAGGCTAGAACGAGTTCACTTACCATGGCTTGTTTAAGCCTTTCGAACGCTTGTTGACAACTTGGACTCCATTCCCAAACTTTGTCCTTCTTCAAGAGTTCGGTCAAAGGCGTGGCTATCGCGGAATAACCTTGAACAAATTTATGATAATAGTTAGCTAAACCAAGAAAAGAGCGAAGTTCGGTTACCTTAGTTGGCGGTTCCCAGTCATCGATGGCTCGGACTTTGCTTGGATCCATTCAGATCTTACCACCTCCAATGATGTGGCCTAAAAACGGAACTTCTTGTTGAGCGAAACTACACTTTTCGCGTTTGATGTAAAGCTCGTTTTCTCGAAGAACCTGCAAAACCTTTCTTAAGTGCATTAAATGTTCTTGAAAAGTCTTACTATAGATGACAATGTCATCTAAGTAGACAACTACAAAATGATCAAGAAAAGGTGAAAGTACCTTGTTCATTAAAGTGCAAAAGGTTGTGGGAGCGTTTGTAAGGCCAAAAGGCATTATAAGAAACTCAAATGAACCATACCTTGTGATGTACGCGGTTTTGGGCTCATCACCTTCGGCTATTTGAACTTGGTAGTACCCCGAATGAAGATCTAACTTTGTGAACAGCCTTGCACTTCCAAGTTGATCAAATAAATCTGAAATTAAAGGGATAGGGTACTTATTCTTTACCATAAGTTTGTTTAGAGCGCGGTAGTCGACACACAATCGCAAGCTACCATCTTTCTTCTTTTGAAAGAGAATGGGTGCTCTAAACGGTCCCTTGGATGGGCGAATGAATCAGGCATCCAAGAGTTCTCCAAGTTGCTTTCGGAGTTCCTCCAACTCTGGTGGCGCCATTCGATAAGGTGCTTTGCTCGGCGGCTCGGCATTTGGCACCAACTCAATTTGATGATCCACCTCACGCTTGGGTGGTAAAGCCTTCGGTAATTCGGAAGGCATAGTGTCCTCAAACTCCACGAGAACACATTCCACTCCTTCAGGAACTTCTTCGGCTCTAATCGCCTCGTCTTCCTTGAGCACGGAAAGGAAAGTCTCTTCCTCCTTTCGCATACCTTTGCGGAACTAGATGGAAGACAACATCTTGGATTGGATACCTACATCTCGACTCACGGGCACCAAACATTGTTGGGCGCGGTCGAGTACAACCAATACATCGGCAAATGGCAAGAGAAGTGCATTAATCTTGTCCAAAAAAGATAAACAATCACAGGATCATAATCATCAAGAGGGATTACCTTTATATCCTCACGGCCCTTCCAACTTCCAAGTTGGACCTCGACCCTTCTTGCAACTCCGGCAATGGGCTCTTCTTTCGAGTTGACCGTTTTGATCCACCCATTTTTCTTCAACACGTTGTGATTAAGTTTTTGGGCGGCTCCTTCGGAAATGAACAGCTCGGAAGCTCCGGTGTCCACAAGTGCACGCAATTGCTTTCCGGCAATCGTGACTTCTACAAACATAAGACCACTTTTGGGCTTGTTAGATAAAGAATTCAGTTGGATATTACTTACAATTTCTCCATGTTGGGCGGTGGGCTCAGTTGGCTTGTTGTTAACTTTAACGGTAGAAAGACTTGTCCTCTTTGGGCAATCTCGAATATGATGAGGTCCTTTTCAATGGAAACATTCAAAACCTCGTCTCTCCCATGGTTTAGTTGATCAGCCTTGTCTATTATTGTTGTTGGAAGGCCTATCGTGGTTAAATTTCTCACCTCCGGCTTTGGCATTCTTATCTCCCCAACCTTTGGTCTTCAGCTTTGGTTTGGGCGAGTCTCGCTTTTCGAACTTGGCTATTGCCTCAGCCTCGTCAAGGGCATGGGAAAGATCTTTGACACCACGTCTTTCCAACTCCATATTAGCCCATCGATTCAATCCATCCATGAAAATTGAGAAGCCTTCATCTTCTCCTAAGTTGGTGATTTGAAGCTTTAACTCGGTAAACTTTTTCACGTAGTCATGGATGTTGTTGTCGTGCTTGAGTTGGCGTAGCTTTGAGCGCAACTCTCTTTGAGCATTCTTAGGATAGAACGCCTCATGGATTTCGTCTTGAAGCTCTTCCCAATTATCTACGGGAACGTCTCTATCGGACTCCTCGGAACACCTGCGTCTCCACCATAAAAGAGCGCTGTGAGTAAAATAACTAGAAGCAATATTTACCTTAGTGGATTTATCCACGATGTTGGTGTTGCGGAAATATTGATTCATGCTCCACAAGAATGTATCGGTTTCTTGAGCATCTCTCGATCCTTTGAACTCCTTTGGTTTCGGCACATCGGCTAGCACTCTAGTCGGACATGAAACCACTCCGTTGGCCACTGCGGTTTTGTAGATGTTGAGCTCGGCCTTAACACGTTCATCGCCTTCTCTAGTTCGGTTAACCCATCTTTAAGAGATCGATTCTCTAACTCCACGGTCTCGAGTCTATCTTCGAGTTCATGGGAATCATCCTTGCGACCATCACCCCGAGACTCCAACGCATCTAGTCGGTTCTCAACAACATCGAGCCTCTCTCTGGACTCATTCGTGTTGTTCTCCAAACGGGTAACTTTGTCTTGCAAGGAAGAGATGGCATCTCTCGAACTAGCCCTCTTGGCTTTTCTGCCACGGGTCTCCATTGGCTTCATGGTGGCGTCGATGGGAGCATCACTTGGATTCGTCATCTCGAACAAATTTCTTTGCTAAAAACGTAGGCTCTGATGCCACTTGTCACGGGGCTAGGCTTATATGGCTAGCAACATGCGGCACTTGGTTGGGAAAGAACTTCGAAAGGGACCAAGTAAGCCTAAAGTCAAGCTTGGCTTAGCTGGACGAGCGGAAGCGTTGCGAAGAAGAAAGTAAAAGAGATGGCTCGAGTGATTTGCAAAACGAAGAGCCTCGTTAAAAACCCCCTCTAAGTCTAGTTAGGGGGAAAAGAGTACTCTACGCTTCTTTTGTATTATTGATAGAAAAATGAGAAAACAAAGGAATTCAGGATGATTACAAATGAAGGGGTGAGGCTCTATTTATCGCCTGGCACCTCCCGATCTAACGGTCGCTTTCGATTACAATGGATGGCCAAGATTGGCCTAATCTATCTAATAAAGGCAAGAGAATAGGATCAATGATTCCTTCCTTCTTGGTAAAGCTTCTTTCAATGTGAAAAAGATGTCGATCTCCATGAATCGGGAAAGATATGGATGCTTGATCCTTGCCTTGAATACCATGGTCAAAGGGGTGGATATTCCCCAAGAAATGGGCTTGAATGGACATGGAAGAGTGAAATTTGGATAGGCCCATGGGTGTGGCTTGGTGTGCTGTTGTGTGCGGCTCGGACAGGCCCATGGGTGCGGCTGCTCGGTGCTGTTCGGACAGGCCCTCGGGTGCGGCTGGATGGGCTGCTTGGTGCTGCTCGGACAGGCCCTCGGGTGCGACTGGACGGACTGCTTGCTCGGACAGACCCAGGGTGCCTAGCAAGGCCCCTCGGGCAGTTGGCTCGGCTGGATCGTAGCCCCTAGGGTGCGGCAGAATGGGCCGGACGGGCTCAGGCACCTCGGGTGCGTTGGGCGCGGCACGGGGTGTTGGAACCTCGGCCTCATGGTCTCAGACGTTGGTGCTGGATATGGACCCTAGGTGTGCGGTGGACTGGACCCTAGGGTGCACCACGGTAACAATATGTTGTTGTTAATTCCATATGGTTTAAGGATGCACTAGGTAAGTGATCTTTGTATGCATTTGTTTATACATGGTCTTTGAAGCGTGATTTAATGCTTGGGATATGGCTTATTGTGAATGCTTTGGAAAATAGTGAGGTTTGCATTAAAAGTAAATTATATTGGCAAGTGATGTTGTGTAAAGTGTTTTGCAAATGAAATCGAATATAGTTAGTCGGCTATAGGATTGAGTGCACTATAAACAAGTCGCCTTGGATGTTGAGGCGTTTTGATTCTACCGAAAACTCCATCCAAGTACCCTTGGAATTTGTTAAGTTTACAAAAAGGTCCTAAAAACCGAAATTGGATAAAATTGGTGAGCGTTTGAGTTGTGTTTGACCTGTTGCTTTGTAAAACACATAGGAACCTAATTTACATCTTGACAAGATAAAAATAAAAATAGGGTCATTTATTGAGGTAAACCTTCCTGGTTTACTTCAATATTCCCCGTGTGACCCGTTCGGTTTGGTCTATTGGCTAGGCCGGGTCGAGTGGGTTACAAATAAAACCCTTAATCCTCAATATGGTACTTCTAACATACCTTTCTAAAGCATTGATAGAGATTTTTTATGATTCTTCTGTCTTTTCCCCTTGCTGCATTGTTTCATATTCCTATTCTTTTGTCTCTTCTTGAACCCCCTCTTCCTCCATTAGATTAAATTGTTTCACCTTACACTAATGGCCAGGACTGAGCTTGTCTCCACATTTGAAACATAGGTTATGACTCATCCTATATTCCAATAGGGATTTTTTAGGGGTTGAAGGGTTAGAGGCAGTTTTGAGGGAAGTGTTTGAGTGGTAGGGCTTCTAGTTCGGATGATGAGTGTTATGGGACATATTTCTGTTGATGGTGAGCTTTAGTCTCTTCAACTCAAACTCCAGGGAGAGGTCATACAATTTAGCTTGCATGTATTGTAACACCCTAAACCCGGATGTCACATTTACGCCTTAAGCCCAACCTGTTACCATAAAAAATTTAACTTGGTTAGCCCAAACATAATATTTTTCCCAAAAAAACTCTTAAATCCAACGGTTGAAAATATAGATAAATGATTAAATCGTTCATAAGGAGCTCTAATTTAATTTAAAACATTTGAACAATCGACGTAATCAATACAATTCCAAAACTAAGAGTTACAAACTTGACCACGTAAGGTCCTATGAATACTCGGCCCACTAAATAAAAGTATGGTAATTTGGCAATCACCGCTTGTTGGAATCCTATACTGATAGTGCTCCACAAGCTCTCGATCAATCTACCCACCTACGCACAAAAACAAAGATTTCGAGCGTTGAGCTTACAAAGCTCAATGGTACACGTGTACTCTATTGTACTTCATGCTAATCATAAACATAAGCATGCAAGATAGTACGAGCAATAAGGAGAGAAAAATAAACATATGTCAATACCACTAGTCGCCTAAACACATGCTCTCATCATGCAAGTCATCATACATAGAACACATGGCACAACTATACTCGGGATCTCACCAGATCATCCGGGAAAAAGTACACAAAGTCATAATTACAAACCTTGAGGTCTGGTGTCACACAACCTCAAGAACATAAAATTTCTCTGGGTGAGGCCTAGTGTCACACAACCTCGGGAACGTACATTCCTCATCTCTAACCATGGTGTTGCAAAACGCTCTCTAGGTATACGGTTCCCATCAATCAATGACTCTACCAAACAAATGCCTACCCAGCATACAAACAGCGTGATCCCAAGGACCTCCCTATTGTTTCTATTCGCTAACACATCATTTATTTTACATTATCTAATTGTTAATACATTATGGAAGAGTATATAATTAATCTCATTTATTATCTCCATTAATCCATGCTATCTCGTTTATTAATGTAACCTCTAAACCTGACCTAGAAAAAAAAGACCAAATTTAGGAAGTCACGATTGAAAACTTAACCCTCAAGGAAAACCAATTTAAAATAAAATAATATATATAACAATAATTTATTAAAATAAATAAAACATACATGTCATAATTAAAATTCAAATATTTAATAAAAATCTCTAAATAAAAACCACAGTAAAGGAATGCTAAAAACAATCCCATAACATAAATAGTATCAAAGTATGAAATTACATCAATATATAAAAATAATAATAATAATCGGAATAACTAAAAATAGTTTCATACTGAATGTTGAGTGTGTAAAAGTTCTATTATTTACCCCCTATTTAACCCATATTTCTGCTGCATTCAAGCATTATTCATTACATTTAGGTCAGTTTACAGTTAAACATCACAAATATATTAAAAGGCACAGTTTCTACTGAAATTGGTTGTTTTTGCAGGTTGCTGCTGTAGAAGATAGGAGAGGCAGGCGCTGGGCAGTGAAGCAGAAGAGCTGGAACTGGACGAGCAGTCAAAGAGGACGAGGCTGCCATGGTTGCCGCCGTGACAGCAGAGGACGACAGCAGTTTTGAGGAGAAGAAGCAAAGTGGACCTCGACAGATAGAGAAAATTCAGTCCGTCTGTCGTGTAAAACCATTATATTTTTCCAAGCCCCAGATCGAAAGGAATGTCAAGCCCAAAGTTCAAGGAGAGGAAATCCCAAGCAAGAAAGATGACGGCTTAAAGTTAGTTTCTTTGAAGATTTAGTCTTTATTAGAGTTGTACTTTAATTTAAAGTTGTATTCTTGCTATTTTAGAAAACTTGGACCCAAAGCCTATATAAGGGCATGTATTTCGACCTAGGGAGGATATAACCTATTCTCTAGCCTTCTTCCCAAAACCCTAGCTGTTTTCTTCCTCTCAACATGTTCTAAATTCCCCTTAGGGCCACGGGTAGATTTGTAAAGTAGTTGCAAGGGTTGTCTTTGTTTTAGGAATTTTCAGTTCAATAAAATAAACTTCAAGTTCTCTTATTCTGGTTATTAACATCTTGCAAGAGCATCGGGAGAGCATTGTGAGATTATCTATTTACTTAATATCGGGAAAGTTAAGTATACGAAAGGAATAAGTGCGAGTTCTCTAATTCATAGTTGAACTATCTCGGGCCTAGGGATAGGACGAGGTTAAGTGGCTAAAGAAGAATTCAACAACATCGGTGTTCATCCTTCGATTCACGCCGGGAGGTATCATCAAAGATGTGATCATCGACAGACTTGGACCTAGGGATAGGCCAAGGCTCAGCAGGGATTCTTGCCAAACTTGAAGTACTGAGTTGAGTATTCGCTGCCGCGATAAGCAACGGACTGCTGCCGCGACAGGTGCTTCCACGACGGGGAGCGACGACAGAACTGGATTTCCTAAAACTCAGCAATACATGCACTACTGAGCAATTCAATACCAGCCCATTCTCTCTATCTCGATTTCTCTACTCTTTTATTTACGTTTTCTTTATTATTCTCGTGACAACTTTCTCAACTATTCTCTTTACTTTCGTGCAGTGATTCAAGGAGAAGCTATTAGCCCAGTCCCTGTGGAGACGATATACGATACTTCGTATCACTTTACTACTTGCGTCGTGTACACTTGCACTACAATTGCGATAGACACTTTTACACGTAACAAGTTTTTGGCGCCGTTGCCGGGGACTGGCAACATAACTCTACCTTTTCTTTACTACACTTTTCGTTTTTATTTTTATTTTCTGTTTTTCTTTGGTTTGCTCAAACTCTTGCTTTTCACAAGGTTGCTTGTTTATGCGCAGATCGAGACGAGGAAAAGATCCTGAGTATCCATTAGATCCGAAAATCGAACGTTCATTCAATCTTAAGAATCGCCTTTGTCACATATTAGCCAGGAACGAGTACCTTGAGGAACAGTTAGAGACGATGCAAAACCAAGGAAACCCCCTGGGTAACGACCCTCCTGTCGGAGATGGAGAGATTATACCGCCTGTCGGCAACCCTGCTGCCGCTGCCGGACGACGGTCCTGTCGTGACTACATGTTGAATGACCATGTAGAACTGGAAACCACGCTGCCGGACATAGATGTTGACAACTTCGAGCTGAAACCTGTCATGTTTAGCATGATCAACAATGCCGATCAATTTAGTGGTGCTGCTACCGAGGATGCTAGGGAGCATCTCAAAATGTTCCAGGAAATCTGTGGTTCGTTAAGACTACCAGGAGTTAATCCAGAGATACTGAGGCTTCGGTTATTTCCCCATTCATTGAGGGACAGAGCAAAAACTTGGTGGAATAAACTTACACCGGGTTCAATTAGAACTTGGGAAGATTTGTCTCATGAATTTTTATCTCGTTTTAATCCTTCACATTTATCTGAGCGATTACGTAATGAAATTGCTACTTTTCAATAGGAAGATGACGAGCCAATGCACGAGGCATGGGACAGATTTACCACTCTTCTACGGAACTGCCCAATGCACGGATTCCCCATCTGGAACCAGGTAACTAAGTTTTATAATGCTGCCAACTTACAAACTCGTATTCGAATTGATTCAGCAGCAATTGGATTACTATTGGACAAAGACCCAGACGGGGCAATGCAAGTATTGAAAAATCTGGCTAAGAATGAGGAGCAGTTTCCGACAGCAAGAAGAGGGGGTAAACGGTTCCTAGCTGTCAAGGATTATGAAGCCGACAGCACGATGAAATCACAAGTGGCATACCTTACTAAGGCAATGAAAAAGCTCCTGAATGATGACACACAACATGGATTTGCTGTCGAAGAGGTATGTGAAATTTGTGAGGGAAATCATAGTTCGGATGAATGTCCTATACAGATAGAAGAGGGAAAATATGTTGGAAACTACAATAAGCAGAATTAAAACTCCAACAACTACAATCCCAACTGGAGAAAGGATCCCAAGTTTTCTTGGAGTAATCCTAATAATGCCCTAAATCCTCAAGCACACAATAATCAGAATCAAGGAGGACCTAGATTGCTGACTCGACAGCAACCGCAGCAGCAACAGCCACCAGCTGCCACGAACAGTATACTGGAACAGACTCTGGCCACTTTTATGTGTCAGACAGGTACTTATATTGAGAACATGAATCAGTTTGTTAAAAAGACAAAGACATTCATGGATAAAACAGAGATGCGGATGACGAATCATGAAGCTACTCTGAAATCTCTGGAGACACAAATGGGTCAGGTTTCCCAGCATATCAATCCAAGGTAGACTAGAGGATTTCCTAGCAATACTGAAAATGCTAGGCAGCCCACACATGAGCAATGTAAAGCCATTACTACTAGGAGTGGGAAGAAACTAGCAGGGCCATAGAAGGAAGCTGAAACAGTGAAAAAACCAGCCTTGGACAGACCTACCGAGGAAGCTGCCCCGACAGGTAACAAACAGCCTGCTACCGATGAACCTGTCACGATAGCAGAAGCGACAGAGAAGAAAAATGATGAACCCAAACCTCCTCAGATTCGTATGCAGTGGGAATGACGTATTGTTGATTATCGTCCCCCACCTCCTTTTCCTCAACGGTTATAGCAGTTGAAGCAAGAAGCTCAGCTCAAAAAGATTTATGACATCTTTAAGCAGGTTCATATTAATATCCCGTTGTTGGATGTTGTTAGAGAGATGCCCGGTTACGCTAAATTTCTCAAGGATGCCATGTCAAAGAAATCTAGACTTGGGGAATTTGAAACGGTTAAGACGACAGAGGGATGCATGAGTATTCTACACAAGCATCGACCCCAGAAAAAGAAGGATCCGGGGAGCGTCATCCTACCTTGTGTAATCGGAGATAAATACGCGGGTAAGGCACTTTGTGATCTTGGTGTTAGTATTAATTTAATGCCAAAATCTGTTTTTCAGAAATTAGGTATTGGAAAAGCTCGGCCAACGACAGTAATTCTGCAGCTGGCAGACCGCTCTTACGTTCATCCGGAAGGAAAAATCGAAGATATTCTGGTAAGAGTGGATAAATTTATTTTTCCTGCTGACTTTCTTGTTTTACATTGCGAAGCAGATGAAAACGCACCAATCATCCTGGGGCGACCCTTCTTAGCCACGGGAAGATCACTGATTGATGTGGAGAAAGGAGAACTCACCATGAGAGTGAACGATCAAGAAATAAAGCTGAATGTTCTCCAAGCTATGAAGCATGCTGATGCAGAAGAAGAATGCAAGGTAATCATTGAAGTTACTCTTGACCAACCCTGCATCAGGTCGGGCTGTCACGACATCAATATTGGTCACTGCCTCGGCAGCCACTTACAGGACTGTCACGACAACACTGACGACAGCAACTCCTCAGAATCCGATACATCTGATACTGAAGATCAGGAGGAGGTAAACTGGATAGGCGATCGTCCAGGTAAGTTATTCGAACCTTTAAATTATACTTCGGATAACCATGCAATCCAAAACCCATCAACTGTTGAGCCCCCTGTTTTAGAACTTAAGCCCCTGCCAGGGCATCTAAAATATGCTTTTCTTGGTTCAAATGATACGTTGCCCGTAATCATCTCTTCCAAGTTGATGCAGG
The DNA here is from genome assembly GCA_958450335.1 of Hibiscus tridactylites. Lineage (NCBI taxonomy): Eukaryota > Viridiplantae > Streptophyta > Magnoliopsida > Malvales > Malvaceae > Hibiscus > Hibiscus tridactylites. Next base: position 32,576,101 of record OY288270.1, read on the forward strand.
AACAGGAACAGCAGTTAATAGGGATGTTGCAGCAGCACAAAAAGGCAATTGGATGGACGATCGATGATATTCAAGGCATTAGTCTGGCATTATGTATGCATAAAATCCTTTTAGAGGATGATCATAAGCCGACTATAGTGCTCAAAGGCGGCTAAACCATGCGATGAAAGAGGTGGTGCGTAAAGAAATAATCAAATGGTTAGATGTTGGTATAATTTATACCATCTCGGACAACAAATGGGTAAGCCCGGTGCAATGTGTTCCCAAGAAAGGAGGAATGACCGTGGTGACCAACAAAAACAATGAGTTAATCCCAACCAGGACTATGACCAGTTGGAGGGTTTGTATGGACTATCGGAAGCTTAACAAAGTTACCCGAAAGGACCACTTTCCTTTACCCTTTATTGATCAAATGCTTGATAGATTAGCGGGTAAACCTTACTATTGTTTTCTTGATGGTTATTCAGGGTACAATCAAATAGCTATCGCACCGGAAGATCAAGAAAATATGATTTTCACATGCCCCTACGGAACGTATGTATTTAGGAGGATGCCTTTTGGACTATGCAATGCACCCGCCACCTTCCAAAGGTGCATGATGGCCATATTCTCCGATATGGTGGAGGACTTCCTAGAGATTTTTATGGATGATTTTTCAGTCTTTGGAGAAGACTTTGAAAGATGCCTAGGCAACCTACAAAAGGTACTCGAAAGATGTGAAAAAGCAAACCTAGTTTTGAATTGGGAAAAATGTCACTTCATGGTGGATGAAGGGATAGTCCTTGGCCATAAGATTAGCTGTCATGGCATAGAAGTCGACAGAGCCAAGATAGAAGAGATCAAAAGCTGCCGCCGCCCACCACAGTCAAGGGAATTAGAAGCTTCTTAGGACATGCTGGTTTTTATAGGAGGTTCATTGCGAATTTCTCAAAAATCACCAAGCCCCTATGTCATCTTCTAGAGCATAACCGACCCTTCGACTTTAATGATGAATGTACTGAAGCATTCAAGGTTCTGAAGGAAAAACTGGTAACAACCCCAATAGTACAGCCACCAGACTGGACACATCCATTTGAGATTATGTGTGATGCTAGTGACTATGCTGTCGGTGCAGCACTTGGGCAGCGGAGAGACAAATTATTTCATGTCATATACTATGCCAGCAAGACACTGAACGATGCCCAAGTAAACTACACCACCACAGAAAAGGAGTTATTAGCTGTGGTATTCTCCATTGACAAGTTTCGTTCTTACATACTTGGAACGAAGGTCATAGTGCACACAGACCATTCTGCCTTGAAGTATCTGTTCGCGAAAAAAGATGCTAAGCCTCGATTGAAACGGTGGATCCTGCTATTGCAAGAATTCGATCTTAAAATCAAGGACAAAAAGGGGACAAAAAATCAAGTGGCATATCACTTGTCGAGGTTGGAGAAGGGACAGAGTCTCCCAACAGATGAGACAAACATATTGGAGACCTTCCCAGATGAGCAGCTCTTTGCTGCCGCAGTCACTGCCGCGACAGCCATGGCGGCAGATAAGTCTTCTGAACTCCCCTGGTATGCTGATTTCGTTAATTTCTTAGTTAGCGGAATAATTCCTTCTGACCTTAATTATCAAGCCAGGAAGAGGTTCCAAAATGATGTTAAGCATTATTATTGGGACGAACCTCTTCTTTTCAAAATATGTGCAGATCAGGTTATAAGGAGATGTGTACCACAAAAAGAGCAAGAAGACATACTTCATCACTGCCATGCTTCACAGTATGGAGGTCACTTGGGAGGCAACAAAACTGCTGCCAAGGTGATGCAGTCAGGGTTTTATTGGTCGTCACTATATAAAGATGCTCAAATCTTCTACAAGAGTTGTGACAGGTGCCAAAGGACAGGAAACATCTCAAGGAGACACGAGATGCCGTTGCAGAACATTCTAGAAGTCGAGATCTTCGACGTTTGGGGGATTGATTTTATGGGACCTTTTCCATCTTCATGTGGGAATCTATACATCCTCCTGGCAGTAGATTATGTCTCTAAGTGGGTTGAAGCTATTGCCACTCAAAAGAATGATGCCAAGACAGTCCAAAGGTTTTTACACAAAAACATTTTTTCTAGGTTTGGCATCCCTAAGGCGATTATCAATAATGAAGGGAGACATTTCGACAACAGGGTTATTGTTGCTGCCTTGAAGAAATATTGTGTCAAGCATCGGATCGCAACAACATATCACCCGCAGACCAATGGACAAGCTGAAATATCCAACAGGGAAGTTAAGAACATTCTTGAGAAGATGGCCAAGCCAACTAGGAAAGATTGGTCTTTACTCCTTAATGATGCATTATGGGCTTATAGGACAGCTTTTAAAGCTCCATTGGGAATATCTCCATACCGATTGATTTATGGGAAAACATGTCATCTACCTGTCGAGATAGAGCACAGAGCATACTGGGCGATGAAGGCAGTGAATATGGACTTGGACAAGGCAGGGCAGAAAAGGCTATTGGATCTGAACGAAATCGAAGAAATCCGGACAATGGCCTATGACAATGCAAGAATCTACAAGGATAAAACTAAGAAGTGGCATGACAAGAAGTTGTTGCCACGACAGTTTTGCCCAGGGCAGCTTGTATTGTTATTCAATTCTAGACTAAAACTCTTTCCAGGGAAGCTAAAATCTAGATGGTCTGGCCCGTTCCAAGTCGTACAGGTTTTTCCTCATGGTGCCATCACAATCCGATCGTTGAAATACGGGCACCAATTCAAAGTCAACGGACAGCACTTAAAGCATTATCAGGGGACTGAAGCCCCAGGAATACAGGAAGTGGTTACCTTAGGAGATGCCCCACCTGGCATTCCTAATTGAACCTAATTTTTATTCTCTTTATTTTTAGTTTTATTATTACTTATTAGTTATTAGGAATAAGATTTATTTTATTTGAATAATGTTTTTATTTTTATTGTTCTTAGGAAATAAAGGAGTCAAGAAGAACAAGAGAAGTGAACTCAGCCCACCATCCATCCACCAGCCCAACAAAGCCCATTTTGTAGCCTGTCGTTACAGCTGCCGCGACAGACGCGGAAAATACAGGCTATCAACACGCTGTCCCGACAGACGCGGAAACACGTCACAGACGCACAACAGACATGGAAACGCATGACAGACGCGTCAGACACGCTACAGCGTAATAGCTGGCCCCGTTATTCGCGCCTGCCGTTACAGCTTCAACGGGCAGCAAAACCTTCTCTATATAACCCCGTTTCATTTTTCATTTTCACTCACTTCTACTTTTCTTACTTGCTCTCTCTTTAGATTTTTACTTGCTTTCATTTTTATTTCCACAACCCTTGCAAATATGTCTTCTAGGAAAACCAATAGGAATGCTGCTTCCAGCTCCACATCGACAGCAACCACCCCACGCTCGTTTGCGTTCAGAGATATGTGGGAAGAGAGGGGATTCATTTACACATCAGAGGAGGAAAATCTGGGCCTTAAGCCGTTCATAGCCCGGAAAGTTCGAGCTCTACAGTGGCAGACTATTGTTGAACAGCTTGAAGAAATGAATGTCACGTTGGTACGAGAATTTTATGCTGCCATTAGCAGCAGGACGGCGACAACGGTGATTGTTCGAGGGAAAGAAGTGTCGTTTGAAGCTGAGTACATTAACACATTGTATGGATTCTACATCAGCAACAATGACGACGCTCACCAGCAGTTCCTCAACACATTAGACCCTGCTGCCTATGACGCTGTCATGGCAGAGTTGACAAATGAGGGGACTCAATTGAACACCAGCCGGAAAAATCCACGGACAGTAAAGAGGACCCAGCTGCTGCCAGAGGCGAAGTTATGGAATGCCTTTATAAAAAAGCAGATCATGCCGTCATCCCACAATACCAAGGTCGACCAGCCGAGGTTAGCTTTGATGCACTCCATTTTACATGAAAGGCCCATTAATGTGGGCAGTTATATTCGTGAGAGCATCTTGGAGTGCGCGCACAGACCGACGGATCCCCTTTACCTTCCATACCTCATCACCTCACTCTGTCGTGGCCATGGCGTACCGGAAGTGGTCACTGATATGCAAGTCCAAGGGAAAGGTTGGACTGAAAAGAACATCCTCAGCCTTATGGAGCTGACTGCCGCCACTCCTCTGTCGTCATTCGACCCAGCTGCCACAACAGCAGACACGACAGAGCAGCCAGAAACTGAACCAACAGCCGCAGCAGCCGCCCCGACAGACTCCTCCTCCCAGATCATAGCTGCCATTCAGAAAATGGAGGAACGACAGCTTGGGCTGATGACCTTCAGCAGGGATTTTGCTGCCTCTACGGTAACCTTTATACAAAATTCTTTAAATTTCCCTGATGTTGTCTTCCCCACATTTCCTGCACATTATTTTATTGTCACCACACCTGCCCACACCCCCACACCTGCTGCCACGCCATGAACACCCTCTGCTGCCTCAACACCATCACCTGCCCCGACAACAGCCGGCAGCAACTGTGATGAGCAATCTGCCTGTGGCACGAAACGAAGAATGGCATCGGAGGAGCTTGATGCATTTATTGTCGGATTCTCATCCTCCTCCGTTTGCGCCGCCAGTGACAATGAACCCTCTATTAAGAGGAATCTTTCAAAGGAGTTCTCACCGGTAAAGAGGCAGAAGCGAATGGCAGACAAAAACAACATGCCAAGAGCCAGCAGTAGCGGCGGTGACAGCAGCAGCAGCGGTAAGAGCAGCAGCAGCAGCTCTGAAGTCCAGGTTGTGGAGCAACCTCCTCACATCTCCCCAACCAGGATCCAGCCACCACGGGAGGCCAAAGCAAAGAACACATCTGCCTCCCCTGTGCCCTAGCCAGCTCCGAAAGCTGGAGCCCGCCGCCAGATCAGACTCAGCAGCAGCAGCGAAGACAACGATTAAGATTTAAGTTTCTTATCTTATTATTGTTGCATGCTTATATATTTTGTGATGTACTGCTTATCTTTGTTTTTATTTGTCATTTGCATTGAGGGCAATGCAACCCTCGAGTTTGGGGGAGGCAACCCTCCATTAATGGAGTCAATCTTAGTTTTAAAATTTGTGTCTTTTACTTAGCTTATTATTGAAAAAAAATGAAAATATGAAAATTTTGGCTTGAGTCTGTGACCTGAACTTACCTGTCGTGACAGATCTGTCGTGGCAGTGCCTTTAGGATAGTCTTTAGGAGAAGTTTAGAGCCTTTCTATAGTTCTGAAAACTTAAACACCATTGTGACTGTTATACTGTTTAGAACTTTTTTAGCCAACTAGAATAGGAAGCTTAGCACTTGAATAGCCCCTAGAGGTGCCTAACACTGGCTCTAGGAAAGAAGTTTAGCAAAAGAGACTCAACAGCCCTATAGGTGCCCGAAACTGGCTCTAGGAAGTTAGCTAGAGGTGCCCAAAACTGGCACTAGTGAAACTTTAGCTTAAAAAATAGTGAAATTGAGTCAAAACAAAAAAATCAAAGGAGCAAAAGGAGTGCCTTCAAAAAGATAAACTTTGGCATAAAAATTCGAGTTAAAGGCTGAAATATTCTAGTGAAACTAAGAGAGTCTTGACATATAACTGTTCACAAGCATGCACACATTGCACGAGGACTATAGTGAGACTCCGGACAGATCCTAAACTATCCGACAGGGTGCTGCCGCCACAGGGAACGAACGAAGGGTAAGGGAAAGTTCACTGTTTTTTAGCCAAAACAAAAATATTTCATTTTTCTTTTAGGTCTTAATTGCTTGAGGGCAAGCAAAAACTTGAGTTTGGGGGTGTGTTGAGTGTGTAAAAGTTCTATTATTTACCCCCTATTTAACCCATATTTCTGCTGCATTCAAGCATTATTCATTACATTTAGGTCAGTTTACAGTTAAACATCACAAATATATTAAAATGCACAGTTTCTACTGAAATTGGATGATTTTGCAGGTTGCTGCTGTAGCAGATAGGAGAGGCAGGCACTGGGCAGTGAAGCAGAAGAGCTAGAACTGGACGAGCAGTCAAAGAGGACGAGGCTGCCATGGTTGCCGCCGTGACAGCAGAGGACGACAGTAGTTTTGAGGAGAAGAAGCAAAGTGGACCTCGACAGATAGAGAAAATTCAGCCCGTCTGTCGTGTAAAACCACTATATTTTTCCAAGCCCAGATCGAAAGGAATGTCAAGCCCAAAGTTCAAGGAGAGGAAATCCCAAGCAAGAAAGATGACGGCTTAAAGTTAGTTTCTTTGAAGATTTAGTCTTTATTAGAGTTGTACTTTAATTTAAAGTTGTATTCTTGCTATTTTAGAAAACTTGGACCCAAAGCCTATATAAGGGCATGTATTTCGACCTAGGGAGGATATAACCTATTCTCTAGCCTTCTTCCCAAAACCCTAGCCGTTTTCTTTCTCTCAACATGTTCTAAATTCCCCTTAGGGCCACGGGTTGATTTGTAAAGTAGTTGCAAGGGTTGTCTTTGTTTTAGGAATTTTCAGTTCAATAAAATAAACTTAAAGTTCTCTTATTCTGGTTATTAACATCTTGCAAGAGCATCGGGAGAGCATTGTGAGATTATCTATTTACTTATTATCGGGAGAGTTAAGTATACGAAAGGAATAAGTGCGAGTTCTCTAGTTTATAGTTGAACTATCTCAGGCCTATGGATAGGACGAGGTTAAGTGGCTAAAGAAGAATTCAACAACATCGGTGTTCATCCTTCGATTCACGCCGGGAGGTATCATCAAGGACGTGATCATCGACAGACTTGGACCTAGGGATAGGCCAAGGCACAACAGGGATTCTTGCCAAACTTGAAGTACTGAGTTGAGTATTCGCTGCCGCGATAAGCAACGGACTGCTGCCGCGACAGGTGCTGTCGCGACGGGGAGCGACGACAGAACTGGATTTCCTAAAACTCAGCAATACCTGCACTACTAAGCAATTCAATACCAGCCCATTCTCTCTATCTTGATTTCTCTACTCTTTTATTTACGTTTTCTTTATTATTCTCGTGACAACTTTCTCAACTATTCTCTTTACTTTCGTGCAGTGATTCAAGGTGAAGCTATTAGCCCAGTCCCTATGGAGACGATATATGATACTTCGTATCACTTTACTACTTGCATCGTGTACACTTGCACTACAATTGAGATAGACACTTTTATACGCAACACTGAATAATAAAATAACCGGATAAAAGGTGAGATCCTCCAAGTACCACGTCACCTAAAGTCCAAAGATATTTGTAAGAGGAATCTATGGGGGAGTAAGCTAAAGAGCTTAATGTGTGTCTAAAGTGAAAGAAAACCGTAGTATTAAAATACAATAATATTTTCTTAAAATTATTTAAAACATAAATCAAATGGTACAATATCACAAGCGTAATGCAGTGTACCCAACTACGTCCGCCAAAGATGAGGAAGGTTCCCATAACCTTCTTGCTACATCTGTCATCCGAAGTGGAATTTAGTCCGAAGGGTAAAACCACTGAACTTCCCCATACAAATCTCAACCCATGCTCATACATATATGATGCTTAAAAAAATCAAGTTTCATAAAACTCAATTCCATTAACCGGATATTCCATAAACATAATTCATAAATCATAGTCCATAAATCCATAAATCAAATGTTCCATAAATCATAATAAAAACACATTCTGAAATCGTATGCATGTGATGTCAACCATACAAGCCATAATGCATATCATAATCAAGCAAAGTGTAAAATTATATAAAAATCATTTTATGTATAGCACTAGAAGAAACACACCTTAGCCAAAGCAAAACTCAACCTATTGAATATCATGTCTCTCACAATCAGACGTACTAGGTTTAGCTGTATCAGAACCTATACGAATGATTCTTGTATTAATACTATTATCAATATGACAAAGGAGCTATTCCTATATACTTATCTAACGAAATTTAATGATACAAGAATACTTATCTGATTCGAATAGTGGATCTTCAGATCATCCGAAGACATAGTTAAATTGAGCGGTGCCAGAGGCTCAGCGGGGTTTGGTAGAATTACATAATTAAAGAAAAAGAAAGAAAAAGAAGATGTGTCGAATACAAATCAAGAGAGGGAGAGGGAAAGACCGATTGTGTCAAAAGAAACAAAATTGCAGGGGAAAAGGCTAATCGTGGCTTATATAACCAAAATTTTTGATAAATTACAAGGTAAGTCCTTGTACTTTTTTAGGGTTCACAAAATAGGTACTTAATATCAATTTTTTATAAAAAGGTCGCTAAATTCGTTTAAAAATTCAATTAATTCCCAAATTTCTCAATTAAGGTTTCATATTTAAATTCCCAATTTCTAAGATTTTGAATTAAGGGATTTCAAATTTGTGTTTCTAAATTAGGGATATTTCGAATCTAGGGTTTACATTTTGGGCGTAATTTTTGGGGTGTTACAATTAAGGCATAAATCAATTATTTAATCTTCCATGTCAACTTCAATATTTAACTAGCATTATAGATTATTCGACTCAATAGGTATCGGTACTCGAGCATGAGTATCAGTATGGTACCCTTGGGTATCGGTATTCACACGCATACCGATACTAGTACTACTTACTGGAAATCTTAAATTTCCAAAGTACATGTACGGGTCGACCTGTATTGATACGACCCACAAGCACATATCAGTACGGCCGAAGCCCGTACCAATACCCTACTCACGGGTTCATACCATTTATGTGAATTACGACATCACAACGCTTTATTCGATCACTAAAGCTTGCGACAGTCATTAAGATTTGTTTACTAACGCATTTTATCATGTAATATTAATTACTGGCTTCATGCCCATTTAATCGAATATTACCGCTATTAATCTCTTAAGCATAATTTTCAATGAACATGTCAATTTCATACACTAGCATCAAAGCATCACAGTATATAATTTAATTTGGTCCTCAAATAATTATAGGAATATCTTATTGACCCTACACAATCTCTAAAGCTCATACGAGTCTCGTAATATTCTCAACGTCATCTTGCATCGCACATATATCAAGTCTCACAATACCGGTCCCCAAACATGTTTATTTATCATCTACCTATTGTGCAGGCACAACAAGCAAAGTAATCACATTTATGATGCTCGTGAAGCATTAGGAGTTCGAGGTGTACTAACCTTAAGCGATTATAAAAAAAATCCTTACTCGAGCTCCTCAAACGCTCCTCTTGATCCGATATTCAAGCCCGAACAATTCTCACAAAAATATGAATACAATATATATTAATTAACTGCACACTTTAACTATTTCGTAATGTCAAATGCGTAAAAGCAACTTGGGTAAGGTAGACTAGACACCAAAAAACAAAACTAGAGATTCAAATGGGTTCGATAGTCGGTTACGTGTGGGGAAGGATTAGCACCCCCACCACACCCAAAAACTGGTACCTAAGTATTCGTATCACATTTAACCAATTAAAATTTAAATTCAAATCTAGTTTAATTTTTAACCCCTAAAAATGCATAGATGCTTGAACATGTGAATCGAACAACCTAACCCGCGACCCACGATACCAAAGAAGATGATGCCCGAAGACTCGGGACTACACTCCCACTAGGATATCAAGACCTCGAGTACTAAACTAGAGTAATGCAATTAATTAAATGTGGCATTTTAAATGTGCATGAACAAGTCAAACACATAAAAAGCATGTACAAATAGATACATATAAAAACAAAATATAAAAGACAATAAGTATATATACGATAAACAAACATATGCCTTAATAAGTACCATTATAGATTTTTTACTTGGGGAGAGAATTCAACTAATTTGTTTTGGAAGAAAAATATTTGGCACGAATTTGCCCCTTCTAAAGCTGAAGTTTTTTCGTGGAGGGTGTTGTGGGGTTGTGTTCCAGTGAAAGTAGAACTATCAAAGAGAGGTGTTGTTGCGTGTAGAAATATTGTATGCTCCTTGTGTAAGGAATTTTCAGAAGCAGTTGCGCATATGTTCTTTAGCTGCAAGTATTCTTTGCAGTTATGGATGAGTTTCTGCCGTATAGTAGGGGTATGTACTATTTTACTGGTAAATCCAATAAGTTTTACTGTGATGTGGAGGGAGTTTTGCGTTGGTAATGGTAGGAATTGGTGACCATTTGTACTATTCGCTATCGTCTGAACTATATGCTTGCGCGTAACGATATCATATTTAAGGGTAAGGAGGTGGGCGGGATCTAGTTATTATTTATCGTAAAATATCGCCTTGCTTATTGGCTTAAGGAAAATTTTCCAGGTGATGGTATTTCCCTTGAGAATTTGGTAATGGATATATCCTTGGCATCTAAGCCTTACTCCAATAGACCTAAATCAAAGATGGGCCATCGTTGGGATCCTCCTCTAGTTGGGTTCCTGAAATATAATGTAGGTGGTTCATCTGATGGAGATGGTTCGAAATGTGGTATTGGTGGCCTGCTTCAAGACTATAAAGGTAATATTTTGACATAGTTCTCGACTTCTTGTGAGAGTGGTCCTCCTGCACTGATTGAGCTAGTGGATGTGAGATTTGGAGTTCAAAGTTTTCTGTTGTCTAGTTGGTGTAATAGCCACAGGTTAATTGTTTAGACAGACTGTAAGCTTGTGGTAGAGTGGGTGTCCGAGGGGGTTGATGCTTCACGTATTATATCGGATATGGTTACATAATTGATTGAAATCACTAAAAGAATATGCATTATCTTGTGTTTCATCCCCCGCGGTTGTAACATAAAAGCTGATCGATTAGCCAAAGTTGGTATTGGTTAACCACTGTTGCAATCTGTATTAATAGGGTGATATGGAATGCTGGTTTTAGATTGGTCTTTTGATGAGTGCTTAATTTTTCTATTTTATGTGCCCATATTCCTTGACTTCTACATGTTTTCAAGCTCATATAGGTTGTATTTAGGTTAGATTTTATATATTTGCATATAGATATGGATCTACTCTGACTACGCTTAAATTTTCATATATATTGGTGCTTTTCATGGGAAAGGTGGTATTTTGTGGTGTATGTGCAGGAATCTAGAGGATCGCTGGAGCATAAGAGAAACAGATTGCATGGCTGGAGCAGACGAGGCATAAAGAGTAGGAGATGAATCTACCTTTGCCCACGTGGACTTTCTCCTAGATACGCAACATTTAATGAAGCGAGAAACAATTGGCTTTCTTTAAGGAAGCTGTGAAACTTTAGGGTACTAAAGCTCTAGTTTCACCGCCTATATAAGGAAGACTTGGATGCTACTCAAGAGGAGGCTAATCGCTATAGAGCACAATTCAGACGATAGTCCTAGTCTGAGCTTGCGAAGAACCACCAGGGCGAATCTAGACAATTCTCCTCATCGAACAAAGCCATCGAGAGAGGTTGACGAAGAAAAGGCCTGTAGCACGGTTGGAGAGCAATAAGGGAGCTTTGTCGAAGATGCTCAGCTTATTTCTTTTCTTGCTTGATAAACCGTCGTACTTTATGCTTTTAATTATGTTTGCTTTAGACTCAGACATAAGCTAAACTTTTTAAGTTGGGATTATTGCGTCCCAATATTTTATGTTTTGATTATTATGTTTTAATGCTTTAGTTGCTTTCATCTTCATTTATTATGTTCATATGCTTAATGTGTAGTTAATTGTAAGTACTATTCGAGAGAGGTATGTTAACTATTCATCCGTGGCTTAATATTTGAGAGAGTTAAGTTATACAAACACGAGAAGTGGGGATAAGCTATCAACTTAGTTCTAATCTGGCTTAGACTTAAGTTTAGGGTTTGAACGACTAAAATGAAGTTCTTAAACAAATAATAGAGTAGCTAGGGTTAACGTAGACATGTATCACCTTAATTAAAAAGTTATTAACTTTTAGGCATCGAGAGAGTTAGAAGTTCATTAAAAAATCCTGTCGAATAGATTAAGTACCTTAGGATTTACGCAAACATGTATAGCTCGTTGCTATAGCATTGAGATAGGTAATCAAACATATATCCTTAACAATAATCCTAACCTCCATAATTAATTGTTAATTCGTTGTAGCCATTGGTCTTTATTAGTGTTATATAGAGATTAGTTGATTTTAGTTTACTTAAATCAACCTTCACCAATACTTGCAACCCATTTTTAAGTGTAAAAATCTCCTATTTATTAATTCGATCCCCGTGGGTTCGACACTCTACTTTCACTTTATTACTTGATATGACGAATATACTTGCTCCAAAGTGCATCACTATTCGACAAACATCATCTTTGATGGCCGGGTGGAGTTTATTTTGTTCATGATGTAAGCCGGACATTTGTATGATTTGTATTATTAATATTTACCAGACACTCTTTTCCCCTTACCTAGGTATAGAATGGGCTTTTAATGAGGCTCATTTATCTTTCAAAAAAAATAAATACCATGATACCTAAACTTTTTATTATATCCTATATATACGACATATTAAAACAAATACACATGGTAACAAAGGATCAAACATGCACCCACATATATGCAAACCTATATACACATATGTCACTTATATCATACCATACTACGCAAAACATACATTATTAAGAAGAAAGAAAATAGGCGGCATGCTATACATGAAAAAAAAGAACTATGTACATTAAAAAGGCCAAACGTAAGTAAAACACAAACGAATAAATATAAACATAAGGGCAAGAATGGACAACAAATCGAACAAATAAAAACATGAATATATATAAACATGATAAAAAGGGCCGAAATTAAATAAATACAAAAGCAGTACTGGAATTTGAGATGTATGACAAAAAGAAGCAAAATATTAAATAAAACAACAGGATGGGGGGGCTAACGAAGGGATAAAACCATTGGATTTTGGATCAAATCAAAACAATATTGAAATCAAGAAGGGCGAAAGGGGAAATTAACCCATTTGGAAATCGATTAAGTCTAACATAAGGATGAGATTGCAAAGCTTTCAAAGACTCTAGGGACCGAAGACATAGTTTTGAAAAGACAAAAGGGCTGCGGGAATAAATCTAAAAATGCGGAGGGATTTAAAATGTTAATAACCCATTGTTTAGAAAGGATGAAGTATATAAGTGATTTTTTTTAAAATCATTTTACACTCCCATTTCATACAAAAAAGAGTGTTGAAAGCTCTAAAGAAACCCTCGTCAGCTCTTCTTAAACGCAAAAACTAGCTGTCATGCCCAGATCCCGGTGGACTTTTGTCGTATTAGCCGTCACCGGGCGGCCTCAAAAAAAACCTTAAAACCCCTTCTTTCCCTCTTCTTAAAACAGATTTGAGACTGGTTTTTTAAAATAAACACTCGTTCCTTTGAAATCTTCAAAAACCGAATTGAAAACCGTTTTGAAATTCCTTTTTGAAAATCGAGAAATTTGAAAGCATAATTGGAGAAATGATGGGAGATGAAAAGTCAGAAGTTGAAAGTTTTGTTCATCGGCATACCATCCTCCGCCTTTATATCGAACGACAACCCGAGAACCTAAGGGTAAAATCCTAAACCTTTTTTTATTTTTTTAAATTTGAAATGAAGAATGCAAAATAAAAGCCAAGAATTCCTCTAAACTTTCTCTTTTTTTTGCAATGATGCTTCAATCACATTTTACATTGTTTTTGCTCTCGATGTTTATAACCGATAATTATAGTGATTTAGAAAAAAAATGCATCTGAAATATATGAAAAATGCCATTGTTTGTATTCATCTGGTATTCTGAAAATTGTTGGTTTGTCTTTGATGTATCTGGCATTCTAGTTTTTTTTTTGTTTATTTGCATGTTGTTGTGGCCGCAAAACCGAAAACCGATCCGAACTGATGCCTTTGGGCGGTTTATGGATCATAAGTTTGCAAACTGTGACTAACCGAATTGAACCGAATTTAATATTTTATTTTAGGGTAAAGTACACAGACGGTCATTGACCTTTGTTAAAAAAACAAAATGGTAACCAAACTTTTAAAAATCACAAAATGACAATTAAACTTTATGTTTTATAACAAAATGGTAACTAGACGTTAAATGCCGTTAAGTGGCTGTTATAAACTTTGGTACAATAACGCATTTAGTCCTTCATATTTATACATTCAATCAATTTAGTCCTAATTCGAAATAATTCACTAAATTTAGCCCTCGTTATTTACGTATTCTTTCAATTTGGTCCTTAAATTAAAATTCCAAAGTATGATAACATGATAAATAATTACAATTAAATTTTTATAGGAACTCAAAAACTCGACTCAAATCGAAAAATTCAAATAAAGTTTGAGTTGTAAAATATGACACGGCAACTCGAATAACTCAAATTTTATTGACTCGACTCGATCGAACGCTCATCTCTATCTTAAGATATGACGCGTCAACTCGAATAACTTGAAATATTCGAATATTTTAAATCATTTTTTCCTTTTAAATCAAATATTTTTTAAAATAGAATATTTAAATCACATCCAATATTTAATAACTACTTTAAATATTCAATTCAATTTAAAAATATTCGATTTAAAAAAATTATTGAAAATATTTGAATATTTAATAACTATTTTAAATATTTTTCTTTTAAATATTCAAATATTTAATAACTACTTTAAATATTTATTATATATTCGAATATTTTAAATCAATTTTTTCCTTTTAAATCGAATATTTTTAAATTAAATCGAATATTTAAAATAGTTATTAAATATTCGATGTGATTTAAAAGAAAAAAATGATTTAAAATATTCGAATATTTCGAGTTGACGTGTCATATCTTAAGATAGAGGTGAGCGTTCGATCGAGTCAAGTCAAAATATTTCGAGTTAATCGAGCTGACGCATCATATTTTACAACTCAAACTTTATTTGAAATTTTTTCGATTCGAGTCGAGTTTTCGATTTCCTATAAAAATTTAATTAAATATTCGAATATTTTAAATCAACTTTTTCTTTTAAATAGAATATTTTTAAATTAAATTAAATATTTAAATTAGTTATTAAATATTCGATGTGATTTGAATATGAAAATATTAAATGTTCTATTTTAAAAAATAATCGATTTAAAAGAAAAAATGATTTAAAATATTCGAATATTTTGAGTTATTCGAGTTGACGCGTCATATCTTAAGATAGAGGTGAGCGTTCGATCGAGTCGAGTAAAAAAATTTCGAGCTATTCAAGTTTACGCATCATATTTTACAACTCAAACTTTATTTGAAATTTTTTTGATTCGAGACGAGTCGAGTTTTCGAGTTCCTATAAAAAATTAATTAAATATTCGAATATTTAAAATCATTTTTTTCTTTTAAATTGAATATTTAAAGTTTTTATTAAATAATCAATGTGATTTAAATATGAAAATATTAAATATTCTATTTAAAAGAAAAAATGTTTTTAAATATTCGAATATAGAGTTATTCGAGTTGACGCGTCATATTTTAAGATAGAGATGAGCGTTCGATCGAGTCGAGTCAAAATTTTTTTGAGTTATTCGAGTTGACGCGTCATATTTTACATCTCAAACTTTATTTGAAATTTTTTCGATTTGAGTCGAGTCGAGTTTTCGAGTTACTACAAAATATTAATTGTAATTATTTATCATGTTACCATACTTTGGAATTTTGCTTTAAGGACCAAATTAAAAGAATACATAAATAACGAGTGCTAAATTTAGTGAATTGTGTCGAATTAGGATTAAATTGATTGAATGTATAAATATGAAGGACTAAATGTGTAATTATGCCAAAGTTTATAACAGCCACCTAACGGCATTTAACGTCTAGTTACCATTTTGTTATAAAACATAAAGTTTAATTGCTATTTTGTGATTTTTGAAAGTTTGGTTACCATTTTGTTTTTTCTACCAAAGTTCAGTGACCGTCTGTGTACTTTACTCTTTATTTTATTTATAATTATTTTTCTAATGTAAAAATATGTTATTTATACTTAAAATATTATAAATGCATTTTTAATTATTATTATTTACTTAAAATTAAGTTTTTAATAAATATTTATAAAAAACACTTTAATACTTTAACTCTTATTGTTTAAAAGTCATCAAATATAATTATTTTGTCAAAATAAAATACAAAATTTCAAAAACTAACATTAATATGAAAAAACCGAAAACCGAGGTTAACCAAACCGAAAACCGATGGTTACTAAAATAGCTTATCAAATTAAACCGAAACTGAACCGTATACACCTCTAGTTGTGGCTTAGAGGGGGGACCAAAGAGGACTCTGCAGGGTCACTGGTCACATGGGATTTGGAGAGTTGTCGCGTGGGGACCACTCACACTTGTTGAGCCGTTTGATCCGCTTCAGATCCAACGATCGAGATGATGTGCCGGCACATCACCAAAAGAGCAGGTTAGGATTTCTTCTATCAAGGC
The DNA here is from genome assembly GCA_958450335.1 of Hibiscus tridactylites. Lineage (NCBI taxonomy): Eukaryota > Viridiplantae > Streptophyta > Magnoliopsida > Malvales > Malvaceae > Hibiscus > Hibiscus tridactylites. The sequence goes on from OY288270.1 coordinate 32,592,435, forward strand.
AATCTGGACCAAAGGAGGAGGAGGAGGAGGAGACAAAACTCCAGGCCGACTGTCTTAACAATAGTGAGCACGATGGTGGCCTTCATTTCTGGCTTTGAAAGCTCGTACTACCTCATATTGGAAACCTAAATATTATTTTCTGTCACATCCTATGATGGTGGCTCCAGTGACAGCGTTGCTGGTATCGACGTACTTTTCTCGACAAGATAAGCACAATGACGGTGGAAGTGTCGAAACGAACACTCCGATTACAATAGATCGAACATGTAAGTTGAGGATGTGGAGAGGAAAGAAAGAATGGAAGAAAGGGAAATAGGAGAAAGAAAAGGGAGATAACAATCAAGAGTGCCACTATTGGTTTTGCAGCAGGTACTATCTGGGGAACTGTGGTTGTTAAATGGTATGATGTGCCTCGTGTTGAAAGAAATGTTGCCCTGCCGGGGTTTATAAGAACACTAAAGATGATGTGAAATTATAGAATGACGTTTGCTGCAATTGGGGGAGTCTATATTGGTGTTGAGCAGGTGTAGAATTATAGGATGAAAAGAGACTTTGTCAATAGTGTCGTTGTGGCTGGGCCTTCTATTCTCGATTTTAAAGGTAGATATTTATTTGAAGACTGTGATGGTACGTAAGATTTTCTCACCATACGAAGAATGGTTCTAAAGTTATACTCGTATTCTACATTGTTGCTTAGAGTTTTTTTTTTTTTTTGGTCTCATTGGTTTTTCTCAAACATTTTCACTTTGTTATTATATATAAAGTGCTAGGAGTTCTGTGACATGTAAATATAAAAAAATCTATACTCTTGATTTTTTCTATAGTTTCCTTTCAGTTTAAGGTTTTGAACTTTCATCTTTCTTAGATTCAAGAATCATTTAGATTCAAGAATCATGCATTTTTTTTGTTGCTTGTTTGTTTGGGCTGACTATAATAACTTGAAAATTAGAATTAATTAATATGTGGTAATGGGTGGTGTGAAACATTATTTTGGACAGTGGGTTTTTCATAATTGGTTGTGGTTTGAAGGAGAATGAAGGGGATCATGGTTGTTTTAATGCCAACTCTGTTTCTCGGTCCATGTTACACTTGGATAGTTTTGTTGTCTGCTAGTGCCAGGTAATGTTCAATAAATGTATTAAGGTGTTGTCCACTTGGCAGGCAAGAGCATCTCAACATCTGTTTTTTTCGGGGCTGCTCTGGTTGTTACCTTTCCCGTGATTGATGCTAGAGATGAGACAACAAGAATAGACACAAGCAAATAGTATTACCCTTACATCACCAAGAAAAGACCCGCTGATTCGCAAGTTTTGCGCATCACTATTGAGAATGCACTTCCAACTCAATCCTTGTTCGATGAAGTGGATGTCTTTCTTTTTGAAGATTTAATCGTACTCCATTTTCCCGTTGCCGTTTGTTTTTGCAGAGGATTTTGATTTGAATAAGTTAACATATATCAAAATAATGGTATAGAAATATAGATAACAGTTTATGAACATATTCAGTTTGAGATGCCTATTTTCTGCTTTTTTTTCAATTAATTTGGATGTGTATGTTGGAAAAATGTGAGAAATTAGAAACTTTGAGCAATATTTTCTAATGGTAAAGGTAGAGGTTCGAATGATGAATTTATTAATTAATATTCTATTCCATGAGACATTTACAACGGTAACTCATATGCTCTAAACGGTTGAGTAATGAATGAGAAATTGATGCTCAAAGTGAGGATGTTGTGAATTGTGTCAGGAAAATAAAAACCTCATATCCCACATGGGTAGGATAACAAGCTTGGGAATGGTTTAAATACACCAACCCACTTGAATAAACACTTGGGAGTTGGGATAACAAGCTCGTCGAATCCATTCGGGTTGGGGCATGCTCCCAAGTCGTGGACGACGCGAATGATTGGAGCAGCTAGGTTTTTGCTTGGACCTATGGATATTTTATCCACTTTGAATTAATTTTTTTCCTTACATATATGACATATCTTTTGAATATTTCGAATTTAATATGATAATATTTGACTTTCTATTAAATTCGGGTAATAAAAGGTAATAAAGCAATTCACAAAAAAACATATTCGTTTAATAAGACATTTAATTGATTATTTCCGAATTAAATCGAATGTAATGTCAATGGCCTTTAATTCGGAATATTTTATTTTTCATATATTCGTCCTCCACTCCCATATATAAACCATGCATCTCCTTAGTTTTCAAGACACAAAAAATCGTTTTCCTTCTCTCGTTCTCTTTATCTCGGTGATAGGCTAAACCAAGAGTTCAAGTTCGAGATCTCTTTAGTTCGTGCTTCTATCGAAGATCTTCTTGTTGTTGTATTCTGGGAGACGAACGACCAACCAAACTCAAGCACCGCGGAGTGGTCGCAATTTCTCTTAAGGAAACTACTTCTCGCAAGCCTCAACACTTTCTCTACTCAACTTTAATCTGGTTTTGTATTTTCTACTCTTTTCAATTATTTGATTAAAGTCATTATTTCATTTTATCGTTTTAGATTGATTACTTTGTAACAGTATATCCATTTATCAATGTTTACTTGTTTTAAGAAGGCTTTAAAGCAGAATCGAAGAGAAGTGTGACAAGAAGCTTACTATAATAGTTCCAAGATCAACCATCAAAGTAGAGATTATAGTTTAGCTCTCTTCAACAGAAAATATTTCTTGTTCGATACAAAGATTGCAAAATCAAAATTTGTATCCAAATCATCCAACATCAGCTTCCTTTCACCAATATCGAAATCATTAGCGGGGAAGACTTGGGGTTTGAGGGGGTGTAACTTCATGTGTGACTGGAAGGGTTATCTAGGGGGTTTTTGTAATTTGAATTGAGCTTTTCAAAGGTAGGTTTTTCTCTACAAAGTGTATTTCAGGTAAAGTATGTGTTTAAGGAAGAAGTAATGAAGGTGTAACACCTAAAAATTACGCCCAATTTATAAATCCTAAATTCAAAAAATCTTTAATTTTAAAACCCTAGATTTTTGGAATTTAGGTTAAAAGCCCTAAATTAATTTTAGGAATTTGAATTTGGGAACCTAATTGTTGTTAAAGGATTTAATTTAGTTAATTTAGAATTTCATGGGTCATTATATAAATTAAGTAAAATTTGGCTGCTATTATGCAAACCCCTAAATAGTGGGATAGCTTATAATGCAATTTACCCATCAAATTGGTTATTTAAACCCCATTAGCCCTAAAACCTATTTCCAATTTAATCTCAGACGCACCCTCCCTATCTCTCTCTCGATAGCTTTCCTCTCCCCCTCTCGATGCCTTTTTTATGTTTCTTATTTCGATTGAACTTTGGTGAGTCTCTAGCATCACACAACCTTAATTTTTGAAGGATTTGGATATGAGATCTGATGCAGTTTACATATGTGTTTTAGGCGACATCGATTTTGAAGAAGACGAATTATCACCTCCTTCGCATGTTCGATCTAACCGTACACGTACCACAAGGACTACACGTGAGTATTCTTTTAGATTACTACTAGTGTTAATTGGTGGCACAATGTTAGATTTTGATGTAGAATTTTTATATCATACGTTTCGATTTAACTAGATCCGAATGTGAGAGGCGTTCGTCCTGACGTTAGAGCTATTGTTTCTTAAGGTGTGTTTTCTTCCGGTGCTATAATTAAATTATATACTACTTTTCTATGTGTTGGTGTTTTACCTCTTTGTGATTATTTATATGTATTATGGTTTGTATGGTTGACATCATATGCATGCGATTTCAGAATGTGTTTTAATTATGATTTATGGAAATTTGATTTACGAAACATCAGATTTATGGAACTATGGTTTATGGATTTATGAACTATGATTTATGAATTATGTTTATGGAATATCAGATTTATGGAATTGATTATTAAGAAAATTGAATTTTAAACATCATATGTGTATGGGCATGGGTTGGGATTTGTAAGGAGGAAGTTCAATGGTTTCACCCTTCGGGCTAAATTCTACTTCGGATTGGCGGACGTAGAGAGGAGGTTATGGAAACCTTCCTCATTTTTGGCGGACGTAGTTGGGTGCATTGCATTGCGCTTGTGATTTATGTGTTGTGCTTTAAAGAATTTTAAGAAAATAATACTATGTTTATCATTATGTTTTTTCTTGCACTTTAGAGACACATTGTGCTCTTTAGCTTACTCCATCATAGTTTCCTCGTACAAATATCTTTTGGCTTTAGGCGACATGATATTAAATATTTTGGGGCAAAATGAGATTTTCTGATAAATTTATTATTTTAAAGAATTAAAGATGTGTTTTGAATAGAGACTCCAAGTACCAACTCTAACTTTAGGATTAATTCTATTTGTAGATAGACTATTATGCCACCTCGTAAGAGCTCTAGGTTAACAGCTGGTCATGGCCGAGGTCGAGGTCATACCGTTGCTTTAGAGAGTGATCAATTGTCCCCTATTGACCAGAGGCAAAATGAGAATGAGATTTATAATGATGGTGGGGATGAGCAACCTGAGGGTCAGACTAGAGGTTAGTAGACTGGTGGTAGGAATCCACATGTTCAACCGAATCAGAATGATGGTCCACATGATTCTATGGATAGTGAGACTGGTGGCTTGGATACTGCTACAATACATCAGGAATTACTTTGTTACCTCTGTCAGTCAGACGGGGTGAGGAAACCCATATCTACCGAGTTTTTGGCTGCAAGGATGACTATGTTTGATGGGAAGACGGGTACAAATCCGGCAGATGCTGAGTATTGGCTGAAGAAGCTTTAGAGGTTATTTGTTGAAATGGATTATCCTACCGACCGAAAGCTTAGGTTTGCGGTATCGCGGTTGCAGGGTGAAACCCAGAATTGGTGGGAGGCTGAGGAGCATGTTATTCCAACCAGTCAAATCTCTTGGGACCATTTCTGACAAGCATTTCGTGACCGCTATGTTGGAGCAGAGTACTTAGCAAAGTGCCGAGATGATTTTATGAATCTGAAGCAGAACAACATGTACGTGAATGATTATGAGATAGAGTTCATGAGGCTGATACAATATGTTACGAGGTTAGTGACCACAGAGAAAGAAAAATATGACTGGTTTCTGAAAGGGTTGTGTCTAACGATTAAAGCAGGAGTCGCCTTGCATACGGATAAGAAGTACAAGAAGATTACCAAACAAGCTAGGATTGTTGAGCGGAAGGAGGCAGAGATGAAGCAACTTTAGCCTCAGGGTACCGATCAAGCTATTGAGAAACCGACCGCGTCAGTTTAGCATAATCAGGAGAATTAGTCTAGGAAAAGGGCTATACAGGAGTTCGACCATCATGGTTATTCTAGAGCTAAACCAGTGTCTTCTACTATTCCGACCGCGAGTGTAGGTGGTTCGACAGGTTCTCATCCTTTTCCTATATGTTCTTACTGTAACAAACAACATAATGGTGTGTGTCGAAAGAAGTTAGGAGCATGTTTCTTATGTGGTTCTTTCGAGCATTTTCGGAGTGATTGTCCCCTCGCAATGCTGCTAACCAGGCTCCGACAAAGTCTCAAAGATCAATACAAACACCATCTAGAGTTAGTGGCCAGAATAGGCATGATGCTTCGGGTAATGCTAGTAAAGCTAGACCTACACAGAGTAATAGATTAGATGCTAGATGACCAAGGGTTGGTTTATGCAACTAAAGCTCATGCGGATTATGATGATGAGCCAGAGGACATAGCAGGTATATTTCTAATGTTCTTAGTTTTTACTTTTATGTTGAAGGATGGGGAATTCAGAATGAAGAAATTTAAGTTGCGTCAGTTAATTTTTGGGATATATCACTAAGACTGAAAATTTCGAGGACGAAATTTCTTTTAAGGGTGGGAGAGTTGTAACACCCCAAAAATTACGCCCAAATTATAAATCCTAGATTTGAAAATTCACTAATTTAAAACCCTAGATGTTGGAAATTTAGGTTAAAAGCCCTAAATTAATTTTAGGAATTCGAATTTGGGAACCTATTTGTTGTTAAAGGATTTAATTGAGTTAATTTAGAATTTTAGGGGCCATTATATAAATTAAGTAAAGTTTGGGTGCTACTATGCAAACCCTTAAATAGTGGGATAGCTTATAATGCAATTTACCCATCAAATTGGTTATTTAAACCCCATTAGCCCTAAAACCTTTTTCCAATTTAATCTCAGTCGCACCATCCCTATCTCTCTCTCGATAGCTTTCCTCTCCCTCGCAACATCTTTTTTTATGCTTCTTATTTCGATCGAACTTTGGTGAGTCTCTAGCATCGCACAACCTTAATTTTTGAAGGATTTGGATATGAGATCTGATGTAGTTTACATATGTGTTTTAGACGACGTCGATTTTGAAGAAGACGAATTACCACCTCCTTCGCATGTTCGATCTAACCGTGCACGTACCACAAGGACTACACATGAGTATTCTTTTAGATTAGTACTAGTGTTAATTGCTGGCACGGTGTTAGATTTTGATGTAGAATTTTTATATCATAGGTTTCGATTCAACTAAATCCGAATGTGAGAGGTGTTCGTCCCGACATTAGAGCTATTATTGCTTAAGGTGTGTTTTCTTTCGGTGCTATAATTAAATTATATACTATTTTTCTATGTGCTGGTGTTTTACCTCTTTGTGATTATTTATATGTATTATGGTTTGTATGGTTGACATCATATGCATACGGTTTCAGAATGTTTTTTAATTATGATTTATGGAAATTTGATCTACGAAACATCGGATTTATGGAACTATGATTTATGGATTTATGGACTATGATTTATGAATTATGTTTATAGAATATCGAATTTATGGAATTGGTTTTTATGAAACTTGAATTTTAAACATCATATGTGTATGAGCATGAGTTGAGATATGTAAGGAGGAAGTTAAATGGTTTCACCCTTCGGGCTGAATTCTACTTCGAATTGGCGGACGTAGGGAGGAGGTTATGGAAACCTTCCTCATTTTTGGCGGACGTAGTTGGGTGCATTCATTGCGCTTGTGATTTATGTGCTGTGCTTTAAAAATTTTAAGAAAATAATACTATGTTTATGATTATGGTTTTTCTTGCACTTTAGAGGCACACTAAGCTCTTTAGCTTACTCACACATAGTTTCTTCTTACAGATATCTTTGGGCTTTAGGTAACGTGGTACTTGGAGGATCTCAGATTTTATCCGGTTATTTTATTATTCAGTACGAAACTATTTTAGTTTAATATGATTTCTATTTATTATTTTGGGACATGAATGTAATTTTGGACTATTTATATTTTGAGATTATTTTTAGTATTCATCTACGGTTATTTTAATTTAGAGATATTATATAATCATTTGAATATCTATTATGATATTTATATTTTTATTTATTATTAAATTTATGTTATTTTACTTTAATTTAAAGTGTATCTTTTTAGAATTAGCTTTCTTGAGGGTTAAGTTTTCAATCGTAACTTCTTAAATTCAGCCTTTTCTTCTAGGTCGGGTTTAGAATGTTACATAATTTTTTGAAGCCAATATATCTGGTTCTCTTGGCTTATAGGAATATCTCTCATGGTCACAAAAAAAATAGTAACATATGTAGGGGTTTTGTTTTTAGGAGTGGATTCCTCATCCTCCCTCACCTTACCCTTCACTATTCTCAAGATCTTTTCTAGGTAACCATGAATTTCTTCACCTTAAATCTCTAGCTTGTACTGTAACCCCTTTAGCCCGGCCTAGACGCTAGACCCGAACTACGAAGATCACACGGGGAAAACCAAAGTCAACCCGAAAGTCAACCTTGATTAACGACCCTTTTTTTCTTTTTAAACTTCTCTATATGCGCATTAACCTATGTGAAAGCCCAAGAACCTTGGAAGAGAAAAGCACAGCGATCGGAAACATTTAAGGACTCAATTGCAAGAAATACACTTTTAGGGACCAAAATGTAAATTTTGAAAAATAAAAGGACTTTCAAGATTTTAATTTTATCAAACCTCAATTAATCATAATACAAGCCTCTCTACCAAATTTCAGCTTAAAAAGACATCTCAAGCTCAAGCAATTGCAATTACAACTTTCAAGATTAAAATGTAAAGCATGCAGAATCTGTCCAACGGTCACCCGTTTCGAAACACTGACACCCGTATAGAAACACTCATGTCGTACGCTCGTATCGAAACGGTGTTGACCGTTTCGAAACGCGGGTATGTTCCGAAACCAGTTCAGAAACGGACCCTTCCAGTAGCAAAAGTGTTTCGAAACACTTCTAGCCGTTCCGAAACGCCCAAGCCATTTCAAGCACCCGTTTCGTAACAACCAAGGGTGTTTCGATACATCCTGCCCAGAAACAGCAAAAAACTCTGGGTTTTCACTTTAAAACACCCTCAAACACACTTCAAATTATTCCAAAACATATCACCAGCATGATAACCATTATAACTATCAAATCACATCAAACACTAGATACATTACAAACATTAAGCACACCTACTCATTCATCACATCCAACACATGATCTTGCTTTTAAACAAAGAGCATAGCATATCAACATATGAAGAAGAAGATTCAAATATGGCAAAGCGATCAACAACAAGGTTCAAACCATAAACCAAACATGGTCAACATACACAATCTCATTGCACAACAACATAAAAGACTCTCCCCCCATTGCCTTTATTATCTATAGCTATAAACCAAGACATACTTCTCAAGTGGAGCTCTTCTTGAATCCCTTGCTTCTTGCTGCCCCAACTTCAAATATCTGCATTGATGGACAAAAAGGAGCGTAAGCATATAATGCTTAGTGAGGAATGCTCAAAACCAAAACACCATCAATGCAGCGAATCATAAAACCTTCTTTAAATGTAGATACAATTCATCAAACCAAAGCATTGTTTGAAAACCTCCTTTGAAACAACATTGCTTTAAATCATGCATTGCTCAACATGGAAACCAACCTTTAACTTTGAATGCTAAACAACTCACCCCAAACCACATTCTTACAAATACTATCATTTAAACCTTTCCATGCATGAACACCTTCATGCAAAGTTTAACTCATTTTCCTTGGGAATCACTTCCACTTTACACCATACTTTTCTCATGCTTAAAGATCATTTCAAAGCAAAAATGCCTTTTAAAAACCAAGTTCCTTCTATCTATCTCATGCATTCAACAAATGCAAACTCATGAACTAAAAAAGCAACATTTTGCATTACGTGCCTTTTTAAAACAAGCCTTCACAAAACTTCAATGCACTTATGAAATTCTATGCACATATGCACCATTCATAATAGAAGATATACTTTTGTTCATACTTAACAAGTATCACATGCATTCTTGCATCATTTACATATTCTCATGTAACCTCGCATCATTTTCAAGCATCTCTCGCTTCATTACATTCAAATACATTATATTGGCTTTCAAGTGATAGTTCACAAACCATTTCAATACAAGACACAATCGGATATGCGGATTACAAGCGTTGTCCCACACGCTTCATACACACTACCGAACAACACAAGGTGGAGTTTATCGGTACAATCACAACCCCTCAACACCCGTGATGGAGTTTAATGGTACAATCACAACCCCTCAACATCACTCATCGGTAGTTGTATAATTCCACTAACGAGAGCAAAGGACACATAACACAAGATCCACACACGGACTTTTAACCACCGTTGTGATCTTAGATCCACACACGGACTTTTAACCACCGTTGTTATCTTACCTCACTCGTTAGGGTACTTGGATGGAGTTTACGGTACAATTACAACCCCTCAACATCCAAGGCGACTTTATTCACGGTGCACCAAATCCTATAGTCGGATAACTATATCCGATTAATGTAACCACAAACCACTTACATCACTTGCCAATATACATCAAATACCATCATCAATTCACTGTTTTAAGCATTAATCAAAGCCACTTATCATCATGCATCTTCATGCAACATAATCATATTAATAACATGTCAAACCAAGGATCTCTTACCTTGAGCATCCTTCAATACATGACTTTCAAAACCAGCATTAATCATGCTAAAACATGCTTAAAAACCATGCTCAAACAACAAATTTAACCACACTATCAAATCAAACACATCAAAACCCATTTTGAAAGTTTCCAAAACAAAAATAGCACAATAGAGAGAGAAATTCACTTTACTTACTTCCGAACTTAAATCGGAGTTTCAAGCCTATATTTAAGTTCCCAAACCTCTTTTCAAAACCATTCCAAAGCTGGAAAACGTGATCTCACTCACCGATACACAAAACTATGCTAGCCGACAAGCCTTCCAAGCATCCGAAACTCCCAACGCCACCTCTATTGCTTCCGGATCATTCTCCCTTGTTTTAAACACATAACAACAGAGGATTAATGCATCACCATGCATTAAAATCACCAGCAACACAACCCAACTCCCTGCTCTACCCAAGAACCTCATTTCGGCTACCAAAAACAACCAAAATCACCTCCAAACTCTCCCAAAACAAAGCCAAGCCAATATCTATCAATTCTAACCTTTTATAAACATCAATTAACATCAAAAAGAAACATAAACATGACCTTATCCCTCCAGCAACAACAGATCACCAAAACCACCCCAAAACCACCATTCTAGCAAGCAAAACTTAGCAAAACAAACCTATTCGGGATTTGATTGATAAAACCTCATGTGTAACATCAATTAACATCCAAAATACATTAGAAAACAACCTCAAAACAGAGTCTAACCAAGATCCACGTAAATCCTCAAGATCTCTTCCAAAATCTTGTTTCCAACATTAAAACCATTCACAAAACTTTAATAAAGGATTGACAACTTGGAAATTTCAGTAAAGAACTGAGTATTTAGAGGATAAGAACATGCTTACCTCTAAATGATGATTTCTCCTTGATTTGGGCAAGTTTCCATGAAAATTCAATGTAAAATTCAAGTGGATTTGATGAACAATTGATTAAGAATCAAAGAGGAATTGAAATCTCATCAAATGAAGTGTAAAATCAAAGTAAATTTGCTGGAGAAATGTGTTTGGTTGAAAGGAATTTGAGAAAAAATGAAGAGAGGGAAAATTTGTGAAAAGTAGTTATGAATAGTCAAAGTTAGTTTCTCATTTAATTAAACCTCATTTCCTTTAATTAAAACAATAATAAAATTACCCAAATTAAGGAAAAATCTGGAGAAAAACATTTTGGGTAAATTAGCTCCTTAAAGGTTCAAAGTTTCAATCCTTTACAAAACAATCACTATTTCACTTTTGCAAAAACTGCGATTTGGTCACTACATCAAAATGTAATATTTCCAAACTTCATTTTGTAAAATTGATTTCACCATTCTCTTTTATATATTAAATGAGGATTTTTAGATATTTTTCTATATTTTTAAAACATCCCGAACTAGGCGTTCCCTAAAACCTCCTTTTATATTCGAACCGTTTCTCAGACCGATCCTATTCAGACCCTAAACTTCTAAGCCCAAATTTGGGGTGTTACATGTACATTATCTCAATCATTTGTTGCTTTTATTGTGCCCACCATGCAGGAATCTGAGACCCTTCAACACTAATGCTTGGTTTACTTTGTGCATTCAAGTTCTTTTGTTGACCCACAATAGGTTCAATGGTGTCACCCATTGATTGATTCTTTTGGTTTTTCTTCGATTTTACCAACTTGCTAAGGTGGGTTCTAGCTATCTCTGAAACCAAAATGTCATGAACCAATGTAATTGTTGAGTTGTTCGGTGCTCGATTCCTTCAACCGTTCTTGCTCGCCAAGTGGTGGAGAAGTGGAATTTTGGGCAGATGTGGTGTGGAAGCTTAAAAGATTAATGAAACAATGATTTATAGTGGTTCAACCTTCTAACCAAGGTCTACATCCATTACCTTAGCTTCCCACTAAGTATTTCCAATCAATCCACTATTGATTCATCCCCTTTTCTAGGCTTAGGAGGAAACCCTTATACACCGATCAAGCTTTCTACCCAAAGCCTTGATCAAACCCTCTTTACAAGAGAAAAGATAAGCAAACACAAATCTCTCTAATAGGTGTTTGTTTTCACAATTTAGCTCTCACCCAAAACCTAAAACACTTGAGCAAATTTAACAATTTTGGCTCACTAGTGTTTGTCTATACAAAGGAATGACAATTAAGTGCTAAGACAATTTCTTGATCATTTTTTGTTTGACAATTGAAGCATTAACCATTACTTGATGCTTGGAGGTCCCTTTTATACTCCTTAATGAGTTTGTAGCCGTTACTAGCCGTTGGGGTTGAATTGGAGCCGTTGGAGACATAATTTCCCACCATAAATGCAGTTCTGCAGCTATCCGTATCGAAACACTCAAACTCGTTTCGATACTCTCTTCAAGTAGAAAGAGCCCTTGCAGTCTGATGCAGCGCCCGTATCGAAACGCTATTGGCCGTACCAAAACGCCCGTATCGAAACGCCTAGCCCCGTATCGAAACGATCTACATTTAAATGTTAGTTGGGAAATATTTGTTGAGGTTAATGACGTTTGTGGTCGATGCCACGTAGGCGTATCGAAACAGCATAACCCGTATCGAAACGCTTGACAAAATCCTCATCCAGAAAAGACTCGTTTCGAAACGTTTTGACACTACAAGACCCCATATCGAAACACCTAGGGGTGTTTCGAAACGCTTGGAAGGTTTTGTTTAGTTTGGCTTTGAAAACATGTAAAAACCTTTGAAAACATCCACTAAACATAATTTCAAGTAGTTTGGACTTTGGAAATAGTTTTGAATTCTTTTTAACTTAGTCCAAAACATTTTTCAATTATTATATCGAAACATTAGTTCTACAATCTCCCCCTTTTTGATATAATAAAACCAACTTGAAAAATAGTTTAGAATTCTCCCCCTTTAAGTTTAAAAATGTGAATAAGAGATCAAAAAATTTTAAATCAATTTGAGCTCCCCCTTATTCATTTGAAAATTCAATTTTTCAAACCATTTCTCCCCTCTTTGTTATATAAAAAAGAATTCAAAATACTTTTAAGTTCAAAATAACAATAGAGGTGAAAAAATTGACAAAATTAAGAATTTTGGTTTTAAAATGGCTCCCCCTTACTCAAAGCATCATAAGAATGTTAGTCCAACATATATGATCATCTAGTTGAATTAAATGAAAAATAAATCAAATAAAAACAAAAAAAACAACTAGATTTTACCACACTTGAACCCAAGGGAGGATGTGAAGCCTTCATTCTTCAAGTGTTCTTCCTTTGTGTGCATGGAGCTCCCCCTCAAAGTTTGGCTTGTTGATCAATCTCCATCACACCTAGCAAAAGACAATCAAGTAATTTTTGGTATCCAAATTGCTTTGGATCCATAAACGTTAGTAGCACAAAATTTAGTTCCCTTAGGAATCTATTTTTCAATTTCATCCTTTTTAGTTGAAGTACTAAGTCCTTTTGGGACCCAAATACTCCTAAAACATTTACCATTTACAAATCTAGGGGCATTAGATTGTTTTATATAAAATTTGATTTTCCAAAACTATTTTTCTTTTCAAGCTCTTTGGAAATCAAATATTTTTCTTCTTGAACTTTTTGAAGCAAATTTTGTAAATCAAAACATTTTTGTTCAAACTCTTCGAGTTTTGCTTCAAGTTCAAGTTTTGTTTTAGAAATCAAATCATTTTGAATTTTCAACTTTGAAATCATTTTATTGTTTTTCAAAATGTGATTTTTAAACTCTAAAACCAAATCGCCGTAGGCATCTTGTAATTCATCAAAAGAGTAAGAACATGAAGTAGATGAATTAGAAGTTACTCTTGAATCTTCTTCGATGGCCATAAGGCAAAGGTTGGCTTGTTCATCGTCGGTGGAGTCCTCATCACTCCAAGTAGCCACATATGCCTTCTTCTTATGGCTTGAAGTGCTTGCTCTCTTCTTTTTCATGGATTCTCGTTCAAGCTCTCTCAAGGCTTTCTTCATGAACGGGGCACACTTCTTGAAGAGATGATGTAACCCCCTCGTCCCGGTCTGGCCGGATGACCGGTCCGAGTGAGCTACACGGGGAAAACCGAGTGAAAACCCCTAAGGATTCCCCCTCGGTTAGCAACCCTATCTTTTTTTTTAAATCTTGTCTAAATGATTATTAAACCCTAAGTGGTCATACAGCAGAACAAAACATACGAATCAATCGAACGAACTCAAACAATCATATTACAGCCCAATTTTTAAGCTTAACTGCAGGTGGTATCGATACACCTAAGGGGTGTATCGATACCCCTTGACCAGGTCAACTGGTCAATGTCAATCCGTGGAGACCGTATCGATACACCCTATGTGTGTATCGATACCCTCCCCAACCATTGGCTTCCCATGGTCAACGCTAAGGGACAGTATCGATACGCATGAAGGCCCGTACCGATACCGAACTGGACAGTAACTCCAGTGGCCAAAATAGTATCGGTACGCCCCCTCGCGTATCGAAACACGGGGCCTAAAACATGAAGGTCGTATCGATACGGGACCAACCGTATCGATACCCCTGCTACGAAAACACAGGTTTGAGCTGATTTAAGGCACAAAGTGGCCCTCAAATCCCTCTCAAGCCTCAACCAACACACTAACATGTATCATATATCAAACCAAGAGTTTAGGCATGCTTAAACTTACAATTAAAGACACATTGCACACAAGATGTTGATTCAATCATACATGCAACAAAAGCTTTCAAGCAATAACATTCTAGCAAAAGGCATGTCAATCATTCAAGGTCATACAAGGAACTCAAACCTTTAAGGCACAAAACAAGCATAGAGAGGTTTACATCCACCTCAAGGCAACCTAACATAGATAGACATACTAACACACACAATGTAACATAGCAAGTCATGCTTACAACCATAGTCAACACAACATCAAAACACATATAAATGAGTCATACAAGCTCATACACAACCCTCGCCACATTGATAGATATTACAAAATTACCACCGTACTTGAGTCACAAACTTGGAAGCCCTCCTTGCCTTGCCTCGAGCTAACACCACGCTAATGATCTGCATTGTTGAACATTGAGAGCGTAAGCTATAAGCTTAGTGAGGGTGCTCTAAAACGAAAAACAACAACAATGCAGGGTCCAAGCATGTTAATCCTAGTCTTACACTCATCAAGCATAGGCATAAAATCAAGTAGACCTAGCTAGTCTTTCAAGTGGCATATATGGTCTCTCGATCCTAACAAGCTTAACCATCAATATCATCAACATACAATAATACCGTATATCACACTCTTACATCACCATGTAGAAAACAAGTTAATTGGCCACTTTAATTACCCCGATTGTGCGGATTTAAACCATGACAACACTTTACCTCGGTGGGATTCCACTCATCACCGGACCATGCATGTACGAGATTCCACTCATCGCCACATGCCCTACGGATGGGATTCCACTCATCATCCCGTAGAAATATATAAAATGCTTCCGGTGGAATGTTACATCACCGTACTCCTCCTTGATGACTTAACACCATCAAGGCCACGTACGTTTTGACTCAATTTGTGTACACACTATCCTAATGATCGATCATTTACAATCGGTAATTATTTAGTGCCAATTATCATCATCAATCATATATCAACAACACACTCATGCTCATCACATATATCCACATCATGATATATATAAACATGCACCACATAATCACAAGTACAAGAGCATAGTCATAAGCACATTAGCATTTAAGGAAAACAAGACTAAACTAACTACTTGGATTATAAGAAAGTGGCCTACCAAGCACACTTTACACACACACACTACTCATGCTCGAACCAAACTTAAAACAAGTTGAAACCACTCACTGCCCTTCCTTAGCAATTCGAACCAATCCTCCTAGAGCCCGGATTCGGTCCCAAAGCCTCTTCCACGTTTCCTCTTGCTTCTAGTCAAACAAAACACATACGTTACTTCCCAATTCAATGCTAATTCAACCATCAACCTACTTTGCAAATCACAACCCAATTTCCTCAAATTCCCAAACCACATAACATCTCAAAAATCCAATTTTCGGACTCCAACAACCATTGGCTGAAATACCCATTTCCAAGCACCCAAATGACCTCTTAAACATCCCAAATCACCCTCCTAACATAGGTAGACCATCAGCCCTTCAATTTCAACATTAAACCCACCAAAAACCCAAATTTTCACACTCTAAAATTTGCCCTAAGGACCCACTACGAATTTGCATCCAAAATCAACCAAATTAACATATGTTGTATATTTCATTATGATTAAACATAACCCCAAAACAATTTATCAAAACAAATTCAAAAACCCCATTAAAACCCAAATTTCAATATGAACCCTAATTCCCAAAACTCAATATTTTTGAAATCTAAGACAATTGACAA
The DNA here is from genome assembly GCA_958450335.1 of Hibiscus tridactylites. Lineage (NCBI taxonomy): Eukaryota > Viridiplantae > Streptophyta > Magnoliopsida > Malvales > Malvaceae > Hibiscus > Hibiscus tridactylites. The sequence goes on from OY288270.1 coordinate 32,608,809, forward strand.
GTAGAGGATAGAGATGAGGTTAAGGAAATATATTTACCTCTTAATTTGGTGTTGAAATTGATTAGTAAAAGCAATGGAATAGTAACTAGGGTTTTTGGGAGAGTTTGGAAATGGGGGAGAGGGTTTTGAAATTGGGAAAGGGAAAAATGAGAAGGAAGATGACAACTTTTCCCTAAAAGTTGTCTTGCTTTATTTAAAATGTGGGTAAATCACAACATTGGTCTCTCCCTCTTTATTAAGATTCAAATAGGTCATTATTCAAAGTTGGTTTATTTTAATTAGATTTTATTTGACTTGAACAATAACCCGGCTAACTCTTAGGCCCAAGACACGGGTGTTACAACTCTCTCCCACTTAAGGAATTTCGTCCCCAAAATTACCTGACTGAAAGAGATACGGAAACTGCTTTTCCATATCCTCCTTCCTCTCCCAAGTGGCCTCGTCCACACCTCTACGTTGCCACCGCACCTTCACTAACTCAATCGATCTACCCCTCAACACCTTACTGTCAGAAGCTAAGATCTCAACGGGCTCTTCTTCGTAAGTCAAATCCGGATTCAATTCAATTTCTTCTACGGGTATAACATGTGATGGATCGGACCTGTACCTGCGAAGCATCGACACATGAAACACATCGTGTATCTTCTCAAGCTCGGATGGCAAACGCAACTGATAAGCAACGGGACCAACCCTCTTTACAATCTCATACGGTCCTATGTACCTAGGACTCAACTTCCCTTTTCGGCCAAACCTCATCACCTTCTTCCACGGAGACACCTTCAAGAACACCTTCTCACCCACTGAGAACTCAACTTCCTTCCTCTTCAGATCGGCATAGGACTTCTCCCTATCCGAAGCAGCCTTCAAACGATCACAAATCAATTTTACCTTTTCGGTCGTTCCCTTGAGCAAATTCGGCATAGGTAACAATTTTTGTCCTACCTCATCCCAACATACTGGAGTTCTACACTTCTGGCCATACAAGGCCTCATACGGAGCCATCTGAATGCTCGACTGAAAACTGTTATTGTACGCAAACTCTACTAGAGGCAAATGTTTCTCCCAAGTACCCTGAAAGTCAATGATACAACAACACAGCATGTCCTCTAAGATCTGAATAACCCTCTCTGACTGACCATCTGACTGAGGATGATAAGAAGTGCTGAAGTTCAAACGGGTACCCAAAGCTGTATGCAGGCACTCCCAAAATCTAGAAGTAAACCGCGGATCTCTATCTGACACAATGGACTTCGGCACACCATGTAGCCTCACAATCTCACCAATGTACAAATCGGCCAACCTATCTAAGGTGTAAGTAGTGTTGACTGCCAAGAAGTGAGCACACTTCGTAAATCGATCCACTATCACCCAAACTGAGTTCTTCTTCGTAGGAGTCAAAGGCAAACCCGAAAAAAAATACATGGTGATGTTCTCCCACTTCCATTCCGGAATTCTCAACGGCTGTAACAAACCTGAGGGAACCTGATGTTCCGCCTTCACTCTCTGACACACTAAGCACTTACTCACAAAGTCGACTACATCTCTCTTCAAGCCAACCCAGAAATACTCATTCTTCAAATCACGATACATCTTCGTACTTCCAGGATGCATAGCAAACGGACTACTGTGGGCTTCAGTCAAAATCGTACGTCTCAAGTCACTGTCTTCTGGCACAACTATTCTGTCTTTGAAACACAAAACCCCATCAGTGCTGAAACTGTAGTCTGAAGATCTGCCCTCGGCTATATCTTGCACGTGAGGTGCCAAAGATCTATCTAAGAGCTGTTTCTCTCGAATCATCTGACCTAGAGTAGGTCTAACCTGAAGCTCGGCTATCAAGCCACCATCTCCAGGCAAACTCAATCTAGCAAACATAGCTCTCAAGTCTGCGGCCACCTTCCTACTCAAGGCATCGGCCACTACATTGGCCTTACCCGGATGATACTCAATCGTGAGATCATAGTCTTTTAGCAACTCTAACCACCTACGCTGTCTGAGATTCAAATCTCGCTGAGTCATAATGTACTTCAAACTCTTGTGATCGGTGTACACTGTGCATTTCTCACCATACAAATAATGCCTCCAAATCTTCAAAGCAAACACAACTGCAGCTAACTCTATGTCATGGGTCGGATAGTTGCGCCCATGAGTCTTCAATTGTCTTGAGGCATAAGCCACTACTCTTCGGTCTTGCATAAGAACACATCCTAGCCCTACATACGAAGCATCACTATAAATCACATAGTCCTTCCCGGACTCAGGCTGAATCAAAATCGAAGCTTGGGTCAAAGCTTCTTTCAATTTCTCAAAGGCTCTCTGTCTTGCATCTGTCCACTCAAACTGAACACTCTTCTGAAGTAACTGTGTCAATGGAGCAGCTAACTTAGAGAAGCCCTCTACAAACCTCCTATAGTATCCGGCTAAGCCTAGGAAGCTACGTACCTCTGTCACAGACTTCGGTTGCTTCCACTCAACAATGGCTTCAATCTTCTTCGGATCAACTCTAATGCCTTCAGCTGACACTACATGTCCTAAGAAGACTACCTCACGAATCCAGAATTCACACTTGCTGAGCTTCGCATATAACTGATGATCTAACAAAGTCTTCAAAACAAGTCTCAAGTGTCGGTCATGGTCTTCTTCAGTTCGCGAATACACCAAAATGTCATCTATAAATACAACCACAAACTGATCTAGATACTGATGAAAAATCCTATTCATCATGTCCATGAAAGCCGCCGGTGCATTAGTCAACCCAAATGGCATGACTAAAAACTCATAGTGTCCATATCTAGTCCTAAAGGTTGTCTTTGGTACATCAACCTCTCTTACCTTTAACTGGTAGTAACCTGATCTCAAGTCTATCTTCGAAAAGACAGATGCTCCTCTCAACTGATCAAACAAGTCATCAATTCTAGGCAACGAATACTTGTTCTTCACTGTCAACTGATTTAACTGTCTGTAATCTATGCACATTCTCATACTTCCATCTTTCTTCTTCACGAACAACACTGGTGCACCCCAAGGTGAAGAACTAGGTCGAATAAAACCTCTATCTGTCAATTCTTGCAACTGAGTCTTCAACTCTTTCAATTCTTTCGGTGCCATACGATACGGAGCAATCGAAACAGGAGCTGAATCAGGATAAGTCTCAATGCTGAACTCTACCTCCCTGTCCGGTGGTAACCCTGGCAGTTCTTCCGGAAACACACTAGGAAAATCACATACTGTCCGGATATCCTGAGGTCTAACCTCACTCATGTTAGGGTTCATCACATACGCTAAGTATGCTTCACACCCCAACTCAACCAACCTCTTAGCCTCTAACACTGAAACCACATTGGACAAGAACTTCACGTTCTCGCCCACCACTACAATCTCATAGTCATCTGTGAGCTTCAAAGAAATCCGCTTAGTTTCAAAATCTATCCTAGCTCTATGCTCCGTGAGCCAATCCATACCCAGAATCACATCAAAACCATAGAAGGGTAGTTCCATCATATCCACTGGAAATACATGCCCCTGAACCATCAATGGACACCTTCGGTACATCTTCCTAACTACTACCGTGTCCCCAAAGGAACTAGTAACACTAACCCCTACCTCTAACAACTCACAAGGCAAATTCAAAGACTGTGCATGCTCACTCAATATGTAGGAATGCGTAGACCCAGAGTCAATCAAAGAAAGCAAACCCAAAGTCTGTATCGAGAAGTTACCTGCGATCACATCGGTGTCATGCTGATCCCCGCGCTGAGCATAAACTCTGGCCTGACCTCCGCCCTCTGGCTGAACTGCAACTACATGTGCTATGTTCCTCTGACCATCATTCCTCGGCTGGAAGTTTCCTCTACCACGCCCGCGGCCTCTCTGAAAGTCATTGGCTCGAGCAGGAGCCTGAACTGGTGCCTGTCCCACCTGATGTGGACAGTCACGTCTAATGTGGTCCCTAGCACCAAAGCTCCAACAAGAATGATAATTCCCCCAACACTCACCGGTGTGGTTCCTCCCGCAAGTAGCACATGTGGGCAACTTCCCACCAGCTCTCTGACCCTGATGGCCCCTACCGTGGTTACCGCCACCACGCCTATGATCATACTGATGCCTGTTGTCCCGATGCCTCTTGGCATCACCTCTATCAAAGTTGCTGGACCTCTTACCCGAACTAGATCCACCTGACCGCCTGGTCAAACTCAAACTGTGCTCTAAGTCATTGGCCCTCGAGACCAAGACATCAAAATCAGTGTAGTCTGAAGCTAGAGTATAAGTCTTGATTTCTTCATTCAGCCCATATCGGAAGCGGTTACAACGCTCCACCTCAGTAGGTACAAGCTCAGGTGCATACTGGCTCAATCTGACGAACCGAATCTCATAATCAGTCACAGACATACTCCCCTGAAGCAATGCCATAAACTCACTCTTCCTCTCATCAAGGTATCGCGGGCCCAAATACTTCTTCCGGAAAGCTGTCTCAAAGAACTCCCAAGTAATCTCGGCCTCATCCATCCCCGAAGTAACGGTGACCCACCAGGTGTAGGCATCACCCTGAAGCAGAGACTCAACACATCCCAACTTGCGCTCACCAGTACACCCCATCTGAGCAAGAATACGAACGGTCTTCTCAAACCACAACTCTGACCTCTCCGGAGTAGCACCTCTAAACTCTTCGGCCCCAAGGCCCCGAAGTCTCTCTAATGGCAATCTGGTGCCCTCACCCTGACGATGAGCTGCCTGACCTCCAACTACTGCAGCCTGAAATGCTCCGGCTATTGCCTGAACCAACGAAGCTAAGTCTATCCCGGCCGGTCCTTGGCCACCTTGGCCACCTTGGCCCCCTTGTGGTCTCTCTCCTTCGGCCCCAGCCTCACCTCCCACTCCCGGTGGAGGAGGTGGTGGTGGTGGAGGTGGTGGAGGAGCTCCAACTCCAACCACTGGCTCTCCCACTTGAGCCTCAACTCTCACAACTGGCTCAACTCTCGGTGCCTCTGCCCGTGGTTCCGGTCGAACCATCCTAGGCCTCCCACGTGGTCTCATAGTTCAACTAGCAAGGTAAAACTACAACAAGAAACAAATAAGGATTACGTTAGTCAAAGCAAGGGTCCAATAGTGCTCAAGTACTCCTTTTTCCCAAAAATCTCTTTTAAATTAAGTAGTAGTAGCAATGGGCACACACTCACACCAGACACGACAAATCATGCTTCAAAACATCATACGGACAGTCAATTATTCAAGAATTCATGGCAAGACATGCATCGGGCAACACAATCATTTAACACATTAACCTTACCTCACTTACCTGCCCGAGGTCTCGGTAACCTCAGGCTCTGATACCAACAAATGTAACCCCCTCATCCCGGTCTGGCCGGATGACCGATCCGAGTGAGCTACACGGGGAAACCGAGTGAAAACCCTTAAGGATTCCCCCTCGGTTAGCAACCCTATCTTTTTTTTAAAAAAATCTTGTCTAAATGATTATTAAACCCTAAGTGGTCATACAGCGGAACAACACATACGAATCAATCGAACGAACTCAAACAATCATATTACAGCCCAATTTTTAAGCTTAACTGCAGGTGGTATCGATACACCTAAGGGGTGTATCGATACCCCTTGACCAGGTCAACTGGTCAAAGTCAATCCGTGGAGACCGTATCGATACCCTCCCCAACCATTGACTTCCCATGGTCAACGCTAAGGGACCGTATCGATACGCATGAAGGCTCGTACCGATATCGAACTGTACAGTAACTCCAGTGGCCAAAATAGTATCGGTATGCCCCCTCGCGTATCGAAACACGGGGCCTGAAACATGAAGGCCGTATCGATACGGGACCAACCGTATCGATACCCCTGCTACGAAAACATAGGTTTGAGCTGATTTAAGGCACAAAGTGGCCCTCAAATCCCTCTCAAGCCTCAACCAACACACTAACATGTATCCTATATCAAACCAAGAGTTTAGGCATGCGTAAACTTACAATTAAAGACACATTGCACACAAGATGTTGATTCAATCATACATGCAACAAAAGCTTTCAAGCAATAACATTCTAGCAAAAGGCATGTCAATCATTCAAGGTCATACAAGGAACTCAAACCTTTAAGGCACAAAACAAGCATAGAGAGGTTTACATCCACCTCAAGGCAACCTAACATAGATAGACATACTAACACACACAATGTAACATAGCAAGTCATGCTTACAACCATAGTCAACACAACATCAAAACACATATAAATGAGTCATACAAGCTCATACACAACCCTCGCCACATTGCTAGCTATTACAAAATTACCACCGTACTTGAGTCACAAACTTGGAAGCCCTCCTTGCCTTGCCTCGAGCTAACACCACGCTAATGATCTGCATTGTTGAACATTGAGAGCGTAAGCTATAAGCTTAGTGAGGGTACTCTAAAACGAAAAACAACAACAATGCAGGGTCCAAGCATGTTAATCCTAGTCTTACACACATCAAGCATAGGCATAAAATCAAGTAGACCTAGCTAGTCTTTCAAGTGGCATATATAGTCTCTCGATCCTAACAAGCTTAACCATCAATATCATCAACATACAACAATACCATATATCACATTCTTACATCACCATATAGAAAACAAGTTAATTGGCCACTTTAATTACCCCGATTGTGCGGATTTAAACCATGACAACACTTTACCTCGGTGGGATTCCACTCATCACCGGACCATGCATGTGCGGGATTCCACTCATCGCCACATGCCCTACGGATGGGATTCCACTCATCATCCCGTAGAAATATATAAAATGCTTCCGGTGGAATGTTACATCACCGTACTCCTCCTTGATGACTTAACGCCATCAAGTCCACGTACGTTTTGACTCAATTTGTGTGCACACTATCCTAATGATCGATCATTTACAATCGGTAATTATTTAGTGCCAATTATCATCATCAATCATATATCAACAACACACTCATGCTCATCACATATATCCACATCATGATATATATAAACATGCACCACATAATCACAAGTACAAGAGCATAGTCATAAGCACATTAGCATTTAAGGAAAACAAGACTAAACTAACTACTTGGATTATAAGAAAGTGGCCTACCAAGCACACTTTACACACACACACTACTCATGCTCGAACCAAACTTAAAACAAGTTGAAACCACTCACTGCCCTTCCTTAGCAATTCGAACCAATCCTCCTACGAGCCCGGATTCGGTCCCAAAGCCTCTTCCACGTTTCCTCTTGCTTCTAGTCAAACAAAACACATACGTTACTTCCCAATTCAATGCTAATTCAACCATCAACCTACTTTGCAAATCACAACCCAATTTCCTCAAATTCCCAAACCACATAACATCTCAAAAATCCAATTTTCGGACTCCAACAACCATTGGCTGAAATACCCATTTCCAAGCACCCAAATGACCTCCTAAACATCCCAAATCACCCTCCTAACATAGGTAGACCATCAGCCCTTCAATTTCAACATTAAACCCACCAAAAACCCAAATTTTCACTCTAAAATTTGCCCTAAGGACCCACTACGAATTTTCATCCAAAATCAACCAAATTAACATATGTTGTGTATTTCATTATGATTAAACATAACCCCAAAACAATTTATCAAAACAAATTCAAAAACCCCATTAAAACCCAAATTTCAATATGAAATCTAATTCCCAAAACTCAATATTTTTGAAATCTAAGACAATAGACAAGTAGAGGATAGAGAGGAGGTTAAGGAAATATATTTACCTCTTAATTTGGTGTTGAAATCGATTAGTAAAAGCAATGGAATAGTAACTAGGGTTTTTGGGAGAGTTTGGAAATGGGGGAGAGGGTTTTGAAATTGGGAAAGGGAAAAATGAGAAGGAAGATGACAACTTTTCCCTAAAAGTTGTCTTGCTTTATTTAAAATGTGGGTAAATCACAACATTGGTCCCTCCCTCTTTATTAAGATTCAAATAGGTCATTATTCAAAGTTGGTTTATTTTAATTAGATTTTATTTGACTCGAACAATAACCCGGCTAACTCTTAGGCCCAAGACACGGGTGTTACAGATGAACTATCTCTTCCTCTTCACTTGAATCAACATGATGACATGTGGAGGATTTAAGAGCAATGGCATTGGTGTTGATGTCAAGCCCTTTGAGCTTCTTCTCCCCCATAGCTCTAATATCTTCCTTCTTCTCCTCTTCTTTGTTCTTTTTTATGATTTGGTGAGTGAGAAAAGACCCCGTGAGCTTATCAAGCTTCAAAGTTTTCAAGTTTTTAGCTTCGATGATGGCGATTCTCTTTGAGTCCCATGACTCGGGAAGAGAGTATATGAGCTTCCGGACAAGTTTCTCCTCCAGAATGGCTTCTCCATAGCCTTTAAGACCATTGGTGATAGTGGAGAACCTATCAAACATCTTCTTGATGTTCTCTTCCGGATCCATCTTGAAGTTCTCATACTCTAGGTTGAGGAGCCCGATCATGGTCTCCTTCACTTCATTTGTCCCCTCATATGTGACTTCAAGCTTATTCCATACCTCCTTGGCACTCTCACAAGAAGACATCTTCTCATAGATGGTTGGGCCGAATGCACAAAATATGATGTGCAAGGCTTTGTAATTAAGCTGCATATTCTTTCGATTTTCGGCACTCCATTCCGCTTTGCTTCGTTGAGGCACAAATGAACTATCTCCTACTATGTCTCATAGCTTGTAGTCTCTTGACTTAATGAAGAACTTCATCTTTGTCTTCAAATGGGCATAGTGAGTTCCGTCGAAGAAGGGCGATTTGTCGATGGATTGCGCCATTGAGCCGGTTGTGTGAAATGATGATCGAGCTTGCCGGATCTTCTCAATAGGATGTTAATCCTCTTTGATTTATCCAAGCTCTGATACCAATTGTTGAGTTGTTCGGTGTTCGAGTCCTTCAACCGTTCTTGCTCGCCAAGTGGTGGAGATGTGGAATTTTGGGTGGATGTGGTGTGGAAGCTTAAAAGATTAATGACACAATGATTTATAGTGGTTCAACCTTCTAACCAAGGTCTACATCCACTACCTTAGCTTCCCACTAAGGATTTTCAATCAATCCACTATTGATTCGTCCCCTTTTCTAGGCTTAGGAGAAAACATTTATACACCGATCAAGCTTTCTACCCAAAGCCTTGATCAAACCCTCTTTACAAGAGAAAAGATAAGCAAACACAAATCCCTCTAATAGGTGTTTGTTTGCACAATTTAGCTCTCACCCAAAACCTAAAACACTTGAGCAAATTTAACAATTTTGGCTCACTAGTGTTTGTCTATACAAAGGAATGACAATTAAGTGCTAAGACAATTTCTTGATCATTTGTTGTTTGACAATTGAAGCATTAACCATTAGGTCTCTTTTATACTCCTTAATGAGTTTGTAGTCGTTACTAGCCGTTGGGGTTGAATTGGAGCCGTTGGAGACATAATTTCCCACCATAAATGCAGTTCTGCAGCTACCCGATCGAAACGCTCGAACCCGTTTCGATACGCTCTTCAAGTAGAAAGAGTCGTTGCAGTCTGATGCAGCACCCGTATCGAAACATTGTTGGCCGTATCGAAACGCCTAGCCCCGTATCGAAACGATCTGTATTTAAATGTTAGTTGGGAAATAGCGGTTGGGGTTTATGACCCGTTGTGGTCGATGCCATGTTGGCGTATCGAAACGACATAACCTGTATCGAAACGCTTGACAAAATCATCATCTAGAAAAGACCCATTTCGAAATCCGTTTCGAAACGTTTTGACACTGTAAGACCCCGTATCGAAACACCTAGGGGTGTTTCGAAACGTCTGGAAGGTTTTGTTTAGTTTGGCTTTGAAAACATGTAAAAACCTTTGAAAACATCCCCTAACATAGTTTCAAGTAGTTTGGACTTTGAAAATAGTTTTGAATTCTTTTTAACTTAGTCCAAAATATTTTTCAATTATTATATCGAAACATTAGTTCTACAGTAACAATATAAGCTTTATGGTCCCAAAGCCCAGTTCATCTCTGAATGGTTTCAACAATTCTTCAGCAACAACATTTGACCCAACATCTTGAGTTGGTCCACTTAGCTTCCCTCCACGTGACCCATCTCCCGCTCTTTCAAAATTCAAATTGTTTTTCTCACTCGAAATCCCTAATTCCCCCTTCCATTCCTTCGCGAACATGACATCATATGACAGACTTATAAGTCTTAATTCTTCGATGGTAACAATTTTAAGATTTTATGGTCATCGGACCATATTAAGAATACTAAAAAAGTTGTTTGTTGGTCATCACTTTTTAACTATTGTGTAGTATCTCTCCTTGTTTAGACAACACGACTTTCGTAATATCATTGGGGCGGATGCACCATTGTGCAAGGTGGGCATTGTCATTATCCCCGCTAAAAATATATTGATGTGATACATTAAAGTCTTCTTCTCAAAAAGAATTTTACTTTTCAAATTTACAACTATTGCAAAGGTCATAATTTTGATTAACGGATCAATCGACGATCAATCCCAACGGTGAGAAAGATTCTTTTTTGCCAGGAGTTTAACATAATTTAGTTTCAAGTTGATCTTATGGTTAACATTGGTGAATCAAAACTAAAAATCTCAGTTAAAATTAAAAATTAACTTTTGAAATTCCCATTGTTAGATTGGCTTTAAACCAAAATATATTAACATTCTGGCCAAACGAATCATTTCCATAATTAAGATTTAAATTGTAAAAATTATTTAAATTGTAATCAATTAGTAGACTAACTCAACAATTTTTTACTAGACTAAACTCGAGTATTCACCCCTAAGACCAATGTTAACAAATATTACGGGAAGATTATTATTTATTTTTATTCATCCAAAAAAATAATACAATGAGATTAAAAATGTATATCTAACTGCATTTTTTGCCAGCACTAGAGCAGAGGCAATCCTAAGTAAATATATGTATATATATATGTGCCGTCCCACATATTGCAAGGGTGATTTTTCATTTCCCAGCTGCCTGTGGAGAGTTGAAGGGAACCCAGAGAAACGAGCTTCATCCTGAGGAACTGCCAAAATGGTTGAAGAAACTGAAAGAAAACCCTGCTTCTACATAACTCAATCGATCCGCACGGATATCAGTCACTTTGTAGGCAGTACAGCTGACGAATATTTCCAGAAGCTGCCATTTTATGTTTTCACATAAATTAACAACATTCAACACTCATTTACTAAACCTCTAAAACACAAGCTAAGATAAGAAGGTTGCAGGCACACATTAGCCTGTAGACAAGATTCTACAAAACAGTTACCATTCAATTATTACATGTTACGTATAACAAATAATTGAATTTTTTCTCAACAAAAGGACTTTCATGGCATGATTTGATATATACTCACACGGAATAATTGTTTTATGCAATCCTCTATCTAGAAATTAACAGTAGTTGACCTAAACCCTAAACTATAAACCCTAATTAAAGTACACACCACCCTCAGTTGGACGTTAAATATTCCAAGGGAAAAAGAAAATCATAAAGGGGTAAGATCATCATAAATCAAATGGAAAGAAGGAATTAGAATGCCAAAAAGCTATTTTTATTTTTAAACTCTCAAGAAAGGACTACCATTTTGCACCAATCGGACAAGTACAAATATAGAAAACAACTGCAGCCAATAAATAATAAACTAAAACACGAAAGAAAACCACCACATATGAAAATATATAGGCATGAAAACAAACCTAACGAACATGAACGTGGATAATTTTAACCGAACAAATGAACAAACACGAATATAATTTCTTATTCATGTTCGTTCGTTAAGGAATGTTGTTTAATTTTTTTCTCTTTATTTCATATTTTTAATATGTGATTTTAAAATTTGGGTAAACTCCGTCACTGAATTATGAGTAAGGTTACATTTTGGTCATTCAATTATAAAAAATTACACTTTGGTCACTCAATTATGGGTAAAGTTACAGTTGTTCGTAAATGAACGAACGAGCCATTTGATCGTGTTTGTTCCTTTAATTAAAGGAACAGAAAATCTTGTTCATGTTCACTTGTTTAATAAATAAACGAACATAAACGAATGGTTCACAAACATTTTGTTGAACGTTCGGTTTGTTTGAAACTCTAGAAATATGAAGAAAAGCTTTAACAAAAGTGATAAATGATTGATTTTACCGTATAACCAGTCTCTGAAGTACACATGAAGAGCACGAGATAATTCTCTTTTTAGATTTTCTTCAAGGGGAGCTTCTCTCAGTATTTGCTTTATCTCACCTAATTTCTTTTGCTGTTCATTAGGAAAGGCACAAAAAATCAGTTAACACAGTATCATAAAGATCAATAAAAACCAATCACTAATTCTACGCAAGGCACGACAACATTGCTTCAACCATGCAGATAAAAACCAACTCAAACCATTATGTCAAAGTTTGCCATCATCAGTTGGGCTTAGTGCATTTACATTTATCTGCTGAGGTAGCAAGTAGGCATCAGGTAAGGGGAATGGATTATCCTTTGTGGACCCAGTGGATTCACCTTCAAACCAGTTTGGAATCTGCAAATTGGGAAATGTTTGTCATGTACAAACAAGATGAAATCAGAAAAGGGTAAAAGAAAGATACATAAATACCCCAAGATAAGCTATAAAATACACAAGATACCAGAAACTTTGTGAACAGATCAGGATCTAGTTTTGTAGCCGACTCAGCTTGAGCATCAGAAACACCTGCAGGTTGAGATAATGAATCGTGTGGATCAATCATTCCAAGTGCCAAAGTATCATCCCATCTATTGATAGTTGCCTTGATGCCAACTTCAGCCATGTGCTCTTCTAACTGAGAGTAATACGTGTTATATGGTGCCACCTGATGAAATTTAAGAAAAGAATTTCCAAAATCTCTCAGTCCTCTGATTGTTGAAGTTTATACTGATGCCAAACCTAAACAATAGCAATATGGCTTTGAAAAGTGAAATTGTCCTTAAAAATATAACCAAAGATCTGTAAGGGATGATATCTATCAGCCAAAGAAATAAACAAGGAATTGCTTCTTCTGGGAGAGTCCATATTCTATTTTACAGCACACTTGAAATCAGGGTTTCAAATAGCGGAGCGCAACCGCGATAGCGGCCGCGAAATTGCGGTCGCGCCGCCGTCCGAAACCGCAATCGAAGGAAATCACGATGGGCAACGGAATCACGACGATAGCGGGCTGTCACAGACGCGAAATAACAAAATAGCGGCTGTCGCGACGATAGCGGGACGCTATCCCCGTTTTCAGCTCAATCGCGGATGGTGGCCGAGGAGGAGGAAAAAGTTGCAGAGAAAAAAAAAGAATCGGGGGTTGAAGAAGATGTTATAACATTAAAAGGGTAAATGCGGGAAGAAGGGTTCTAATTTTAATGCATTTTTGGAGAGGCTTAAAAGTTTTAGTTCTCTTATAATTTAGTCCTTTAAGGCAGATTTTTAATTTAATTAAGTTGTTTTATTTTATTCCATTTTCAATTAAGTCATCAAATCCATAACAAAACTTCCAATTGAGCCTCTAAGTCTAATTTTCTTTCAATTAAATCCATTTCTAAGTGTTGGAAATTTTTTTATAATTATAATTTAAATTTTTCATTTTTGATATTTACCTTGATATTTTTTTTAATTTAGGTATTGACCTAGAACAAATATATATATATATATATATATATTAATTTTGAGTTTGCTAATAAAAAAAATCTTTAAAAAAATCGTAAGAAATTTAATCTCCTATCTCACAACTATAATTTATAATAGATATTTTTTATTTCATTTTAATTTATGTTTATTTTTGTTTAGAAAATACTATAAATATCATTAAAAATGACTTTTTATAGTTATAATTATAATTATTATATTTTACAATAAGTTGTGCAAATTTAAAAAAAATTCACGACCACGACACCCGCAATGACTGCAATAACCTCCGTTATGTCCGCAACCGCGATAACCGCGACGCGACCGAAAACGCGACCGCGAACGCTATTTAAATCCCTGCTTGAAATTAAATTGCTAAAAGTCAAATCTTCCACGAATTACATCCCTATAAAACCTAAATATTCTATATACTGCCTATAGATTCAAGGATGCCAACACTTTGCATTAAAATAGCCTGATAACAAAATCTCCCTAACTCTCCATTGTTGCAGTCTAGCAAGCGGAATGGATTAGAAAAAAACAATCACCAACCAATGATGATACTACAAAGAAATTAAATTCTAAATGCAAAACAATGAGCTCAAACAAGTGTTGAAAGACTTTAGTTACACAATATGAAGAATAAAAAGGACTACAGAAGTCTAGCTGCAAGGTAATTTTTCTTTAATTTGGTTAATTCTTACCAAGAATGGTTAAATTGTTTTAATAATACTGATAATATTCTCCCTAAGAGATAAGGTAATACAGGCATGCATGATGTATCCCTTATGCCCTCTCTCGCACGAGCCATTGACCATATCACCAACAGATTTTAAAATAGAATTTAAGCCTAATGTTTAACTTGTTCAACCATTCATTAATTTGGTTCATAGTTGGTTTAGCTAACCCCAAAACTGTAATTTAAACCTCATCTTCAATTCCTCAAAGAAAACCATCTTCAAAGAGATGGAGGATATTCTGTTAATAATTCTTTTCAAGCTGAGATCCACTAATTAGCCTAGTGCCTAAGGATGCTCATATTGCCCCATCTTGTACGGGTTCAAATCACGGCATGGGAATGTAATACCTCTCTATTTAATAAAAATAATAATAATTCTTTTCAAGCTGTTACAATTAAAAAAATATTGGCTGACATCCAAGAGGGCCATAACAGCTTAAAAGGACTAAAACAACAAAGAACATTAGATAAATTCTCTCTTCTTCCCGTAAGCCACAAAAACAACAAGCAGACACCTTCAGGCATCATTCACCTCTCAATAGAAATCTAGTCAACCATCCCACCAAAACAAAACCCTTCCTCCGTCTCTTATCACCTTATAAATACCACAAACAGATGTTGCCATCAATTCTCATGTGATTTTATCATCCCGGCTCTAGTTCACCATATGGAAGATTAAGTTAAAACGAAAGGTTTCCTAATTTGAATTTATATATGCTATTTGGATTTTTTTTTATCTGGGTTTAATCCTACCTTTAAAGCTTGGATGAAATACAAACATATATATATATATTGGTACCATAAATCTCAAATATGAGGGCAGCTTTTGACAATAGACGTTTTGAGACTTACTCTTATGGCCTAGCAACTTAACATCTCATACCATATTAAATTTTCACTAAAGGTCTTTCTATATTTAACTTCTCTGATATTCTATCTAGAGATTGTTGGTTTAGCAAAGTTTACTTTGGCATTTATCCAAATAGCAAAAAGCAGTAGAAGGGGAATACTCCCGCTATTATACATGGATAGAGACCTCTCTAAAGCTGACAGTAGGTCAACTTTCTTCACTTGTACTTGAGAAACCCATCAGAAAAAACCCTACTAATTCCTACCAAATTATACCATGCTTTCAACAGAATATCAACCCACCTACACGAATAGAAACTAGTTCAATGGAACATGTATAGAGAAACAGAATAATCTTTATTCTGTAATTTCATTCATTCATAATTCATCGTTACAAAAAACTAATTTAAAGACTCTAAGTGTAGGACTTTTAGTTACATTAGGAGTCCTAGTTACATTTAACTACTAACTCTAATCCCTTAGGTAGGAGACATTAATATAACTAGTAACTACTAAACTAGAGTTTATTAACAAAACTAACTCTTTTATTCGAATAAACTAACCTCCCCCTCAAGATGGAGAGTATACATTGTATAATCCCAATTTGAACATAAACTTATTGAATAGGATCTTTGGCAGAGCCTTTGTAAGGATGTCTGCCACTTGTTCCTCTGTTGGAACATAGGATAAAGATGCAACTCCATTAGTGAGTTTTTTTGCTATGAAGTGTCGATCTATCTCAACATGTTTAGTTCGATCATGTTGAATAGGATTCTTTGCAATCTGAATTGCAAATTTGTTGTCACACAAAATCTCAAACTTTTTGTCATGATTCATTCCGAGTTCTTCAAGTAGCTTGAGTAGCCAAATTCCTTCGCACATCCCTAAAGCTAGTGCTCTGTACTCAGCTTCAACACTGCTTCTTGAAACCACCGTTTGCTTTTTACTCTTCCAAGTGACCAAGTTACCCCAAACAAAGGTACAGTAACCACTGGTAGATCTTCTATCTGTGAGTTCACTGGCCCAACTCGATTCTGAAAACACCTTGATACTTCTGTCTAAACTCTTTCTAAAAAACTGACCATGACCAGGTGTCCCTTTTAAATACCTCAATATTCGTTTTGCAGCTTCTATGTGTTCCTGTCTAGGATCAGTCATATGCTGGCTGATAATGTTTACTGGGAATGATATATCTGGTCGAGTTAGAGATAAATATATCAATCTCCCTACCAGTCTTTGATATAACCCTTTGTCTGCTTTTGGTCTTAAATCTGTTTTATTAAATTTCAGACCAACATCCATTGGAGTGTCTACTGGTTTACAGCCCAATAACCCAATTTCTTCTAGTAAATCCAGCACATACCTTCTCTAATTTATGACCAGCCCCTTGCTCGATCTAGCCACTTCCATGCCTAGGAAATATCTGAGTTTTCCTAGGTCTTTAATCTCAAACTCCTTGCTCAGCTTTTTCTTTAACAAACATATGTCTTCTTCGTCATCTTCTGTCAAGATTATATCATCCACATACACTATAAGGATAACTCTTTTGTTGTTTTTAGTTACCTTAGAAAATAGTGTGTGGTCAGACAAAAACTTTTTGTAGACCATCTCCAAAATGGCTCTGGTAAATCTCTCAAACCAAGCCCTCGGTGACTGCTTCAAGCCATAAAGTGATTTATTGAGTTTGCACACTTTTTGGCAATTTCCATCTTCCTCGAGTCCAGGTGGTAATCTGCATACAAACCTCTTCCTCCAAGTTTCCATTCAAAAAAGCATTTTTAATATCAAGTTGATACAAGTTCCAGTCACAATTCACAGCTAAGCTTAATAAGACTCGAACAGAATTAAGTTTAGCTACTGGGGCAAAAGTTTCCTTGTAGTCAATTCCATAAGTTCGTGTAAAACTTTTAGCAACCAACCTTGCTTTATGTCTTGAAATACTACAATCTGAATTGAATTTAATAGCAAATACCCACTTACATCCCACTGTTTTTTTACCTTGCGGAAGGTCAGTAACAACCCAAGTGTTGTTCTTCTTTAGGGCCTCAACTTCTTCTTCAACTGGCCTCTTCCACTTAGGACACTGTAAAGCCTCTTCAATCGATTTTGGAATCTTTTCTTCATCTAAACAAGTTGTAAATGCTCTAAAAGAAGGCATCAATTTTCCATAAGCTGCATACCTCTGAATAGGATACTTAGTGCATTGTCTAACCCCTTTTCTCTTAGCAATAGGCAAATATTCAAATTCCAGCAAGTAAGAAGGAATTTCAATCGAATCATTACCTCCATTGTCTTCACTGGCAGCTGGACTCAAGTCCAATTCTCGACAAATACCATATTGCAAAATGGTCCCTGGTATTATCCTTCTTTTCCTGGCATAAACTTGTAAAGGTTTAGTAGGCTGTAAAGGTGATTTAGGCTGACTTTGTGAAGTAACTGGAGTTGTTATGGAGGAATGATTGTTTGGGGATGAAGGTGAAGATCTAGGAGGTTCAACAGGAACTTGGGAATCAAGTAAAGGAGGACAGCTAAAAGGTAAAAATCAAAGGAGTCTCCTTCAAATGACCTGGTTTCTCGCAATACTCGCACACCATCCTTCCCTTCTGTTGGAATCCCTTAAATTAAGCAGATTTTCTACCTTAGTTCTAGGAATTTCCTTGTACTGTTAGCTATAATCTAATTACTAATTTCTAGGGATAGCTAAATTCTAGAGATTATTTCCTTTTTATTTTTTCTGTTATTCTTGAAAAGGCTGTATTTAGATTAGAAGAAATAAGAATTATTCTTCTTCCTAAACTTGTTCATGGCATCAGAGCATTAGGAATCCAGTTGATCCTGCTCTTCCTTCTCTTTTCTTGTTCTGGTTTCTCTGGTTGAAACCCTTCTCCCATGGGTGACACCGAAAATTCCTCTGAGACTGAGATCTCACAAATAACTCAAAATCACAACCAAGGAATCTCTCTAGGTAACCTTAACTCTTCTCTTATAATCACAAATCATCGATTAGATGGAAAAAATTTCCTGCAATGGTCACAATCTGTCCTTATGGTTCTTCGTGGACGAGGAAAAATTGGGTACATTAATGGAGAAATTCCTCGACCAGCATCAACAGACTCCAGTTATGCAACTTGGGAGCTTAACAACTCAATGGTTAAGGCTTGGCTTATAAATTCGATGGAAGGTCATGTAAGCCGAACGTATCTTTTTTTCAAAACTGCCAAAGAAATGTGGGATGCAATCAAGGAGAATTACTCGGATCTTGGAAATGCTTCCCAAGTATTCGAGATCAAATTAAAGTTGAAAGATATTCGACAAGGAACACTTGAAGTCACTCAATATTACAACAACCTAAAGATCTTATGGCAGGAGTTAGACATGTATTATGAAGCTGATTGGGGCGAGGGCTCGGAACACACCAAGTTCATGGATCATCTTAACAAAGAGCGTCTCTATGAGTTCCCAGCAGGACTAAATCGTGATCTTGATGAGGTCCGAGGACGAATACTAGGCAGAACCACACTGCCAACCATAGGAGAACCATTTGCTGAAGTAAAGAGGGAAGAGAAACGGCGTCTTATTATGTTGGGAGACACAAGAGAACTGAAACCATTGTCCACAGCTGGTCATCGTCCCCCCGAGAACTCTGCCCTTATTTCAAAGGTTCAAGGCTGGAAGTGATTTTGGTTCAAATAGGCCATGGTGTAGCCACTGCAACCGGGTTGGGTATACCAAGGAGAAATGCTTCAAACTCCATGGCTATCCTGAAAAAAACCAGAAACAAAACAAGGCAACAATGATATCTACTACTAAAGAAGATGCTCAAGATGTTCGGCTAACCAAAACTCAACTTGAGGCTCTTCATAAACTACTTGGGACTCCTACAACCAGTGGGTAATTAGCTATTCAAGGTACTGCCTTAAATACTACACACGAACCTATCAAAACTTCCTGGATACTAGACTCGGGTGCATCCGACCACATGACAGGTAATCTAAGTTTGTTTCACACCTATTCACCTTGTCATGATCACTCTCGGATTTGCATAGCTGATGGATCTTACTCACCGGTGGCTGGAATGGGGACAGTTAAACTTACTGAAAACTTTTCCCTTGATAAAGTTTTACATGTTCCAAATCTTTTCTGTAATTTACTCTCAATTAGCAAGCTTACAAAGGATGAAAAAGTACTTGCTGAATTTTCTGCTTTCGGTTGTGTGGTTCAAGAACAGGAATCGGGGAAGATGATTGACACGGCTAAAGTTGATGATGGCTTATATGTTTGGAACAAAAACAGTCCACAAGAAGGAATGGCCTTATCTACATCAAAAGAAGATTCTATCATGCTATGGCACCGTAGACTAGGACACCCGAATTTCATGTACTTGAAGAAACTGTTTTCTCTACTATTTCTAAATAACAAAATAAGTTCCTTAAACTGTGAAGTTTGCCAACTGTCTAAACATACTCGTGTTTCTTATTCTTTGAAACCTTATGTTCAATTTCAACCTTTCTCTTTAATCCACAGTGATCTATGGGGAGCCAGTCGAGTAAAAAACATCACAGGGGCTAGGTGGTTCTTAACTTTCATTGATGACCACACTAGAGTTTTTTGGGTCTATCTCCTCAAAGAAAAATCCGAAGTCTCTAGAGTCTTCCAAAATTTTCATTCAATGATTCGAACCCACTTCAATTCCAATATTCACACCCTTAGAACTGATAATGGGAGAGAGTACTTCAATTCTATCCTAAGTCCTTATCTTTCTGAGCAAGGAATCATACATCAAAGTTCTTGTCCTGACAACCCTCAACAAAACGGGGTTTCCGACAGTGTTTAAAAAGGCGCTACTGAGGCGCGCCTAGGCGTTAAGGCGAGGCGAGGCGAGGGTGAAACGCCTAATTGAGTCTAGGCGAGGCGACTTCAATGAGGCGCAGCAAGGCGCGCCTAAGGCGCACAAGGCGCTGAGGCGTCGAGGCGCAGAAAGGCGCCGCCTGTTCACTTTTTTTGTTCTTTTTGGGTTTTTTTTTTTTATTTATTTTTTATTTTTTACATACTAACTTGGGCCAAAAGTGAGACCAAACAAAAATAACATTAATCAAATGAAACTTAAATTAATTTGGTTGAGTTAATGTGTAATTTGAACTTAAAGCATAACACACTATATATATAAAAATTAATTAAATTGGATCAAAATTAAATTCAAATGAATTTGGTTGAGTTTTAAAAATTGAACTAAATTTAATTGAGTTTAGGGGTTTTAGTGTAGGAGTTTAGAATTTAGGGTTTATGGGTAGAATTTAGGGGTTAGAGTTAGGGTTAGAAATTAGGATTTAGGTTTTAGGATAATATGGTTAGTGATTTAGATTTTAACCTACAAACCTTAAATTTTAACCTTAAATCCTAAATTCTATCAACAACCTATAAATTCAAAACTACTAAACTTAAACCCATAAACCCTAAATAAACTCCCTAAACCTTAAACTAAGACATTGTGTAAACAAAGTTTTTACAAGCGCTTGTGCATGGAATAATTACTCTTATCATATATCCTTTTGAGATTATTATATAACTAGCTCTGTGTAATTACAATATAAAAGATTTCATATTGCATGATAAAATGTAAAAGGAATAGCTTTTGTTGAACTTATATTCCTTTTTAAAGTACTAATTTTCTTTCTTGTTTTGTAATAAAATGCAATGTCATGTGCATTTATACATTCTCCTTGATTTTTCATGTTGAAGTTGAACATTTCAAAGAATCTCATTATTCTTATTACCTAAAACTTTATTGAATGTAAAGAATTTTCAAGTGATGTTTTATGTAACTTGTATATCTTTTATTTTCAAAATGTGCGCCTTACTTCAATAAGGCGTGCGCCTTTCGCCTCTCGCCTTGCGCCTCGGATATAAGACCCCTATCGCCTTAGGGCGCCTTTTGCCTTTTTTAACACTGGTTTCAAAGAGGAAAAACAGACATCTTGTAGCCGTGGCTCGTGCCCTTATGTTCACTATGGATGTACCAAAGTATTTATGGGGAGAAGATGTCCTACCACCACTACAAAACCTGCTGAAAATCCTCAAGACTCTATCAGCCCTACCACCACTACAAGACCTGCTGAAAATCCTACAGCGACTGTAATTCCTGTTATTAGCCCAACCACCACTACAAAACCTGCTGAAAATCCTACAGCCACTGTAATTCCTGTTTTGGACCCTATTTTTCCTATCTCCACTATGTAGCAACAAGAAACAAGGGTGATTAACCATACTAATGAAGAAAAACAGCCCTTTCATTCTAAAAAACAAGAAGAAAAAACTCAGGGGCTTCGTGTATACTCTCGGAGACATCAGCTGCTCGAGACTGAAACAGCAGTGCCAATGCCATCTTTACCCGAGGACTGTCCTGGGGAAGAAGTCTCACCTCCTTCACCTTCCATCTATCTTCCAATTGCAGTAAGAAAGGGCACTAGGAGCTGCACTCAACATCCCATTTCTCAGTTTGTATCCTATGGAAACTTGTCTAAATCCTACAATGCCTTTATAGAAACTCCAAAGAACATAGAAGAGGCTCTTAAGTCAACCAAATGGAGGCAAGCTGTGTTGGAAGAAATAAAGGCTCTTGAACACAATGGAACTTGGGAAATATCTAAATTACCTACTGGGAAGAAGAACCGTGGGTTGTAAGTGGATTTTCACCACAAAATTTAAACCAGATGGGAGCATTGATCGATACAAGGCTCGACTTGTGGCCAGGGGTTTTACTCAAACATATGGGTTGGACTACGAGGAAACATTTGCACCGGTGGCCAAACTGAATACTATTCGAGTGCTTCTCTCAATTGTTGTCAACTTAAAATGGCCTTTGATCCAATTGGATGTAAAGAACGCTTTTCTCAATGGAGAATTAAACGAAAAAGCCTACATGGATTTTCCGCCTGGATTCGAAGGAAGCAAGGGCCAAGTATGCAAGTTGAAGAAGTCCTTATATGGACTAAAGCAATCCCCTAGGGCTTGGTTTAATCGTTTTGCCAAAGCCATGACTAGTAGACATTATATTCAAGGTCAAGCTGATCACACCTTATTCTACAAACACACGGATAATGGGAAGTGTTGTATTCTCATTGTCTATGTAGATGACATAATATTGACAGGGGATGATTCTAACGAAATTGAAAGACTAAAAGAGTTCTTAAGTCTTGAGTTTCAACTTAAAGACTTGGGGAATCTTCGATATTTCCTTGGAATGGAGGTAGCAAGGTCGAAGGCAGATATTTCAATCTCTCAAAGAAAGTATGTTCTTGATCTACTTTCTGAAGTTGGACTGTTGGGCTGCAAACCAGCCGAGACTCGTATGGAACCCAACCTTAAATTAAGAACTGATAAGGATGGAGAAGAGGTAGACAGGGGGAGATATCAACGGTTAGTGGGAAAACTTATCTATCTTTCTCACACTCGTCCAGACATAGCTTTTGGAGTAAGTGTTATTAGTCAATTTATGCATGCTCCTAAGGAGAAACATTTGGAAGCTGCCTACAGAATATTGAGATACTTAAAAGGGACTCCTGGTAAGGGGTTGCATTTCAAGAAAGATGTAAAGCGAAGCATAGAAGTCTACAGTGAGGCAGACTGGGCAGGGGCAGTTAATGACAGGCGCTCCACAAGCGGTTACTGCAGCTATGTTTGGGGTAATCTCGTGACATGGAGGAGTTAAAAGCAGTCTGTTGTGGCACGCAGCAGTGTTGAAGCTGAGTATCGAGCTTTGTCCCACGGTATATGTGAAGGAATGTGGTTACAACGGCTAATGGGAGAACTAAAATTATCCTATACAAAACCTATAAAGTATACTGTGACAACCAGGCAGCGGTTAGCATAGCTCATAACCCTGTACACCATGACCGTACCAAGCATGTGGAAATTGATCGCCACTTTATTACAGAGAAAATTAACAAAGGGGAAGTTTGTGTTTCATATCTACCTACAAAACAACAAGTAGCAGATGTGTTAACCAAAAGCTTGAGCAGAAAAATGTTCGAAGAAATTATGGGCAAGATGGGTTTGATTAACATCTACACTCCAGCTTGAGGGGGAGTGTTGGAATCCCTTAAATTAAGCAGATTTTCTACCTTAGTTCTAGGAATTTCCTTGTACTATTATCTATAATCTAATTACTAATTTTTAGGGATAGCTAATTTCTAGAGATTTCCTTTTTATTTTTTCTGCTATTCTTTAAAAGGCTGTATTTAGATTAGAAGAAATAAGAATTATTCTTCTTCCTAAACTTGTTCACCTTCCTTTTTGGAGTAGAGGAAGTTTGAGTAACCAAGGCAGAACTCTAAAAAATAGGGGCATCTTGAATCATGTAGGATCTTCTACTTTCTTCTCGACTGACCTCAGAAAATACTTCCCTAAGAGAGGGTAAAGGGTTGCAACTTAGAATTCTGGATTTGACCGGGTCCTAATATCTGTTAAGACCATTTAGAAATTGGAAAATCCTCTTTTGTGTAGTGTTCTTCCTGTATAATGCAGCATCATTGGCAGTTTCCCATTCATTTGCCTCAACAAATCTATTTGCTGCCATAGATTTGTTAAAGCAGTATAAAACTGTGTAACATTCATCCCTTCTTGCTTGAAATTTGAAGCCTTGCTCTCAATACCAAACAACTCAGAATTGTTGTTTGTACTCGAGTAAGTATCTTGAACAGCATTCCAAACTTCACTTTTTGTTTAATAGAGAAGAAATTGAGATCCAACTTCTGGAGACATTGTGTTGAGCAGCCACGACATGACTCTGCCATTCTCTTGAGGCCACTTCTCAAAACCCTGATCATCATGAAAGGGTTTCTTAACTTTGCCATTGATGTACCCTAGAGTTCCTTGACCGACAGGAAAATCTTAACACATTGGGACCATTCAAGATAATTGGTGCCTATAAATCTGTGACAAGTAACATTCGCACCTGTTACTTCTGAAAAATCTGCCATACCGACAGTAGAGGTTTTGGAGGATTGCAGCTCACTCGACATTGAATGATTTTGATTGACCATCAGGAAAAAAAAATTCTCGAGAGGATCGAAATTAGACTGATACCATATAGAGAAACATAATAATCTTTATTCTGTAATTTTATTCATTCATAATTCATCGTTACAAAAAACTAATTTAAAGACTCTAAGTGTAGGACTTTTAGTTACATTAGGAGTCCTAGTTACATTTAACTACTAACTCTAATCCCTTAAGTAGGAGACATTAATATAACTACTAAACTAGAGTTTATTTACAAAACTAACTCTTTTATTCGGATAAACTAACAACATGTTTAGTTTTCAAACATGAAAAAAGGAAGACCAGCCAAAACCATCTTTTACCAAAAATACAACAGTATTACCAAGTCAAAAGGTGTTATTACGAAAGGAAACTTGGTATAAATATTTGTATTGGGTAATAAACCATAAATGTGACAGACCATGGAGAAGTACAGGGAAAACAAAAAAGGTGGTGGGCACCCAGCATAAGTGACCTGCCATGATCAGGGCCAAACAGAACCAACAACCAGGTAGGTTGATGAGTTTGGCTGACTTGGCTTAAAGCAGAAAGGACCAAAGGTCCGGGGACTGACAGAGAGAGTGAGACACTCTTCTCTGTGGAGGAAAAGAAGAAAATAGAAGCTAATGTTAGCTAAATGAATTTCTTTCCACAGTAATGCATCTATTTTTCAAAACTAAGACAAATCAGCATTGACTTAGAAATAAGTTCTTTATTCTCATTACAAAACTCAAAGCGTAATCTCATAAATTCTTGCTGCACTAGCAAAAGGGAACACTTGCGGTTCACTGACCTGTAGCTTGTGGTTATCACCAACAATAAGGGGACAGTGATTCACTCCCAAAAAGAATACACACTCCCGACAATTAGCAATACAGACCCGTTTTGCTGCTGTAATCACATGAACTCTTTCACAGTGTTCAATCCTTACTGCCTGCAAAGACGGACAAAAAAATCATATCATGTTATATTCATCCATGAATCAGAATACCATCACTTGAACAGGAAGTGGGTTGAATGTTAAGGGGTCTAAACATCAGACTGACTGTTTATCAAGAAAGTACTATAATAATATTGAAAGATCTAGGTCAGTGGGAGCAAAAAAGAAGTATTTCCATAAGAGAGGAATGATCAGAAACAAGAATATTAGAGAGAAAATCATAACTGGAAACAGCATAAGTGTTTAATAACTTTGCACAAAGATAACAACGGCTTATACCAGGTAGGGCAAGAAAACATTTTTATCGATCCTACAATCTTAGCAATAGAAACTACTTGCATGCATCTCTGTATGGCCGTATTTCATTTTGTACAAATTATTTTCAGCAATTATAAAGGAATAACAATGAACTCCAGCAGAGATAAAGAGATGCTATTATTCTACAAGTTATGATACATTTGTTGCATAAGTAATCAAAACAAAAAACATACCAACCAACATTAACAAGATAGATTTTCTAAGGGACAAGAACAATTTTTTACATTACGCCAAGCCATTCCAACCACGAAAAATTCATATATTACTAAGAGATGGTAGGCAGATGAAAGGAAATAGACAGAAGTAGACATACCCTAATGTTAAAATATAAAGAATCAAACAATAAAATGTTTGATCACCTTTGAATTAAGTGCCTTTGATGACAAAGAAACAACTGAGTAACTTCATTGACAGTAATGGTTATTTTCCAATCAGTAGAATAGTGAATATGTACTCTAATAAACAGACCTCAAAACAAATACATTTCCAGAGTTTCAGTTAAAAATTCCAGACAAATCTTTTAAGAATTCCAAAGATCAATAGTGATTTCTTTTATTTTCTTCTTTTTTCAAAAGGAACAAATTTGTATCCAAATTGCATATTACAGAAGTACAGCAAGTTTCCTCCGACACCAAAAATAGTGCAACAAAAATAGTCAACAGCACAAAGGATATGATACCTTGCCAACAGCTCCAAGAACTATAGTAGCATCAGAACATCCATAAACGGTAGCATATCTCAAAGGTGCTAGAATGTAAATGACTGAATCATGGCAATTAATAACCTGAAATTACAAAATCATGCAGAGTTTGAGGTGTTTTAGACCAGAAAGTACATAATATCAAACAATACATAAATGTTGGAATAATCCAATCAGCATATACCCTTCCCCAAACTTTAAGTTCCCAAGTCAAATCTCCTACTTTCAATTATCAAAATATTTTTGTTCGCTTTCAATTATCAAAATATTTTTCTTCACTTTAATGGATGGAAGGCGAGTATTCATCAATAACTGGGAGGAAGGCAAACTTTACTGAAAAGAAAGCAACTGGACTGTGTTACTTGAAGCTTTTAATCTGTAACATGACAATCACAAAAACATGGATGACAAGAAATGACAATTTTTTGACCAAAGACTGTCAATATTCAACTGATTGCAGCTGGTGCATGGCATTCAGAATCTGCTGCAGTGAATATCTGAAACAAGATTTACCAATAAAATAATAGATACAGAACCCCAATCAACCTAGGTAGAAAACATATAAATAGTTTAAAGTTTTAGCAAATGCATAAAAGGCCCTGAGGTCCAGGACAACAAAAGGATAGGAATAACTGCACCAAATGTGAAAAATGCTCTATTCTCATCTTTCTTGATTCAAGTAACTGTGTCGTATCATTTAGGGATGTTGCCCATCAAGCCTCCTAACATATCATTAATCACCCTTCTCTCCACATCTACATCGCTACACAAAATATACAATTAGTGAAAACATAACCAAGTTCAATTATCTTTACCAACTCCAATATCTTCTGTTCATTCCTCTCAGACTCATTCTTCTTATTATTTGATGATAAGCAACAGAAGAGTAAATATCCCCCAACTAAACTGGAATCTGCATCTTATTTCATTTCATCCATAAAATATGCACCCAATATCCAAAAAACATCTACCTCAATATCCATAAGATGTTTGCATGTGATAACCTAGTTTGAGCTTCTTTTCCTTTTTGTTTACGAAAGGTTCCATAAAGTACTTAAATTACACTAAAGTTGGAGATAAAGATAAGAATCTAGACCACAAAGTATTTTCAGAGATGTAGGTTGCATCTAAATGAAAATTAAGAAACACTGCACAGAAAATATCCCATGAAATAAGTCGTTGCAAATCTAAGCTAACCTTCACAGATGAATTTTTAAGATCAGATGCCTGTTTTACATAAGATGATTTAGAGACCCCCTCAATGAAAAATGGACTCCTCACACTTGGTAAGGGTTTGACTGAACTTGGACTAGTGTCGGCCATAGCAACATCCTGGTCAGAATCACATGGAGCACCATTTTCTTTCGCATGATTTTTTTCAGTAACATGTTCCAAAGAGGAAGCTATATTCTGTAGAAGCCAATCAAGAACTTGTGATGATGGAACAGGCACAGCAGGCATGTCTGGATCTGAATTAGCAAAAAACGGAGCAGCTTGGCTTAAAGGAACCTCATCAGATCCCTTCTCACCAAATTGAATCAAAAACCCAAGGTGCTCAAACCCTTCCATGGTTAAAACCTGAAGAAACAGTACTTATGTGAGTAAATCAAGCCATAATATAAAAGCTAATAACAAGCACAAAAAAGATGGAAATGGAGTAGGTAGACTATCAAGAATACATGGTAATACAGTTACAATTACCTGCCCGATTACAAGGAGGAAGAAAAAAGAGAATAGAACCAATCAAAACATAATAAAAATGGGGCACAATGAAAGTCATGCATGTTAGAAAAGGTAGAGAATAATAACTTAAAGATTCACAAAATCAAGAAATTCATATTCTGAACATTTTACAAGGAAAAATTCAGCTCAAAATCAGTGGGTGAGCCGGCAAGGAGGTCTTTTGTCCTCTTTTGGTTAAAATGCCCATTTTCTTATTTGGTCATGCAAACAAGGTCTCCAACTTTTCCTAGAAACATAAAACCAGGCTTAGCACCAAAAACAAAACAATTTTTTGTTGCAAACCAACTCTAAGGCAAGAAAACCAATGCATAAAAGGAAAATGCGCACGATAACAATTGCATTGTTTAACAACAAACAAACAAAAAAACTATTATGCCACTTGTCAAGCTATATTGAACAAGTTTAGGAAGAAGAATAATTCTTATTTCTTCTAATCTGAATACAACCTTTTAAAGAATAGCAGAAAAAATACAAAGGAAATAATCTCTAGAAATTAGCCTGTAAGTAATTGATATGGACAGAAGAAAGGTTTCCCTTATTTTAATTATGTCTAATAGGGTGCCTTTTATAGGCTACAAGAGTTGGAATTAGACTAATAATAAAACTCCTATGTTAGGCAAAACTCCTACCAAGATAAGGCTAACTTAAAGTAGGACTCTAGGACTCCTAGTTATCCTATACAAGAGTAGAGATAGAGTTAAAGTCCTAATATAAGTAAACTATGTACATACATATCGGCAGGAAGAAAATTAAATATTAGAGTCCTAATACAAGTAGTATTTCGGCAAGTATATTCCTACACTCCCCCTCAAGCTGGCGTATATACATTGTATATGCCCAGCTTGGAAATAAACACAGTAAATGTTGCTGGAGGCAGAGCTGTTGTGAGTAGATCTGCGAGTTGGCTAGCGGATGGGACGTATGATAGTCGAGCAGTCCCATGTTTGACTTTTTCGGCAATAAAATGCCTATCAACTTCAACATGTTTGGTACGATCATGTTGAACTGGGTTCTTAGCAATTTTTATAGCAGATTGGTTATCACTAAGAATCTCAAAATCTCTAGCAGTTCGAGGGTCCACTTCATTGAGGAGTTTAAGAAGCCAAAGGCCTTCACACATGCCTTGGGCTAGTGCTCGAAATTCAGCTTCCGCACTACTTCGAGAAATGATATGTTGTTTCTTACTCTTCCATGTTACAAGATCACCCCAAACAAAGGAACAATACCCAGTTGCGGATCTTCAATCTGTCAAATTTCCAGCCCAACTTGAGTTCGTATAGATCTTAACAGATCTGTCCATACCTTTCCGAAAAATTAAGCCATGTCCGGGCGTCTTTTTGAGATACTTGAGGACTCGATAAGCTGCTGCCATATGCTCTTCAGTAGGGCTGCTCATATGTTGACTTAAAACATTAACAGAGAATGTTATATCAGGCCGAGTAAGGGATAAATAAATGAGTTTCCCAACAAGCCTCTGAAATCTTTCTTTATCTCGAAGAGGAGCAGTCGAGTTGAATGAAAGATTAGCATCCATAGGAGTATTGACCGGTTTGCATCCAAGTAAACCAGCTTCTTGGAGAAGATCAAGCACATACTTCCGTTGATTAATGACTAATCCTTGCCGAGATCGAGCTACTTCCATTCCCAAGAGGTACCGAAGTTTGCCCATGTCCTTAGTCTCAAACTCCCTCTGAAGTGTTTGTTTGAGTTTAGCAATTTCTGCTTCATCATCCCTAGTGATGATAATGTCATTGACAAAGACAAGTAGAAGAACCTTCTTCCCATTCGAGCATGCTTTGAAGAAGAGTGTGTGATCGACAAGGGATTGATTGTATCCACTTTTAAGGATAACCATAGTAAATCTTTCGAACCAGGCCCGCGGAGATTGTTTAAGGCCATATAAAGACCGATTCAATTTACACACTATTTTTGCTCCTCCAAAAGCTTGAAGTCCGGGAGGAATCTTCATATAAACTTCTTCATCAAGATGCCCATTGAGAAAGGCATTTTTTACATCAAGTTGATGTAGGTTCCAATCAAGATTGATAGCAATGCTAAGAAGAGCTCTAACAATATTAAGTTTGGCTACCGGTGCAAAAGTCTCGGTAAAATCAATGCCATGAGTTTGTGTGAAACCTTTAGCCACTAACCGTGCCTTATATCGCTGAATACTCCCATTGGAATTATATTTGATCACAACTATCCATTTGCATCCGACAGCTTTCTTTCCGGAAGGTAAATCAGTAACCGTCCAAGTAACAGTTTTTTCAAGTGCCGAGAGTTCTTCTTGGACAGCTCTCTTCCACCGTGGATCACTAAGAGCTTCATGAATATCTTTAGGAATTTGGTGGGCATCAAGGCTAGCCGTAAATGCTTGAAAGGAGGGCATGAGAGAAGAATAAGCAGCAAACTTTTGTATAGGATGCTTAGTACATGCTCGAACTCCTTTACGAATGGAAATAGGAAAATCATCTAAATTCTGTGAAGAATGCTTACTTTTCTCATTAATAGGGGCTGTTGAATTCATATCCAATTCTTGGCACGTAGTAGATTGCAAGATGGACTCAAGGATATGTTTTTGTCAGTTATAAACATGAACAATAGGTGGGACAGAAGTTGTGGACTGTTTTGGGACGGTTTCGGGTGATATATCATTCTCGGAAGAGGAAGGAGTGGGCTGTGGTGGAGTAGAATTTGGAACAACAGGTTCGGGTGGGGAGGATTCTAGTTCTGGTTGTTGTAAAAAAGGCGACAAATTTAATTGTGGGAAGGAAAAAGAAGGGGTTATTACCTCGGAAAGTGGCGAGAAAGGTTGAGAAGGCTCCCCTAAGCTTTGGTAGGTTGGAAGTAAGGCTCATGTTCAAGGAAAGTAAGGTCCATAGTGATAAAATATTTTTTGGACGGAGGGTGAAAAACTTTATACCCTTTTTGTCTGGAGGAATACCCAACAAACACACATTTAATAGCTCGGGGTTCAAGTTTGGATTTGTTTGGTTTGTGATTTTGAATGAAAGTGGTACAACCAAACATTTTGAGAGGTAGAATAGAAGAAATAGGTTTAAAACTAGGGTAATACTCCAAGAACAAAGATTGAGGAGATTTAAAGGAAAGAACCTTACTTGGCATTCGGTTGATAAGATAAGTCGCAGTCAGTAGAGCTTCACCCCAAAGATAATGAGGAACATGGATAGTAAAAAGAAGGGCTCGGGTTGCCTCAAGGAGATGACAGTTTTTTCTTTCGGCAATACCATTTTGTTGAGGGGTGTCAACACATGAACTAAGTTGAACAATCCCATGTTTGTGAAAGAATGATCCCAAAGAGTGAGCAAAACATTCCCTACCATTGTTAGAAAGAAACTGTTGGATTCAGGATGAAATTGGGTTAGAACCATACTATAAAATTCTTCAAAGATGACAGGAGTATCAGATTTTTCTCGCATAAGAAAGGTCCAAGTAAGGCGAGTATGATCATCAATTAATGTAATAAACCACTTACAATGGTTCGCATTTTGTACCCGAGAAGGTCCCCAAATATCACTATGAATCAAAGAGAAGGGATGCGAGGGTTTGTATTTAGATGGAGGATAAGGTTTCTTAGTATGTTTCGCAATAGAGCATACATCATAATGAAATAAACTTGGTTTTGTATTAACAGACAATGAAGGCTGAAGTTTAGCAAGATATTGAAAACTGGGATGACCTAAACGATTGTGCCATAACATGACAGAATTTAAATGCGAAACAGTAACTAATGTGGGAGAACTTTGAGAGAGTACGTAGAGCCCATTTTGCAACCTAGCTACACCAATCTTCTTCTGTGAATTCAGTGTCTGCAAAGTACAACCAAAAGCATTAAAATAGCAATTGAAATTCTTGGATAATTTGCTCATAGAAATGAGATTAAATGTGAGATTATGAACAATGAGAGTATCCTCAAGGATTAAGTTATCCACTTGAATGGATCCACGGCCTGTGATCTGAGAAATAGTCCCATCAGCAGTTCGAATACTCGTACTAGTTGTCGGTTGAAAGGTAGAAAAGAGACTTCGATCCCCAGTCATATGATCGGACGCACCAGAATCCAGAATCCAAAATCCAAATCAGAGTTATTTTGGAAGTAGTAAGAGCAGAGGAGAGAGGATTACCTTCTTGTTCTGCAACAGTTAAATGAGCCTCACGAGTTCCTTGAAATTTCTCAAACAATTTCTGGATTTCCATCATCTGGTCTTTAGTGAATCGGATACCAGAAGATGAAGATTTGGAGGGAGCCCGGCCAGAATGAGAGGTCTCTTTTTCATGCTTGGATTTCCAATCACTTGGCTTGCCGTGAATCTTCCAACATTTATCAATATGATGGCCATGTTTGTTACAATGGTCGCACCATGGCCTCCCGTTCTTGGAAGAGGATGATTTTTGTGTGACAAATGCAGACTCCGGACAAGAAGATGCAGCAAGCATAAGAAGGCGTCGACTTTCTTCTTGTCGGACATTTGAGAACACTTCTTGAATAGATAGAAGCGGAGATGTCCCAATCATCCTACCCCGTACCTCGTCAAAGGATGAATTAAGCCCATAAAGAAACTGAAAGATTCGTTTCTTGGAGATGGCTTGCTGATACAGAACATCTTCTGGGTCTACCCATCGAATCTCTTCGTAGAGATCAAGTTGTTGCCAGACAGAATTAAGGGTATGATAGTATAGAGTGACAGACATATCGTCTTGTTTCAGGGAGAATGCTTGACTCTCTAACCGGAATAACTCAGAGTTATTATTGGTGTTGGAATAGGTGTCCTTGATAGCATTCCAGACCGCATCGGATGTCCGATAAATAAGAAAATTCTTACTGACGTCTGGTGCCATGAAATTTAAGAGCCACGTCTTGACGATATTATCCTCTCTTTGCCATTTGGAGAACTTAGCGGCCGAGGAAGCAGCTGGTTGCTTTATATCCCCTGTAACATACCCAACTTTCTCACGCCCGAAGAGAAAAATCTTCACAGATTGCGACCATTCGAGGTAATTGTGGCCATGCAAACGATGGTGAGTAATAGTAAGGTTACCAGAATCATCAATGGAGGATGAAATTTCAGGGGCTGAAGTGACGGAAGAGGAATTGGAGTTCGTCATGTGGGGAAGGTAGGACAGAAATAAACGAGGCAAGAGGAGAAGGGAAAAAGAAAATTCTGTCTAAAATGGACAGAAAAAATATTATGTCGGTTCAAGAGGAGGGGAAAATTTCGCCAGGAAAGTATTTAGGCTGATACCATGTAAGTAATTGATATGAATAGAAGAAAGATTTTCCTTATTTTAATTCTGTCGAATAGGGTGCCTTTATATAGGCTACAAGAGTTGGAATTAGACTAATAATAAAACTCCTATGTTAGGCAAAACTCCTACCAAGATAAGGCTAACTTAAAGTAGGACTCTAGAACTCCTAGTTAACCTATACAAGAGTAGAGATAGAGTTGAAGTCCTAATACAAATAAACTATGTACATACATATCGGCAGGAAGAAAATTAAATATTAGAGTCCTAATACAAGTAGTATTTCGGCAAGTATATTCCTACATAGCCTATCCCTAAAAATTAGTAATTAGAATATAGCTAATAGTACAAGGAAATTCCTAGAACTAAGGTAGAAAATCTGCTTAATTTAAGGGATTCCAACACTCCTCAAACTGGAGTATAGATGTTAATCAAACCCAGCTTGCCCGTAATTTCATCGAACTTTTTTCTGCTTAAGCTTTTGGTTAACACGTCTGCTACTTGTTGTCTTGTAGGTAGATATGAAACACAAACTTCCCCTGTGTTAATTTTCTCTTTGCCAATTTCCACAAGCTTGGTACGGTCATGGTGTACAGGGTTATGAGCTATGCTAACCGCTGCCTGGTTGTCACAGTATAATGTTATAGGTTTTGTATAGGATAATTTTAGTTCTCCCATTAGCCGTTGTAACCACATTCCTTCACATATACCGTGGGACAAAGCTCGATACTCAGCTTCAGCACTGCTGCGTGCCACAACAGACTGCTTTTTATTCCTCCATGTCACGAGATTACCCCAAACATAGCTGCAGTAACCGCTTGTGGAGCGCCTGTCATTAAATGCCCCTGCCCAGCCTGCAGTAGTGTAGACTTCTATACTTCGATTTACATCTTTCTTGAAATGCAACCCCTTACCAAGAGTCCCTTTTAAGTATCTCAATATCCTGTAGGCAGCCTCCAAATGTTTCTCCCTAGGAGCATGCATAAATTGACTAATAACACTTACTCTAAAAGCTATGTCTGGACGAGTGTGAGAAAGATAGATAAATTTTCCCACTAACCGTTGATATCTCCCCCTGTCTACCTCTTCTCCATCCTTATCAGTTCCTAATTTAAGGTTGGGTTCCATAGGAGTCTCGGCTGGTTTGCAGCCCAACAGTCCGACTTCAGAAAGTAGATTAAGAACATACTTTCTTTGAGAGATTGAAATACCGGCCTTCAACCTTGCTACCTCCATTCCAAGGAAATATCGAAGATTCCCCAAGTCTTTAAGTTGAAACTCAAGACTTAAGAACTCTTTTAGTCTTTCAATTTCGATAGAATCATCCCTATCAATATTATGTCATCTACATAGACAATGAGAATACAACACTTCCCATTATTTGTGTGTTTATAGAATAAGGTGTGATCAGTTTGACCTTGAATATAATGTCTACTAGTCATGGCTTTGGCAAAACGATTAAACCAAGCCCTAGGAGATTGCTTTAGTCCATACAAGGACTTCATCAACTTCAATGTACACTTCTTCGTTTAATTCTCCATTGAAAAAAGCGTTCTTTACATCCAATTGGATCAAAGGCCATTCTAAGTTGACAGCAATTGAGAGAAGCACTCGAATAGTATTCAGTTTGGCCACCGGTGAAAATGTTTCCTCGTAGTCCAACCCATATGTTTGAGTGAAACCCCTGGCCACAAGTCGAGCCTTGTATCAATCAATGTTCCCATCTGGTTTAAATGTTGTGGTGAAATTCCACTTACAACCCACGGTCTTCTTCCTAGTAGGTAGTTTAGATATTTCCCAAGTTCCATTGTCTTCAAGAGCCTTTATTTCTTCCAACACAGCTTGCCTCCATTTAGTTGACTTAAGAGCCTCTTCTATGTTCTTTGGAGTTTCTACAGAGTCAACATTAGAAACAAAGGCATTGTAGGATTTAAACAAGTTTCCATAAGATACAAACCGAGAAATGGGATGTTGAGTGCAGCTCCTAGTGCCCTTTCTTACTGCAACTGGAAGATAGATAGGTGAAGGAGGTAAGACTTCTTCCCCAGGACAATTGGAAGATAGATAGGTGAAGCAGCTCCTAGGGCTGCTTTTCTTCATTAGTATGGTTAATCACCCTTGTTTCTTGTTGCTACACAGTGGAGATAGGAAAAACAGGGTCCAAAACAGGAATAACATTGGCTGTAGGATTTTCAGCAGGTTTTGTAGTGGTGGTAGGGCTGATAGAGTCTTGAGGTATAATGAGAAGATTGTTCAAGGTCTCATCTTCACTAAGTGTCTCCCCCTGAAGATGAGA
Organism: Hibiscus tridactylites; assembly: GCA_958450335.1. Classification (NCBI taxonomy): domain Eukaryota; kingdom Viridiplantae; phylum Streptophyta; class Magnoliopsida; order Malvales; family Malvaceae; genus Hibiscus; species Hibiscus tridactylites. The sequence goes on from OY288270.1 coordinate 32,644,353, forward strand.
GGCTGAAAAATATGGATCGTTTTCGAAGAAAGTAACATCAAAGGACACAAACATCCGGTGTAAGGTTGGAGAGTAGCACTTGTACCTTTTTTGTGTAGGTGAGTAACCAATAAAGACACAAGTGTGGGCTCTAGGATCAAGTTTAGATCAGTTAGGTTGATGGTTGTGGAGAAACGCTTTGCAACCAAATGTTTTTGTTGGGAGATTAGGAACACGAAACAAGGGGGAAAATTTTTGAAGAGTATGTAAAGGTGTTTGAAAGTTTAATACCTTTAATGGGAGTCGATTTATAAGATAACAAGCAGAGAGGACAGCTTCTCCCCATAAATACTTTGGTACACCCATAGTGAACATAAGGGCACGAGCCACGGCTACAAGGTGTCTGTTTTTCCTTTCGGAAACCTCGTTTTGTTGAGGGGTGTCGAGACAAGAACTTTGATGTATGATTCCTTGCTCAGGAAGATAAGGACTTAGGATAGAATTAAAGTACTCTCTCCCATTATCAGTTCTAAGGGTGTGAATATTGGAATTGAACTGGGTTCGAATCACTGAATGAAAATTTTGGAAGACTCTAGAGACTTCGGATTTTTCTTTGAGGAGATAGACCCAAAAAACTCTAGTGTGGTCATCAATGAAAGTTAAGAACCACCTAGCCCCTGTGATGTTTTTTACTCGACTGGCTCCCCATAGATCACTGTGGATTAAAGAGAAAGGTTGAGATTGAACATAAGGTTTCAAAGGGTAAGGAACACGAGTATGTTTAGACATTTGGCAAACTTCACAGTTCAAGGAACTTATTTTCTTATTTAGAAATAGTAGAGGAAACAGTTTCTTCAAATACGTCAAATTCGGGTGTCCTAGTCTACGGTGCCATAGCATGATAGAATCTTCTTTTGATGTAGATAAGGCCATCCCTTCTTGTGAACTGTTTTTGTTCCAAACATATAAGCCATCATCAACTTTAGCAGTGCCAATCATTTTCCCCGATTCCTGTTCCTGAACCACACAACCAAAAGTAGAAAATTCAGCAAGTACTTTTTCATCCTTGGTAAGCTTGATAATTGAGAGTAAATTGCAGGAAAGATTTGGAACATGTAAAACTTTATCAAGGGAAAAGTTTTCAGTAAGTTTAATCGTCCCCGTTCCAGCCACCGGTGAGTAAGATCCATCAGCTATGAGAATCCGAGAGTGATCATGACAAGGTGAATAGGTATGAAACAAACTTAGATTACTTGTCATGTGGTCGGATGCACCCGAGTCTAGTATCCAGGAAGTTTTGATAGGTTCGTGTGTAGTATTTAAGGCAATATCTTGAATAGCTAGTGACCCACTGGCTGTAGGAGTCCCAAGTAGTTTATGAAGAGCCTCAAGTTGAGTTTTGGTTAGCCGAACATCTTGAGCATCTTCTTTAGTAGTAGATATCATTGTTGCCTTGTTTCCTTTCTGGTTTTTTCCAGGATAGCCATGGAGTTTGAAGCATTTCTCCTTGGTATGCCCAACCCGGTTGTAGTGGCTACACCATGGCCTATTTGAACCAGAATCACTTCTAGCCTTGAACCTTTGAGATTATAGGCCTCTTGAAATAAGGGCGAAGTTCTCGGGGGGACGATGACCAGCTGTGGACAATGGTTTCAGTTCTCTTGTGTCTCCCAACATAATAAGACGCCGTTTTTATTCCCTCCTTACTTCAGCAAATGGTTCTCCTATGGTTGGCAGTGTGGTTCTGCCTAGTATTCGTCCTCGGACCTCATCAAGATCACGATTTAGTCCTGCTAGGAACTCATAGAGACGCTCTTTGTTAAGATGATCCATGAACTTGGTGTGTTCCGAGCCCTCGCCCCAATCAGCTTCATAATACATGTCTAACTCCTACCATAAGATCTTTATGTTGTTGTAATATTGAGTGACTTCAAGTGTTCCTTGTCGAATGTCTTTCAACTTTAATTTGATCTCGAATACTTGGGAAGCATTTCCAAGATCCGAGTAATTCTCCTTGATTGCATCCCACATTTATTTGGCAATTTTGAAAAAAAGATACGTTCGGCTTATATGACCTTCCATCGAATTTATAAGCCAAGTCATAACAATTGAGTTGTTAAGCTCCCAAGTTGCATAACTAGAGTCTATTGATGCTGGTCGAGGAACTTCTCCATTAATGTACCCAATTTTTCCTTGGCCACGAAGAACCATAAGGACAGATTGTGACCACTGCAGGAAATTTTTTCCATCTAATCGATGATTTGTGATTATAAGAGAAGAGTTAAGGTCACCTTAAGGGATTCTTTGATTGTGATTTTGAGTTATTTGTGAGATCTCAGTCTCAGAGGAATTTTCGGTGTCACCCATGGGAGAAGGTTTCAACAAGAGAAACCAGAACAAGAAAAGAGAAGGGAGAGCAGGATCAACTGGACTCCTAAAGCTCTGATGCCATGAACAAGTTTAGGAAGAAGAATAATTCTTATTTCTTCTAATCTGAATACAGTCTTTTAAAGAATAGCAGAAAAAATAAAAAGGAAATAATCTCTAGAAATTAGCCTATCCCTAAAAATTAGTAATTAGAATATAGCTAATAGTACAAGAAAATTCCTAGAACTAAGGTAGAAAATCTGCTTAATTTAAGGGATTCCAACATATATCATAAGCAAACCAGGTTATGCATTCAAAGACTGGAATATAACCACATAGAGATACTTTACAAACAAAATGACTACATCCAGATCATTAGTATTCTGCATTACTATTTGCTGTACTCAGTGCATCACTCCTTTGGAACTATAATTAGAACTTTTTGAAATCATAAAATGCCATTTCAAAATTGCATTTGATAGATGAAATACGAAGAAAATGACTTGTTAAATGCAAAAAGAAAAAAAGTCATCATGAAACAAAAGATGCAATACCTGGCTCATTTTAAAACTATCTCAGTTTTTCTTGTATTGAGAAAAAACAAAAGAGAACAAAAACTTAAAAAGAACACCTGACCAAACTACAAATAGAAAGAAGCTGTATTACAAACCATAGACTCTTCACCTTCCCCCTCCACAGGCTCCGACAAAAGAGAGAGAATATTAGCCAAGTGTTTCTGTAGATAGGACAGTTGATGTGCCTCTTCATCAGCCTGTGATGGAATAAACCGACGACTGTTGCAGCGGACAAGCTACAAAGAGAAGAACCACCAAGGTTAAGTCTAAGAGTCTAACTCGCTATAAAGTAAGAACTAAAGTCTACAGCTACAACATCGAACAGAAAATAGAACTATAATTATTGCAAATGCTCCGACATTGTGAAATCCATATTAGTGAGATAAGTAACATGATAGAAAATGGGACAAAAAATATTATAGAAAATCTTACAGTCTAAGTTACAAAAGTTGAATGAAATCCTGAAACTTCACACCCCAAGTCATGTAATGCCAGCTGGATAAATCATATTTTACAGTAATCATAAAGCAGACGGCAAACAGAAGGAACAAAACATGAACAACAAAAGCAAGCAAATTAGGACATCGCTTCTCAATTCATTTCATTAAATTTGCATGCAACACCCATCCCAACTTCATAGACTTAAAGTTAAAAATGCAAAAATGCATTTGATATAGAACTAAAAAAAAAATAGTGCGACCAAACACAATGAAGACTATAATTTTATATTTATCATCTTATCCTCTCTTTTATTCGTTCTTAGGCTACCTGATTTTCGCTTTCTAATGGCTTTTTTGGGGCTAAATTTGTGGTCTATTTGGTTGTTACTTTATCCTTGCAATTTATTTTCTGCTATTTTATTAAATTGAAAAGTAGTGAACAGTAAATGATAGACATAATCGTACTATATAAAAGTATAATAATATATTTTTGGTATTGAGAAGTTAAATCTTTAACTTTTTTTTAAAGTAAAATATCATAAATCAAAGGAGCCAAATACAAAGGGAAGGTGACATGCATGCAAACACAAAGACCAACAAGACCAATGCACCTAAGCACCGAGAAAGAACCTGGAAAAACCAGGAGAACAACAAACATAAACGAAACAAAGGAAAAAGCAAACAAGCCGACTTCCCAAGGGCCACAACAAAGCGCCCACAAAAAGCAACAGGGGAGTCAAAGACCACCAGGTCAAAACAAACAAAAACCGCAAGATCACAACGAACAAGCAAAACAGGGATCGGATGATTCAAAGGAAAGCGAAACCACTTCTTGTGCGCCAGGTTACTTCTTAGAGAGCTCCAGGGCCGAAGATGGGTCTCCCTATATTGAAAATACAAGGACCTAGTCATAAGAGCAAAACGACATAAAGGGAACGCGAACCAGAGGATCAAAGATCCTAAGCCGAAACCAACGCCAAGAGCCAAAGCGGCATAGGACCTCAGACTACCAAAACACCTTGGATAGGAGAAACAGTGAGAGAGCCAGAAAAATGGAGGGGAGACTGTCTTATGAGGGAAGGAGAAACAAAGCCAAAAGCCGCCACATGATCCTTCCCCTTTTCGTAGGCAGCGCAGCGAAAGACATTCATTCCTCATGCGGATGACATTTTAAAATGACATCCGCAAACAGCTTGAACTTAGTATCTTCGAAGCATTTAACTTCACCAACTTCACTTAAGAGGGATGAATTGGAAGATTCAAATGGGAATGGTGGTAACTCATTTTCCGAAAGGGTCTCGACCAAACTCAATAATTCCAACTGAAACTATCAAAAAGTTTAACGTGATTCTAAAATAAATCTTTCAATTTGTCAACACATATACGGAATCGCATTTGGTTCTTTCCCAAATGCCAATCAAGGGTCAATTTTTCGAGAATATTATCAACCACCAGCGTCAAACACGTTCGTTTGCCAAAAAAAAATGTAGCCATGAATGCAACACGATGGTATAATTTGACATTGAAACTAATTTAATAAAAGCATAAATTTCAATTACAGCAAATAAAAAAATCAACCACATTTCACCAAAAACAGATAGCAAATTGGTCAAACTCCATACCTGCAAAGGCGAAAGAGCCGACAAGTAACCGTCAAATGCTGACATGGAAGGCCAAACATCAGCCAGGGCAGCAGAATCCTTATGCGGACGCGACAAAAGCTTCTTATACGATTGAATGTACAAATATAGGATCAGGTCGAGCAAATCGGCATCGAGGGAGTCAACATCGCCCGAATCAGAGTGCAGCACCGACGCGAGAGTGTCGAGGACGAGACACGCATGGTCCGACGAGATCTGTAGTGCGTCAGCGAGGGCCGCCGAGTCGACTCGGCGAGTGGAGGAGGATGTGAACTTTCGCTTTAAAGGGGTTAGGGCCTGGACTGGGTCAGCGAACATGAGCTTCTGGATTGGTAGGAGGCCGTGCTCGAAAGGCTCCCGTCGCGGGTGGAGAAGAGTGGTCGGGCTTGCATTCGGATTCGGATTCAGGGCGCTCGTGGATTTTGATGTTTCGATGGGGTCGGTCATGGCTTTGATTCAGAGAGCAAATAAAATAAAGGAATTGGAGTTTTTTTTTTTCAGAACTTCGCCAAATTAATGATGCTGTTGAAGGAAAGAGATAGTGAGGGGCTGGGCGTGATGCGGACGGGTGTAGCTTAACTATTTACGTGGCATTAATCAGGTGCTCAAATGCTGGATTTGATTATTAATCCAACTGAATTATTATTAATTAAATTAAAGGTAAAATTTAAAAATTTCACTAAACTTTGGTTAATTATTTAATTTGGTAATTAAATTTTTAATTGTGTCAATGTTATTATTAAACTTTGTGTTTTGTTTTAATTTGGTCATTGAGTTTTTAACGGACGTTAATAAAATGACTTTGTTGTCAACAAATTTTGTATAATAATATATTTAGTCATCCACATTTGTATATTCAAACAATTTAGTCTTAATTTTAAAAAAATAACGAATTTAACCTTCATTATTTACACATTATTTTAATTTGGCCCTATTTTTAATTAAAAATAATTTAACCCTAAATTCAAAACATAAACTTAAAGCCCTAAATTCATAAACCCACAACTAAAAACCTTGAACTCATAAACTCAAAACCCAAAATATAAAACCCATAAACCATAAGCCTGAACATTAAACCTTAAATCCATAATCACTAAATCCATAAACCCTAAAATCCTAACCACTAAACCATAATAAAATCTATTTTTTTAAAGTACATATTCTTTCTATAGTACAAGTTCCCTACTTTTTTCTATACATAAACCAGGTTTTTTTTAATAATTGTTGGCTAAAGCCCTTACAATAGAATTCATTTTTTTAAGAATAGGTTCTTTCTATAGTACAAGTTTTCTACTTTTTCTATACATAAACTAGGTTTTAGTGGATTTACATTTCTCTCTTTTTTGACGGGAGAAACAAAAGAAAAAAGAGGTAACAACCAAAACCAACTAGAGTGAAACTTGTATTAAGAAACAAACTGAAACAAATATGAGCTTATGTTTGCTCCTATTAGCCTCTCAGCAGGCCTGAAATAAGATATATAATAACAAATATCTAACAATGAAACAACATTCACACATACCATGAGGTTGGCCTATTTTTTGTCTTTTGTTAAAGCAACCTCTATCACTTCTCTATATTGTTCAAATATGTATACACACACACGCACATTACACTATTCATTACTTTTTTCCTTTATTGCAACCACTATCACACTCACAATATCTACTTTTACAAAATTGATTGTGGCTATATGTTACATAAGTTAAATATATCATCCTCGAGGGATCTATATTCAAATAGGATTCCCTTGTTTCTATTCTTTCATCGACTGTGTTGCTTGCACTTATAGTGTGGCATTTTCCCACCGATCAATGTTTGGTGCTGTTACCGGGGATGACGTTATTTGGGTTTTTTATATTTCTGCTTGCAATTTCGATTCCTTTATTTAAGTTTTTAGTTTATTCTAATAGCTTTCTTTTTGTTCTTCCATTTCCTTTTTATTAAGTTTTGTAGGTATTGTATGACCCGAAATGTTGCGATACCACTCTTTGAACCAAATCCATAAGTTGAGAGAACTTTCAGACGAAGAATTCAGGAAAAGAGTGAAATGGAAAGACTTCCAAACAACAATGAGGGTATCCTTCATGATCTTGAACCCCATCATTGCCCCCACCAGCCTAGAACAGAACAGAACAATCTGTGAGGTTGTTTTCAGGCTGGGAATTTCGAGTTGAAGCCGGTAATGTTTCAAATGATCAACTCTAATAGGCAGTACGTGGGGTTATCATACGAAGATGCTCGAGAGAATCTTCAATCTTTCCTTTTAATTTGTGTTTCATTTAGCCAGCAAAGCGTTCATGATGATGTCTTACGGATGTAATTGTCTTCATATTCTTTGTAGGGTAGAGCTTGCACATGATTATGAGGACTCCTTGTCGGCTCTATTACATCATGGAATGATCTTGTAACGTAATGTGTTTTGCGCTTTAATCCACTGACAAAGAACTCGCGCGTAATGAATGATATTACAACCTACTATCAGTTAGATGATGAGACTCTACACACTACTTGTGAAAGATAAAAATCTTTATTGCAACAATATCCCAACCACGACATTCAACAGGAAACTCAAATTGAAATTTTCTACAATGGATTGAATGCAGCCACAAGACATCTTGTCGACGGGTCATCTAATGGACCATTACTTGATTGCACTTGCAACACTTCTGTTGGTGTGTTGGAGCAATTTACTTAGAATGATTCTCAATATCATATCTCAAGGACTACGTCAAGCAAAGCTGCACTAGGAGTGATCGAGCTTAATGATCTATCTTCTCTAAAGTCTCAGATTTCTTCCTTGGAGAATAAAATCAAGAATATGGAAGGAACAAGTGTAGTTGCTCCTATCCAGCTAGCTCAACAGACCACCACTCTAATATTTTCTTGTGAGATTTTTAGCGAGAACCATAGTTATGAGGATTTCCCACAACATGCAGAAAATGCTAGTTTCGTTAGCAACATATACGGCAATAACATAGGTACATCTTACAACACGGCTAATCGACAGACTTGGGGTAACTCTAATTCTGTAAAACATTCAGGAGAAGTTTTCTTTAGGAATAATTCTTTTCAAGGGAATCCTAGTGTGCGCCAAGGAAACTTCAGTTACTCGCAACAACAGTTTACACCACAAGATCCATTGCAACCACAATAGAATAGGATGCAACTACAACATATTGCTTTACAATCTCGGCAATCATAGTATGGTGCACAATCACAATATGGAGCACCATCTCAGACACAGTCTCAGATGAGTCATTATGCTCCATCAACTATCTCTGATCCATTTTCTCTTCTTGAGGAAATGATGCGTGGCCATTTGTCTTGCACAGAAGCTATAGTGCAAGGTCACTCTTCATCAATAAACACTTTGGAAGCTCAGTTAGGGCAGTTAACTGCCCTAACTTCCTAGCAACACTGAGAGTCAGGTGAACAAGAGTAAGGAGCATTGCAAGGCTATTACTCTTCGTAGTGGCAAACATACTACTAACTTGACGCAACCAGTTCCTATATCTATTAAAGAATAGGGAGAGTCCTTTGTACTTGATCATACACTAAAAGATGGAGATAATGATGACAAGATGAGTAATGTTCCTCCAGTTATTAATTCGTTTCCATCTGTTTTACAATCTAAGTTGTCGCCACAATGCCCAATGTTGGCGTAACCAGCAAATGACCCTTCTCTATATTTTCCTTAGAGGTTTAAGAACACTGAGTCGGACAATCAATTTTAATTCTTTCATTATACTTTGCAACATCTTACAGTGCAAATCCCTTTGATTGATGCTCTTACACAGATTTCAAATTACGCAAAATTCATGAAAGACATATTGTCCAAGAAAAAGAAGATCAATGCAATAGAAACCATTGCACTCACTAAGGAGTGCAGTGCTTTAATATCTACCCCTCTACCAAGAAAGATGAAAGATCAGGGTAGCTTCACCATTCTTTGCTCTATTTGTAATCACTATTTTAGCAAAGCTCTTTGTGATTTGAGGGCTAATATAAATTTAATTCCTTTATCAACTTTCCAAAAGTTAGGCATTGGAGAAACGAAACCCACTGCAGTCACATTACAATTGGTAGACAGATCTTTGACTCATCTAATGGTCAAATTAATGATGCACTTGTTCATGTGGACAAGTTTAGTTTTCCAGCGGACTTTTTATTCTCGACTACGAGGCTGACAAGGATGTCCCTATCATTCTTGGCTGCCCATTCTTAGCTACTGGGAAAGTCCTTATCGATGTATCAAAAGGAAAACTTACAATGCGGGCCGACAATGACCAAGTTACTTTTGGGATGTTTAATGTATATATTGACAGCAAGACTAAGGAATGTCATCATATTGATATTCTTGACAATATCATCCAAGCAGACTTGAGTTATCGTAGTATACTCATTGCTAAGGACACTATGCTGACAATCTTCCGAACTGTGACCACATTGTTGAAGTACTCACTACAAAAGTTTACCACAAATGACAAGTTTAATCTTTAGATCTCGCTCACCCTACAATTCACACTTTTAAACCATCTATTGAAGAAGCTTCTACTCTAGTATTAAAGCCATTTCCAGCTAATCTCAAATATGTATTTCTTGGAGTTGCAGAAACACTCCGGTCATTGTCACTACAACTCTAGACACAATACAAGAAGCTAAGTTGATAAATATTCTTAAGCAGCACAAGTGTGCTATTGCATGGACCATTGCAGATATTAAGGGCATTAGTTCATCTTTGTGTATGCATAAGAATAAGCTGGATGATGAGAACAAGCAATCTATTGAGCCACAACGCCAACTAAATGAAAAAAATGAAGGAAGTAGTCAAGAAGGAAATCCTCAAGTGGTTGGACGCATGAATTATCTATGCAATTCTAATAGTGCATGGGTTAGTCTAGTCCACTGTGTTCCTAAGAAAATTGACATCATTGTAGTTCATAATGATTTTGATAAATTGATTCCTACTCGCATTCTTATGAGTTGACGTATTTTTATGGACTACATGCGGCTAAATGCAGCCACAAGGAAGGATTATTTCCCCTTTCTTTTTAATGATCAAATGTTATATTGACTTACGGGCAAAGAGTATTATTGCTTTCTAGATGGGTATTCAGGCTACAATCAAATTTCTATTGCACCCGAGGACCAGGAGAACACTACTTTTACATGCCCATTCTAGAAATTTTCCTTTCATCACATACCTTTTGGTCTTTGTAATGCAGCAGCCATATTTCAAAGGTGCATGATGGAAATATTTTCAGATATGATTGATAATTCCCTTGAAATCTTTATGGATGATATTTTGGTGTATGAGAATAACTTCGACCATTGCATGGACAATCTGGAGAAAGAATTGCAACGATGTAAAGACACTAATCTAGTCTTAAATTGGGAAAAATGTCATTTCATGGTCACTGAGGGGATTGTGTTGGGCCATATAATATCGAAAGTTGGAATTGAGGTTGATAGAGCTAAAGTGGATGTAATTTAAAAATTGCCGCCACCAACGAATGTGAAGTGAATTCAATGTTTTCTAGGACATGTTGTGTAACCCCCGTAGCCCGGCCTGGACGGTTGACCCGAACTACGAAGATTACACGGGGAAAACCAAAGTCAACCCGAAAGTCAACCTTGATTAACGACCCTTTTTTTTTCTTTTTAATCTTATCTAGATGCACATTAACCTTAGATGTGATCACACAAACACCATGCTCAAAGATCACAAACATCAGAGATCAAACAGGGACCCAATTGAACAAATTACAACTTTAGGGACCAAATTGTAATTTCTGAAAACTTTAAGGACATAACCAGATTTTAAGTTACCAACTTGAAATTAGTCATGTTTCGTGCTTCTGTGCCAAATTTCAACTCAAACGGACATCCCGAACTCAAACAATTGCACAAACAAGATTCAGGACCAAAATGCAAACATTTTGAAACATTTAACCGCCCACGTCAGCCCCCAACGGTCACCCGTTCCGAAACAGGCCAAGGCCGTTCCGAAACACGGGCCGTTCCGCAACGCGTTCCGCAACGGGGGTCTGGCAGAATGCCTTCCGTTTCGGAACGGTGACACCCGTTTCGGACGCTTGGGTTTATGCAGGGCACCCGTTCCGAAACGGTGTTGCCTGTTCCGAAACGCCTAGCCCAGAATGTTGCATTTTGCTCATTCAAACACACAATTGATCAATCAAACATGCTCCAAAAGCCACCAAACTTTGCCAACATGCAATTCAACATAAAAGAGACATACTTGCATCAACAATTCAACAAATAACCATCACATACGGAAAGCCCCAAATCTATAGGCATGCTTCCTACACAAGCAACCATTTAAGCACAAACCTTTCAAAGCAACCTCAATTAAACCAATTCATGTTTCAACAACATTAACAATAGTATTTAAACATTCATGATCAACACATACGATCACATTAACAACAACAACCCGAGAGATTCTACCCCATTGCCCTTATTAACTATAGCTATTCACCGAGACATACATCTCCATTAGAGTCCACCTTGAATCCCTTGCTCCTTGCTGTCCAAACTTCAAGAATCTGCATTGATGGACAAAAAGGAGCGTAAGCACATAATGCTTAGTGAGGAATGCTCAAAACCAAAACACCATCAATGCAGCGGGTCTTTAAAACACTTTAAAACCAACCCGATTTGCTTTCCAAAACCATGTTCGAAAACTCCTTTCAACATCAAGCTCAAATCATGCATAAACACCATATGCCAAGCTTAAACAAAACCATGGAAAACACATCCTTTCCACAACATACCTTTCTTTAACTTGAAAACCACATCAAGCAAGAAACCATTTAAAACCATAGTTTAATCAAACCATTTCATGCATTTAAACAAGGCCACATAAAACCATAACATCATCATCACATGCCTTTAACAACAAGTCATACATGACTCCAATGCATCATAGGTAATTCATGCTCACATGCATCATTTATCAAATGACAACCAACACTTGTTCAACATACAAGTAACATGCTTTCACTAGCATTATACACATTTCATGCAACAATGCATCTTACCAAGCATCTCATGCTTCTCATGCAAACATGCATCAACTCAAGCATCTCATGCTTCACATGCAACCATGCATCATTTCAAGCAATCCCATGCTTCACATGCAACTATGCATCATTTCAAGCAATCCCATGCTTAACATGATCAAGAACATTATATTGGCTTCCAAGAGATCAACCATAATCACTTTCCACTTTTCAACCCGATCGGATACGCGGATTACAAGCGTGTCCCAACGCTTCCTACACCCTACCCAATCCAAGGTCTTCCAAATGGGCATCAACCTCCATTTGACCTTAACAACCTAAGGTTCCCATGCATGGACTTTTAAACACCATACAACCTTAGCTTTTCCTCAAGGTTACCATGTATGGACTTCCAACCGCCATACACCCTTGACGTGCACAAGGTCTTTTCCGTATGGACTTTCAACCACCATACAACCTTTGCATAACCGATTGGTAGTTGTAGACATCATCTAACGAGGAACGGGACATCACACACAAGATCCACACATGGACTTAACCATAGCCATTGTGATCTTAACAAGTACAAGGTTCTCACATAAGGACTTTTAACCACCTTATAACCTTTACTTAACCAAGGTCCTCGAATGGGCAACAACCTCCATTATGACCTTAACAACTTAGGTCCTCGAGTGGGCAACAACCTCCACTATGACCTCTTCTCGTTAGGAATACTTGAGGGGAGTCTAACCGGTCCACACTTGACCACTCCGCCTTCAAGGCGACTTTATTCACGGTGCACCCAATCCTATAGCCGGCTAATTATACCCGATCAACGAACCAAGAACCATTCACATCTCTTGCCAACATAACCATCTTACCATAATATCCAATGTTCCACATGCACAAACACAATGCAAGGTAATCACATCATTAGCTCAATGATTCACATGCATGCACATAATGCAAAACCATCACACCATTAGCTCAATGATTCACATGCATAAACAATATGCAAAAGGTACAATTATCATCATTAATCATCATCAACTCACTGTTTTAAAGCATCATACAAAGCCAACGAACAACATGCAACTCTATGCATCAAAATCACAATTTCCCTAAACATAACCAAGGATCTCTTACCTTGAGCATCCTTCTCAATTGACTTTCTAACCAGCATTAAATCATGCTAAAAACATGCTTACAAAACAGAATTAAACCATGCACAACACTTGCATATCAATCATCAACCACAATTGATTTTAAAGCCAAAACATACACAAACCAAGAGCAAAAACCTCTTCACTTACTCTTGAGCTTAGCAAAGTTGTTTAGACTTAAACTAAGCTCCCAACAACCTTCAAACCTTGTTTCAAAAGCTGAAATCCCAACTTCACTCACCAATTACCAAACCAAGCTAGCCAACAAGCTTTCCAAGCTTCCGAAACCTACCGAAAACACCTCCAAAGCTCAAGGATCAACCTCCCCTGTTTCAAGCACATAAAAACAGAACATTAATGCATCCATATGCATTAAAACACCAGCAACATCAACACAACTCGCTGCTCATCACAAAACTAGCAATTTGGCTACCAAACACAACCGAAATCACCTCCAAACACTTCCAAAACTTAACCCAGCCAAGATCCATCACTTCTAACCATTTTTATACATCAAATAACATGCAAAATGATCACAACCACGTCCTTATACCTCCAGGTATAACAGATCACCAAATACACTTCAAAAACAACCAAAAACTCAAGCCAAACTTAGGAAATTCAACCTATCCGGGATTGCATTGATCAAGACTCATTTCCACATCAATTTAATGATCATTTAACATCAAAAACACTTCTCAAAACACAGATTTAACAGATCAAACGAAAATCAAGTGAAATCATCAAAATCTTGCATAATTAGCCAAGATCCATAAATCAACCTCAAAACCTTTAATCAATTATCAAATTAGGATTGAAAACTTTAGGAATTTCATTAAAGAACTTGAAGTTCAGAGGAGAAGGACGTTCTTACCTCCAAACTTGAGTTTCTCCTCTTTTTGGAATAGAAAAGCTTGATGAAACTTGAAGCAATTGAAGAGGATTTGAAGACACAATGATTTGCAATCAATTGAGAGTTGAAAGAAGGTTTTTAGGTGAGAAAATCAGAATAGGATCTCTGGAAATTGAGTGTTTGGGTTGAGAGAAAAAGATAGAGAGAAAATAGGTAGTTAAATGAGAAAATAGCTAAAAATGGATTTTCCCTCCTTTTGATTCTTTTAAAATCAGAATTATGTGTTAAAATATCTTAGAAAAATCTGGAGAAACTCCCTTTGGGTAAATAGCTCCTTAAAGATTCAAAGTTTCAACCCTTTATAAAATAGCCACCAAACTTTCAAAAATTACATTTTGGTCACTAGCCAAAATGTCACATTTCCGAAACTCATTTTCCAAAATCGATTTCACAGTTCACTTAATTATAATAAAAGATGATTTTAGAACATTTTTCCATAATTTTTATGCAACCCGAACTAGGTTTTCCTAATTTAACCTCTTACGATTCGAACAGCACTTTGACCAACCGGTCAACGCCCAAGACTTCCAAGCCCAAAACCGGGGCGTTACATGTTGGGTTCTATAGAAGATTCATTTAGGATTTTTCGATGATCACCAAACCTTTATGCTTATTGTTGGAGCAAGGTAGAAAATTTGTGTTTGATGATGCATGTATGGATGCATTCAATAAAATTAAAACACAGCTTGTGAACGCACCGGTTTTCGTTGCACCCAACTGGGAGCAACCATTGAAACTAATGTGGGATGCCAATGATTTCGTTGTGAGAGCAGTTTTAGGGCAACACAGAGACAAGGTATTTTATGTGATCTACTATGCTACTAAGACTTTAACTAAAGCTCAAATCAATTACACTACTATTGAGAAAGAGTTATTAGCGGTAATTTTTGCTTTTGATAAGTTTCGTTCTTATCTTGTGGGTGTAAAAATTACAGTTGTTTTACTGATCATTCTTCTTTGAGATACCTTTTTGCGAAGAAAGATGCAAAGCCTAGATTTTCGTTGGATTTTATTGCTGCAATAGTTTGATATTGAGATTAAAGACAATAAAGGGTCAGAAAATTATGTTGTCGATCACCTTTTGAGGTTGGAACCAGGCAACAAAGATGGAAATAAGTTGCAAATCATCGATGCATTCCCTAATGAAATTCTTTTCTTTGTGGATGCAACACTGTGGTACACTAATTTTGTGAATTACTTGGTTTATGGAAAGACTCATTTGGGTGTAATTGGGCACAAGAAGGCAAGATTTCTTAGAGATGCTACGAAATATCATTGGAATGAACCTTACTTGTTCAAGGTTTGTAATAACAATATAATTGATGTTGTGTCCCTGAAGAAGAAATGAAATCGATATTACATCATTGACACAATGCTCCATATGAAGGACATTTTGGTGGCATGAGAACGACTGCAAAAGTCCTTCAATCTGGATTTTACTGGCCAACATTATTCAAAGATGCTCACGAGTTCATCAAATGCTATGACTAATGTCAAACCACAAGATCCATATCTAGGAGAAATGAGAAGCCACAATAGCCAATAATGGAAATCTAGCTATTCGATGTTTATGGATTAGATTTCATATGCCCTTTCCCTAATTTTTTTTAGAAATCTATACATTTTGGTTGCGGTGGACTATGTTTCAAAGTGGATAGAAGTTGTTGCAGTACCTAAAGAATATGCAAAAAATGGTTTTGAAGTTCTTTCACAAGCATATACTCACTCGCTTTGAAACATCAAGAGCATTGATCAGCGATTAGGGAAAGCATTTCCACTGCAGTCAGGTGGCTGTTGCGTTGAAATGCTATAGAGTACATCATAGACTGGCCACAATGTATCATCCCATGTCCAATGGACAAGCTGAGATTTCTAATCGGGCCATTAAAAACATTTTGGAAAAAGTGGTAAATAGTAGTAGGAAAGTTTGGTTCTCCCGTTTAGATGATGCATTATGGGCTATATGTACTGCATACACAAATCCATTTGGAATGTTGCCGCAGTCATTTGTGGAACTCAAACATAAGGCCTTGTGGGCTCTCAAGCAAGTTAATCTTGATTATGAGGCAATGAGGAAGAATCGATTGTTGGACATTACTGAATTAGAAGAAATTCACTGTAAGGCATTTGGAAATGCCTCTATTTACAAGGACAAGAGCAAGCGTTGGCATGATAAGATTATTTTGCACCGACAATTTCAAGTCCCACAATTGGTTTTGCTATTCAATTCTAAACTGAAATTGCACCCAAGAAAATTACGATCACGCTGGTTTGGACCTTTCGAAGTTGTGGAAGTATTTCCACACTGTGCATTCACAATCAAAGATACAAAAGGGAGAATTTTGTTCATAGTCATTGGCCAACGACTCAAACTCTATTTTGGTGACTTTGATTCTGGGAATATTGAGATCATTAAATTGGTCGTTTTTTTAATTTCTCATTAAATGCTTTATTATATTTAGATTTAATTTTCCTTTTTTTTCTTTTAATTCTCTTTATTTCCTTTTTGCAGAATAATTTCTCTTTGGTTTGTTATAGAATTTTCTTTTCCAACAACTTGTAGGACAAGAAGGCTTCACAAGATATGCATGCTAATTGGGGGCAATTCAAGTAATTCAATTACACCGATTGATCCCTAAAATCAATGCTTGTAACACTCCTTTTTTGGGCCTAGGAGTTTTTAGGTTGGGTTTAGGGTCCGTTAAACCAAGACTAGAGATCTGAATTAATTTGGGATTGGTTCAGGGAAAACCTAGTTTGGGAAGTGATAAAAATATGAGATTTTTTTTAAAAATCCTTTTTAAATGTATATAAGGGTTTGGTGAAGTAAATTTTGGAAAATGACATTTGGAAGGTGGACATTTTGATTTAGTGACTAAATCGTAAAAAAAGAAAAACTATTTTTAATGGCTATTTTGTAAAAGAGCCAAAACTTAGAATCTTTAGGGAGCTAATGCAAGTATAATCATTTATTCCCTTAATTTGACATGTTTTAAATGTGTTTAATTAAAAAGATTAAAAAGGGTTTTGATTAAAAAGGGAATTAAGCTTTACAAACTTATTTTGACGTAACTTCCATTTCTCTCTTTTCTCATCAGCAAACCACTCATTTTCTTTCAAAACTTCTAGAGTTCTTTTCCTTTTCATTTTACTTTGATTTCCAAATGATTTCCATAGAGTTTCCTCAACTTGTTTCAATGGATTCTTGAAGATTTTCAATCAAATCTTGTCAATTGAAGGAATAGTAAGGGATTAGAGGCAATTTTCGTGCTTCTCCTCTAATCAAGTTTCTTTAATGAAATTTCCAAGTATTTGGCTCTTTAATTATGCTTCTTAACAAGGTTTTATGATTTATTTGAAGAAAATGGCTAAATCATGCTTAAAATGAAGATTTTGTGTAATTTTTTAATCGATATGTTTTAGCTAATTTATGATTGATTTTAATCATGTTTTGGAAGTTTATTGATGTTGAGAATGAGGTTTAAGCATGGTAATCCCGAAACTATTTGGATCTCTAGTTGGTTAGGTTGTTAGAATTGGGTTGTTGTGGTGTTAATGTGATTTTGTGATTGCTGGAGGTATAAGGTTAATAATAGGATGATTTTGGACGTCAATTAACGATAATAAATGGTTGGAAGTGTTAGGTTTTGGTCGGGTTGAGTTTGTAGATTAATCGATGGTGTTTTTAGTTGTTTTAGATGGGCGTTTTGGTGGATTTGGGCATAGCAACGTGGTAGGATTGCTTGCTGGAGTTTTTAATGCATTGAGATACATTAATCCTATGTTCTTATGTAGTTTAAACATGGAAAATCTTTTCAGAAGCAGCCAATGAGGTTTTCGGAGCTTCAGACGCTTAGTTTCGTGTCGGCTAATCAAGGTTTCACGTGTTGGTGAGTAAGAACATGGATTTAAGCTTTGAAATGTATTAAAGGTAGTTTTGGGAACTTAGATTTAAGCTTGAAATGCTTGTCTAAGTTCGAAAGTAAGTATGAGGAATTTCTCTCTCAGTTGTGCTATTATGAAGTGGTTTTTATGCACTTGGTTTTGGATGCATGTTACCTACTGCTAAAGTATGTTAAAAGTATGTGGTTTACTATTTTTAATGATGTGATGATGAAGGATGCACATGGTAAGTGATCCTTGTCAGTATACATTTTATATTTGTGATTTTAGTCATCGTTTAATGCTTTGGAAAATGATTTAATGGTGATGCTTTGAAAACAGTGAGGTATGTGGTGAAATGAGAATTATATTTGCAAGTGATATTATGAAATTTGTTTTGTAAATGTTATCAGATATAGTTATCCGTCTATAAGATTGAGTGCACTATAAACAAGTCGCCATGGATGTTGAGGGGTTTATACGGTGTACCGAATACTCTATCCAAGTACCCTATCGATTGAGATATGTGTGTGTGGTGTCCTATCTCTCGTTAGTGGGGTTATACATGTACCGATGAGTGGTGTTGAGGAGTTTATATGGTGTATCAAATACTCAACCATAGGTGCGCAATGGTGGAGGGTAGCTCCCGTGTGTGAACCTTGAGATGTCGGTGAGAAAGTATGAAGTGTTGGGACAACACTTGTGAATCAGTGTATCTGAAATGTTGTTTTGAGAAATGAACTTGCCTAATGATCACTTGTAAGCCAATATTATTGATGATGTATCATGAGATGGTTTATGATGTGTATTGTGAATTATACATGTTTTACTCTTTAAGCTTTGCATATGGTAGTTATGCATGGGAAAACTTAAATTGAGTGTTATCAATTGGACTTGTTGGTTTATGATACATGTTGCTTAAGGTTTATTATGCTAATTTTTGAATTAATAAATGTGCATGGTTTTAAAGGCATGATGGTTTTCAAATGATGATTTAAGTTAATTGAAATGAGATTTCAATGTGGGCTTGGAAAATGGTTTTAAATGCATTGATGGTGTTTTGTTTTCAGCACTCCTCACTAAGCCTTGTGTGCCTACGCTCTAATTTGTCTATCAATGCAGAGAACTGAGGTTTTGGAGGCAACATGGAGCAAGGGATCACAAGAGACTTCATTTGAGAATGTATGTTTCGGTTTAGACTATAAGTAATAAGGGCAATGGGAGATCCGTTGTCTTTTTGGGAGATTTGTGCAAACTCCCTATTTGAGCAAGTGTTTATTGTTGTTTTAGACTTGTAAATGGCCTTTAGTTATTAGTTTGTTCTTTGCTATGCATTTTGGTATCTTGCTTTCTTTGTTTACTAGGTTGCATGCCTATAGTTTACCTTTGATGCAAATTGTCATGATATGATGTTGTATATGACATGAATGATTGGGGTTTCATATTTGGATATGTTATATATATGTTGGAAGCATGCTTGAATGGTTATGGGTGCACTAAAGTGTGAAAAACTAGCAAAATGTGACATTACAGGCCCATGTGTTTCGATACGCCTAAGGCTGTATCGAAACGGTGAGCTTGAAATTGGAATGGGGTTTCGAAACAGGGAAGGGTGTATTGAAACAAGTTCGGTTAAGTTAACTACTATAATTTTGTGTATCGATACGTCTTGGAGAGCGTATCGAAACGGCTCGTGTTCTGAAACGCTAAAAGCTGTTCCGAAACAGTGTGTTTCGATACAAGGCTAAGTGTATCGATACACGAAGCTGTTAAGTTAGTTAATTAGATTCTTTTGAAGTTTTGTTCTTTACGTTTCAATCATTGAATGTTGTGGATGCAATTAAATGAGCTTGGATGATCATCTTGAGCTTAGATTTGACACAGTGGCATGTATTATGACTAATTAAAGGATGGTAACTTGAAATTAGTTAACATCCCTGTATTTTGCATAATTTACATTTTTGTCCCTAAAGCATGATTGTAATCAATTAAATGCCAAATTGATGTTTGATTGAGTTGATTCTTCTTTCGCTGCGAGTCTCATCCGTAGGGTAACAATGTGCATCTAGATAAGATAAAAAAATATAGGGTCATTTATTGAGGTAAATCTTCTCGGTTTACTTTAATATTCCTCGTGTGACTCGTTCGGTTTGGTCTTTCGCCCAGGCCGGGTCGAGGGGGTTACATTTGGTGGTATCAGAGCCAAGTTACGAAAGAGTGGGATATTGGTAAGTTGATAGTAAGTTGATATGACATAATTGCAAATTGTACGTTGATGTTTTATTTGCACAATGATTGTTTATATTCATGTTGATGATGAATGAATATTGTTGATGCCATACACAATGGTTGTGATGTATGTGTTAACTACTATATACATGTTGTTGTGAGTTGAATCTTGTTGATTACTGTGCATAGTGCTTGCGATATGTATGTTGTTTTCCTTATGCTATGCTTGGGGGAAATTGGGATACCCATTGCCTTATTACTGTAGTTGAAATGTTTTAAATTGAATTGGAAGTCTTGGATCCTTGCTTGAAGCTGGGCTGATTATTTTGTTTTGTTTTATAATCAGGCCTGAATTATAATAACACAATGGGACCGAGGAGAGAGTTACAATCTAGTATGATTGTTGCTGTCGTAGGGCAGGGAAATTAGGAGAACGAAGTACCTCCTAGAAGGAATCTACCTCCTCCACCGCCTCCACCTAGGGGTGAGGAGCAAGTACATCATGATCAACTTGGGCCTGTGTTGGGTGATTTGACGCCTTTAGTTCAGGCGATGACTGGAGTATTCCGGGTTGTTGTTGCTGGAGTGCAAACACCAGCTATTGGGCAAACAGGGTTGCCGTTAGAATGCTTGCGTAGTTTGGGTGGTGTTGAGTATCGTGGCTTGTCGCCCGAGGCATCTGAGGCTTGGATAGCCAGTACGATTCGAATTTTGGAACAAAAAGGGTGCAATAATGCACGTAAGTTGGGATGTGATGTTTTGCTATTGCAAGACGACGCTTACAGTTGGTGGACGACTGTAACTGCGGCTTTGGAGCCTAATGAAGTGAATTGGGAGTTCTTTCAAGCTGCCTTTAATAAGAAGTATCTAAGAGTTAGATACTTGGACGATAAGAACCGTGAGTTCATGGTAGCATGGTTGTGGCTGAGTATGAGGTTCAGTTTGTACGTTTGAGCCAATATACCCTTGAGTTGGTGCTAAGTGATAGGCATCGTTGCGACTGTTTATGTTATGGTCTGGTACAAGAAGTGAAGACTTTCATGTTGGCTTATGATTACACAAATTTTGATGTGTTAGTGATGGGAGCTAAGGTTATTGTGCAGAGTTTGGGTTTGTCTTCTCGCATGGGTGGTTCCAGCTCGGGTAAGAGAGCTGTGGATTTTGGCTCTGGTGGTGGACAATTTAAGAGGCATCATGATCGTAGGTATCGACCTGAGTAGAGGTGAGGTGTTGTTTGGCGTGGTCGCTAGTTCAAGGTAATAGGGTGAGGTCTGACCAAAATGCTTGTTGGGTTTATGGATCATGTGAGCATTTAAGGCGGGACTATCCTCGTTTGGCTCGAGAGGGACATGCTCTTGCGTCTAACTCTTGTTGGGGTTGTAGATCGGCTAACCATTTGAGACATGATTATCCGTTGTTGGTTGGAGGTGGTCAGGTTAGGGCATATGTTGTTGCACCACAATGAGGCTGTGGGAGCGGTCGTGGTAACTTCTAGCGTAGGGAGGATGGTTAGAGGGTTGTAGCACATGAAGTGGCAGTTCAACCTGAGGGTGGTGGTCCTGCGAGGGTGTACGCACATCGCGAGGGACGCAATGGTACCGATGTGATTGTAGGTACATTCATTTTGCAATCTTTGCCCTTGTTATCTTTGATTGATTCTAGTTCTACACATTCATATATCTTGAGTGAGCATGGACATCTACTTGATATCCATGTTGAGGTGTTAGATGTGGGAATGCAAGTAACTTGTTCTTTTGGTGAAACAATGGTTACAAGAAGGTTGTTTAGGAGATGTTCTTTGTATGTTAAAGTCATGTGTTTGCAGTTGATTTAATGGAATTGGCTTTCTATGGTTTTGATGTAATCCTTGGAATAGATTGGTTAACCATACATAGAGTCGTGGTTGATTTTGATACCAAGCGAGCTACCTTGAAACTTGCTGATAATTACGAAATGGTAATCGTGGGCGAGAATGTTAAATTCTAGTCCAATGTTGTTTCGGCTCTAGAAGTGAGTCGTTTGATAGAATTGGGTTGCGAGGATTTTTTAGCTTATTTTATGAATCCAGGATCGAAGGAAGTGCCTGTGCATGACATATGTACGATATGTGAGTTTCCTGGTGTATTTCTGGAAGAGTTGCCTGGGTTGCCACCGAATAGAGAGGTTGAGTTTGGCATTGAGTTGTAAAAAAATACGAGTCCAGTGTCTATTTCTCACTATCGAATGGCTCCAAAAGAGTTGAAGGAGTTGAAGACGCAACTTCAGGAGTTCCTTGATCGAGGGTTCATTAGGCCTAGTGTTTCACCTTGGGGTGCACCAATGTTGTTTGTGAAAAAGAAGGATGGCAAGATGCGAATGTGTATAAATTATCAGCAATTTAACAAGTTGACGATTAAGAATAAGTATCTTTTGCCAAGGATTGATGATTTGTTTTATCAATTTCGAGGTGCTTTAGTGTTTTCTAAGATTGATTTGAGATCTGGGTATTATATGTTGAAGGTAAAGAATGTGGATGTGCCTAAGACTACTTTTCGTACGAGGTACGAGCATTATGAGTTTTTGGTGATGTCGTTCGATTTAACGAATGCACCTGCTGCATTCATGGACATGATGGATCGTGTGTTCCATGAATTTTGGATCAGTTTGTGGTTGTGTTTATTGATGATATTCTCTTGTACTCTCGCACCGAGGAAGATCATGATAAACACTTGCGGATAGTGTTGCAAGTTTTGTTGGATAATCAACTGTTTGCCAAGTTGAGTAAGTGTGAGTTTTGGCTTAAAGATGTTGTCTTTTCTAGATATGTGGGGTTAGCCGAGGGTATTCGGGTTGATCCACATAAGATCGAGGCGGTGATGAGTTGGAAGACGCCAAAGTATGTGACAGAAGTCCGTAGTTTCCTTAGGTTGGTGGGTTATTACTGTAGGATTGTGTATGGTTTTTCAAAGTTTGTTGCTTGATTAACCAAGATGTTGCAAAAGGATGTTTGCTTTGATTGGACGGATGTTAGGCAACAAGCTTTCGAGAGGTTTAAGGAAGCTTTGACGCAAGCTCCTATCTTGATTCAACCCGAGTCGGGTAAGGAGTTTGTGGTTTATAGTGATGTATCGTATGTTGGTTTGGGTTGAAGAAGGATGTTGCTGATTTTGTGAGTAAGTGTATGGTTTGTCAGTTCATGAAAGCTGAGCATCAGTTTCCTTCCGGTCTATTGCAGCCTTTGAAGATACCAAAAAGGAAATAAGAGAGGATGATGATGTATTTTGTGTCGGCTTTGCCTTTGACCCCGTCATAGAAGAACTCTATTTGGGTGATTGTAGACCGTCTTGCGAAGTGTACGCATTTCATAGTTGTGCATACCATGTATACGTTGGCAGAGTTGTACATTGCGGAAGTTGTGAGGTTACATGGTGTACCTAAATCTATAGTTTCGTATAGAGATCCGAGGTTTACAACGAGGTTTTGGGAGTGTTTGCATAGAGCTTTGGGTACATGGCTCAATTTCAGTACCTCATATCATCCATTGAGTGCATAAATGTTCTATATTTTAGCCCTCATTTATCCATATTATTGATGCACTCAAGCATGTTTAGTTTCATTTTAGGATAGAATTCGCATAAACATCACAGATGGATAATTTTGTACAGATGCTGCTGATTTCGGTCAATTCTTGCAAGTACCTGTTGTGGCAGCATCCAGGACAGCAGATGAACAGAAGAAAACTGTCGTGGCAGCATCCAGGGCAGTAGAGGAACAGAAGAAAACTGTCGTGGTAGAATCCAGGGCAGCAGAGGAACAGAAGATAACTGTCGTGGCAGAATCCAGGGCAGCAGAGGAACAGAAGATAACTGTCATGACATAATCTAGGGCAACAGACAAACAGAAGACAACTGTCGTGACAGTTGCCGTGACAGAAGTGGTGACAATGTTGAAGCAAACTGGCTTATAAATCATTGTCGTGACATATGTCGTGAGAGAGGTGGCGACAATGAAGAAGAAGAGATGGAAAATGCGAAGTGGAGTTCGACTGGTAGAGGATTTCAAGCCTAATTTTTAGAGACCACTCACATAATTTTTGGAGCCCAGAAGAAAAAGGATGCTCTTGCCCAAAGTTTGAGGAGAAAGTCAAAGCAAGAAGATAGGGTGAACTAAAGGACGTTTATTCAGAGATTTAGTCTTTAATGAATTGTACTTTAATTCGAACTAGTATTCTTGGCCATTAAGAAAACTTGTACCCAAGGCCTATATATGTGCTTGTAATTCGACCTAGAGAAAGGGAATCTAGCTCATAGCCGTCTTCCCCCAAAACCCTAGTCATTTCTCTCTCTCCATCATGTTCTAAACTTCCCCTAGGGCAAAGGGTTGATCTTGTAACGTAGTTGTAAGGTTTGTACTGTTTCTTAGGATTTTTCTGTTCAATTCAATAAAAGCTTCAAGTTTATTTACTCTAGTTTCAACATCTCATAAGAGTTTCGGGAGAGCATTGTGAGGTTATCTATTTACTTAATATCGGGAGAGTTAAGTATTCGAAAGGAGTAAATACGAGTTTTCCAGTTTATGGTTAAACCATCTTGGCCTAGGGATAGGTACAAGGTTAAGCAGCTAAGGAAGAATTCACAAACATCGGTGTTCATCCTTCGATTCACACCGGGAGGTATCATCAAAGACGTGTTCATCGGTAGAACTTGGACCTAGGGATAGGACGAGTCATAACAGGGATTCTTGCTGAACTTGAAGTACAGAGTTATTGTTCGCTGTCGCGACATTAACAGACCGCTGCCGCGACTGGTGCTGCCACGACAGGCTCGACGACAGACACAACTGAAGTCCTCTGAACAATGCAACACTTGCACTACTGAGCAAATCAATACCAGCCTACTTAATCAATCTGATTTCCTCCTCTATTTCCCTTGTCTACTTTAGTTTTACTTCAATCCAACCAATTATCAATTATCTATGTTTTTATTTTTCTTGTGCAGGAAAATTAATTCTGAAGTTTTCCCAATCCCTGTGGAGACGATATCTTTTATACTATAACTTGACACGGGTGTACACTTGCGCTCCAATTTTGTAACCCCCTTAGCCCGGCCTAGACGCTTGACCCGAACTACAAAGATTACACAGGGAAAACCAAAGTCAAACCCGAAAGTCAACCCTATTTAACGACCCTTTTTTTTCTTTTTATCTTTTCTAGATGCACATTAAGCCTATGTGAATACTCAAGAATCATAAGAGAGAAGGGCACAACGATCGGAAATCATTTAGGGACTCAATTGCACGAGCATATAAGTTTTCACGTCCACCACCAGCCCATAACGGAACCGTTCACATCTTTCGCTCTCGCTAGGAATCAGTTCAGGCGCATATTGGCTAAGGCAAACAAACTGAATCTCATATTCCGCCACCGTCATGCTCCCTTGCACAAGAGACATAAACTCCCTCGTTTTCTCGTCGAGGTAGCGAACTCCCAAATATTTCCGCTTGAACGCATTCAAAAAGAATGTCCAAGTCACTTCATCATCCTCCATTCCCGCAATAGTGGTCGTCCACCACGTATATGCATCACCATGCAGTAGTGACACAATGCATCCCAGCTTCTGAACATTGTTGCAGTTCAGCTGTCCAAGTATCCTCTTGGTACTCTCTAACCAATACTTGGAACCTTTCGGGGTCAAACCTCTAAACTCAGTCCCTCCTAGACTGCGAAGACGCTCCAACGACAATCTTACAATAGCTTGTATCAACACGGTCATATCAGGAGCAGCTTGCCCCTGACCTCCCTCGAGTCCAGCAACCCCAGCACCAACTCTGACAGCACCAACCCCAGCTCCACCACCACCAGGTGGTCCACTAGGGGGAGGAGGAGGTAGATCCTCATCACTCTCTAATTTCTCATTCTCAGCTATAGCTCGAGTATTGATTCTAAGCTCTCTACGTTGCCCCATAATAAAACAATACACTGACAAAATACAACAACTCAATTAGGCATAGTAAGGTAAGTAATCCAAGTACTCAAGCTCATTTTTGAAAACAATTCTTCTCATTAGTAATGATATGGCAATGGGATCCCCCAACAATACTCCAAACATAGCATAGCATCACAAATTCATCTCAATTGAATCATACATCAATATCCATATATCACACTTTCACCGAAAAGTCACAAACATACATAACCACATACATTAACCAATTACCAAGCCCCAATTATTCGTTAACCTTGCTCTGATACCAACAAATGTAACCCCCTTAGCCCGGCCTAGACGCTTGACCCGAACTACGAAGATTACACAAGGAAAACCAAAGTCAACCCGAAAGTCAACCCTGATTAACGACCTTTTTTTCTTTTTATCTTTTCTAGATGCACATTAAGCCTATGTGAATACTCAAGAATCATAAGAGAGAAGGGCACAACGATCAGAAATCATTTAGAGACTCAATTGCACGAATTACACTTTTAGGGACCAAAATGTTATTTTTAGAAAATATAAGGACTTTGCCTAAATTAAGATTACCAATATGTAATTAATCATATTACATGCCTCCCTGCCAAATTTCAGCTTAAAAGGACATTCCAAGCTCAAGCAATTGCATCCACAACATTTAGGACTAAAATGTAAAACATGAAAACTTTAAACAATTCAAATCATCATCCAACGGTCATCCGTTTCGGAACACCAACCTTCGTACTAAAACGCCTGTATCGAAACGGTGTTGACCATTTTGGTACTCGGGTGCGTTCCAATACCGGTATCGAAGTAGGCCTCTCCAGTAGCCAAAATGTTTCGAAACACCTTCAACCGTTCCGAAACGCTATGGCCATTACAGGCCACCGTTTCGAAACAGTTAAGGGTGTTTCGATACACACTGCCCTATGACAGCAGAAATTGCTGGTTTTTCAACTCTTAACCCACTCAAACATGCTTCAATTTGTACCATAACATACCAACAACTCTTTTTGACAATAAAGATCATATTTAAGAACCTTAAGCTAGAGCAATGCATCAAACACATGATCACTCAATCTATATGCATGCTTCCTAGCCACAAAACCAAATATAAGCTTTCAAACCTCAAACCAAACCTTTAGGACCATTTAACTCATAGAAGCCACCACAAACATGCCACAACTTAGGGAGTTCAAAACACATCTCCCAAATACAACCTTGGAGTCCCATTGCCAAATATCAAAACTAAAGTGTATAAAAACATCATCATACATGAGCTTGGCACTTCCTTGGATGTTCTTAACCTTCTTGCTGCCCAAAACACCTCATTTATCTGCATTATTGGTAAAATAGAGCGTAAGCACATTTTCTTAGTGAGGCATGCTCTAAAGAAAACCAACACAATAATGCATTATTCAAAACACTTGTTCAAAGACCATTTTCAACAACATGCTCATTCTATCTCATGCTTGAAAACCATTTCAAAGCAACTCTTCATTTGAAACCACATGTACCTCTATTCTATCTCATGCATTTAAACCAATGCAAATCTCATGGCAAGGCCATACACATGCTTGTAAAAATTAAAGCATTTCATATAAAAATCTCATATGAATTTCTCATAGCATAAATCGTCTCAACAATAGGTACATGTGAATCAAAATCATTTTCATATATTATATTGGCATTTCACATCTCATTATTACTCGGATACGCGGACAACATTCTCAAACCACTAGACTCTTCCGGTGGAATCTCACATCACCGTACTCACTTGTCTAGCAAACATAATTTCCGGTGGAATCTCACTTCACCGTACTCACATGGAAGAATCTCTCATCGCCACAAAGCTTGGGTATTTCACCAAGTCCTACCCGATGGAATGCCCATCATCGGTCTCTCCCTATGGATTGAATCCAAAGAGCACGCACAAATTTTTAGTTTATAGTGCACTCTCATCTTATTGATCGATCAATTATATCTGGTAAGTATCTCATCTTCCATGCCAATATATTATGTCAAAACATCATCTCACCTACTGTTTTTAATGCAACATTTCTCAACGCTTTCTCATCTCATTCAAAATCATAACATTTGCCATGCTTTAAATCAAAAGCTCAAAACTCATCAATACAACATGTTATTTCATGAAATCTTTTCGAGCATCATCTCATGCTACAAATCATGCATAAAAACAGTAGGAATTTATCTATCTCAAACCATGAGCATGTAAATGCATTTTAGGGGCAACCACCACATATATGAGAGCAATCTAACCAATACTTACTTCCGGACATAGGAAGGTGTTTCAAACCTTTCCTAAATCCCCAAACCTTGTTTCTTTGTCCCTCAAGGACTTTTAAAACCATTCGCACTCACCGATTACGTTTCGCTTGCTCGCCGAAATGCTATCTAAGCTCCCGGATCAACACCAAAGGCGTCCGAAGATGTCTCCTCTATTTATAACACATAAGAGTAGAGGATTAATGCATCATCATGCATGGAAATCATCAACCACACACCTAAACTCGCTGCTCTACTCAAAAACCTCATTTCGGCTACCAAAAACAACCGAAATCATCTCCAAACTCTCCCAAAACAAAGCACAGCCAAAATTTATCACTTCTAATCATTTCTAAACATAAAAAACCACCACAAACTCGTCCTTATACCTTTAGCTATAACAAAACACCAAAACCACCCCAAAAACCACCATTCTAGCATACAAAATTTAGGAATCCAAGCCTATTCGGGATTTGTTTGATAAAACCTCATTTATAACATCAATCACCATCCAAAATACATTAGAAAACAACCTCAAAATATAGCCTAACCAACAACCACGTAAATCATCAAGATCTCTCCAAAAACCTTGAGTTTTAATACAATTTCTTGTTTCTAACATTAAAGCAACTCAAAAATCATTAACAAAGGATTGATAACTTGGGAATTTCAGTAAAGAACTGATCATTAGAGGAGAAGGACGAAGCTTACCTCTAATGGCTGATTTCTCCTTGATTTTGGGCAAGTTTTCTTGAAAATCCAATGTGAAAACAATAGGATTTGGTGAGGAAAAGATTAGGAATCAAGAGGAGATTGAAATCTCATCAAAAGGAATGAAAATCAAAGGCTAAGTGATGGCGGAAATGTGTATGACTAAAAAGAAATCGAGAGAAAATGAAATGAGAGAAAATTGACGTAAGGTAGTTATGAAAAGTCAAAGATAGTTTTTCCTTTAATCAATCTTTATTTCCTTTAATTAAAACATTATTAAAATCACTGTAACCCCCTTAACCCGGCCTAGATGGTTGACCCGAATTAAGAAAGTCACACGGGGAAAACCAAAGTCAACCCGAAAGTCAACCTTGATTAACGACCCTTTTTTTTCTTTTTAATCTTGTCTAGATGCACGTTAGCCCTAATTGTGATCACTCAAACATCATACTCAAAGATCACAAACATCAGAGATCAAACAGGGACCCAATTGAACAAATTACAACTTTAGGGACCAAATTGTAATTTCTGATAAATATGAGGGCTTAATCCAAATTAAAGTTACCAACTTGAAATTAATCAGGTTCCATGCTTCACTGTCAAATTTCAGCTCAAACGGACATTCCAAACTCATACAATTGCACAATCAAGATTCAGGACCAAAATGCAAACAATTCAAAACATTTAACTGCCAATGTCAGCCCCCAACGGTCACCCGTTCCGAAACAGGCAGAGCCCGTTTCAAAACGCGGGGCCGTTCCGCAACGCGTACCGAAACACGGGCTGGCAGTAGCCAAACCGTTTCGGAACGGTCTCTCCCGTTTCGGACGCCTGGGCTTGTTTAAGGCACCCGTTCCGAAACGGCAGGCACTGTTCTGAAACACCCTGCACAGATTGCCCCAAAAAGCGTACTTAAACACACAATTGACCATCCAATCATGCTCCAAAAGCCACTAAACTTTACCAACATGCAATTCAACATATATGAGACATACTTGCATCAGCAATTCAACAAAATATCAACATATACGAAAAACCCCAAATCTATAAGCATGCTTCCTACACAAGCAACCATTCAAGCATAAACTTCCAAATCAATCTCATAGAAGCCAAATACATGTTCCAACAACATCAACAACATAAAACCATTCTTGTCCGAACATATACGAACACATAAACATCAACCCAAGAGATTCTACCCCCATTGCCTTTATTAACTATAGCTATTCACCGAGACATACATCTCAAATGGAGTCCTCCTTGAATCCCTTGCTTCTTGCTGTCCAAACTTCAAGAATCTGCATTGATGGACAAAAAGGAGCGTAAGCACATAATGCTTAGTGAGGAATGCTCAAAACCAAAACACCATCAATGCAGCGAGTCATAAACCTCTTTGAAAAACAACTCGATTTGTTTACCAAGCAAAGTTTGAAAACCCCTTTTCAACAATATGCTTAAACCATGCATTGCTCAATCATGAAAACCAACCCCTTAGCTTAACAAGCTAAGAAACACCTATTCAAAGCATAATTGCAAAATCATCCATTTAACCATTCCATGCATAAACACCATATGCAAGGTTAAATTCAAAACCTTGGAAAAACACCTCCATTTCATATTATACCTTTCATATACTTGGACATCATTTCAAGCAAGAAACCTTTTAAAACCATTACTCAAACAATCCAACACATGCATTAAACCAAGGCAAAATATGAACCACAACATTATCATCACATGCCTTTTAAACAAGTCTTAACAAGACTCCAATGCATTAAAGAGGTTTCATGCACACATGCATCATTTACCAAATGATAATCAACACTTGTTCAACTTAACAAGTAAACATGCATTCACAAGCATTATACACTTTCCATGCAACCATGCATCTTTTCAAGCATCTCATGCTTCTTTATAATCAAGAACATCATATTGGCTTCCAAGTGATCAACCACATCCACTTTTCAACTCAACACCCAATCGGATACGCGGATCACAAGCGTTGTCCCCCACGCTTCATACACACTACCAATCCAAGGTCTCCAAATGGACTTTTAAACACCATTTGACCTCACTATCCTAAGGTTCCCATGTATGGACTTTTAAACACCATACAACCTTAGCTTTTCCCGAGGTTCCCATGTATGGACTTTTAAACACCATACAACCTCAACTTTTCCCGAGGTTCCCATGTATGGACTTTCAAACACCATACAACCTCAACTTTTCCCGAGGTTCCCATGTATGGACTTTCAAACACCATACAACCTCAACTTTTCCCGAGGTTCCCATGTATGGACTTTCAAACATCATACAACCTCAACTTTTCCCAAGGTTCCCATGTATGGACTTTCAAACACCATACAACCTTGACATGCACAAGGTTCCCATGTATGGACTTTCAAACACCATACAACCTTTGCATCACCGATTGGTAGTTGTATAACATCACTAACGAGATCCGGGACACCCTATACAAGATCCACACATGGACTTTACACCACCATTGTGATCTTAACAAGCACAAGGTTCCCATATATGGACTTTTAACCACCATATAACCTTTGCTTAACCAAGGTCCTCGAATGGGCATTCCACCTCCATTATGACCTTAACCATCTCGTTAGGATACTTGAAGGGATTTTACCGGTTCACACTTAACCACTCCACCTCCAAGGCGACTTTATTCACGGTGCACCCAATCCTATAGCCGGCTAACTATATCCGATCAAAGAAACCAAGAACCACTTACATCACTTGCCAATATAACCACCTCACCACATTAGTCCAATGATTCACATGCATAACCATAATGCAAAAACCATCATTTACCATCATTACTCCACTGTTTTAAAGCATTACACAAGCCATTAAACATCATGCAACACCATGCATCAAAACCACATTTTCAATGTACAAAACCAAGGATCTCTTACCATGAGCATCCTTCACATATGGCCTTCAAAACCAGCATTAAACCATGCTAAAAATATGCTTTCAAAACAGAATATAAACCATGCAAATCACATGCATTGCAACCATCAAACACAATTGCTTTTAAAGCCAATTCTCAACACAAACCAAGAGCAAAAAACCATTTACTTACTCTTGAGCTTAGCAAAGTTGTTTAGACTTAAACTAAGCTCCCAAATCCTTCAAACCTTGGTTTAAAAGCTGAAAACCCAACTTCACTCACCGATACACAAAACAAGGCTAGCCAATAAGCCTTCCAAGCATCCGAAACCCTCCGCAACACCTCTAAAGCTCACGGATCAAACTCCCCTGTTTCAAGCACACAAAAACAGAGAATTAATGCATCTTTATGCATTAAAAACACCAGCAACACAACACAACTCGCTGCTCATCACAAATCCAACATTTCGGCTACCAAACACAACCGAAATCACCTCCAAACACTTCCAAAACTTAACCCAGCCAAGATCCATCACTTCTAACCCTTTTTAAACATCAATTAACATCCAAAATGATCTCAAACACGTCCTTATACCCCCAGGTATAACAGATCACCAAAAACACTCCAAAAACAACCAAAAACTCAAGCAAAACTTAGGAAATTCAACCTATCCGGGATTGCATTAATTAAACCTCAACTTCTAATCAATTTAGCATTCACTTAACATCAATTTGACACCTCAAAACACTGCCCAAACAGATCACACGAAAATTCCACCAAAATCAAGCAAATCTTGCATTTTAAGCCAAAAATCAAGATTTCAATTGAAAAGCCTTTAACAAATCACAAATCAAGGATTGAGAACTTAGGAATTTCAGTAAAGAACTGATAGTTTAGAGGAGAAGGACGTTCTTACCTCCAAACTTGAATTTCTCCTTTTTAGAACCAAAAAGCTTGATGAAACCACTTGCAAATGGTGAGGTTTTGTTGTAGAGATGATTAGGAATCCATAGAGAATTGAAAAGGAAGATTTGAGTGACAAAATCAGATGTAAATCTCTGGAGAGAAAGTGTTTGGGTTGAGAGAAAATGAGAGAAAATGAAAATTGGGAGAAAATGAAAAGTTAGTTGCAAATAGCCAAAATGGCTTTCCCTCCTCTTTCTTTATGTTTTAAAATCAGAATAAAGCCTTAAAATATCTTAGAAAAATCTGGAGAAACTCTTTTTGGAATAATAGCTCCTTAAAGATTCAAAGTTTCAATCCTTTATAAAACAGTCACGCAACTTTCAAAAATTACATTTTGGTCACTAGCCAAAATGTCAACCTTCCGAACCTCATTTTTCAAAATTGATTTCACAGTTCACTTATATATATTAAAAGATGATTTTAGAACATTTTTCCATATTTTTAATGCAACCCGAACTAGGCTTTCCTAATTTCTCCTTTATATATTCGACCAGCACTTTGACCGAACCGGTCAACGCCCAAGACTTCTAAGCCCAAAACCGGGGCGTTACAATCACCCAAAATAAGGAGAAATTTGATTAAAAACATTTTGGTAAAATTAGATCCTTAAAGATTCAAAGTTTCAATCCTTTACAAAACAGTCACTATTTAACTTTTGCAAAAACTGCGATTTGGTCACTACACCGAAATGTAGTATTTCCAAACCTTATTTTGTAAAATTGTTTTCACCAAAATCATTCATATAATAAATGAGGATTTTTAGGTATTTTTCCATATTATTAAAGCATCACGAACTAGGTGTTCCCTAAATCTCCCTTTAAGATCCGAACCATTCTCGACTGGTCCGATTGGAACTCTAAAACATCTAGGCCCAAAATCGGGGTGTTACAAATTTAATAGGACTCTTTTACACGCATCAAGTTTTTGGCGCCGTTTCCGGGGATTGGCGCACAACTTTGTTTTTTTTCCTGCACTTATATTTATTTTCTTGCCTTATTTTATTCGTTTTTTTCTTTCGTAAAAAAAAAACTCAGGTGCAATAAAGGTTCAAGGGCATCAACATGTCAGGAAAACCCATTCGAGAGCTGATGTGGGAAAGTTCTTGCAATTATCGTAAAGGTAATCATGTACTCAAAAGTTGTGCCCATCTTTTCGGTGAATATATAGACAACCAACTATGGAAACAACGAGAACAAGATATGCCGCCACAGTAGCAACAGGGACAACAGATGTCGCTGTCACAACAACAAATTTTTTTATGGTATGATCAAAACCTGTAATTTTTTTTACCATAACAGGTTTGTTGCAGAACCCGACATGCCCCGACAATGTTATCATCCTCAAGAGCAATCAAAATCTTTAGAAGAACCACTGCAAACCTTCATGGCACTTACTCAAGAATTGTCGGTTTCTATGGACAAAAGAATCGCTAAGGTGGATGCAATCTTGAGCACACCGGTCCTCATTCATGCCATAGATGAACCTGAAATCCCGAGGCAAGATGACAAGGATGCCAATGAAAGGGACTACCCAACACATGATGATTCTGAGCAGCAACTTACCTTGGGAATGATCGAGGAGGCTGAACGGAACAACAGCGCAACAACACCTAATGAAGTTAAGAATAATGTCACAGCAGCAACCACTTCCAAGGTAGAAGCCCCAGTCGAAGCGGCAACCACCGCCTCGGCAGCGACTGATGCTGAAGCCTTAACCACTACTGAGGCAAAACCTCAACCCACTGCCTCAGCTATGTCCGACAAAGATTGCATACATCCACCTTCACCATGGCACTCGCACAACCACATGCAAGAGCAACCCGATGACAATGCCTCGCCAATGGAATATGAGCAGGTAATAAACGAACCTTATGAATTGTTTGAAAACTCACCAATTCCATTGCAGGTATTTGAGGAACCAACACCGGTGGATTTAGAATCATCCAAATCTCTACTGATGGAGACCTACGAGTGGCCAACAGAAATTGATATGGGGAGTCATGGCACTGTTGAGTGTGTAAAAGTTCTATCATTTACACCTTTTTAAACCCATATTTCTGCTGCATTCAAGCATCATTTCATTGCATTTAGGTTAGTTTTCAATAAAACATCACAATTATATAAAAGGCACGGATTCTACTGAAAGATGGTTATTTTTGCAGGTATCTGTCACAGTAGATGTTGAAGGCAGGTGCAGGGCAGACAAGCAGGAAAGCTGAACTGGACAAGCAGCTGAAGAAGACGAACCTGTCGCGAACCTGTCGTGACAGCATGATGACAGCAGATTCATGAAGAGGAAAAGTGAAGTGGACCTCGATAGAAAGAGAAAAATCTGCTCGTCTGTCGTGTGGAAGCCGAATATTTTTCCAAGCCCCGGATCAAAAGATATGTCAAGCCAAAGCTCAAAGAGAAGAATTCCCATGTAAACAAGGAGGCGGCTGAAAAGTAGGAATCCTTAGAGATTTAGTCTTTATTAGAATCTTACTTTTAATTAAAGTTGTAATCCTTGTTACCTTAGATAACTTGAGCCCAAAGCTTATATAAAGGGCATAAATTAAACCTAGGGCATAGCCGACTACCCCATAATCGAAACCTAAACCCTGCCGTCTACCTGTCACCGATATGTTCTAATTTCCCCCTAGGGCTACGGGTTGTTTTGTAAAGTAGTTGCAAGGGTTGCTTTGTTTTAGGATTTTTCAAGTTCAATAAAATAAACTTCAAGTTCTTTTATCTTGGTTTTAATATCTTGCAAGAGCATCGGGAGAGCATTGTGAGGTTATCCATTTACTTAGCATCGGGAGAGTTAAGTATACGAAAGAGATAAAAGCGTGTTCTCTAGTTTATAGTTGAACCATCTCGTGCTTAGGGATAAGGCGAGGTTAAGTGGCTAAGGAAGAATTCATACACATCGGTGTTCATCCTTCGATTCACGCCGGGAGGTATCATCAAAGACGTGATCATCGACAGACTTGTGCCTAGGGATAGGGCAAGGCAGATCTGGGATTCTTGCCAAGCTTGAAGTACGGAGTTAGTGTTCGCTGCCGCGACAGCTAACGGACGGACGCCGCGACAGGTGCTGTCGGCGACGGGTGCGACGACAGAACTGGAGATCCTAAGCAATTCAATACCTACACTACTGAGCAACTCAATACCAGCCCATTCTCTCTACCTTGATATCTCAATTCCTTTTAATTACGTTTTCACTTTATTATTCTCGTGACAATTCTTAATTATTTCCTTTACTTTCGTGCAGTGAATTTAGGTGAAGCTATTAGCCCAATCCCTGTGGAGACGATATCCGATACTTTGTATCACTTTACTACTTGCGTCGTGTATACTTGCACTACAATTACGATAGACTATTTTACACGCAACAAGTTTTTGGCGCCGTTGCCGGGGATTGGCAACATAACTACACCTTTCTTTCCTTGCACTTTTTGTTTTTATTTTCGTTTTTATTTTTGTTTAATTTTTCTTTTGTGTTTTTAAACTCTTGCTTTTTACAAGGTTTTCCTGTTTATGCGCAGATCGAAAAGAGGTGAAAATCCTGAGTATAAATTAGATCCGGAAATCGAACGTTCCTTCAATCTCAAGAAACAGATTCGCCACCTCTTAGACCGAAACGAATACCTTGAGGAACAGCTAGAGAAGATGGGCCATAACCAACCTGCTGGTGGTTTCATACCACCCCTTGGCAATAATAACCCACCTGTCGGCGACCCGCCTGGGGCAGATAGACGACGGTCATGTCGTGACTACATGCTGAACGATCATGTAGAGCTGGAGACCACGCTGCCGGATATTGACGTTGACAACTTCGAGCTTAAACCTGTCATGTTTAGTATGATCAACAATGCCGGGCAGTTTGGTGGTTCTGCGACAGAAGATGCCAGGGAGCATCTCAAAACGTTCCAGGAGATCTGTGGTTCGTTTAGACTACCAGGAGTTAGTCCGGAGATACTGAGGCTTCGGTTATTCCCCCATTCATTGAGGGACAGAGCTAAAACTTGGTGGAATAAACTTACACCGGGTTCTATCATGACTTGGGCAGATTTAACTCGTGAATTTTTGTCTCGTTTTAATCCTTCACATTTAGCTGAGCGATTACGTAATGAAATTGCTACTTTTCAACAGGAAGATGACGAGCCAATGCACGAGGCCTGGGACAGATTCACAACTCTTCTACGAAACTGCCCAATGCATGGATTCCCCGTCTGGAATCAGGTAACTAAGTTTTATAATGCTGCTAACTTACAAACTCGCATTCGAATTGATTCTGCAGCAAATGGACTACTATTGGACAAAGATCCAGATGAAGCCCTGCAAGTTCTGAAACATCTGGCTAAGAATGAGGAGCAGTTTCCAACCGCTAGAAGAGGGGGTAAACGGGTCCTTGCTGTCAAGGATTATGAGGCCGACAGCACTATGAAATCACAGGTAGCATTCCTCACTAAAGCCATGAAACACTTATTGAGTGAAGAGGAAGTACGAGGGTTTGCTGTCGAGGAAGTTTGTGCTACATGTGAGGGAAATCATAGCAGGGATGAGTGCCCTATAAATATAGAAGAAGGAAAATATGTTGGAAATTACAAGCCAAACTACAATTCCAACAATTACAACCCTAATTGGAGGAAAGACCCCAAATTTTCCTGGAGTAACCCCAACAATGCTCTAAATCCGCAAGCATATAATCAGAATCAGGGGGACCTAGATTGTTGACGCGACAGCAACCACAACCGCAAAACCTGCCGTAGAACCTGCCGCCTCAGCAACAACAGCAGCCACCACCTGCCACGAGTAGTATATTGGAGCAGACTCTGGCCACCTTTATGTCTCAGACCGGCACGTATATGGATAACATCAATAAGTTTGTCAAGGAAACGGAAGACTTTATGGATGAAACTAAGATGAGAATGACAAACCATGAAGCCACCTTGAAATCTCTAGAGACACAAATGGGTCAGGTGTCGCAGCATATTAAGCCACGGCAGAATGGAGGATTCCCTAGCAATACTGAAAATGCTAGAACGCACCCTCATGAGCAATGTAAGGCGATTACTACTAGGAGTGGGAAAAAGTTACCAGGGCCAGAAAAAGAAGCTGAAACAGAAAAGAAACCTGCCTTGGATAAGCCTGCCGAGGAAGCTGCCCCGGCAGGTAATGAACAGACTGCTGCCGATGAGCCTGTCACGACAGCAGAAGCGACAGAGGAGAAAAAAAGATGAGTATCGACCTCAGATTCGCATGCAGTGGGAAGGGCGCATTGCTGATTATCGCCCTCCACCACCTTTTCCTCAACGGATACAGCAAGCTAAGCATGAATCTCAACTTAAGAAAATTTATGATATTTTTAAACAGGTTCATATTAACATTCCGTTGTTAGATGCTGTTAGGGAAATGCCCGGTTATGCTAAATTTCTCAAGGATGTCATGTCTAAAAAATCTAAACTTGGGGAATTTGAAACGGTAAGGATGCAAGAAGGTTGCATGAGTATTCTTCATCGACAACCACCCCAGAAAAAGAAGGATCCAGGGAGCTTCCTCATTCCTTGCGTAATCGGAGATAAATTTGTGGGTAAGGCATTATGTGATCTTGGTGCTAGTGTTAATCTAATGCCCAAATCTGTTTTTCAGAAATTAGGTATTGGCAAGGCGCAGCCCACGACAGTTACCCTACAGCTAGCCGACCGCTCTTACGTTCACCCCGAGGGAAAAATT
Organism: Hibiscus tridactylites; assembly: GCA_958450335.1. Classification (NCBI taxonomy): domain Eukaryota; kingdom Viridiplantae; phylum Streptophyta; class Magnoliopsida; order Malvales; family Malvaceae; genus Hibiscus; species Hibiscus tridactylites. The sequence continues at coordinate 32,683,102 of OY288270.1, forward strand.
GAAGACATCTTGGTAAGAGTGGATAAACTTATTTTTCCTGCTGACTTTCTTATTTTAGATTGTGAGGCAGATGAGAACGCACCAGTCATCCTAGGGCGACCCTTCTTAGCCACGGGAAGATCATTGATTGATGTGGAGAAAGGAGAACTCACCATGCGCGTAAACGATCAAGAAATTAAGTTGAATGTTCTCCAAGCAATGAAACATGCTGATGTGGATGAAGAATGCAAGGCCATCATTGAGGTGACCTTTGATCAACCCTGCATCAGGTCGGGCTGCCAGGATATAAAATTTGGTCACTGCTGCGACAGCCATTTACAAGCCTGTCACGACAGCAACGACGACAGCGACTCCTCTGAATCCAATTCATCTGATACTGAAGGTCATGAGGAGGTAGACTGGTTAGACCATCGCCCAGGTAAGTTATTCGAACCCTTGAATTACACTTCGGATAACCACTTAATCCAAAAGCCATCTACTGTTGAACCACCTGTCTTAGAACTTAAGCCCCTGCCAGGACAGCTTAAATATGCTTATCTTGGTAGTGATAAAACACTACCCGTAATCATCTCTGCTAAGCTGCCGCAGGAACAAGAACGACAGCTGATCGACATGTTGAGGCAGCATAAAAGGGCGATAGGATGGACTATAGCAGACATTCAAGGCATTAGTCCGGCAATCTGTATGCACAAAATCCTCCTAGAGGAAGATCATAAGCCGACTATTGATGCCCAAAGGCGGTTGAACCTTGCAATGAAGGAGGTAGTGCGTAAGGAAATAATTAAATGGTTAGACGCTGGTATCATTTACGCCATCTCCGATAGCAAATGGGTAAGCCCGGTGCAATGTGTTCCCAAGAAAGGAGGCATGACTGTGATAACCAACGAAAACAACGAGTTAATCCCAACCAGGACTGTGACCGGTTGGAGGGTTTGTATGGACTATCGGAAGCTTAACAAAGCTACCCGAAAAGACCACTTTCCTTTACCCTTTATTGATCAAATGCTTGATAGATTAGCGGGTAAACCTTACTATTGTTTTCTTGATGGTTATTCAGGATATAATCAAATTGCTATTGCACCGGAGGACCAAGAGAAAACGACCTTCACCTGCCCCTACGGAACATACGCATTTAGGAGGATGCCGTTTGGACTCTGTAACGCACCTGCCACCTTCCAAAGGTGCATGATGGCAATATTCTCCGACATGGTAGAGGACTTCCTTGAGATCTTCATGGATGATTTTTCTGTCTTTGGAGACGATTTTGAGAGCTGCCTTGGCAACCTTCAAAAGGTACTTGAAAGATGTGAAAAAGCTAATCTTGTTCTTAATTGGGAAAAATGCCATTTTATGGTAGATGAGGGGATAGTTTTAGGCCATAAGATTAGCTGCCGTGGATAGAAGTCGACAGGGCAAAGATTGAAGTCATAGAGAAGCTGCCGCCGCCAACCACAGTCAAAGGCATTAGGAGTTTCCTAGGGCATGCTGGTTTCTATAGGAGATTTATCGCAAATTTTTCAAAAATCACGAAGCCCTTATGTCATCTCTTAGAGCAGAACCGACCCTTTGACTTTAATGAAGAATGTACTGAAGCATTCAAGGTTCTGAAGGAAAAACTAGTGACAGCCCCCATAGTACAGCCACCAGACTGGACGCAACCGTTTGAAATTATGTGTGATGCTAGTGACTATGCTGTCGGGGCAGCACTTGGGCAGCGCAAGGACAGGCTGTTTCATGTCATATATTATGCCAGCAAAACATTGAATGATGCCCAAGTAAATTATACCACCACAGAAAAGGAGCTGTTAGTTGTGGTGTTCTCCATCGACAAGTTTCGTTCTTACATACTTGGGACGAAAGTAATAGTGCACACCGATCATTCTGCCCTTAAGTACTTGTTCGCAAAGAAGGATGCAAAGCCTAGGTTGATAAGATGGATCTTGCTATTACAAGAGTTCGACCTTGAAATCAAAGACAAAAAGGGAACATAAAATCAGGTGGCAGATCACTTGTCGAGGTTGGAGTTGGGACAGAGTCTACCTGTAGATGAGACACACATACTAGAGACCTTCCCCGATGAGCAGCTCTTTGCTGCCGCAATAGCTGTCGCGACAGCCATGGCGGCAGGTAAGTCTTCTAACCTTCCCTGGTATGCTGATTTCGTTAATTTTATAGTTAGCGGAATATTACCTTCTGATCTTACTTATCAAGCCATGAAGAGGTTTCAAAATGATGTTAAACATTATTATTGGGACGAACCTCTTCTTTTCAAATTGTGCGCAGATCAGGTTATAAGGAGATGTGTACCACAAGAAGAACAAGAAGACATTCTCCATCACTGTCATGCCTCACAATACGGAGGACACTTAGGAGGCAACAAAACTGCTGCCAAGGTGCTGCAGTCAGGTTTCTACTGGCCGACACTGTATAAGGACGCACAGGAATTTTACAAAAACTGTGACAGGTGCCAGCGGACAGGTAACATCTCAAGGAGAAACGAGATGCCACTGCAGAATATCCTAGAAGTTGAGATCTTCGACGTATGGGGGATTGATTTTATGGGACCTTTTCCATCTTCATGTGGAAATCTTTACATCCTCCTAGCAGTAGATTATGTCTCCAAGTGGGTAGAAGCAATCGCAACTCAAAAGAATGATGCCAAAACGGTCCAAAAGTTTTTGCATAAAAACATCTTTTCTAGATTTGGCATCCCTAAGGCGATTATCAGTGATGAAGGGAGACATTTTGACAACAGGGTAATTGCTGCCGCCTTGAGAAAATATGGTGTCAAGCACAAGATAGCGACAGCATACCACCCACAGACCAATGGACAGGCTGAGATTTCCAACAGGGAAGTGAAGAACATTCTTGAAAAAATGGTCAAACCAACTAGGAAAGATTGGTCTTTACTTCTGAATGATGCATTATGGGCATACAGGACAACTTTCAAGACTCCATTGGGCATGTCTCCATTCCGATTGATCTATGGGAAAACCTGTCACCTGTCTGTCGAGATAGAGCACAAGGCATATTGGGCAATCAAGGCAGTAAACATGGACTTGGACAAGGCAGGTCAGAAAAGGCTGTTAGATTTGAATGAAATCGAGGAAATACGGACAATGGCCTACGACAACGCAAGAATATACAAGGAGAAAACAAAGAAGTGGCATGACAAGAAGTTGCTGCCGCGACAGTTCTGCCCAGGGCAGCTTGTGTTGTTGTTCAATTCGAGGTTGAAACTCTTTCCAGGGAAGCTCAAATCTAGATGGTCTGGTCCATTCCAAGTAATTCAAGTTTTCCCCCATGGTGCCATTACAATTCAATCATTAAAAGACGGGCACCAATTCAAAGTCAATGGACAACGCCTCAAGCATTATCAGGGGACTGAAGCCCCAGGAATTCAGGAAGTGGTTACCTTAGGTGATGCCCCACAAGGCATCCCTAATTTAACCTAGTTTTATTTTTATTTTATTTTATTATTTATTAGGAATTAGATTTATTTTAATAATGTTTTGTTTTTAATTTCAGTTTTTAGGAAATAAAAGAGACAAGTGAGAAAGAAGAAGTGGCCCAAGACCACCGCCCATCCATCATCCCAACTAAGCCCATCTATGGTAACCTGTCGTTTCGGCTGCCGGTGCAGACGGATTTGACAGGCTGTCAACAGACGCACGGCAGACGAAGAAGCGTGCGGCAGACGCTCCGCAGACGCATTAATGCGTGTCAGACGCGTCAGACACGCCATATCCAATCTGCCGCTCCGTTATTCCCGCCTGCCATTGCGACATTAAATGGGCAGCTACTCGACAGCTATATAAACCCCTTCTCCCTTTCATTTTTCCTCACTTCTGATTTTTCTCTCTTGTATTCTCTTCTAGTTTTATCTATTTTCTCTCCTTTTTCAGCCCTTGCAACCAAAAATGTCTTCACAACAGACTCGCCAAAATGCTGCTGCCGCCTCTTCTTCCGCAGCAGCATCCCCGTTCGCCAACAAGGAACTTTGGGAGGAACGGAGCTTCATCTATAACAGAAATGCTCCTCTTTTTGGACTCCGGCCGTTCATTATGAAGGCCATTACGGCGCAACTTTGGGAAGACTTTGCCGAGCAGCCGGCAGAGCTTAATGACACCTTGGTTAGGGAATTCTATGAGGCGATCGAGAGTAAGTCGGCGACATCTGTCGTCGTCCGAGGAGTGATAGTTCCTTTCACCGCCAGCAGCATCAATCATGTCTTCGGCCTCTTCTTTGGCCCCAATGACGACGCTCATCAACAATTTTGGGACTCCCTCGACGCTGCCGGCCACGATGCTGTCATGAGGGAATTGACAGAAAAGGGCACAACTTGGAGCACCAGCAAGAAGAACCCTAACTCCGTCAACCGGGCAGAGCTGCTCCCCGAAGCTAAACTATGGAACGCTTTTATTAAAAAGCGTATCCTGCCCTCATCCCACCACACAACAGTCAACAGGCAGCGGCTTGCCCTCATCCACTCTATCACGCATGACAGGCCGATCAACGTGGGCAGGTACATGCGAGAAAGCATTCTCGATTGTGCCTTCAGAACAGATTCACGACTATGCCTGCCCTTCACCATTACGGCCCTCTGCCGCTGCGCTGCCGTACCGGAGGACCCTTCAGACAAAATCAAGAAGGGCAGCGGCTGGACCGACAGCAACATCTCCAGCCTTATGGAGATCATCGTCGTAACACCCCTCAACGCCTTCGATCCAAATGCCCCACCTGCTGAATCTGATGATGAACCTGTCACCGAGCCTGCCCCAGAAGCTGCGACCAACACCTCTCCGGCAGGTCAGAACGCCGACATCTTAGCTGCCATCTTGAGGATAGAGGAGCGGCAGATGGGTTTAATGACATTCATCCGCGATTTCTCCAACGCAACGGTAAACTTTATTACCAACACTTTAAATTTTTCGGATGTCATTTTCCCCACCTTCCCCGCCCATTACTTTAATATACCCTCCCCCATTCCCACACCACCTGTCTCTCCCCATGGAGAATCTGCCTCCTCCACACCTTCCCCGACAGCAGCCGGCAGCCCACCGGTGGACACTTCCCCTCGAGGCACCAAGCGAGCTGCCACTGACGACAGCCCTCTCGTCCGGAGAAATTTGGACAGCGCCTTCACTCGGGTGAAAAGAATCAAACATGTGGCCAACAAGAGGATGCTGTCCAAGGCCATCACGAGTACCAGCTGGGACAGCAGCAGCAGTTCTGATGTCCGACTATTGGAGCCACCTGCCATTCAACCTGCTGACGACCCTGTCCACCAACCAGAGGAAGAACCTGCACCTCAACAGGCTGATGAACCTGTTGACCAACCTGCCCAGGAACCTGCCCAACCACCTCCACAACGCAGACGCTACCATCAGATCCGCGTCAGCAGCAGTGATGAGGACAGCGCCTAAAATTTAAGTCTTTATTTCTTTTTCTTCTCTTATTGCTGCCTGCCCTTATATATTTGTGATGTACTTTTATTTTTCATGTTTTTCTTTATTTGTTTTCGTGTCATTTTGCATTGAGGGCAATGCAACCCTTGAGTTTGGGGGTGGCAACCCTCTATATTTAATGGAGTCTTTAGCACATATTTTGTTTAAGTATTGTTTTTTTATTAGTTAAGTTCTTTAAAAAAAAATCAGAAAAATCAGAAAATTCAAACTGTTGGCTTAAAACTGTGAAGTTAACTTACCTGTCATGACAGCTCTGTCGTGGCAGCATCTTTAGGACAGGTTAAGGAAAAGTTTAGAGCCTTTCTATAGTTCTGAAAACTTAAACACTTTTGTGACTGTTATAATGCTTAGACTTCTTTTAGCCAAACTAGAATAGGAAGCTTAGAACTTGGATAGCCCCTAGAGGTGCCTAACACTGGCTCTAGGAAAGAAGTTTAGCAAAAGAAAATCAAAAACCTAGAGGTGCCCGAAACCGGCTCTAGGAAGCTAACTAGAGGTGCCCAAAACTGGCTCTAGAAAAATTTAGCTTGAAAATAGAAGAAGAAGCATGAAAATGTGCCTTCTAAAAGAAAGTAAACTTTGGCATAAAATTCAAGTTAAGGAGTGAATATTCTAGTGAAACTAAGAGAGTCTTAGCTTATAACTGTTCACAAGCATGCACACACTGCACGAGAGCTATAGGGAGATTCCGGACAGATCCTAACCCTTCCGACAGGTTGCTGCCGCCATAGAGAATGAGCGACAGGTGAGGGACAGTTCACTGTTTGAAGGCCAACACAAAAAATTTCAGTTTTCTTTTAAGTCTTCATTGCTTGAGGGCAAGCAAAAACTTGAGTTTGGGGGTGTGTTGAGTGTGTAAAAGTCCTATCATTTACACCTTTTTAAACCCATATTTCTGCTGCATTCAAGCATCATTTCATTGCATTTAGGTTAGTTTTCAATAAAACATCACAATTATATAAAAGGCACGGATTCTACTGAAAGATGGTTATTTTTGCAGGTATCTGTCACAGTAGATGTTGAAGGCAGGTGCAGGGCAGACAAGCAGGAAAGCTGAACTGGACAAGCAGCTGAAGAAGACGAACCTGTCGCGAACCTGTCGTGACAGCATGATGACAGCAGATTCATGAAGAGGAAAAGTGAAGTGGACCTCGATAGAAAGAGAAAAATCTGCTCGTCTGTCGTGTGGAAGCCGAATATTTTTCCAAGCCCCGGATCAAAAGATATGTCAAGCCAAAGCTCAAAGAGAAGAATTCCCATGTAAACAAGGAGGCGGCTGAAAAGTAGGAATCCTTAGAGATTTAGTCTTTATTAGAATCTTACTTTTAATTAAAGTTGTAATCCTTGTTACCTTAGATAACTTGAGCCCAAAGCTTATATAAAGGGCATAGATTAAACCTAGGGCATAGCCGACTACCCCATAATCGAAACCTAAACCCTGCCGTCTACCTGTCACCGATATGTTCTAATTTCCCCCTAGGGCTACGGGTTGTTTTGTAAAGTAGTTGCAAGGGTTGCTTTGTTTTAGGATTTTTCAAGTTCAATAAAATAAACTTCAAGTTCTTTTATCTTGGTTTTAATATCTTGCAAGAGCATCGGGAGAGCATTGTGAGGTTATCCATTTACTTAGCATCGGGAGAGTTAAGTATACGAAAGAGATAAAAGCGTGTTCTCTAGTTTATAGTTGAACCATCTCGTGCTTAGGGATAAGGCGAGGTTAAGTGGCTAAGGAAGAATTCATACACATCGGTGTTCATCCTTCGATTCACGCCGGGAGGTATCATCAAAGACGTGATCATCGACAGACTTGTGCCTAGGGATAGGGCAAGGCAGATCTGGGATTCTTGCCAAGCTTGAAGTACGGAGTTAGTGTTCGCTGCCGCGACAGCTAACGGACGGACGCCGCGACAGGTGCTGTCGGCGACGGGTGCGACGACAGAACTGGAGATCCTAAGCAATTCAATACCTACACTACTGAGCAACTCAATACCAGCCCATTCTCTCTACCTTGATATCTCAATTCCTTTTAATTACGTTTTCACTTTATTATTCTCGTGACAATTCTTAATTATTTCCTTTACTTTCGTGCAGTGAATTTAGGTGAAGCTATTAGCCCAATCCCTGTGGAGACGATATCCGATACTTTGTATCACTTTACTACTTGCGTCGTGTATACTTGCACTACAATTGCGATAGACTATTTTACACGCAACAGGCACTTTCCAATGTCCCCTTGACCTCCAAAGCAACCTGACAAAGGACTGTCAAAATAACTGGCTGCCGTAGCAGCATACACGACAACAAAGGCTACTTTCCACAATAACGAACTTCAACGAGAATGAGGTAAGTACATGGTTGGATATATACATAATTTTCCTAAACATATGTCCACGTGTTCAGAAACAATGCCAAGATTGGAGGACTTTATGGACTACAAAGGAACCAGAAAGAAAGTCACCTCCATCATGATAAAACAAAAAGGAGTAGCCATGAGCACATGTGCCCAACCCTTTTTGGGAAAAATTGTAACTCGATGGAGGGTGCGGATGGACCATAAGAAATATCGGAAACGACTCTCCTCAAATTTTATTTAGTTCTAGTTTTTAATATCATTATTTTAGGATAAGAGTTTCAAGGATTAATTCCCTCTTGACTATTAAGTTTTTATTTTATTTCTTTTTCTTGACTTTTCAAATAAAGAACTCACAGCAACCTAAAAACCCAAGGACATCAAGACATGGTGTTCTTTTCCTTGGCAGTATCTAGTTTCGCTGTCCTGGCAGCAGATGAGGCATCCTTTGAAAGATCGGCAAACCAGGCACCCGCCACCCGATAGTACTGATGCTGCCGCCCTACTTCAGCCACCCAGCATCACCTGCCCATCGTGCCGCCCCTGTATCACCAACTGCATCTACCACGACAGTTACGACAACAATGTTGGCACTTCAACTAAAGTTTCTTGCTCCTTCAATCTTCTGTGTTTCTTTTTTCTATTTGTGATGTTTTATCTTTCTGTTTTTGTCTGTCATGCATTGAGGATAATGCAATCCTCGAGTTTGGAGGTAGGCGGCCCTCTTATTATTAATAGACTAATTATATTTTGTGTTTATAACTATTTATTTTGTGTCTAAAAAAAATAAAAATTTGGCTTAAATTTTTGAACCTCTCTTACATGTCGCGGCATTCTCTGTCGTGACAGTATCTTTAGAGTGTTTTAGGAAATATTTAGAGCCTTACTATAGTTCTGAACTCTTAAAACACTTTTGTGACTTATATGTTGTCTAGACTATTGTTAGTAAACTTAGAATATGAAGCTTAACCACTTGAGTTAGAAAAAAAACTTAGACTCAGTTGCCCCTAGAGGTGCCTAACAACGGCTCTAAAAAGATAGCTAGAGGTGACTCAAACCGGCTCTAGTAGAAAAAAACTTCGGTCTAAGTTAGAAACAACTAGAGGAGCCCAAAAATTGGCTCCATCCAAGAATTATTTTGAAATAAAACTCAAGTGAGTAAAATAACTATTCTGGTTACTAAGGAGTCTAGGCTCATATTTGTTTACAAAACCTGCACACACTCACACGAGAGTTATAGTATTGCTCCGGATAAGTCCGTAAGCATCCGGAAAGGTATTGATCTTGATGGTGAAGGTGCTATAGGTAATGGTTGTTCATTGAGTTAAGACAAAGCCAAAAAATTTCATTCTTAGTTAGATTGCATTTGCTTGAGGACAAGCAATAATTCAAGTTTGGGGGTGTGTTGAGTGCATAAATGTTCTATATTTTAGCCATTATTTACCTATATTATTGATGCACTCAAGCATGTTTAGTTGCATTTTAGGATAGAATTTGCATAAACATCATATATGGATAATTTTGCACAAATGCTGCTGATTTCGGTCAATTCTTGCACGTACCTGTCATGGCAGCATCCAGGGCAACAGAGGAACAAAAGAAAACTTTCGTGACAACATCCAGGGCAGCAGAGGAACAGAAGAAAACTGTAGTGGCAGAATCCACGGCAGCAGAGGAACAAAAGATAACTGTCGTGACAAAATCCAAGGCAGCAGAGGAATAGAAGATAATTGTCGTAACAATTGCCGTGACAGAAGTGGTGACAGTGTTGAAGCAAACTGACTTATAAATCACTGTTGTGACATATACCGTGAGAGAGGTGGCGACAGTGAAGAAGAAGAGATGGAAAATGCAAAGTGGAGTTCGACTGATAGAGGATTTCAAGCCTAATTTTTAGATACCACTCGCATAATTTTTGGAGCCCAGAAGCACAAGGAAGGCCTTGCCCAAAGTTTGAGGAGAAAGTCAAAGCAAGAAGATAGGGCGAACTAAAGGACATTTATTCAGAGATTTAGTCTTTAATGATTTGTACTTTAATTCGAACTAGTATTCTTGGCCATTAAGAAAACTTGTACCCAAGGCCTATATATATGCTTGTAATTCGACCTAGAGAAGAAGAATCTAGCTTCTAGCCGTCTTCCTCCAAAACCCTAGTCATTTCTCTCTCGACACCATGTTCTAAACTTCCCATAGGGAAAATGGTTGATCTTGTAACGTTAAGAGTTTTGGGAGAGCATTGTGAGGTTATCTATTTACTTAATATTGGGAGAGTTAAGTATTCGAAAGGAGTAAATACGAGTTTTCCAGTTTATGGTTAAACCATATTGGCCCAGAGATAGGTACAAGGTTAAGCAGCTAAGGAAGAATTCACAAAAATCGATGTTCATCATTGGATTCATGCCGGGAGGTATTATCAAAGACGTATTCATCGACAGAACTTGGACCTAGGGATATGACGAGTCATAACATGGATTCTTGCTGAACTTGAAGTACAAAGTTATTATTCGCTGTCGCGACATTAACAGACCGCTGCCGCGATAAGCTCGACGGTAGACACAACAGAAGTCCTCTGAACAGTACAACACCTGCACTACTGAGCAAATCATTACCAACCTACTTAATCAATCTGATTTCTTCCTCTATTTCCCTTTCTACTTTAGTTTTACTTTAATCCAACCAATTATCAATTATCTATGTTTTTATTTTTCTTGTGCGGGAAAATTAATTATGAAGTTGTCCCAATCCCTTTGGAGACGATATCTTTTATTCTATAACTTGACACGGGTGTACACTTACGCTCCAATTTAATAGGACTCTTTTACACGCATCATGTACCTAAATCTATAGTTTCGTATAGAGATCCGAGGTTTACAACGAGGTTTTGGGAGTGTTTGCATAGAGCTTTGGGTACATGGCTCAATTTCAGTACCTCATATCATCCTCAAACGGATGGTCAGTATGAGCGAGTTATCCAAGTTCTTGAGGATATGTTGCGGTGTTATGTTAGAGATTTCTAAGGTTCTTGGGAGAAGCAGTTGCCTTTGGGGGAGTTTGCTTATAATAAAAGCTATCAAGGAAGTATACAACAAATGGCTCCATATGAAACCTTGTATGGTAGGAAGTGTAGGACGCCTAATTGTTGGGCGGAAGCTGTAACACCCTGGTTTTGGGCCTAGATGTTTTAGAGGTTGAATCAGGCCGGTCGAGAACGATTTGAATCTTTAAGGGCGGTTTAGGGAACACCTAGTTCGGGATGCTTTAAAAATATGAAAAAATATCTAAAAAATCCTCATTTATTATATTAAAGGTTATGGTGAAAACAATTTTACAAAATATGATTTGGAAATACTACATTTCGATGTAGTGACCAAATTGTAGTTTTTACAAAAGTTGACTAGTGACTGTTTTGTAAAGGTTTGAAACTTTAAATCTTTAAGGAGCTAATTTTACCAAAATGTTTTTCATTATATTTCTCTTTAATTTGGGTGTTTTTAATAATGTTTTAATTAGGGAATTAAGGAGAATGAAAAATAAAATCTAAGTTGACTTTTTTCTTAACTACCTTACGTTGGTTTTTCTCTCATTTCATTTTCTCTCAACTTTCACTCAGCCAAACACATTTCCTTCATCAATTAACCTTTAATTTTCATCTCTTTTGCTGAGATTTCATTATCCTAAGGATTCCTAATCTTTATCTCATTAAAACCTTTTGATTTTACTTTGGATTTTCAAGAAATCTTGCCCAAATTGAGGAGAAATCAGCCATTAGAGGTAAGCTTCGTTCTTCTCCTCTAATGATCAATTCTTTACTGAAATTCCCAAGTTATCAATCCTTTGTTAATGATTTTTGAGTTGCTTTAATGTTAGAAACATGAAATTGTGGTAAAACTCAAGATTCTTGGTGAGATCTTGACGATTTTCGTAACTCTTGGTTGCGCTCTATTTTGAGGTTGATTTCTAATGTATTTTGGATGATAATTGATGTTATAAATGATGTTTTATTAAACAAATCCCGAATAGGTTTGGATTCCTAAGTTTTACATGCTAGAATTGTGGTTTTTGGAGTGTTCTTGGTGTTCTGTTGTTGCTGGAGATATAAGGACGTATTTATGGTCATTTTTGGTGTTGATTGAGGTTTAGAAATGATTATAATTGATAGATCTTGGCTGGGCTTTGTTTTGGGAAAGTTTGGAGGTGATTTCGGTTGTTTTGGGTAACCGAAATGGTGCTTTTGTGTAGAGCAGCGAGTTTGTTTGAGTGGCTGGTGACTTCAATGCATGATGATGCATTAATCCTCTGCTCTTTTGTGTAATAAACATGGGAGACATCTTCGGAAACTTTTGGTGTTGATCCAGAAGTGCCGGAAGCTTAGATATCGTTTTGGCAAGCAAGCGAAACGTAATCGGTGAGTGCGAATGGTTTTAGAAGTCATTGAGGGACAAAGAAACAAGGTTTAGGGATTTAGGATTGGTTTGAAATACCATCCTAAGTCCGGAAGTAAGTATGGCTAGATTTGCTCTCAAATATGTGGTTGATGCCCCTAAATGCTTTTACATGCTCTTGTTTTGAGATAGACAAATCCCTACTATTTTATGCATGCTTTGTAGCATGAGATGATGCTCTGTAGAGATCTCATGAGATAGCTTGTTGTATTAAAGGGTTTTGAGATTTTGATTTAATGCAAAGCATGCGTTATGGTTTTGAAATGAGATGATAAAGATTTGAGAAATGTTGAATCAAAACAATAGGTGCGATGATGTTTTTGATATAATATATTGACATAAAAGATGAGATAATTACCGAATATATTTGGTCGACCAATAGGATGAGAGTGCACTATAAACTAAAAATTTGTACGTGCTCTTTGGAGTCGGGCAATGGGGGTAGTGCCATCCCGATCCAAAGTGAGAATCTGATGATGAGAGATACCATTGGGGTAGGACTTGGTGAAATACCCAAGTTTTATGGCGAAGAGAGATACCGCCATGAGAGTCCGGTGATGTGAGATTCCACCGGGGTAGGACTTGACCTCGAGTCAAGCTAATCTGTATATCCAAGTAAAGATGTAATATGAAATTCCAATATATGAAATTGTATTTGATTGACATGTACCAAGTGTTGAGATGATTTATGCTATGAGAAATGCATATGAGATTTATGGTGTGAAATGCTATTGTTTTCATTAAGCATGTTTATGGCCTTTCCATGAGATTTGCATTGGTTTAATGCATGAGATAGAATGAAGGTACATGTGTTTTCAAAAGAGAGTTGCTTTGAAATGGTTTTCAAGCATGAGATAAAAAGAGCATGTTGTAGAAAATGGTTTTCGAGTTAGAGTTTTGATGATGCATTGTTGTGTTGGTTTTCTTAGAGCTTGCCTCACTAAGCAAATGTGCTTACGCTCTCTTTTACCAACAATGCAGATAATTGAAACGATTTTGGGCAGTAAGGAGGCTAAGGTCATCCAAGGAAGTGAGAAGCTCATGTATGGTGATGTTTTCGTAAGCTTTAGTATTGATATTTGGCAATGGGGACCTATGGTTGGTTTTGGGAGATGTGTTTTGAACTCCTTATGGATGTTGCAAGTTTAATATGGTTTTTGTGGATTGTAATTGTCCTTTTTGGTTTGGTTTGAGGTTTGAGGCTTTTATATGGTTTATATGACTAGGGAGCATGGCTATAGACTCAATGATCCTATGTTTGATGCCATGCTTTAGCTTAAGCTTCATAATAATGTTCTTTGATGTTTAATCATGTTGTTGGTGAGTTATGGTATGATTTGGGATGTGTTTGAATGTGTAAAGTTGTGAAAAACCAGAAAATTATATAGTTGCAGGGCAGGGTGTATCGAAACACCTTTAACTGTTTCGGAAAAGGGGCCTGAAATGGCCATAGTGTTTCGGAAAGAGTAAGAGTGTTTCGGAACACTTTAGCTACTGGAGAGCCATGTTCCGATACGGGTCTCGGAACACACCCGAGTACCGAAACGGTCAACTCTGTTTCGATACGGCTGTTTCGATACAAGGGTCATCGTTTCGTAACATCAGACCGTTGAACTGCATTTTGAATGGTTTCAAGTTCTTGCTTCTTACATTTTAGTCCTTGATGATTGTGGATGCAACTGGTTGAGTTTGGGGTGTCTAATTAAGTTGGTTTTTGACAGAGATGCATGAAATATGATTAATTGCATATTGGTAAACTTAAAATCTACAAAGTCCTCGTAATTTCCAAAATTTACGTTTTGGTCCCTAAAAGTCTAAATCTTTCAATTAAACCCCTAAATGAGTTCCGTTCGCTGTGTCGTTTCCGCTGAAATGTTTTGCTAATCATTTAGGCTAATGTTGAGCATCTAGAGAAGATAAAAAGGAAAAAAGGTCGTTAATCGAGGTTGAATTTCTGGTTGACTTTGGTTTTCCCCGTGTAATCTTTGTATTTCGGGTCAAACGTCTAGGTCGGGCTTAGGGGGTTACAGAAGCATGGAAAAAATTAGTTTCTTTGCCGGATTTGCTTGTAGGAATGACAGAGAAGATAAAGCTTGTTTGTGATCGATTGAAGGCGGCTTCAGTTCGTCAAAAGTCTTAAGCAAATTTGAAGCGTAGGGAGATTGAGTTTGCGGTTGGTGATTGCGTGTTTTTGAAAGTGTCACCTTGGAAGAAGGTAATAAGGTTTGGACGTAAGGGTAAGCTTAGTCCAAGGTTTATTTGACCATATAAAGTTGTAGAGCGTGTTGGTCCTGTTGCATATCGGTTGAGGTTGGCTCCTGAGTTGGAGAAAATTCATGATGTGTTTCATGTATCGATGTTGCATAGGTATAGGTCAGATCCGTCGCATGTTATGCTAGTTGAGAATATTGAGTTGCGGCCAGATTTGTCCTATGATGAGGAACTTGTTGAGATTCTTGATTCTAGTTGCAACGTTCTTCGTGGTAAGACGATTAAACTTGTAAAGATGTTGTGGCATCATCGAGGAGTTGAGGAGGCCACGTGGGAAAGCAAAGCGAACATGTTAAAGTAGTTTCCTCACCTTTTTCCTCAAGGTAAAATTTCGAGGATGAAATTTACTAAGTGAGGGAGAGTTGCAACGCCTCGATTTTTAGGCCTAAGAGTTTTGTAACCCCCTCGACCCGGCCTAGCCGATAGACCAAACCGAATGAATCACACATGGAATATTGAAGTAAACAGAAAAGGTTTACCTCAATAAACAACCTTTTTTCCTTTATATCTTGTCTAAATGCAACTTAGGTTCCTATGCGTACGCACACAAGCAGCGGATAAAACATCATCACAATCGCCTATTAATTATAACCAATTTAAGGTTTAGGGACCATTTTGTAAATTTGAAAGATTAGAAGGGTTATTACTAAATTCGAGTTACCAAACTTAAATTATATTCATTACATGCTCCACGGTAAAATCTCAGCTAAAAACGACATTTAGAACCCATCCAAATGCATACATGGCAAACAAGGACCAAAACGTAAGAATAAAAAACTCAGAATAATTCAAAAACTGCAACAACGGTTTATCGTTTTGGAACAAGGAGCCTTGTATCAGTACGGTCGTTTCGAAACACAGCTGACTGTTTCGATACGTGGGTTCATTTCAAAACCCCCAAAGACTCGTTTCGGAACGATGGTTCACATAGGCAAAATATTTTGAAATAGGTCTCACCGTTTTGAAACACCAAGTAAATTTCAGGCCACCGTTTCGAAACAGGCAAGGGTGTTTCGTAACACCTGGGCCTGCAATGTTTGAAAATGCTATTTTAACTCAATTTAAACCACCCGAAACCATCTCGATACAGGTCCAACCATATTAGCAACTAAAACATACATCAACCACCAAGTATACATAGCAAAGGCACTATCATAGCATCATTCATAACATCAAGAGTACTAGAGGCATGCTTCTTAAGAGTTAAAAGCACCAAAAGGTCAAAATCAATTTCAAGCATAAACCAATACTTAAAGGCCATTTACACAACCAAATATGCATATTAAACTTGCCCCAAACCAGAAAATATCAAACCAATAACATTCATAGCATTGGACACCCCCATTGCCTTTATTACACTAGTTCAAGAACACAACATACTTTTAAAGAATGTCTTGGCAGGATCCCTTGTAGATGCTTCCTCCAAATGCCTAATTATCTGCTTTGATGAACAAAAAGAGCATAAACATACAAGCTTATTGAGGATTGCTCAAAACCACAAACATCATCAATGCACACAAAACCACTTTTCAACCTTTTTGAAACATTCATGCTTCCTTTGATAAAACATGCACTTATCATCAAAACCATTGTATTAAACATCATGCACCATGATTCATATAAATCCGTCAATTAAACCATTGCTACTCACATTCCAAGCCTTCCAAGCATAAACACCATTATGTTAAGCATAAACAAAAAACATGCATCTTTCAAATTATGCATTAACAACATTTTCCATAACATTTCATTTCATTATACTGGCTCACAAGTGATAAACAACATCCTCAAAAACATATCAGATACACGGATTACCAAGGGTTATCCCACACCCTTCATACACTCTACCAGCATCTCAAGGCTCACAAACGAGAGCAACCCTCCTTCGTTGTGACACCTGTGGTGGAGTATTCGGTATAATCACAACCATTCAACACCACTCATCGATAGATGTATAACCCACTAACGAGAGACGTGATACATACAAGGTTCGCACCCGGGAGCTACCCTCAACCGTTGCAACCTTAAACAATCCTCAATCGTTAGGGTACTTAGATGGAGTTTTCGGTACAATCACAACCCCTCAACATCAAAGGTGACTTGTTTATAGTGCACTCAATCCTATAGCCGACTAACTATATCCGATTTCATTTATAAAACACTTTATTCAACATCACTTACCAATATAATCCATAACTCATTCATACCTCACTATCTTTACAAAGCATTCATGATAAGCCATAACTCAAGCATTAAACCATGCTTAAAACCCCATGCATCAACTCATGCATACAAGGGCCACTTACCTAGTGCATCCTTAAACCACATGGCATCATCATACACAATTTATATACTCAAAACATGCTTTAAAATAGTAGGTAAATGCAATTAAAATCAAGTGCAACCAAAGGCTCAAACTAGCACAATCCGAGAGAAAACTTTGATTTACTTACTTCCGAACTTAGTAAAGCGTTTCAAGATCTTACTAAGTTCCACTCACCGACTTGCGAAAGCACACTTGCCGACTCAACTATCGATCATTCGAAGCCTCCAAAATCACTTCGTTTGATTTTGGAATATTATCCCATGTTTTCAACACATTAAAACAGAGGTTTAATGCATTAAAATGCATCCAAAACACCAACACTCAAAAGAAATCCCGCAGCCCTACTCTAAACCACCAAATCACTCATCCGAACAACTGAAAACTCAATCGATTAACCTCTAACCTCAGCCCAGCCATTACCCAACACCTCCAACACATTTTAAGCATCAATCAACATCCAAAAAACCTAAAACCATCCTTATACCCCTAGCAACTCGGATTCCACAGAACACCCCAAAAACCCAACCAAAAACACTTTAAAACTCAAGAACCTCAAGGATTTCGAGATCTCTATGATTAAGACTCCACTTCAATACCAAAAACCTTTCAAAACTCATTTAGAAGCAATCTCAAACTAGCCAAATCAATCAAACTCCGAAAATCACATTTTAAATCACTTTTCTATCAAGATTCCAATAGTTTATAAAACTAACAACAAAATCTCAATCAAAATCATTAATAAAGAGTCAAATATCTTTTGAATTTCATTAAAAAACCTTGATTAGAGGGTTAACACGAAATTTACCACAAATCCTTGCTTCTCCGCTAATTTGGCAAGGTTTAACTTGAAAGAACTTGAAGGAAAATGAGAGAAATCACCAAGGAAAAGTTGGAAATCAATAGAGAATTTGAGAGTGAAGAAAACTTGGAGATTTGAGAGAAAATAGAGAGTGTTTGGCTGAAGTGAAGAAGAGAAATGAAAGTGATCTTGAAAAACTTTTTAACCGATTAACTAACTTCCTATTTTAATCAATTAAAAGCCTTTTTAATTTTTTATAAAACATCTAAAACACATGACAAATTAGGGAAAAGGCCTAATTTCCAAATAGCTCCCTAAAGATTCTAAGATTTTGACTCCTCTTGAAAAACACATTTTCCCAACTTTTAAATCTTTACATTTTGGTCACTTCCCAAAATGTACACCTTCGAAAATCCGTTTTGTAAAATTGATCTAACCAACCTCTTAAATATAATTTTTAGAGGATTTTATGAATTTTATCATGTTTTTATCCCATCCCGAACCTTGATTTCCCTAAACAACCTTTTAACGGTTCGAACAACCAGTACCGGTTCCACCGGTCTAACCTGTCTAGAAAAATACATAGGCCTAAAATCGAGGCGTTACAAGTTTTAGGTTGCGTTTAGGGTCCATTGGACCGAGACTAGAGATCTGGATTAGTCTGGGATTGGTTCAAGGATAGCCTAGTTTGGGAAGTGATAAAAAATGAAAAAAATTTGGGAAAACTACACCGGTGGTCCCCTAACTATCACCGTTCTCCTGTTTTGGTCCCAAAACTATGTTTTTCGGCAAACTCGTCCCTTCTGTTACATAGTTCTCCTGTTTTGGTCCCCGACGTTAAATAACTAACGGTTTTGCTGACGTGGCATTTTTTATATATATTTTTTAATCATTTCTCTCTCCTCTTATATATTTTTTTATTTAATTTTATTCACCCAATCATGTTGTGACACGTGTCACTACACTATTAGGTTAAAAAACCCCCCAAAACCCTTAAAATTGGACTGGTGCTGTTGGGATTTGAACCTAGGACCACCAGCGCACCAAGCGTGCGCTTGAACCAACTAGGCTAGGCTGGATACTTGATTCAAATCTACTAACACTTATATTTAAGCTGTACAAATTAACACAAAAAAACCTAAAAACATAATTGGTGCCACTGGGAATCGAACCCAGGACCACCAGCGCATAAGGCATGCGCGTGAACCAACTATGCTAGGCTGGTTACCGGATTCAAATCTACTAACATTTATATTTAAGCTGTACAAATTAACCCAAAAAAACCTAAAAACACAATTGGTGCCACCAAGATTCAAACCGAGGTAACTAGCATGAAAGGCCAACGTGTAAATCAATTACACTAAGCCAACTATTTGGTTTAAATTAAACTAATAATATTTATTAATATTATATTTAATATAATAAAAAAATATTAATTTATAATAATTTTATAATAATAAATAAATATTTAATTAGTTTTGTTATTATCAATCAAAGTAAAAAAATTAGTTTGATTTTTTAATTTTAAACATAATTTAGTTAAATATATTTAATTTAAAAATAGCACAATTTATTACTTTAACTTGGTGGTTAAATATTTTTTAAAAAAATCAATAAGGTATTGCGTTCGAATGTGTTGTTTCTAATTTGTTTAGGTTAAATATAAATGTTAGAAAATTTAAACCAAATAGTTGGCTTAGTGTAATTGGTTTACACGTTGGCCTTCCATGCTAGTTACCTCGGTTCGAATCTTGGTGGCACCAATTGTGTTTTTAGGTTTTTTTGGGTTAATTTGTACAGCTTAAATATAAATGTTAGTAGATTTGAATCAGGTAACCAGCCTAGAAGAACCGAGTACCTTGATTTAAAATAGGTCTAATGCCAAATGATACGTGCTCCCCTCCAGCGATTGAAGTTGAGACGTATTTGTTCCCGATTGTAAATCAGGGTGTGTTTAAATTCGTGGTTGAAGGCTAGCAAAAGGTTTCAGTGTTTTGAAACAAAGAATATGAAGATAGTAAAGAGTATGGATGGAATGGATGGTTGGGTGGAATGGAGTGGACGTTTGGATAGATTAAATGATAGTTTGGATGGAATGTGACACGCTAGATATTGAGATATAGGAACCAACGTTTTAATTAGATAGAAATGTAGATGGTGTAACACGACCCACTAGTTATATGCAACTAGGAACCAACGTTATATGATGATGAAAGGTAGAGGTTGACAATCACAAGAACAAGCTTGGAAGTCAAGAAGTTCAATGAAGAACAATGAGGAGAACAATCTCACAAGTATATTCAAATTCAAAGTTGTGTTTTAAAATGACCAAAAGCCTTCTATTTATAGGCTTACAGTGAATATGAAAGGCCAAAAGTCCTTCCTTCATTCAAGATGATGCATAAAGCCTCTTCATTAGTTTTGAAATATGAATGGACATGGCTTTTGAAAGTGAATGGTTGCAAATCCCGTATGACGCTCCAGCCTGCAATACCTTCAGTAATTTAAACATGTCTCGAGCTTTCGATACCGGATTGATGCGATTCAAAATGCGTTGGAAAGATAAGATATTAAGATTCATGCAGACTTCACAACGCAGTTATGCTTGGATCCTACTCAAAATGGCAAACAATTAGAGTGACGTTTTTGGTGATGAATCTGCCCCCAATGCGTCCTCTTTAATTGAATATGAATTGCCATCATATGAAAAGGAATTTTTGGATCAGCTCCTTATTATTTCCATCCATTGAAGAGTCAAATAGAGGTGTCTCTTGGCTTTCCTTCTTCCATCTTATGGTGTCCAATCCTCTCCAAATGACTTGGACAATGCTTACCCTCCAAGCTCGAAGTTGTCATGCCACTTGTACACCTATATGACCAAAGTAAATGCATTAATGTTTGACATATAAATGCTAAAATTAAATTATAAAATATGGTTTTAAAACATATAAAACAAACTACATGACTCACTAAATAAAGTTCTGGAAATTTAAAGAGAAAACTAGGCACAAAATAAATAACCATGTGTCCAAAAATTAAACAAACAAGGATGTGTAAAATTAAACTAAATGCAACAAAGTGCATGGCTCTTCATGCCCATTTCCATCAATTCCAATGCCCTTTCGAAACCTAACATCCCAAACTCGCTTGATTAACATTGCGGGAGCCTCCTTTAATTGTTTAGTCCTTGCCCGAGTGATTGGGCCTTGAGGAATTTCTATCGGGTCTCTGTTAGGTGTAGTACTAATTTTTGCATCAAAACATCTAATCAAACGAAAGTTTAAGATGAGAACAAAATATTCTCTTTGATATTGCACTTGAATCCTCTTCTCCTCGAATATTTCTGCCTCGCTTCACCTTGGATCGCCAGAAATAAGCTTAAGCCGCCATGGAAGGATAGAATAAGCTCGGTGGTTGAACATGATATGAAAATAGAAAGTCTCTTTCTCTCTCTCTCTCTCCTCTCAGGTTCGCTCTTTTATAGGCTGCCCAAGAAAGAAAACTTGTCCTTCAGGTGTTTTGTGTGACCCTTGGCCGTACAAAATCTGTTATAACAAATAATACAACTACTGAGTCGTCCTTATCTTTTAGTATATATGATAACTGGCAATTGCATTGTTGAGCTAGCTGCAGTTGAAACTTCCTTTGCAGGGAAATTATAAATGCAACGACAACAAGGTAAAATAAGCAAAAATATGTGAAATAAGAGCAACTGAGACGGAGTTAGATAAAATGCAAGAAATAGACATGAAAAATGCAAAAATATTGATGAAACAAACATTGATGTGGGGGCGATTAAATCTATAAATTTAGGGAAAATACATGCTCTTTAAAGAGCTATCATCCACTCTGACCATTATTTACAACATATGAACAAACTTGGGGATAAGTACCCCCACAATGACTACACACTGTCTATGCAATTAGGTCGTCCCTTTGAACCTAGATCTTGGGATCTCCAATAAAATAGGTATGTTTTTCTTTCACATAGTGCCTTAAATTTTCTTGGGCTGTAATCACATTTCTTTCGATGTTTCTCAACTCAACCTCGATTTAACCCTTTGGTCAACAGATCTACAAAGTTATCTTTTGATCTTAGAAAATCAATAGAGATAAGTGCATTTAAGACTAGTTGTTTAATGGTATTGTATTGACGACGCATATGTATCGACTTACCATTATACATAAAGCTTCGTGCTATACCAATTTATGAATATTGTGGGTACATGCTTTGGCCATTTAGAAATATCCTCTAAGAAATTTTGAAACCACGTGGCTTATTCCCTAGACTGGTCTAGAGTTACAAACTCATATTCCAATTTGGATCTAGTTCTAAACGTTTTTCTGGTGGAATTCCATGTCATTGATCCTCATTTCAATGTGAAATATATTCACTTGTGCCTTTGATATCTTGAATATCAAATATCCAATTGGCATCGGAGAATCCTTCTAAATAGTAGGATCTCTATATTAATGCAGTTCTTTGTCTTGAGTATATCTCAGTACACTCATAATCGCTTTCTAGAGGTTTGACCTTGGATTGATTTTCAATCTACTTAAACTATTTATAGTGAAAACAATATTTGTTCTAGTACAGTTCAATTAGATTGTCAATGACTTTTGCATTTTCCATTTGGTTAACCTTTTAACCTTTTGGTTTTGCACATTTGTTGTCAGGTACTCATTAGAGTTTTGGCTATGCTAGAAACATCCCTGCCAAGCTTCTTTAGTCCACATAGTGTGATTGCATCAATATGAGACAATTAGACAATCATTAGATTTGGATGTTCAAAATCAAATCAGTTAATCTCATATTTTCCATATTTTTCATGTCAATCTTGAATTTGAGTATGTCATCAACAAAGGATCATATATCCTACTTTCGGTAGTTTTGACATACACACGTTTGTCACTCTAATTTGTCATCATGACGATATCTTTGTTTCAACCGTTTGTTGAATGTTTTAACTATATTTATTAATAATCTCTAAAGTTCATTTTGTTGAATTTCAATCAATTACCCTAGTTATAAAAGGGGTTATATTTTCAAAGATTGAAGTATTGTTTGATTCCATATTCTTGGGAATCCCACGTTTCTTTGATTTGTACTCAAGAAAATGATATATATATATATATATAGTTATGTTCTACATAGCCAATGAAAATATAGTTCACCGTTTAGACTTATTTTCATTTAGCTTGGTAATGGGGACATTACCTTTGTAAGACACCCCACATTTCAAGTAGTTGTAGTAAGGTTTTATACTCTTCCATAACTCATTTGGGGTCTTGTCTCTTTTATTGTGGGAACCCTGATTTGAAAGGTAAATTAGCTGATAGAAATACTTCCCCCACATGTTAGTCACATATTTGAAGTTTTAGTACTTTTCAGAAGTCATCTTCAAAATTAGAGTATCACTGTTACTCATTTGGAGCTTCAACCCCATCTTAATCATTTTATTAAGTTTGGGTTTCAGCATCTTGCTTATAGAGAATAATTCTATAAAGCTTCATCTTTGCTTTTAAACAAATAACTCTAGTTTGTCCTATAATTAATGAATGCAATAAATTTATTCCTTCAAACATTAATTTGTCATGTTTAATTAGTACGACAATGTTTTGTTATAACAATGACCTCGTTTGTTCTGACTTTCTTTAGAAGTCTATAGTCTAAAGACTTGTTCCTCATCTTATGGCAATTGAAGCATTTCCAATAAAATCTTGTTTCTTGAGCATATCGCCTTTTGGTCCCAGATAAGACCTTATTTGCCTTTGCCCTAGCAATATTTTTCTTAGAAACATTTACCTTATCATGTCTAATAATAGAAGGATCATCCTTCACATATTTAATCAAGTTCAACAACATCTTTTGTAGTCACGTTTTGAAATTCTCTACAATGAAATTCATTCGTTTTCATTGTGGCTCAAAGTCACAAACTAGAAATAGAAAATTACTAACTTGTTAATCATCATGAATTTAGTTCGAAACTAAAACTAGAAACATGCAATTTTCAACTTTTGTTAGACGACAGGAGTTTAGGAAACTAAAACCTGAAACAAAAGTTCATATGGTCTAATAGAAAGATAATATCGAACAGTGCAACAAATAGGTAACTTATGAAACAAAGGCGGTGCACTACGCACGCTTAAATACCATGTCTTTAAAAAAATCCTGGATATGTAGTCTATTATTGTCTTTCAATCATCCGTTTATGGATTTCGTTCTCTTATGATTAAGGTAATTCTCAAAGCTGTTCCAAATAGGGGTTAGTTTTTCAAATAAATAACACTTGAACGGATTCACTTATAAACACTCAATTTACGAGAATATCGTGAGTGATTAGATAAATTCATTGCCTTTAATTCGCAGCAATTTTGAATTAATCATTACAAAATTAAGAATTTCGTAACTAAGAATTTCTTAATACTGCCATCGTTCATTTTTTATTTATGGTCTAATGAACATCACAATTCTTTAGCCATTTTTAAACACTATGCACTTCATAGTGTGCATCAGACAAGGCTTTGAGAATGTAGTTTTGACATAGAAAAACAAACTTCGTCCATACTCTTATTCAAGACCTCGGTCTGAATAACGTTTTAGATTTTGTTGAACATAATTAGTAACCAATGTCACTTCTAAATTTTTTTTGTTAAAACAAATTTGTCCACATTATTTGAAAGGAGATCAAGTAAACACGTTAAAACGATAGAAATTAAATTTCCGAAAAAAAATTATTTACAAGAACTCAATTTGCAAACAAAACCAGATTCTCAATAAATAAATTCAACGATTTATTTCCTTTTATGAGATAGAATCATAAAAGGGGTCTGGCCGCCGGCAGTTTTGGACCGTGTATGTGGGGAGGATATCGGAATCGCTGCATTGGAAGGGACTATGGAAGGTTTTCGATAGGCATGGTGTGCTGCTCGACGCATTCATCTCTCGAAAAAGGGCAAAGTATGGAGGAGATTTGGTTTTGTCAGGATGGCTAGCCGAGTTGACGCCGATCGGGCAATTGAACGACTTCATAATAAGTGGATATACGGTTCTCGTCTGGTGGTGACCATGGCGAGGTTTGTAGACCGTGGATTGTCCTGGAATCATAGAAGTAGGGGGTAGGAGAGACTCAGCGAAAGCTTGACGGTAGAGAAAAGGGGCAATCAGAAATCCAAAGTATGAACTCTAAGAGGAAGCATGTAACGGCAAAGGTGATTCAGGGGCATGTCAACGAGGAGAAATTGGCAGTGTTACAACACTGTATGGTGGGATGGTGCAATCAGCAATGGAGCCTCAAGGAACTAGCAACACGGATGAGTCTTCTTAGCTATCAAGGCTTGTCTATTTTGCGAATCACTGGACCGACAATTTTATTGAAGCTTAAAGATGCGAACACTTGGGAGGAGGTCATGGGGAAGACGACTTTCAGTGACTGTTTTTCAAAAATAGAATGTTGGACTCCGGGGATGATTTTACCTGCACGACGGGCATGGATTTCCGTGAGAGGAATCCTAATCCATGCTTGGTCGCATGAGTCTTTCGATAACATTGTGAAAACTTGGGGATCACTTGTCCGGGTGGAGGATAACACGACATCGCCGACATCATTTGAGTGTGGATGGTTATTAATCGAAACAGAGATGATGGAATTTATTGATACTAGTGTGTTGCTGGAGGTCGAGGGGACGTTGCACCATGTTTATGTGAAAGAGGTGACCATTTTTGGGCCGCTAATTGACTGTGAATGCACAATGGCCACTGATGATGAAAGTAGTGAGTCGCCGGAGTTTAGTTCGTCTGAGTGTGTGCCGGAATCGAGATAGGGCGATGAGCGACAGATTGAGGAATTTGTGGACATGGGAACAATGATAAAGCATGATTGGCATTGTAATCGTCTTTGGAATGATGCTTATCAAGAGGGCCATGACACAGCGAATGCCGCGCCTTCTGTCGCGCCTGAGTGCATAAAGTCGACACCGGCTCATCTTGGGGAGACAATGGTCGACAGAGTAGTGGTGTCGGCTGGTGGCTCACCGTCACAAGCAGCTGACGCCGGGGTGAAGAGTCCTAGTGGGGTGGATAACCAAAGAATTGAAAATTCAATTGTTGATGATAAGTTGTTACAACAACTTCAAGTGGATGAAGGAAATATCCACGACCAAATCCATGAGGATAGTGAGGGTGATACGATTGGTTTTCATCGTCAGCAGGGTGAGGTGGGGGCCGGAAAAAACATTTTGGACGGGTTGGTAAACGTACCTGTTGCGGCAACCGTAGAAGAGCAGACATGCTTGGTTAACATCCCCGTTGAGGAACTTGACGGCGACCAGATTGTGTGAAATAATTCCGAGGGTGATACAGTTATTCCGGTATGGATAAACGAGGTTTTTAGAAAGACGAAGTCGGTGAATGCGCTGTCGGGGGTTGCAAAGTATCCGAAGAAAGGGAGAGGGAGACCGAAGAAGAGTGTGGGGCATGAAACTAATACTTTAGTAGCCGACGCCTCCTTAACAGACTCGGACCTAAATCATAGGCAGCAAATTATCTACCGCGAGGCTGCAGCTACGGTGGCTTTGGGGAATCTGGTGGGGGTGACATCGATAGGCCGCGAGGAGGAGATTCTAAAAGACTTGTCATAGGTGCTGTAGGACGGCATCCACACTTTGTAGCCATGCGCATTTTGAGCTGGAACGTTAGGGGGTTGGGTTCTATGTTGAAGAGTAGAAGGGTGGGCGATGTAATACGGAGGCAGCGGGTTGATATGGCGTTGTTGCAGGAATCGAAGTTGGGGGAGCTGGTGCCGTCGGTTGTTGCTAATTTGTGGTCGAGTGATGGTTTCGAGTTTTCTTTTTCGCCATTCGTGGGAGCATCGGGTGGGCTGCTAGTGATTTGGGAAGGTGCACGTTTTGTGCTGGAGTCAGTGGAGGTGGATCGACATTTTGTTGTGATTCAAGGGCGATGGAAACCTGAGGATGTTGTATGTTGTATTATGGCCGTTTATGCTCCTTGCGACGTGTCGGAGCAAGAATGTTTGTGGCATAGAATGATGACTGTGATCAGAGGTTTTTCGGGACCATGGTGCGTAGCGGGAGATTTTAACTCGGTGCTTCGTCCGTCGGAAAGAGCAGGATGTATCTCGGCGTCTAGAGGTATGAGTTCATTTGTTTCTTTTGTGAATTCAGTGAGTTTAATTGATTTACCGTTACGGGGAAAGCAGTTCACATGGTTTGGTAGGGACAGTCGTAAGAGTCGCATTGATAGGTTTCTTGTATCGTCGCTTTGGTTGGATTGCTTTACACGTATTGAACAGTTGTCATTACCGAGAGGAATTTCAGACCATGCCCCAATTCTTTTGTTGTGTGATGATAAAGATTGGGGTCCGAGGCCTTTTCGTTTTATTAATTATTGGCTGGAAGAGAGGCGTAATGTCCTTCGAATGGCAGAGGAGTGGTGCCGTTTGACAGGGTTGGGTATTGGAAACTCTAATATTTCGGTTAAGCTTCGACATTTGAAGCTTTTTCTTCGATAGTGGAATGAAACGGAGTTTGGGGACATTGAGAATGAGATTTCCCAACTTCAAAACCGTATTGATTGTTTGGATAGTGGAGCAGAGGAGGAGGCCAAGGGGGAAAGTGTTGAGTTGTGTGATCGGAAGAGGGTATGGATTCAAGCTTTATAGCGAGCTATTCGCCGGAAGGAATCATTATGGCGACAAAAGTCGAGAGCGACTTGGCTTAGATTGGGGGACAGGAACACTGCTTTCTTTCATAGAGCAGCGAAGTTGCGTGCCATGCGTAATGCCATTGCTGGTTTGACTATTGGCGGTTCTTGGGTAACCGATCCAAACAGATTGCGCAAACACATAGTGCGTTTTTTCTCTCAACATTTCGCTGCGGATGAGAGGTCTTGTATATGGCGCTTCGAGGGACTTTTAATAGGGTGAATAAAGCTGATAATTTGGCCTTGGTTGCGCCTTTCTCTATTGACGAGGCATGGGTGATTGTGCGTGGATGTGAGGGATCGAAATCACCGGGTCCAGATGGCTACAGTATGGAATTTTTTAAGAGATGTTGGGAAGTTGTGAGTGCTGATGTGGGGCGTTTTTTGGCTGATTTTTTCACCTCGGGAAAGTTGCTTGTGGGAGCAAATAATACCTTTCTTGTGTTATTACCTAAGGTGGACTCACCGGCCACATTGCATGAGTATCGCCCGATTAGCTTGCTTAATTCAATCTATAAAATTCTAGCTAAAATTATGGCTAGAAGATTACAGGTGGTGCTGGGAGGGTTGATCAGTGATCATCAGTCGGCATTTGTACGCGGGCGTCAGATTGTCGATGGGATTTTACTGGCTAATGAAACTATTCACTCTATGCGGCAGAGTCAGATGGGTGGTTGTATCTTGAAGCTAGATTTTGCGAAGGCCTATGACTGTGTCCGATGGGAATTTTTAGAACAAATTATGTGCTCGATGGGGTTTAGCGAGACTTGGCGAGGTTGGATTATGGAGTGTATCAGTACAGTTCCGCTATCTGTTCTATTAAATGGTAGTGCCACTAAAGAATTTGGCATGGGGCGTGGGTTGCGACAGGGTTGCCCGTTGTCACCTTTATTGTTTGTTATTGTGGCAGAAGCACTGCATCGGTTGTTCGTACAAGCAGAGGGTTTGGGGCTGATCCGTGGGGTAGTAGTGGCTCCAGGGTGTCTATATCACATCTTCAGTTTGCCGATGACACCATTCTTTTCTTTGAAGCTTCAGTAGAAAGTGCTATGAATGTCCGCAGGCTGTTGTGTTGCTTCCAAGTGTGCTCCGGACTGAAAATTAATTTCACTAAGTCATCTCTTTACTCGATTGGGGTGGATGGGGAGTTGCTTGCATCCATGGTGGATGTTTTGTGTTGCCGAAAGGGCGAATTGCCGTTTGTGTACCTGGGGTTACCGTTGGGGGTGAATCCGCGAAATATTGCAGTGTGAGAGCCTGTTATTGCTTCGGTCCGACGGAAGCTTGCTGGTTGGAAGAGGACATCGCTTTCTTTTGCGGCTCGCGTCACTCTGGTAAACTCTGTATTGTCTTCCCTCCCTGTGTATTATATGGGCTTGTTTCGTGTGCCGAAAGGTGTTGTAGCTGCAATTGATAAGTTGAGGCGAGCGTTCCTTTGGGGTGGGGTTAGTCTACAACGAAAGATGTGTCGAGTGAGTTGGAGTATGGTGTGTCGACCTCGTCATCTTGGAGGTTTGGGGGTGGCAGATTTGGAGGTTCGAAACAAGGCTTTGTTGGCCAAATGGTCGTGGAGGTATGCTAAGGATGAATCCTCTTTGTGGCGAGCTATTATTGTGTCAAAATATGGTGAGGCTGCTTAGTGGTGGCGTTTTAATTCCACTTTCAGGGGCTCGATATTAGTGATTTGGAAGCAGATAGTTCAGACGGTTAGCTCGGCGAGCGTCCAAAAGTATATGGGAGAGTCTCAGTTTGTTTGGAATGTCGGTTCTAGTTCGCGGGTGCTGTTTTGGTTTAATGCATGGTGTGTTGAGCAGCCGTTGAAGGATATTTATCCTAGATTGTTTTCGATTGCAGTCAATCGTCTAGCTTTGGTTGTTGACCTTGCCGTTGAGGGTAGCCTCCAGCATGATCGATGGGAAGATTTTTTCCGTCGTAGCTTGTGATCATTTGAGGTTCGGCAACTGCAGGAACTTTGTTCTCTGGTGTGTCAGGTGAGTTTACGGCAAGGGGTATTGGATATGCTAGTTTGGACACCGGATAGGCATGGGATCTTTTCAGTCAAAGCATTGTCTCGTTTGCTTATGCTTGATAAAGTGGGTGAGAGTGATTTTGGTGATTGTTTTGCGTGGAAGGTCCTGGTCCCTCCCAAGGTTCAGGCGTTTTTGTGGTTTACATGGCTACGCCGATTGCCTACTTTTGAGTTTCTGCGGATGCGTGGAATTGTGTTGGGTGAGCATCATGGTTTGTGTCGGTGGTGTCGAGAGAGGGAGGAGGACATTGATCACTTATTTTATTTTTGCCCGTTTGCCCAAGGTTTGTGGGATTGGTTCCGACGATGGTGGGAGGTATCGTTGTCGTTGCCGAAGGCTTTTTCGGACTTCCTCAACCCGGATATGCACTGTCCTTTTAAGGGCACACTAAAGAAGCTGTGGGTGTCGAGCATTGCTGCACTGTTATGGTCCTTATGGTTTGCACGTAACGAGTTCATTTTTAATGGCAAATGTATACCGGCTTCTGAGATTGTTTTCTTGGTGAAATTGCGTTCTTTTTATTGGGTGGAGACTCTCAAAGAGGGGCTGTCCGTGAGCGAGTCCCTATGGTGGGAATGTCTGAGCTTGTTCAGAGAAGGGGTAGGACTACAGGTTAGCCGTTTGGGAGTATGTTGGGAGCCTCCTCTCGGGGACACGTTAAAGTTTTCGGTAGATGGTTCCGCTCGAGGGAAGTCGGGGCCTGCGGGTTTCGGGGGGTGTTGCGAGATGCTCAGGGTCGCATCCTTGCGCTTTTTTCGGGCCCGCTTGGTTCTCTTGACTCTAATGTTGCAGAGATACGGGCGATAGCCTTTGCTTTGGAATTATATGTTACGTCTAAATGGGCTGCTCGTCCACTTATTATTGAGTCGGATTCCAAAGTTGCTATTGGTTGGGTGCTGCAGGTGGAACGTCGACCTTGGCGTTTGTGAGAAATCTTTCGTTTGATCGACCATGCTTGCTCTATGTTGGGATCCGTTTGCTTTTCGCACGTTTACCGAGAGGCGAATGGGCTAGCTGATGCGCTAGTGAAGGAAGGGGTTTTTCGAGTCTCTTTGTTTTAGGCCTCGGTTTGATGGTTTTGTAAGGGGTGTTGTTTTTTGGTGCGTTTCTGTTTTAGTCAACATGTCGTACTCTTTTCCTCCGTTAGGCTTAGGGAGGTTTTTGATGAGGCGCATGTGTGACTCGCGTTGTATATTTTTCCTATAATAATATACTTCGCTTTGCTGATAAAAAAAAGAGATAGAATCATAACATATTCAAAGAAAATAAACTCAATAATTTATTTCCTTTTATAAGATAGAATTATACAAAATTCTAAAGAAATAAATTCAAGGATTTATTCCTATAACAAAATAGAATCACATAAGAATCTCAAGGAGAAAAAAAAATTCAGTGATTTATCTCCTTTGTTCTTGTTATATCTTCTATTAATCAATGATATTAGTATAACTAAAGCCCAAGACAGAGATATCAAGGCAACCCGATTCTGTTCAACAAACAAAAATCAAAAAGAAAAATCTTTCGATATTAATTTCATCGATTCTTGTTTGGAAAGGAAGATCAAATGAACCCGTTAAAACGACATGAATTAAATCCTAAAACGAATTATTTATAAGATCTTAGTTTCCAAAATAGATCAAGATTTCGTCTGAATATCTTGTTTGTCTTTATAAAATTTCTAAAAGAAAATTATTAGTACGAAAATAAAATTCTCAATGTTTCCACAAACACAAACAATAATTACTATCACATTTAATAATAATTATTAAGGGCAAAATTAGGACACAATATATTTCTTATTCATGACATATTTTATTGTCTTAATAATCTCGTGATTTAAGGATTTACCTTAGTAGTACATGAAGTAAATTTGCTCTCACACGGAAATAAGTGGTTGCTCATCATACAACCATACCAATTATGACAAGAAGAAAACAACGTTAGGAAATAGTTTATGTTAAAATTTATGTTATGCATAACGTTTTCACTAATGGGGATTTTCCTTTTTGGTTAGAATTCACGTGGGTAACCCAAGGGAGTTTTTTAAATGGCACAATACATATGTGCAAAACGCATGGGGTTGGTGAAGGGACCGGACATGAGCTACGCACTTGGATACTGCTATGATCGGAGAGTTGGACAGGATGGCGCTGAAATTCAATGTGGTATGAACCATTGCATTATACACGATTACCTATTCTTCGTGGGTTAAAACTTAAAAGTTTTCTTAAGATAGTTAGAAAAATATTAATCAAAGAATTAAAATAATCAATAAAATACGAATATTGTATTAAAATATTAAACTGAACAAAACAAAAAATTTGATACAAAATATCAAAAACAAACTGGATGGAAACGATTTAAGGCCTATAACTATATAGTTTATTTAAGACGAATTTTCGGCCACTCCTTAGTGTTTTGAGATCTTCGATTGTTTGTCTCCTATGATACAACAACTAGATAATAAGCTACAATAGCACAATTGTAGAGATTATGAACTATTATACCATTGTCTTTGTCTATCACTAAAAACTATAGGAGAAGAAAAAAATTTTGAGTTCCCTTAAACTTAGAAGGTTTACACGCTATTTATAGGAGTTTCACGAGGGAGTATTATTAGAAACAATATATTTCAAAATTAAGGTCATTAATGTTATATCCGAATAAATTTTAAAATAAGTCATTACTATCATATTTAATTGAATATATAAATGTGAACTGCAAGGCGTTATCAAGTTTAATAACTGAACTTCAGGAAACCAACTAATATCCTTTTAATTCGAAATATTAAAAAAGATAAGACTTTTTTAAAGGAAAATTTTAATTTGTAGTGGGAAAAATATAAGCAAGCCCCAGAGGGCCGAACTAGTCTACACATTCGCGTCGCCCACATCGTACTAGCTCAACCACAACCTCGATGGGTTTGGAGAGCTTCTATTTGCAATTTTCCATGCACATACGTGCGAGGCACGGTCGTAACCAAGTCATTCAATGGTTGGCAAGTGGGTTGGTGTCTATAAACACTTCCTATGCTTGTTATCCTACCAATGTCTTTTCTATTTTTCTTGCACAATTCCCAAGTACCCTACTTTGAGTATGAATTTCTCATTTATCACTCAACCATTTTAAGCATATGAGATATTGCTGTAAAGTTCTCATGGAGTAGGATGTTGAAAAAGTAAGGTTAGTTCGAAATAAAATTAGACATAAACAGGAAAATAATAAAACGAATTTAATGGAATTGAACATATATGAAATAAACTGAAAACAGATTGTTGAGGCCTAGACAAATGCAATTTTCTTAAGACATATTTCAGCCACTCCTTTGTGCTTGAGTTGTTTGGTCATCAGTCTCATGGGATACAACAACGGATGATCATCGACAAAGCACTTCCGAAGAGATCACAAACAGAACCCTTGCCTCTGACTATCACACAAAAAAAACACAATGCATTTTTTGAGACTAGAAAATATTTTGAGTTGTACTTAAATCTTAAGAGAGGTGAGGTTTATATAGGAGAGTGATTAGGTTAAACCGTGGAAATAAAATATTCCAATTTTAATTGTTATTAATTCTTTTCTTATTTAATTCGAAAACAAACAATCAATGTGATATTTACTCATATATATTTTGTGAATTGGAAGTATTATCGTTTTTACTATTCAAATTTAAGAAAAGCAAAAGTGGGTAAGTGTATATAAACACTTCCTATGCCATTTATCAAATTCATATGGGATAAAGGGGTTCAATCTTCCTTACTCAATTCACAACTACCTTACTTTGAGCATCAATTTCTCATTCATCACTCAACCATTTTGAGCATATGAGATATTATTGTAAAGGTCTCATGGATTAGAATAGAACCCAATAAAATTCTTATTCGAATCTCCACATTTACCTTCTCAAATTATGGCTCAAAATTGTCAATTCCTCACATTTTTCCAAAATAGGATATGAACCAATAAATTCATATTCGAATCTCTACTTTTACCCATAAAAATATAACTCAAAGTTTCTATTTTATCACATTTTCCCAACAAATATATATGAGTGACACTTGTTTAGTTAAAGGCTAGTTGTGCCATTCTCTTGAACAAACAATGGAGAAAAAGTAAAAAAAATAGAAAATTAAATTAATATTTGTTATGAATATTTATCTATGTGAATGTTTATCATGATAAGAACTTTATATAGGAGTTTTGAATTACTTTATCATTTGGAATATTATGTGTTATGTACTTCTCATGCTCAGAAATAGATGATTTGAATAAGGCATTATATACAACTTCAATATTGAGAATAAATATAAATATTCTTCTTTCTCACATATCTTTGTTCTTATTCTTGTTCTTCTTTACTTTACTTCCTTTACAACACGTCATCAACACGATCTCACTCAATTGTAGTAGTTCTCATTGAGAGTTCTTTAAAAGGATTTCAATATAATATTAATTGATGTTTAAACCCACGACGTCATAAAACATGGAATAAACTCGTGTTTTCGAAACACTCTAAGTTCTCTCGTGTCCTCTAAACACAATGTAATTTCATGTCAACTACTTATTTGTTATCCTATGTTATAAATTTATGTGTCCTCTAAACACCGTCTATTTTGAATTGAAGATTTTCAAACAAAATAATTAGTGTCATACATATAATTTTAAAATGGTGGAAACATCTACGGGTTGTTTAGTATTATTAATAATATTATAATTTTAAAAAAGGCACATGAAATTGAAGAAAAAGAAAGTCTCTAGCGCCAAGCCGTTGTGTAACTATGTGCGCCTAATTATGAAATTGAATAAAAAGTTCCATCTTTAATTATAAATATTAGGATGTAATAACAGGTAATCGGATGAGTTTTAGGTCGGGTTCTGTCAGGTCGGATTAAATCAGATACATGTCATTTCAGGTCGATTTGATGTTTCGACTCGATTCGGGTCGGGTGCGGGTCAGTTTCAGGTTGAGTCAAAATGGTCCAGGTCTGAATAAGTTAATTACGGGTTAATTCGGGTTCGGTTAGACTTCAGGTCGGGTTCATTTCTGGTCTGTTTCATTTTAGGTTTGATTGATTCAAGTTTCGAATTCATATTAAGTTTGAGTTTGGTACAACTAGTCGATAGACTTTATGTTGGGTCATTTTGAGTGAATTATTTAACGCCTTTCACGAACACGAATCACATTAAAAATAAATATTAGACACTAGAATGGTTAAAAATATCATCAAATGAGTCATATTAAAATATTGGAGTAAATTACAAAAATTAGAAATAAATAAGGTAAATTACGGTGAAAAATAAAATTTTAAGGATAAACATGAATAAAAATATCATCATATTAAAAACACTAAACTAAATTACAAAAAAAATTGAATAGGGGTCAATTTGGAATAAAAATAAAGTTTTATGGTCTATAATGAACAAAAATATTAAATTAAAATTAAAAACATTGGACTAAATTACAAAAAAAAATGAATAGGGGTCAATTTGGAATAAAAATAATGTTTTATGGATTATAATGAACAAAAATATCACAATATTAAAACTATTGGACTATATTAGAAAATTTGAAAATAAATAATGGTGAATTTAAATCCCTAAACCCCAAACCTCAACCCCTAAATCTTACAAACACTAATAATTAAAGTGCAAACTGAATCCCTAAACTAATCTCATAACCCCAGCCTACCATTCAACTTAAAGACATTTACCCCTAACAATAAACTTGACACATTTAGCCCTAAACCCCAAACATGAACCCTAAATCTTACAATAACTAATAATTAAAGTACAAGCCATATCCCTAAACTAATCTCATAACCCCAACCAACCAGTCAACTTAAACATGTTTACCCCTAAACCCTAACAATCAACTTGACACATTTACCCATAAACCCCAAATATGAACCCTTAAATCATACAATCACTAATAGTTAAAGACTTAAAGTGCAAAATGAATCCCTAAACTAATAATTAAAGTGCATGCATAATCTCCTAACCTCTAAACTAACCCCATAACCCAAACACTGAACATGACAAAATTACCCCTAAATTTTTTAGGCCAAAATATATTCGACCTTCAAAAGCCTGCCAAAAGTTTGGAGTCGTCATCGTTCGTTTTTTTTGGATTGGGTACAACCGAAATAAGTTGGCCATTTAAAATATTTAATTATTAAATAATTTTATGAAGGAAGATCTAATTAAAAAAGAACCTAAACCTAAAAGTTTAGGGAAACAAAACTAAAATTGGGATTAAACTGAATCAAAGTAAAATTAAAAAATTAAAAAAAAATACCTAAGTGTAAAACTCCTAAACTAACAATGACCTAAAGTGAAATTAACCCCTAATAAAATGGGTGGGATTTTCCCCTCCATTTGTTTACTTGTTTTTCCTTTCATTTGTTTTATCAATTATTTTTTATAAAACCAAAATTGATTTTGATATAACAATATACCTTAAGGATTAAATTGTAAAACAATAATTTTTTATGTATTTTCAAAGACTCACAATTTGACAAGCCATTTTGAACTAAATATTATTTCAAGTCAAAACACATTAAAAGGGTTCAAATTTTCTAAGTGTTTTCAAGCCAAAGAGCAACAAAATGCCCAAGCGTATCGATACCCTTATGTGTATCGATACGATTTTTCAACACTGAAATTTTAATCGTTCATAGCGTTACGGTACGGTCTAACCCCGTATCGATACAATATTCATCTACGCAAGACTTTAAGCTATAGCGTATCGATACACATCAGGACTGTATCGATACAATTTTCATATAAAAATATTCTTTGTTATAGCGTACCGATACAATATGTCACCGTATCGATACGATATGATGACCTTTGCAAAAATCTTTGTATTTAATATTCGAACGTTGGCTACTCAATTATTGGAATCCAAAATTTTAAACGACCGGTGGACGGTATCGATACACTAAGGTAATGTACCGATACACTTTTTCGCAAAACTCAATTCAAGATTTCAGTGAGCAAAATCCTTATCAATACGACATTCCGTATCGATATGCCCCTTAATATCGTACCGATACGCCTTGTTTTCAGTCGCAACGACTCTTTCTTCTTTCAGACAGGTAGTGATATGCCCACGAACCGTATCGATACAGTAGGTTGTTGAGGAGTATTTACCGCGGGAAATTGCAGCCCAAGGAATAGATTAATGACCTCAACCACCCAAACTGCTAGAAATCAATGCATGGGTATAAAAACAAGTCTCAAATGCTACAACAAAAACTATTGAGCCTTAAAGCAACATCAAAGTATTCAAATCCAAGACTTGATTATTTAGAGTCAAATCTTTGTACCCAACTCAATTGAGTTTATCATTGTAATTTTTATTGAGAGTTTGGGGTGTGATTGATTGTATTTGGGTAAGCATCAAACTTTGAGAGGTATTTGTAAGGTTTACCAAATTCTTTCTTTGTAAAGAGTGTGTTGGATTAAGCTTTGGGTAGAATCAATTAGTGGATTGGTTTAAAATCCTTAGTGGGAGCTAAGGTAATGGATGTAGAGGTAATTTAGGAACTTGAACCACTATAAATTACCTTGTGTCAAACTTTTCATTCATCCAATTTCTCCCTTTAATTTTTAATCGACAATTCACCCCCTCTTGGCCATTTGAAATCGATTGATTAACTCAACAATTGGTATGTGAGCTACACTCATTGGAAGGGTTACAACCCTATTGAGTCGATTCTAGGAGAGTTTGATCAACTACAAATTGAAGCAATGGCATCCACCTCCGGCCTCAACCTCTATGAGTCTCAATCCACACCAAACCACAATTCTTCAATGGGGATAACTACCCATATTAGAAGAATTGGATACGTCTCTTCATCAAATCCAATAACTACATGGTATGAGACGTTGTAGAAGACGGACCAAGCATTCTTATGAAGAGAGATGGTGAAGGAAGATTAGTCCCAAAGATCAAAGTTGAGATGACCAATGAAGATAGAAGACGATTGCAAATTAGGGACAAAACCTTGCATATGATCTTTTGTGCTCTTGGTCCCAATATCTATTCAAAAGTGTCTTCCATTAAAAGCACCAAAGATGTTTGGGATACCCTCGAGACGACATATAAGGGAACTAGCGATGTTAAAGAGACGAAGATCGAGCTGCTCAATTTAAGCTATGATAATTTCAAGATGGACCTCGATGAAAGCGTCTCCAAGATTTTTGATCAGTTCTCGGTCATCGTCCATGGATTAAAGGGTTTCGGTGAAGTCATTCCCGAAGACAAGCTAGTTTGAAAACTCATATATTCTCTTCCGGAATTTTGGGATACAAGAATGACCATCATCGAATCTAGAGAGTTAAAGACTCTCAAGCTTGATGTCCTTGTTGGATCTCTACTCACTCATGAGATCATGAAACAAGGAAGGGAAGAAGAGAAGAAAGTTGAGATGAAGAAGGTTGAGAAGAAGAAGATTGGAATCTCACTTAAAGCTTCATACAACGATAGCGATTCGAGTGAAGAAAAAGATGAGGAGATGACCATGTTGGCCAAAAGATTCACACGATTCATGAAGTCCAATCGAGGAAGAAAATTCAATAGAAAAAGGGACTTCAAGAATAGGAGTAAAGAAGAAGAGAAGGACCAAATCGCATGCTATGAGTGCAATAAGATCGGCCATATATGATTCGAGTGCCCTCAATTGAGAAAGAAAAGCTTTGGGAAGAAGAACAAACTCAAAGCTCAAGTGGCAACTTGGAGTGACGATGAGTCATCCGAAGAGGAGGAGGAAGTGGCCAACCTTTGTCTCATTGCATTTGAGGAGGAACCAATGGTAAACTCTAACTCATCTCTTACTTATGAAGAATTATATGATGAATATGGTGAGCTACAAAATGTTTATGATGAATTGGTTGGTAAATATAAAGAGTCTATTTTGAAAAACAAGAAAATCATTTCCGATTTAAAATCTCAAATGAGTCTATTTCAAAAACCAATTCTGAATTGGAAAAGAAGATTTTGTATTTGGTAAATCATTCAAATGAGCTTAAAAAGAAAAATCTTGATGTTGAAAAACTTCTTTCCGATTTCCATGATTATCTCACTAAGGAAGTGGATAATCTCAAAACTTCTCTTACTATTGGGAAATATGTTTTTGAAAAAGGAAGTTCTTAAAAAAACCCAATATGTTAAGAGAACCATTTTACCCCAAACAAAGAGGTTTTTAAAAGCAATCCAAAGTTAATAGAATTATTAGTGTATGGGTTCCTAAGGATCTAATTGTTTCTAATAATGTGAATGATATTGCTTCTTGGATTCCTAATGGAACCAAGCTTTTGGGAGCTAACACTTATGGACCCAAAATGATTTTGATACCAAAATCAAGGAACTAATCTTTGTTTGTAGGGGGAGCATTGCTACAGGGCCAAAGCTTCAAGTCAAAACATATGGTCCCTTGATAGTGGATGCTCAAGACACATGACTAGAGACAAGAATAGATTCAATGAGCTAAAGGCAAAGCATGGTGGAGTAGTGACTTTTGGTGACAACTCCAAAGGCCATATTGAGGGTATTGGCTCCACTGGAACCGTACTTATTGAAGATGTATTGCTTATCAATGGTCTAAAACACAACTTGTTGATCATTAGACCGGTTATGTGATAAAGGTTTTAATGTCCTCTTTGATCAAAGTGGTTGTAAAATAATGAACATTAAAACAAATCAATTTTTGCTCATAGGGCATATGATAGGCAATATCTATATGGTGCACTTAGATGAAATAAACACATCCAATGCATGCTTAGTTTCATACGATGAACATGATTTATGGCTTTGGCATAGAAAATTAGGACATGCTAGCATAAGTGTTTTAGAGAAATTAGTCTCCCTTAATCTAGTTAGAGGTTTACCCAAACTTAAGTTCTCTAATGACAAAATATGTGATGCATGCTCTAAGGGTAAAAAATATAGATCTTCATTTAAAGCCATTAATGATGTTTCTACTACTAGATGCTTACAATTGATTCATATAAATCTTTTTGGGCCAATTACAACTATGAGCTTGGGTGGTAAATCATATGTTTTTACGCTTGTAGATGACTATTCTAGGTTTACTTAGGTTCTATTCTTAAGTACCAAAGATGAGATCAGAAAAATTCATCACATTTTCTAAAATAACTCAAAATGATCTTGAGCTTAAACTTACTCACATTAGAAGTGATCATGGAACCGAATTTCAAAACTTGCATTTTGAAGAATTTTTAAATGAAAATGGGATTAGCTATAATTTTTCCGCACCTCGCACTCCCTAATAAAATGGGGTAGTTGAGAGGAAAAATAGAAATTTAGAAGAAATGGCTAGAACCATGCTTTGTGAAAATAATTTACCTAAATATTTTGGGGCGGAAACCACAAATACTGCTTGCTACATTATAAATCGAGTAATGATTAGGCCTATTTTAAAGAAAAAACCATATGAGATTTTAAAATCTAAGAAGCCTAACATTAGTTATTTTCATCCATTTGGTTGCAAGTGTTTTGTTTTAAACAATGATAAAGACAACTTAGGTAAATTTGATGCTAAAAGCGATGAAGCTATTTTCTTAGCATATTCTTTAAACTCTAAAGCTTATCATTAGTTATTTTCATTGTTTAAACTCTAAAGAAAACACCATATGAGATTTTAAAATCTAAGAAGCCTAACATTAGTTATTTTCATCCATTTGGTTGCAAGTGTTTTGTTTTAAACAATGATAAAGACAACTTAGGTAAATTTAATGCTAAAAGCGATGAAGCTATTTTATTAGCATATTCTTTAAACTCTAAAGCCTATCATGTATTTAATAAGAGAACTTTAGTAGTAGAAGAGTCCATGCATGTTGTTTTTGATGAAAACCTCCTTCCGAAGAAGGATTCTTATGATGATGTAGGGATCACTGAAGCCATTGATGGAGGACAAAGATCAAAGGTGGATGATGTTCCTACAAAGTAGAAGGTGCACAAGATCCACCCCTTGAAGCCTTGAAGAACTTGGCTCTTAAGGAAAAGGAGGTGACATACCCAAGGGAGTTCAACTATGTCAAAGGTGATAAAATCTTGGATGATCCATCCAAGGGGGTAACTACTAGATCCTCTCTCAAACTAATGAACCATGTTGTATTTATTTCATGCATTGAGCCTAAAAATATCAAAGAAACATTAAATGACGATTTTTGGATTTTGGCCATGCAATAAAAACTTAATACACTTGAGAGAATTAAAGTATAGACATTAGTTGAAAGACCTGGTAATCAATCTACTATAGGAACTAAATGGGTCTCTAGAAACAAACTAGATGAGAGTTGTAACATAGTGAGAAACAAGGCTAGCTTGTTTCTCAAGGTTACACTCAAGAAGAGGGAATTGATTTTGATGACACATGTGCACCCGTAGCTAGAATGGAAGCTTTTAGGATGCTTCTAGCATTTGCATGTTACCATGATTTCAAGATTTTTCAAATGGATGTAAAAAGTACTTTTTAAAATGGTTTTATAAATGAAGAAGTGTACGTTGAACAACCACCGAGTTTTGAGGATCCTAATGTAACTCCCTTAGCCCGGCCTAGACAGTTGACCCGAACTACGAATATTACACGGGGAAAACCAAAGTCAACCCGAAAGTCAACCTTGATTAACGACCCTTTTTTTTCTTTTTATTCTTGTCTAGATGCACATTAACCCTAGGCGTACACTTGAGAAAAGCATACTTGAAAATCACATCAATCGGAAAGCAATAAGGGACTCAATTGCACAACATACAAAGTTGAGGACCAAAATGTAAATTCTGGAAAAATGAGGGACTTTGCTTATTTTTAAATTACCAATATCAAATTAATCATATTACATGCTTCCCTGTCAAATTTCAACTCAAACGGACATCTCAAACTCAAGCAATTGCATATACAAAATTCAGGACTAAAATGTAAAGCTTGCAAAACTCAAAACCATTCAAATCAGTGCCCAACGGTCAAGTGTTTCGGAACAGGGGTTGACCGTTCCGAAACGCGGGTTCGTTTCGAGACCAGTATCGAAACAGGGCTTGGCAGTGGCAAAAACCTTTTGGAACGACCTCCACCCGTTTCAAAACTCGAAGGCCATTACAAACCCCCGTTTCGAAACGTTAGCACCCGTTTCGATACAGACTGCCCAGAAAGTGCAGATTTTGCTGGTTTAGCATACATTTAAACACTCGAACACAACCTATTGACTTCCTAATAATGCCAACAAGTCATCATACGCATAAGGTACCTATTTGCATCATCTAAACATGTCCATGGCATCAATTAGGCAAAACCACAAGTCTATAGGCATGCATCTTATTAACCATAGCCAAACAACCATCAAAGCATCAAAGAAAGCACCAAAATGGCCATTTACAAATCCAACACATTCAAGGCATCATGCCAAAACTAGGGAGTCCAAAACACCTCCCAAAAACACAACCTAGGTTCCCATTGCCAAATATCAAAATCTAATAATTGTTGTAAAATAGTCACCATACATGAGCTTAGCTTTCCCTCGGATTCTTAGCATCCTTGCTGCCCTCAAACACCTCAATTAACTGCATTATTGGTTCAAGAGAGAGAGCGTAAGCACAAATGCTTAGTGAGGCATGCTCTAAAGAAAACAACACAATAATGTACCTTATAAAAACACTTTTCATTAAGCCTTTAACACAAAAACATCAATCCATGCAACATTGCATTCACCACAAGCATCTCATGCTTCAATATCATTAACATGTCATATTGGCTTCCAAGTGATAAACTATAACCTTTTACAACATAAAACACAATCGGATACGCAAATTACAAGCGTTGTCCCATACGCTTCATACACACTACCAAAGACACAAGGTGGAGTTTACCGGTACAATCACAACCCCTCAACACCCGTGATGGAGTTTAACGGTACAATCACAACCCCTCCACATCACTCATTGGTAGTTGTATAACATCACTAACGAGAACACGGGACACTCAACACAAGATCCACACATAGACTTTTAACCACCATTGTGATCTTAAACATCTCGTTAGTGTACTTGGATGGAGTTTACGGTACAATTACAACCCCTCAACA
Organism: Hibiscus tridactylites; assembly: GCA_958450335.1. Classification (NCBI taxonomy): domain Eukaryota; kingdom Viridiplantae; phylum Streptophyta; class Magnoliopsida; order Malvales; family Malvaceae; genus Hibiscus; species Hibiscus tridactylites. The sequence goes on from OY288270.1 coordinate 32,725,610, forward strand.
TCCAAGGCAACTTTATTCACGGTGCACCCAATCCTATAGCCGGCTAACTATATACGATTCAATTACTTTAAAACCACACATCACTTGCCAATATACATCATTTATCATCAATAATCCACTGTTTTAAAGCATTGATCAAAGCCATTAAACCATCATGCATCACTATGCATCAAACCACAATTATCAATATCAAACCAAGGATATCTTACCTTGAGCATCCTTCAACACATGGCTTTCAAAACCAGCATTAGTCATGCTAAAACATGCTTTCAAAACAGAATTTAAACATGCAAATTAAACACATTGCATCCAACCATTTCATGGTTCATTCAAGAGAGAGAGTTTTCCCGAAAACTTACTGTTGAGCTTACTTAAGTTGATTAGACTTAAACTAAGCTCCCAAACCTTCAAACATTTAATACAAAGCTGGAAATCCAACACCACTCACCAATTCCGTTTCGCAAGCTTGCCGAAACGCCGTTCATGCCTCCGGATCAACACCACAAGGATCCGAAGATGTCTCCCATGTTTTAAACACATCAAAGCAGAGGATTAATGCATCATCATGCATTAAAATCTTCAGCGATTACACCTAAACTCGCTGCTCTCACCAAATCTAACATTTCGGCTACCAAACACAACCGAAGTTATCTCCAAACTCTTCCACAACATTACCCAGCCAAGATCCATCACTTCTAAACATTCTTAAACATCAATTAACATCCAAAAAGAGCCTAAACTCGTCCTTATACCTCCAGCTATAACAGAACACCAAGATCACCCCAAAAACCACCATTTTCATAAGCAAAAACTTAGGAAAATCAACCTATTCGGGATTGCATTGATTAAACCTCAATTACACATCATTAAACATCCAAAATACATTAAAAAGTCATCACAAAATAGAGCCCAAACAATCACCACGAATTTCTTTAAGATTTAATCCAAATCTTGAGTTTTAAGCCAAAAGTCAAGATCACAACATTAAAACCTTTAATAAAACTTAATTTAAGGATTGAGAACTTGGGAATTTCAGTAAATAACCGGGCATTTAGAGGATAAGAACATTCTTACCTCTAAATGTAGATTTCTCCTTGATTAGAGCCAAAATCCTTGAAAATTCAATAAGCAAATTAAGAGGATTTGATGTAGAAGGGATTAGGAATCATTTGAGGATTGAAATCTCATCATTTGGTGTGAAAATCAAAAGAAAAGCTACTGTAGAAATGTGTTTGGCTGAGAGAATTTTGAGAGAAAATGAGATGAGAAAGTTTTTAAGAAAGTTATGAAATCTCAAAAATTAGTTTTCCCATTCTCTTTTAATTAATTAAATATTAAATGAATCAATAAAAACTAAGAAAAATCTGGAGAAATCAATCTTGGGTAAATTAGCTCCTTAAAGATTCAAAGTTTCAATCCTTACAAAACAGTCACCACTAAACTTTTCAAAAATTACATTTTAGTCACTAATTCGAAATGTCACACTTCCAAACCTTATTTTGTAAAATTGATTTCACCACTCTCTTATATATATTAAAAGAGGATTTTTAGATATTTTTCCATATTTTTAGTGCAACCCGAACTAGGCTTTCCCTAAAACCACCTTTTATATTCGAACCGAAAATCAGACCGGTCCGGTTCAGACCCTAAACTTCCAAGCCTAAAATTGGGGTGTTACAACTCTCCCCCCTTAAGAAATTTCATCCTCGAAATTTACCTGGAGGAAAAAGGTACGGAAACTGCTTCTTCATGTCATCCTTTCGTTCCCACGTGGCTTCCTCAACACCACGATGCTTCCACAACACATTTACCAAATCAATGGTCTTGCCTCGAAGAACATTACTGTCTGAATCCAGAATTTCCATCGGCTCCTCATCATAGGTCAAGTCTGGATTCAATTCCACTTCCTCCACAGGCATAACATGCGAAGGATCCGATCTATACCTCCGAAGCATAGAAACATGAAACACATCATGAATCTTTTCCAACTCTTGTGGCAACCTCAACTTGTACGTAACAGGACCCACACGCTCAATCACCTCGTATGGTCCAATGTACCTAGGGCTGAACTTACCCTTTCGGCCAAACCTCATCACCTTTTTCCAAGGCGAAACTTTCAAAAACACACGGTCACCTACCGCATACTGAATCTCCTTACGCTTCAAATCCGCGTAAGACTTCTATCGATCAGAAGCTACCTTCAATCGCTCACAAATGAGCTTCACCTTCTCGGTGGTCCCTTTCAACAAAGCTGGCATCGAATCCAAGTTCTGACCTGTTTTAGCCAACAAAGAGGAGTTCTGCACTTCCTCCCGTACAAGGCTTCATAAGGTGCCATTTGAATACTCGCCTGGTAGCTATTGTTATAAGCAAACTCCACCAAAGGCAAATGCTTCTCCCAAGAGCCTTGAAACTCAATCACACAGCACCTCAACATATCCTCCAGCACCTGGATAACACGCTCAGACTGTCCATCCGACTGTGGATGATAAGAAGTACTAAAATTTAGCCGTGTACCCAAAGCCTGATGCAAATATTCCCAGAAACGCGATGTAAACCTTGGATCTCGATCCGACACTATAGACTTTGGTACACCATGCAGCCGCACAATCTCAGCTATGTACAGCTCCGCAAGCTTGTCCAACGTGTACGTAGTATGCACAGGCAAGAAATGCGCACAATTCGTAAGGCGATCCACAATCACCCACACCGAATTCTTCTTCGATGGCGACAAAGGCAAACCAGACACAAAGTCCATGGTAATCCTTTCCCACTTCCACTCAGGAATCCTCAACGGTTGCAACAACCCAGAAGGAAACTGATGCTCAGCTTTTACTTGCTGGCAAACCATGCACTTGCTCACATACTCAGCCACATCTTTCTTTAAACCCACACAATAGTACTCATCTCTAAGATCACGATACATCTTAGTACTACCAGGGTGCATAGCAAAAGGACTACTATGAGCTTCAATCAGAATAGCACGCCTCAACTCAGCATCATTGGGCACTACTATCCGACTTCCAAAACATAAAACTCCATCATCATTAAAGAAAAATTCTGATGGCCTATCCTCAGCAATATCCTGAACATGTGGCACCAAGGAATCATCCAACAACTGCTTATCCTTTATCAACTGAACCAAGGATGGTTTCACTTGCAATTCAGCCACAAGACCGCCATCTCGCGAAATGCTCAAGCTGGCAAACACAGCCCACAACTCCACTGCCACCTTCCTACTCAAGGCATCCGCTACAACATTAGCTTTTCCCGGATGGTACTCGATCGTCAGATCGTAATCTTTAAGCAACTCCACCCAACGTCGTTGCCTAAGATTCAACTCTTTCTGAGACATCAGATACTTCAAACTTTTGTGATCCGTGTACACAGTACACTTCTCACCATACAGGTAATGTCTCCAAATTTTCAAAGCAAAAACCACAGCAGTCAACTCAATGTCATGCGTAGGATAATTGCGCTCATGCACCTTCAACTGGCGCGATGCATAAGCCACCACCTTACCCTCTTGCATCAACACGCAGCCCAAACCAACATAAGATGCGTCACTATACACCACAAACTCTTTCCCTGATTCAGGTTGAACCAAGATAGGAGCTTGCATCAAAGCTGCCTTAAGCTTCTCAAAATCATGTTGTCTCGCTTCCGTCCACTCATATTTAACATCCTTCTGCAACAACTTCGTCAAAGGTGCAGCAATCTTCAAAAATCCATCCACAAACCTCTGATAGTATCCCGCCAAACTAAGGAAACTACGGACTTCATGAACAGACTTAGGAGGCTTCCAATTCATCACTGCCTCAATCTTCTGAGGATCAACACGAATCCCCTCAGCAGAAACCACATGACCAAGGAACACCACTTCCCTGAGCCAGAACTCACACTTGCTTAACTTAGCATAAAGCTGATTCTCCAACAAAGCCTGCAACACAATCCTCAAATGCCCCTCACGCTCCTCCTCTATACGAGAGTACACGAGGAAATCATCAAAGAACACCACAACAAATTTGTCCAAGTATTCATGGAACACCCTATTCATCATGTCCATAAAAGCTGCAGGAGCATTCGTCAAACCAACCGGCATCACAAGGAACTCATAATGCCCATACCTCGTTCTGAAGGCTGTCTTTGGCACATCCACATCCTTTACTTTCAACTGGTAATACCCTGACCTTAAGTCAATTTTAGAGAACATAGCCGCTCCCCGAAATTGATCAAAAAGATCATCAATCCTCGGCAATGGATATCGATTCTTGATAGTCAACTTGTTCAGCTGACGGTAATCGATGCACAGTCTCATAGTGCCATCCTTTTTCTTCACAAACAAGACCGATGCACCCCAAGGTGACACACTCGGCCGAATGAAACCACGATCAAGCAACTCCTGAAGTTGTGTCTTCAGCTTCTTCAACTCTTTAGGTGTCATTAGATAAGGAGTAATGGACACTGGAGTTGTGTTTTCATACAGCTCAATTCCAAACTCCACCTCGCAATTAGGAGGCAACCCATGCAATTCCTCCGGAAACACACCAGGAAACTCTCGCACCGTCCTGATATCCTGCACTCGCAACTCCTTAGAGCTAGGATTCATTACAAAGGCTAGGTAGGCTTCACAACCTTGCCTCAGCATTCGGCTTGCTTCCAATGTAGACACCACATTGGCAAGAAACTTCACATTCTCACCAACCACCACTACCTCATAATCATCCGCAAGCTTCAACGAAACTCGCTTTTTCTCAAAATCCACCACAGCTCGATGTTCAACAAGCCAATCCATACCAAGGATTACATCAAAACCATAGAAAGGCAATTCCATGAGATCAACATGAAAAACATGATTTTGCACAACCAAGGGACATCTTCTAACCAACATCCAAAGACTCAACAGGTAAACCAAGCAATTGAGCATGTTCACGCAATATGTATGAGTGTGTAGATCCAGAATCAATCAAGGAAAGTAATGACAAGGATTGCAAAGTGAAAGTACATGCGATCACATCCGTGTCATTCCTCCCGTCTCGCTGAGCATACACTCGAGCCTTGCCTCCACCCTCAGGTTGGACAGCCACCACATGTGCCACATTCCTTCCACCATCATCTCTGCGCTGGAAGTTACCACGGCCGCGGCCACGACCTCTCTGTGGTGCAACAAATCCAGGAGCACGTCCCTGACCACCACCAGCCAACAACGGACACTCCTTCCTCATGAGTATGCCGAACCACAATTCCAGCACAAATTACCAGTCACTACAATAGGAGCCTGCACCTCTCTCGCTGCCCGCGGACAATCACACCTCAAGTGACCACGTGATCCACACGCCTATCATGTGTTCTGATCATCTCTCGCCCTATCTCCCTGAACAGGCGCACCATGTCCTCCACCACCACGCCTAACAGAAGACTGATACCTCCTATCTCGTCCTCTCTTGTTACGTCCACCACCAGAACTATACTCAACAACTCTCTTGCCCGTGCTAGAACCGGCACTCCTAGAGGACAAACCCAGATTCAGCTCAATATCTTTTGCCCTACTAGCAGCACATCAAAATCAGTGTACTCAGCAGCAAGCATAAAGGTCTTTACATCCGTCACCAAACCATACCGGAAACGTTCACACCTTTCCCGCTCATCAGGAATAAGCTCAGGTGCATACTGACTGAGATGGACAAACTGGATCTCGTACTCAGCCACCGTCATGCTCCCTTGAGTAAGAGACATGAACTCTCTCTTCTTTTCATCCAGGTATCGCACACCTAGATACTTCCGCTTAAATGCGTTCAGAAAGAACGTCCAAGTTACATCAGCTTCCTCCATTCCGAAGATAGTGGTCGTCCACCAGGTATACGCATCATCATGCAACAACGATACCACACATCCTAGCTTCTGCACATCATTGCATCTCATCTGTCCCAATATCCTCTTGGTACTTTCCAACCAAGATTCGGAACCCTCAGCAGACAAACCTCTGAACTCAGTCCCTCCCAGACTGCGCAAACGTTCCAAAGGTAGTCTCGCATTAGCATCACCCTGATGCCCAGCTCCATGAGCTCCAGCTCCAGCACCAGCTCCATCACCTCTAGCACCACCACCACCGGGCGGTCCACCACCAGGAGGAGGAGGTAAATCCACAACATTTTCAGCATTATTCTCGTTCTCATTCTGAGCCATAGCTCACGTATTAATTCTCGTCTCTCTACGAGGTCCCATTCACTAACACAATGCACTAACACAAATGCAATAAACATAATCAGGCTCAGCAAGGTAAGAAATCCAAGTACTCAAGCTCATTTCCAAATAAAAACAAATCATTTCATTAGTTTTTATATGGCAATGGGTCCCACTAACATGCTTCACCACAACATACTTCACAATTGTAACATACTTTACAATTCACACATCACACTTTCATTCAAAAAGACCCATCATGCAATCATACATATATCACCCACATAACCATTCCCGTTTACTCGAGAACTCAACTCCGATACCACCAAATGTAACCCCCTTAGCCCGGCCTACACGGTTGACCCGAACTACGAAGATTGCACGGGGAAAACCAAAGTCAATTCGAAAGTCAACCTTGATTAACGACCTTTTTTTCTTTTTAATCTTGTCTAGATGCACATTGACCCTAGTCGTAATCTTGAGAAAAGCATACTTGAAAATCACAGCGATCAGAAAGCAATAAGGAACTCAATTGCACAACATACAAAGTTGAGGACCAAAATGTAAATTCTGGAAAGATTAGAGACTTTGCTTATTTTTAAATTACCAATATCAAATTAATCATATTAAATGCTTCCCTGTCAAATTTCACCTCAAACGGACATCTCAAACTCAAGCAATTGCATATACAAAATTCAGGACTAAAACGTAAAGCTTGCAAAACTCAAAACCATTCAAATCAGTGCCCAACGGTCAAGTGTTTCGGAACAAGGGTTGACCGTTCTAAAACGCGGGTTCGTTTCGAGACCAGTATCGAAACAGGACTTGGCAGTGGCAAAAATGTTTCGGAATGGCCTCTACCCGTTTCGAAATTCGAAGGCCATTACAGGCCCCCGTTTCGAAACGTTAGCACCCGTTCCGATACGGACTGCCCAGAAAGTACAGATTTCGCTGGTTTAGCATACATTTAAACACTCAAACAAAACCTATTGACTTCCTAATCATTCCAACAAGTCATCATACACATAAGGAACCTATTTGCATCATCTAAACATGTTCATGGCATCAATTAGGCAAAACCACAAGTCTATAGGCATGCATCTTATTAACCATAGCCAAACAACCATCAAAGCATCAAGGCAAGCACCAAAATGGCCATTTACAAATCCAACACATTCAAGGCATCATGCCACAACTAGGGAGCCCAAAACACCTCTCAAAAACACAACCTAGGTTCCCATTGCCAAATATCAAAATCTAATAATTGTTGTAAAATAGTCACCATACATTAGCTTAGCCTCCTTGCTGCCCTCAAACACCTCAATTATCTGCATTATTGGTTCAAGAGAGAGAGCGTAAGCACAAATGCTTAGTGAGGCATGCTCTAAAGAAAACAACACAATAATGCACTTTATAAAAACACTTTTCATTAAGCCTTTAACACACAAACATCAATCCATGCAACATTGTATTCACAACAAGCATCTCATGCTTCAATATCATTAACATGTCATATCGGCTTCCAAGTGATAAACCATAACCTTTTACAACATAAAACACAATCGGATACGCGGATTACAAGCGTTGTCCCATATGCTTCATACACACTACCAAACACACAAGGTGGAGTTTACCGGTACAATCACAACCCTTCAACACCCATGATGGAGTTTAACGGTACAATCACAACCCCTCCGCATCACTCATTGGTAGTTGTATAACATCTCTAACGAGAACACGAGACACTCAACACAAGATCCACACATGGACTTTTAACCACCATTGTTATCTTAAACATCTCGTTAGTGTACTTGGATGGAGTTTACGGTACAATTACAACCCCTCAACATCCAAGGCGACTTTATTCACGGTGCACCCAAACCTATAGCCGGCTAACTATATCCGATTCAAGTACTTTAAAACCACACATCACTTGCCAATATACATCATTTATCGTGAATAATCCTCTGTTTTAAAGCATTAATCAAAACCATTAAACCATCATGCATCACTATGCATCAAACCACAATTATCAAAATCAAACCAAGGATCTCTTACCTTGAGCATCCTTCAACACATGGCTTTCAAAACCAGCATTAGTCATGCTAAAACATGCTTTCAAAACAGAATTTAAACATGCAAATTAAACACATTGCATCTAACCATTTCATGGTTCATTCAAGAGAGAGAGTTTTCCCGAAAACTTACTCTTGAGCTTAGTTAAGTTGATTAGACATAAACTAAGCTCCCAAACCTTCAAACATTCAATACAAATCTGGAAATCCAATTCCACTCACCAATTTCGTTTCGCAAGCTTGTCGAAACGCCGTTCAAGCCTCCGGATCAACACCACAAGGATCCGAAGATGTCTCCCCTGTTTTAAACACATCAAAGCTGAGGATTAATGCATCATCATGCATTAAAATCTTCAGCCATTACACCTAAACTCGCTGCTCTCACCAAATCTAACATTTCGGCTACCAAACACAACCGAAATCACCTCCAAACTCTTCCACAACATTACCGAGCCAAGATCCATCACTTCTAAACATTCTGAAACATCAATTAACATCCAAAAAGTGCCTAAACTCGTCCTTATATCTCCAGCTATAACAGAACACCAAGATCACCCCAAAAACCACCATTTTCATAAGGAAAAACTTAGGAAAATCAACCTATTCGGGATTGCATTGATTAAACCTCAATTACACATCATTAAACATCCAAAATACATTAAATAGTCATCACAAAACAGAGCCCAAACAATCACCACGAATTTCTTTAAGATTTAATCCAAATCTTGAGTTTTAAGCCAAAAGTCAAGATCACAACATTAAGACCTTTAATAAAACATAATTTAAGGATTGAGAACTTGGGAATTTCAGTAAAGAACTGAGTATTTAGAGGAGAAGAACAATCTTACCTCTAAATGTAGATTTCTCCTTGATTAGAGCCAAAATCCTTGAAAATTCAATAAGCAAATGAAGAGGATTTGATGTAGAAGGGATTAGGAATCATTTGAGGATTGAACTCTCATCATTTGGTGTGAAAATCAAAAGAAAAGTTGTTGTAGAAATGTGTTTGGATGAGAGGATTTTGAGAGAAAATGAGATGAGAAAGTTTTTAAGAAAGTTAGTTATGAAATCTCAAAAATTGGTTTTCCCATTCTCTTTTAATTAATTAAACATTAAATGAATCATTAAAAACTAAGAAAAATCTGGAGAAATCAATCTTGGGTAAATTAGCTCCTTAAAGATTCAAAGTTTCAATCCTTACAAAACAGTCACCACTAAACTTTTCAAAAATTACATTTTAGTCACTAGTTCTAAATGTCACACTTCCAAACCTTATTTTATAAAATTGATTTCACCACTCTCTTATATATATTAAAAGAGGATTTTTAGATATTTTTCCATATTTTTAATGCAACCCGAACTAGGCTTTCCCTAAAACCACCTTTTATATTCGAACCGAAAATCAGACCGGTCCGGTTCAGACACTAAACTTCCAAGCCCAAAATTGGGGTGTTACACCTAAATTTCCAAATCATGTTTTTAAATTAATCAAAGCTCTTTATGGTTTAAAACAAGCTCCTAGAGCTTGGTATGAAAGGCTTTGAAAATTTTTGATTGAAAAAGGAAAGCTGGACACTACACTTTTCATAAAAAGATATTGTAAAGACATTTTAGTAGTACAAATTTATGTTGATTATATCATTTTTGGTTCTACTAATGAATGTTTTTGCAAATAATTTTCTAAGCTAATGCAAGGTGAGTTTGAGATGAGCATGATGGGGGAGCTTTCATTCTTTTCGGGGCTCCAAATCAAACAAAGGAAGGATGGCACCTTCATAAATCAAGCAAAGTACATGAATGATATGCTCAAGAAGTTCGACTTGGAGAATGTAAAGCCTCAAGCCACTCCTATGAGTTCTTCTATAAAGATTGACCAAGATGAAGGAGGTAAGTGTGTTGACTCTAAACTTTATAGATCTATGATAGGTTCTTTGCTTTACTTTACCGCAAGTAGACCATATATTATGTTTAGTGTTTGCTTGTGTGCTATGTTCCAAGCTAGTCCTAGAGAATCACACTTAGTAGCCATTAAGAAAATTTTTAGATACCTTAGAAACACACCTAACTTAGGTGTTTGGTATCATAAGGATTCTTCCTTTAGCCTTCATGCTTATTCGGATGCGGATTATAGGGGATTCAAGATAGATAGGAAAAGTACCTCCGAAACATGTCAATTCATTGGTACTATGGTCGTATCTTGGTTCTCTAAGAAACAAAATAGCGTAGCCTTATTGTAACCCCCTTAGCCCGGCCTAGACGGTTGACCCGAACTACGAAGATTACACGGGGAAAACCAAAGTCAACCCGAAAGTCGACCTTGATTAACGACCCTTTTTTTCTTTTTAATCTTGTCTAGATGCACATTAACCCTAGGTGTACTCTTGAGGAAAGCATACATGAAAAAACTAAGCGATCGGAAAGCAATAAGGGAATCAATTGCACATAATACAAAGTTGAGGACCAAAATGTAAATTCTGGAAAGATGAGGGACTTTGCTTATTTTTAAATTACCAGTATCAAATTAATCATATTACACGCTTCCCTGTCAAATTTCACCTCAAACGGACATCTCAAACTCAAGCAATTGCATATACGAAAATCATGACTAAAACGTAAAGCTTGCAAACCTCAAAACCATTCAAATCAGTGCCCAACGGTCTAGTGTTTCGGAACGGGAGTTGACCGTTTCAAAACGCGGGTTCGTTCCGAGACCCGCAATGGCCAAAGTGTTTCGAAACACCTCTAGCTGTTTCGAAACGCCCAGGCTAAAACATGCACCCGTTTCGAAACAGCCAAGGGTGTTTCGATACACCCTGCCCAGAAACAGCAAAAAGTTCTGCTTTGCACATCCAAACACCAACAAACATACTTTAATTCATTCCTCAACATATCAACAGCATGCCAAGCACCATAACTACCAAAATGCATTAAAATCTAGATGCAAAACAAACCTTAGGTGCACCAACTCTTTCAACACATCCAACACTTGATCATGCTTTTAAAACAAGAAGCATAGCATAACAACTTATGAATAAGAAGATTCAAATGTTGCAAAGCGATAAACAACAAGATTCAAACCACAAACCAAATATGGTCAACATACTTAATCTCATTACACATCAATATAAAAGACTCTCCCCCCATTGCCTTTATTATCTATAGCTATAAACCGAGACATACTTCTCAAGTGGAGCTCTCCTTGAATCCCTTGCTTCTCGCTGCCCCAACTTCAATTATCTGCATTGATGGACACAAAGGAGCGTAAGCACATAATGCTTAGTGAGGAATGCTAAAAACCAGAACACCATCAAAACGGCGATTCATAAAGCCCTCTTAGAAAATAGATACAGATCAATAACCAAAGCATTGTTTGAAAAACCCCTTTTTAAACAACATGCTTTAAATCATGCATTGCTCAATCATGAAAACCAACCCTTAGCTTAGAAAAGCTAAATAACTCACTTCAAAGCACATTCTTGCAAAACTATTAATTAAACCTTTCCATGCATGAACATCACATGCAAAGTTAAACACAGATTCCTTGGAAAACACTTCCACTTCACAACATACCTTCCTCATTCTTGATGATCATCTCAAAACAAGAAACCTTTTGGAAACCATTTGCACCTTCTAACTATCTCGCGTATTAAACAAATGCAACACATGAACCATTCACAATAGCAAAATATACTTGTGCTCAAGCTTAACAAGTATCACATGCATTCTTGCATCATTTACTTATTTCCCATGCACCTTGCATCATTTCCAAGCAACTCTCGCTTCATTACATTCGAGAACATTACATTGGCTTTCAAGTGATAATTCTCAAACCATTTCAACTCAAGACACAATCGGATACGCGGATTACAAGCGTTGTCCCACACGCTTCATACACACTACCGAACAACACAAGGTGGAGTTTACCGGTACAATCTCAACCCCTCGACACCCGTGATGGAGTGTAACGGTACAATCACAAACCCTCAACATCATTCATCGGAAGTTGTATAACTCACTAGCGAGAGTCGGGACACGCCACAAGGCATACACATGGGAGCTACCTCAACCATTGTAATCACCTTAACAAAGCACACACACGGGAGCAACCCTCCACCGTCGTGACGCTTAATGTAACCCCCTTAACCCGGCCCAGACGGTTGACCCGAATTAAGAAAGTCACACGGGGAAAACCAAAGTCAACCCGAAAGTCAACCTTGATTAACGACCCTTTTTTTTAATCTTGTCTAGATGCACATTAGCCCTAATTGTGATCACACAAACAACATACTCAAAGATCACAAACATCAGAGATCAAACAGAGACCCAATTGATCAATTTACAACTTTAGGGACCAAATTGTAAATTCTGAAAACTTTAAGGACTTAGCCAGATTTTAAGTTACCAACTTAAAATTAATCATGTTTCATGCTTCACTGCCAAATTTCAGCTCAAACGGACATCCCAAACTCATACAATTGCACAAACAAGATTCAGGACCAAAATGCAAACATTACAAAACATTTAACTGCCAATGTCAGCCCCCAACGGTCACCCGTTCCGAAACAGGCAGAGCCCGTTTCGAAACGCGGGGCCGTTCCGCAACGCGTACCGAAACAGGTGACTGGCAGAATGCTTTCCGTTTCGAAACAGGCTCTACCGTTTCGGACGCCTGGGCTGATTCAGGGCATCCGTTCCGAAACGGTAGTCCATGTTCCGAAACGCCCTGCACATAATGCAGAAAAGACATGCTTAAACACGCAATTGACCATTCGAAAATACTCCAAAAGCCACCAAACTTTACCAGCATGCAATTCAACATATACGAGACATACTTGCGTCAACAATTCAACAAAATATCAACACATACGAAAAGCCCCAAATCTATAGGCATGCTTCCTACACAAGCAACCATTCAAGAATAAACCTCCAAATCAATCTCATAAAAGCCAAAAACATGTTCCAACAACATCAACAACATAAAACCATTCTTGTCCGAACATATACGAACACATAAACATCAACCCAAGAGATTCTACCCCCATTGCCTTTATTAACTATAGCTATTCACCGAGACATACATCTCAAATGAGTCCTCCTTGAATCCCTTGCTTCTCGCTGTCCAAACTTCAAGAATCTGCATTGATGGACAAAAAGGAGCGTAAGCACATAATGCTTAGTGAGGAATGCTCAAAACCAAAACACCATCAATGCAGCGGGTCATAAGATCACTTTTAAAACAAACCCGATTTGATAACCAAGCAAAGTTTGAAAACCCTTTTTCAACATCATGCTTAAAACCATGCATTGCACATACATGAAAACAAACCCTTAGCTTAGCAAGCTAAGAAAACCTTTTCAAAGCACAACTTGCAAAATCATCCATTTAACCATTCCATGCATAAACACCATATGCAAAGCTAAATTCAAAACCTTGGAAAACACTTCCATTTCACAACATACCTTTCTTATACTTGAAAACCATTCAAGCAAGAAACCCTTTAAAACCATTTACTCAATCAATCCAACACATGCATTAACCAAAGGCAACTTATGAACCACAACATCATCATCACATGCCTTTTAAAACAAGTCTTAACAAGACTCCAATGCATTTAAGAGACTCCATGCACACATGCATCATTTACCAAATGATTATCAACACTTGTTCAACTTAACAAGCAACCATGCATCTTTTCAAGCATTAAACACTTTTCATGCAACCATGCATCTTTTCAAGCATTAAACACTTTTCATGCAACCATGCATCTTTTCAAGCATCTCATGCTTCTTTATAATCAAGAACATCATATTGGCTTCCAAGTGATCAACACATCCACTTTTCAACTCAACACCCGATCGGATACGCGGATCACAAGCGTTGTCCCCCACGCTTCATACACACTACCAATCCAAGGTTTCCAAATGGACTTTTAAACACCATTTGACCTCAACATCCTAAGGTTCCCATGTATGGACTTTTAAACACCATACAACCTTAGCTTTTCCCGAGGTTCCCATGTATGGACTTTTAAACACCATACAACCTCAACTTTTCCCAAGGCTCCCATGTATGGACTTTTAAACACCATACAACCTTGACATGCACAAGGTTCCCATGTATGGACTTTCAAACATCATACAACCTTTGCATCACCGATTGGTAGTTGTATAACATCACTAACGAGATTCGGGACACCCTATACAAGATCCACACATGGACTTTACACTACCATTGTGATCTTAACAAGCACAAGGTTCTCATATATGGACTTTTAACCACCATATAACCTTTGCTTAACCAAGGTCCTCGAATGGGCATTCCACCTCCATTATGACCTTAACCATCTCGTTAGGATACTTGAAGGGAGTTTACCGGTTCACACTTAACCACTCCACCTCCAAGGCGACTTTATTCACGGTGCACCCAATCCTATAGCCGGCTAACTATATCCGATCAAAGAAACCAAGAACCACTTACATCACTTGCCAATATAACCACCTTACCACATTAGTCCAATGTTTCACATGCATAACCATAATGCAAAAACCATCATTTACCATCATTAATTCACTGTTTTTAAGCATTACGCAAAGCCATTGAACAACATGCAACACCATGCATCAAAACCACATTTTCAATGTATAAAACCAAGAATCTCTTACCTTGAGCATCCTTCACATATGGCTTTCAAAACCAGCATTAGACCATGCCAAAATATGCTTTCAAAACAGAATTTAAATCATGCAATACACATGCATTTCAATCATCAACCACAATTGCTTTAAAAGCCTTTTCATAACACAAACCAAGAAAGAAATCCATTTACTTACTCTTGAGCTTAGCAAAGTTGTTTAGACTTAAACTAAGCTCCCAAAACCTTCAAACCTTGGTTTAAAAGCTGAAAACCCAACTTCACTCACCGATACACAAAACAAGGCTAACCAACAAGCCTTCCAAGCATCCGAAACCTTCCGCAACACCTCCAAAGCTCACGGATCAATCTCCCCTGTTTCAAGCACACAAAAACAGAGCATTAATGCATCTTTATGCATTAAAAACACCAGCAACACAACACAACTCGCTGCTCATCACAAATCCAACATTTCGGCTACCAAATACAACCGAAATCGCCTCCAAACACTTCCAAAACTTAACCCAGCCAAGATCCATCACTTCTAACCATTTTTAAACATCAATTAACATCCAAAATGATCACAAACACATCCTTATACCTCCAGGTATAACAGATCACCAAAAACACTCCAAAAACAACCCAAAACTCAAGCCAAACTTAGGAAATTCAACCTATCCGGGATTGCATTAATTAAACCTCAACTTCTAATCAATTTAGCATTCATTTAACATCAATTTGACACCTCAAAACACTGCCCAAATAGATCACACGAAAATTTCACCAAAATCACCAAATCTTGCATTTTAAGCCAAAATCAAGATTTCAATTGAAAAGCCTTTAACAAATCACAAATCAAGGATTGAGAACTTAGGAATTTCAGTAAAGAACTGATAGTTTAGAGGAGAAGGACGTTCTTACCTCCAAACTTGAATTTCTCATTTTTAGAACCAAAAAGTTTGATGAAACCACTTGCAAATGGCGAGGTTTTGTTGTAGAGATGATTAGGAATCCAAAGAGAATTGAAAAGGAAGATTTGAGTGACAAAATCAGAGGAGAAAATCTGGAGAGATGTGTTTGGGTTGAGAGAAAATGAGAGAAAAAGAGAATTGGGAGAAAAATGGAAAGTTAGTTATAAAATAGTCAAAATGACTTTCCCTCCTCTTTCTTTATGTTTAAAATCAGAATAAAGCCTTAAAATATCTTAGAAAAATCTGGAGAATTTCCTTTTGGAATAATAGCTCCTTAAAGATTCAAAGTTTCAATCCTTTATAAAACAGCCACGCAACTTTCAAAAATTACATTTTGGTCACTAGCCAAAATGTCAACCTTCCGAACCTCATTTTCCAAAATTGATTTCACAGTTCACTTTTATATATTAAAAGATGATTTTAGAAAATTTTTCCATATTTTTAATGCAACCCGAACTAGGCTTTCCTAAATCCACTTTACATATTCGATCAGCACTTTGACCGAACCGGTCAACGCCCAAAACTTCTGAGCCCAAAACCGGGGCGTTACAACTCTCCCCCCCTTAGGAAATTTCGTCCTCGAAATTTCAACTGCGATAAGAGAACCACAACCCTCTCAAAGCAACACACAAGGCAACACAAAAGCCTCAACCATCACTGAACACATTCCACACAAAAACTCCACCAACTCAACACCACCACATACTGTTCTCAAAATCCAGAACACACAAAGATAGCCACAACTTAACCTTTCACATATCCGGACTGTACACAGCCCCAACATCAACCTGAAGAACCTCAGCTTTTACAGCACACATCATTGTAACACACAACTCCCAAGACTTGTTTACACAGTGACACAAGCCAATCCAATTCAGCCACTATGCAAACTTCTCTGCTTCTAAAACTCTTGCAAACTCCTAAACCTCTTCCAAAGATCTTCCCAACAAGCAAAATTCTTAAGCATCAACTGCTTACTCAAACTCCTCAACGAATGCTAATAATCCTTCACATCCGCCACTATCATTACCATAACAACTCACAAGGACTACTCACCCAGATTCCAAAATTTACATCACAACCCCAAGACAACTCCGCCAACCGTCCCACACTCCACCAGCTGACTTCAAAAGAAGTTCACATACTCACAACCAACCAACCACTTCTCACAAGAATCCTTTCAAACAACAATGGCCTTCGACCTTTCATTGCCTATCCACCACAAGCTTTGACCACAATACTTGCCTTACTAGAACATCGCCCAGCTTAAACATACAGATCATCTTCTCAACTCTTCGAAGGTTACTAAGAACCAACACTTACAAACACAACCCTTCCACAACAACTTAAATGCTAAGCTGCTTCAGCACTTGGAAACACAACCACTAAACTGCAACATCACTTAGCACCAAGGAACTACCCCTTCCACTTAGCTATTCAAACCACTTGACCGATTCTAACCTCAACCGGTACTCCTCACCACCAAACCACTAAACTCTTTAAGCAACAAACACTATCCTTCTACCAACAGGCTATACCACTCTCACTATCTCCAGCACTAGCTTAATATTCTCCACTACTTCTAACTTCCACTCAGCACCAACACAACCTCCAAAAACCTCCAAAAACCCATCATCCAACCTAACCCAACCACCACACTAACAGATTCGATTAGTTATTAGCGAGTGTGAACATCGTATGCATGATCACCAACATGCCCTATCAATGCCTGATGTACATGTATGCAAAACCTCTAATGTCATGCCACATGTATGCATGGACCAGGACATATATAATATAGCATATAACAATGATTTTAACTGTGCATGAATGCCAGTTCACACCCTCCAATAACATCCTCAAAATCCGTCTAAGAACAACCTCCTAACTCACTTCTAACTTATCTAACTCCATCATACCAACAACCATTAACCACAAAATACTCACTAAAGCCTTCTTCACACCAAAGATGATTCCAAACTACAACTATCACCCCAAACATGCTAGCAACAAGACTAGACTTACCACGCAAGGAAAACCAACAGAAACCAAACCAAGGTAACTAAAGCAAAGACTACTTAACAAGGTTACCTGAAAACACAACACCACCCTGAAGCTTCATCAGACGAGCTCTCTTCCTCACGGAACCATCATCCTCCTGCCGCTCCGCTGTAGCACCAGCTAACACACTAGGGTCACCACCGACCTCTTGCGGTAAGGAACCTTGGCTGTTCCGAGCCAACATCAAACAATCACGTCTCATATGTCCAGCAGACCCACATTTCCAGCAATTCTCACTTCCCAAACTCTTCACAACCTTCTGCTCTTTCTGCCACCTCTGAACCTTGTCTCGGCCGTGCCCACGACCTTTTAGAGAACCTTTGGCTATCACCAAAGCTGACTTCGCCCCAAGAGGACAATCACGCTTCACATGCACTTTAGAACCACAGTTCCAACAAGCACCCGCGCCCCAACAACCTCCAACATGTTGCCTTTCACAACGATCACATACCGGTGGCTGAGCTTCCACTCCTTGCTCAAGCAACACTTGCTCCACAACAGCACTACCTTCACATTGCTTAACCCTTGGAAACTTCTCTCCAAGATACCTTTCATAAAAGGCAGACACAAAGAAATCCCAGTCAATATCAGGGATATGTGACACCACCGCCACAGATGTCCACCAGACACATGCATCCTCCAACATCAAAGAAACAACACTTCCCAGCTTACAAGCATAATCACAGCCTTCCTGATCCAAAATCAGAATCACACTGGCCAACCAAGCCTCAAACATCTCCGGTGAAGAACCATGATACTCCACAGCACCCAAATCAAGCAAACGCTGCTTCGGCAAACCCACACATCCCACAGCCAGCACATCCACTGACTTTACTTTTACCACAGCCTGAGATGTTCCCAACACCTCCTGAACAACAGGTGATGAACTCTTCACCACAGAACCAGCTTCTTCCTCCTGGCTTAACACCTCAACTCCAGGCACAGAAGACTGAGACAAAACACCTCCACAAAAGGGTGAATTCCATGCCCTAACCACCTGCCCCAAGGCAGCAACCATCTCACCCAACTGCCATTCTATCATCGACTTTTCCATACTACTAACAACAACAAACAATCACAACAAAACAAACAAACCAGTTAGACCAGCTTTAAGCAAGGATTCAAACTCCAAATCCAAAATAACACAATAGCTATATTAATAAGGCAATGGGTATCCCGAATCCTCCCCTTTACATGACATAACAGTCATCACAAACATGAATATCACAACATCAAGCATATCAAACAACATACTTTGATCATGCTTACACCAAACAACATCCACTTGCAACAGCATATTAGCAACATAACATACTCATTACATGCTCATCATGCAAATCACCAGCTCACAACATTAGCACAAATCCACATAAGCTCAACCAAGATTCATAACCATACAGCATGCTTAAAAACATCAGCAACTTGCTCAGAAACACGTGTTTCAACCAACTTTCAACCACCCAACAAGGTAAACATCAAACACACATCACAACAAATTACCGTTTTTCCCAAGCATTCGCAACTCAGCTCTGATACCACCAAATGTAACCCCCTTAACCCGGCCCAGACGGTTGACCCGAATTAAGAAAGTCACACGGGGAAAACCAAAGTCAACCTGAAAGTCAACCTTGATTAACGACCCTTTTTTTTAATATTGTCTAGATGCACATTAGCCCTAATTGTGATCACACAAACAACATACTCAAAGATCACAAACATCAGAGATCTAACAGGGACCCAATTGATCAATTTACAACTTTAGGGACCAAATTGTAAATTCTGAAAACTTTAAGGACTTAGCCAGATTTTAAGTTACCAACTTAAAATTAATCATGTTTCATGCTTCACTGCCAAATTTCAGCTCAAACGGACATCCCAAACTCATACAATTGCACAAACAAGATTCAGGACCAAAATGCAAACATTACAAAACATTTAACTGCCAATGTCAGCCCCCAACGGTCACCCGTTCCGAAACAGGCAGAGCCCGTTTCGAAACGCGGGGCCGTTCCGCAACGCGTACCGAAACAGGTGACTGGCAGAATGCTTTCCGTTTCGAAACAGGCTCTACCGTTTCGGACGCCTGGGCTGATTCAGGGCATCCGTTCCGAAACAGTAGTCCCTGTTCCGAAACGCCCTGCACATAATGCAGAAAAAGACATGCTTAAACACACAATTGACCATTCGAACATACTCCAAAAGCCACCAAACTTTACCAGCATGCAATTCAACATATATGAGACATACTTGCGTTAACAATTCAACAAAATATCAACACATACGAAAAGCCCCAAATCTATAGGCATGCTTCCTACACAAGCAACCATTCAAGCATAAACCTCCAAATCAATCTCATAAAAGCCAAAAACATGTTCCAACAACATCAACAACATAAAACCATTCTTGTCCGAACATATACGAACACATAAACATCAACCCAAGAGATTCTACCCCCATTGCCTTTATTAACTATAGCTATTCACCGAGACATACATCTCAAATGGAGTCCTCCTTGAATCCCTTGCTTCTCGCTGTCCAAACTTCAAGAATCTGCATTGATGGACAAAAAGGAGCGTAAGCACATAATGCTTAGTGAGGAATGCTCAAAACCAAAACACCATCAATGCAGCGGGTCATAAGATCACTTTTAAAACAAACCCGATTTGATAACCAAGCAAAGTTTGAAAACCCTTTTTCAACATCATGCTTAAAACCATGCATTGCACATACATGAAAACAAACCCTTAGCTTAGCAAGCTAAGAAAACCTTTTCAAAGCACAACTTGCAAAATCATCCATTTAACCATTCCATGCATAAACACCATATGCAAAGCTAAATTCAAAACCTTGGAAAACACTTCCATTTCACAACATACCTTTCTTATACTTGAAAACCATTCAAGCAAGAAACCCTTTAAAACCATTTACTCAATCAATCCAACACATGCATTAACCAAAGGCAACTTATGAACCACAACATCATCATCACATGCCTTTTAAAACAAGTCTTAACAAGACTCCAATGCATTTAAGAGACTCCATGCACACATGCATCATTTACCAAATGATTATCAACACTTGTTCAACTTAACAAGCAACCATGCATCTTTTCAAGCATTAAACACTTTTCATGCAACCATGCATCTTTTCAAGCATTAAACACTTTTCATGCAACCATGCATCTTTTCAAGCATTAAACACTTTTCATGCAACCATGCATCTTTTCAAGCATCTCATGCTTCTTTATAATCAAGAACATCATATTGGCTTCCAAGTGATCAACACATCCACTTTTCAACTCAACACCCGATCGGATACGCGGATCACAAGCGTTGTCCCCCACGCTTCATACACACTACCAATCCAAGGTCTCCAAATGGACTTTTAAACACCATTTGACCTCAACATCCTAAGGTTCCCATGTATGGACTTTTAAACACCATACAACCTTAGCTTTTCCCGAGGTTCCCATGTATGGACTTTTAAACACCATACAACCTCAACTTTTCCCAAGGCTCCCATGTATGGACTTTTAAACACCATACAACCTTGACATGCACAAGGTTCCCATGTATGGACTTTCAAACATCATACAACCTTTGCATCACCGATTGGTAGTTGTATAACATCACTAACGAGATCCGGGACACCCTATACAAGATCCACACATGGACTTTACACTACCATTGTGATCTTAACAAGCACAAGGTTCTCATATATGGACTTTTAACCACCATATAACCTTTGCTTAACCAAGGTCCTCGAATGGGCATTCCACCTCCATTATGACCTTAACCATCTCGTTAGGATACTTGAAGGGAGTTTACCGGTTCACACTTAACCACTCCACCTC
The DNA here is from genome assembly GCA_958450335.1 of Hibiscus tridactylites. Classification (NCBI taxonomy): domain Eukaryota; kingdom Viridiplantae; phylum Streptophyta; class Magnoliopsida; order Malvales; family Malvaceae; genus Hibiscus; species Hibiscus tridactylites. The sequence continues at coordinate 32,747,385 of OY288270.1, forward strand.
CAAGGCGACTTTATTCACGGTGCACCCAATCCTATAGCCGGCTAACTATATCCGATCAAAGAAACCAAGAACCACTTACATCACTTGCCAATATAACCACCTTACCACATTAGTCCAATGTTTCACATGCATAACCATAATGCAAAAACCATCATTTACCATCATTAATTCACTGTTTTTAAGCATTACGCAAAGCCATTGAACAACATGCAACACCATGCATCAAAACCACATTTTCAATGTATAAAACCAAGAATCTCTTACCTTGAGCATCCTTCACATATGGCTTTCAAAACCAGCATTAGACCATGCCAAAATATGCTTTCAAAACAGAATTTAAATCATGCAATACACATGCATTTCAATCATCAACCACAATTGCTTTAAAAGCCTTTTCATAACACAAACCAAGAAAGAAATCCATTTACTTACTCTTGAGCTTAGCAAAGTTGTTTAGACTTAAACTAAGCTCCCAAAACCTTCAAACCTTGGTTTAAAAGCTGAAAACCCAACTTCACTCACCGATACACAAAACAAGGCTAACCAACAAGCCTTCCAAGCATCCGAAACCTTCCGCAACACCTCCAAAGCTCACGGATCAATCTCCCCTGTTTCAAGCACACAAAAACAGAGCATTAATGCATCTTTATGCATTAAAAACACCAGCAACACAACACAACTCGCTGCTCATCACAAATCCAACATTTCGGCTACCAAATACAACCGAAATCGCCTCCAAACACTTCCAAAACTTAACCCAGCCAAGATCCATCACTTCTAACCATTTTTAAACATCAATTAACATCCAAAATGATCACAAACACATCCTTATACCTCCAGGTATAACAGATCACCAAAAACACTCCAAAAACAACCCAAAACTCAAGCCAAACTTAGGAAATTCAACCTATCCGGGATTGCATTAATTAAACCTCAACTTCTAATCAATTTAGCATTCATTTAACATCAATTTGACACCTCAAAACACTGCCCAAATAGATCACACGAAAATTTCACCAAAATCACCAAATCTTGCATTTTAAGCCAAAATCAAGATTTCAATTGAAAAGCCTTTAACAAATCACAAATCAAGGATTGAGAACTTAGGAATTTCAGTAAAGAACTGATAGTTTAGAGGAGAAGGACGTTCTTACCTCCAAACTTGAATTTCTCATTTTTAGAACCAAAAAGTTTGATGAAACCACTTGCAAATGGCGAGGTTTTGTTGTAGAGATGATTAGGAATCCAAAGAGAATTGAAAAGGAAGATTTGAGTGACAAAATCAGAGGAGAAAATCTGGAGAGATGTGTTTGGGTTGAGAGAAAATGAGAGAAAAAGAGAATTGGGAGAAAAATGGAAAGTTAGTTATAAAATAGTCAAAATGACTTTCCCTCCTCTTTCTTTATGTTTAAAATCAGAATAAAGCCTTAAAATATCTTAGAAAAATCTGGAGAATTTCCTTTTGGAATAATAGCTCCTTAAAGATTCAAAGTTTCAATCCTTTATAAAACAGCCACGCAACTTTCAAAAATTACATTTTGGTCACTAGCCAAAATGTCAACCTTCCGAACCTCATTTTCCAAAATTGATTTCACAGTTCACTTTTATATATTAAAAGATGATTTTAGAAAATTTTTCCATATTTTTAATGCAACCCGAACTAGGCTTTCCTAAATCCACTTTACATATTCGATCAGCACTTTGACCGAACCGGTCAACGCCCAAAACTTCTGAGCCCAAAACCGGGGCGTTACAACTCTCCCCCCCTTAGGAAATTTCGTCCTCGAAATTTCAACTGCGACAAGAGAACCACAACCCTCTCAAAGCAACACACAAGGCAACACAAAAGCCTCAACCATCACTGAACACATTCCACACAAAAACTCCACCAACTCAACACCACCACATACTGTTCTCAAAATCCAGAACACACAAAGATAGCCACAACTTAACCTTTCACATATCCGGACTGTACACAGCCCCAACATCAACCTGAAGAACCTCAGCTTTTACAGCACACATCATTGTAACACACAACTCCCAAGACTTGTTTACACAGTGACACAAGCCAATCCAATTCAGCCACTATGCAAACTTCTCTGCTTCTAAAACTCTTGCAAACTCCTAAACCTCTTCCAAAGATCTTCCCAACAAGCAAAATTCTTAAGCATCAACTGCTTACTCAAACTCCTCAACGAATGCTAATAATCCTTCACATCCGCCACTATCATTACCATAACAACTCACAAGGACTACTCACCCAGATTCCAAAATTTACATCACAACCCCAAGACAACTCCGCCAACCGTCCCACACTCCACCAGCTGACTTCAAAAGAAGTTCACATACTCACAACCAACCAACCACTTCTCACAAGAATCCTTTCAAACAACAATGGCCTTCGACCTTTCATTGCCTATCCACCACAAGCTTTGACCACAATACTTGCCTTACTAGAACATCGCCCAGCTTAAACATACAGATCATCTTCTCAACTCTTCGAAGGTTACTAAGAACCAACACTTACAAACACAACCCTTCCACAACAACTTAAATGCTAAGCTGCTTCAGCACTTGGAAACACAACCACTAAACTGCAACATCACTTAGCACCAAGGAACATCGTATGCATGATCACCAACATGCCCTGTCAATGCCTGATGTACATGTATGCAAAACCTCTAATGTCATGCCACATGTATGCATGGACCAGGACATATATAATATAGCATATAACAATGATTTTAACTGTGCATGAATGCCAGTTCACACCCTCCAATAACATCCTCAAAATCCGTCTAAGAACAACCTCCTAACTCACTTCTAACTTATCTAACTCCATCATACCAACAACCATTAACCACAAAATACTCACTAAAGCCTTCTTCACACCAAAGATGATTCCAAACTACAACTATCACCCCAAACATGCTAGCAACAAGACTAGACTTACCACGCAAGGAAAACCAACAGAAACCAAACCAAGGTAACTAAAGCAAAGACTACTTAACAAGGTTACCTGAAAACACAACACCACCCTGAAGCTTCATCAGACGAGCTCTCTTCCTCACGGAACCATCATCCTCCTGCCGCTCCGCTGTAGCACCAGCTAACACACTAGGGTCACCACCGACCTCTTGCGGTAAGGAACCTTGGCTGTTCCGAGCCAACATCAAACAATCACGTCTCATATGTCCAGCAGACCCACATTTCCAGCAATTCTCACTTCCCAAACTCTTCACAACCTTCTGCTCTTTCTGCCACCTCTGAACCTTGTCTCGGCCGTGCCCACGACCTTTTAGAGAACCTTTGGCTATCACCAAAGCTGACTTCGCCCCAAGAGGACAATCACGCTTCACATGCACTTTAGAACCACAGTTCCAACAAGCACCCGCGCCCCAACAACCTCCAACATGTTGCCTTTCACAACGATCACATACCGGTGGCTGAGCTTCCACTCCTTGCTCAAGCAACACTTGCTCCACAACAGCACTACCTTCACATTGCTTAACCCTTGGAAACTTCTCTCCAAGATACCTTTCATAAAAGGCAGACACAAAGAAATCCCAGTCAATATCAGGGATATGTGACACCACCGCCACAGATGTCCACCAGACACATGCATCCTCCAACATCAAAGAAACAACACTTCCCAGCTTACAAGCATAATCACAGCCTTCCTGATCCAAAATCAGAATCACACTGGCCAACCAAGCCTCAAACATCTCCGGTGAAGAACCATGATACTCCACAGCACCCAAATCAAGCAAACGCTTCTTCGGCAAACCCACACATCCCACAGCCAGCACATCCACTGACTTTACTTTTACCACAGCCTGAGATGTTCCCAACACCTCCTGAACAACAGGTGATGAACTCTTCACCACAGAACCAGCTTCTTCCTCCTGGCTTAACACCTCAACTCCAGGCACAGAAGACTGAGACAAAACACCTCCACAAAAGGGTGAATTCCATGCCCTAACCACCTGCCCCAAGGCAGCAACCATCTCACCCAACTGCCATTCTATCATCGACTTTTCCATACTACTAACAACAACAAACAATCACAACAAAACAAACAAACCAGTTAGACCAGCTTTAAGCAAGGATTCAAACTCCAAATCCAAAATAACACAATAGCTATATTAATAAGGCAATGGGTATCCCGAATCCTCCCCTTTACATGACATAACAGTCATCACAAACATGAATATCACAACATCAAGCATATCAAACAACATACTTTGATCATGCTTACACCAAACAACATCCACTTGCAACAGCATATTAGCAACATAACATACTCATTACATGCTCATCATGCAAATCACCAGCTCACAACATTAGCACAAATCCACATAAGCTCAACCAAGATTCATAACCATACAGCATGCTTAAAAACATCAGCAACTTGCTCAGAAACACGTGTTTCAACCAACTTTCAACCACCCAACAAGGTAAACATCAAACACACATCACAACAAATTACCGTTTTTCCCAAGCATTCGCAACTCAGCTCTGATACCACCAAATGTAACCCCCTTAACCCGGCCCAGACGGTTGACCCGAATTAAGAAAGTCACACGGGGAAAACCAAAGTCAACCTGAAAGTCAACCTTGATTAACGACCCTTTTTTTTAATATTGTCTAGATGCACATTAGCCCTAATTGTGATCACACAAACAACATACTCAAAGATCACAAACATCAGAGATCTAACAGGGACCCAATTGATCAATTTACAACTTTAGGGACCAAATTGTAAATTCTGAAAACTTTAAGGACTTAGCTAGATTTTAAGTTACCAACTTAAAATTAATCATGTTTCATGCTTCACTGCCAAATTTCAGCTCAAACGGACATCCCAAACTCATACAATTGCACAAACAAGATTCAGGACCAAAATGCAAACATTACAAAACATTTAACTGCCAATGTCAGCCCCCAACGGTCACCCGTTCCGAAACAGGCAGAGCCCGTTTCGAAACGCGGGGCCGTTCCGCAACGTGTACCGAAACAGGTGACTGGCAGAATGCTTTCCGTTTCGAAACAGGCTCTACCGTTTCGGACGCCTGGGCTGATTCAGGGCATCCGTTCCGAAACGGTAGTCCCTGTTCCGAAACGCCCTGCACATAATGCAGAAAAAGACATGCTTAAACACGCAATTAACCATTCGAACATACTCCAAAAGCCACCAAACTTTACCAGCATGCAATTCAACATATATGAGACATACTTGCGTCAACAATTCAACAAAATATCAACACATACGAAAAGCCCCAAATCTATAGGCATGCTTCCTACACAAGCAACCATTCAAGCATAAACCTCCAAATCAATCTCATAAAAGCCAAAAACATGTTCCAACAACATCAACAACATAAAACCATTCTTGTCCGAACATATACGAACACATAAACATCAACCCAAGAGATTCTACCCCCATTGCCTTTATTAACTATAGCTATTCACCGAGACATACATCTCAAATGGAGTCCTCCTTGAATCCCTTGCTTCTCGCTGTCCAAACTTCAAGAATCTGCATTGATGGACAAAAAGGAGCGTAAGCACATAATGCTTAGTGAGGAATGCTCAAAACCAAAACACCATCAATGCAGCGGGTCATAAGATCACTTTTAAAACAAACCCGATTTGATAACCAAGCAAAGTTTGAAAACCCTTTTTCAACATCATGCTTAAAACCATGCATTGCACATACATGAAAACAAACCCTTAGCTTAGCAAGCTAAGAAAACCTTTTCAAAGCACAACTTGCAAAATCATCCATTTAACCATTCCATGCATAAACACCATATGCAAAGCTAAATTCAAAACCTTGGAAAACACTTCCATTTCACAACATACCTTTCTTATACTTGAAAACCATTCAAGCAAGAAACCCTTTAAAACCATTTACTCAATCAATCCAACACATGCATTAACCAAAGGCAACTTATGAACCACAACATCATCATCACATGCCTTTTAAAACAAGTCTTAACAAGACTCCAATGCATTTAAGAGACTCCATGCACACATGCATCATTTACCAAATGATTATCAACACTTGTTCAACTTAACAAGCAACCATGCATCTTTTCAAGCATTAAACACTTTTCATGCAACCATGCATCTTTTCAAGCATTAAACACTTTTCATGCAACCATGCATCTTTTCAAGCATTAAACACTTTTCATGCAACCATGCATCTTTTCAAGCATCTCATGCTTCTTTATAATCAAGAACATCATATTGGCTTCCAAGTGATCAACACATCCACTTTTCAACTCAACACCCGATCGGATACGCGGATCACAAGCGTTGTCCCCCACGCTTCATACACACTACCAATCCAAGGTCTCCAAATGGACTTTTAAACACCATTTGACCTCAACATCCTAAGGTTCCCATGTATGGACTTTTAAACACCATACAACCTTAGCTTTTCCCGAGGTTCCCATGTATGGACTTTTAAACACCATACAACCTCAACTTTTCCCAAGGCTCCCATGTATGGACTTTTAAACACCATACAACCTTGACATGCACAAGGTTCCCATGTATGGACTTTCAAACATCATACAACCTTTGCATCACCGATTGGTAGTTGTATAACATCACTAACGAGATCCGGGACACCCTATACAAGATCCACACATGGACTTTACACTACCATTGTGATCTTAACAAGCACAAGGTTCTCATATATGGACTTTTAACCACCATATAACCTTTGCTTAACCAAGGTCCTCGAATGGGCATTCCACCTCCATTATGACCTTAACCATCTCGTTAGGATACTTGAAGGGAGTTTACCGGTTCACACTTAACCACTCCACCTCCAAGGCGACTTTATTCACGGTGCACCCAATCCTATAGCCGGCTAACTATATCCGATCAAAGAAACCAAGAACCACTTACATCACTTGCCAATATAACCACCTTACCACATTAGTCCAATGTTTCACATGCATAACCATAATGCAAAAACCATCATTTACCATCATTAATTCACTGTTTTTAAGCATTACGCAAAGCCATTGAACAACATGCAACACCATGCATCAAAACCACATTTTCAATGTATAAAACCAAGAATCTCTTACCTTGAGCATCCTTCACATATGGCTTTCAAAACCAGCATTAGACCATGCCAAAATATGCTTTCAAAACAGAATTTAAATCATGCAATACACATGCATTTCAATCATCAACCACAATTGCTTTAAAAGCCATTTCATAACACAAACCAAGAAAGAAATCCATTTACTTACTCTTGAGCTTAGCAAAGTTGTTTAGACTTAAACTAAGCTCCCAAAACCTTCAAACCTTGGTTTAAAAGCTGAAAACCCAACTTCACTCACCGATACACAAAACAAGGCTAACCAACAAGCCTTCCAAGCATCCGAAACCTTCCGCAACACCTCCAAAGCTCACGGATCAATCTCCCCTGTTTCAAGCACACAAAAACAGAGCATTAATGCATCTTTATGCATTAAAAACACCAGCAACACAACACAACTCGCTGCTCATCACAAATCCAACATTTCGGCTACCAAATACAACCGAAATCGCCTCCAAACACTTCCGAAACTTAACCCAGCCAAGATCCATCACTTCTAACCATTTTTAAACATCAATTAACATCCAAAATGATCACAAACACATCCTTATACCTCCAGGTATAACAGATCACCAAAAACACTCCAAAAACAACCAAAAACTCAAGCCAAACTTAGGAAATTCAACCTATCCGGGATTGCATTAATTAAACATCAACTTCTAATCAATTTAGCATTCATTTAACATCAATTTGACACCTCAAAACACTGCCCAAATAGATCACACGAAAATTTCACCAAAATCACCAAATCTTGCATTTTAAGCCAAAATCAAGATTTCAATTGAAAAGCCTTTAACAAATCACAAATCAAGGATTGAGAACTTAGGAATTTCAGTAAAGAACTGATAGTTTAGAGGAGAAGGACGTTCTTACCTCCAAACTTGAATTTCTCCTTTTTAGAACCAAAAAGTTTGATGAAACCACTTGCAAATGGCGAGGTTTTGTTGTAGAGATGATTAGGAATCCAAAGAGAATTGAAAATGAAGATTTGAGTGACAAAATCAGAGGAGAAAATCTGGAGAGATGTGTTTGGGTTGAGAGAAAATGAGAGAAAAAGAGAATTGGGAGAAAAATGGAAAGTTAGTTATAAAATAGTCAAAATGACTTTCCCTCCTCTTTCTTTATGTTTAAAATCAGAATAAAGCCTTAAAATATCTTAGAAAAATCTGGAGAAATTCCTTTTGGAATAATAGCTCCTTAAAGATTCAAAGTTTCAATCCTTTATAAAACAGCCACGCAACTTTCAAAAATTACATTTTGGTCACTTGCCAAAATGTCAACCTTCCGAACCTCATTTTCCAAAATTGATTTCACAGTTCACTTTTATATATTAAAAGATGATTTTAGAACATTTTTCCATATTTTTAATGCAACCCGAACTAGGCTTTCCTAAATCCACTTTACATATTCGATCAGCACTTTGACCGAACCGGTCAACGCCCAAAACTTCTGAGCCCAAAACCGGGGCGTTACACTTAACAAAGTCCACCCACGAGAGCCATCCTCCATCGCGGTGACACTTAACAAAGTCCACCCACAAGAGCCATCCTCCGTCGTGGTGACACTAATTTCCTCAATCGCTAGGGTACTTGGATGGAGTCTACGGTACAATCACAACCCCTCAACATCCAAGGCGACTCAATTCACGGTGCACCCAATCCTATAGCCGGCTAACTATATCCGATCAAAGTAACCAAAAACCACTTACATCACTTGCCAATATAACCATTTTACCACATTAATCCATTGTTTTTACAAGCATAACCAAAATGCCAAATCCACAAGCATCACATGCTTAAAATCATATGTACCCAACACATGCAAGTCAAGGATGACTTACCTTATGCATCTTTAACATAATGGCATTAATAACCAACATTAAACCATGTCCAAACATGCTTAAAAACAGTAATTTAAACACAATCATCCCAAGTGCATTTAAAAACCAAAGCATAGCCCAACCAAGAGAGAAATTCCATTTACTTACTCTTGAGCTTAGCTATGTTGTTTAGACTTAAACTAAGCTCCCAAAGCCTCATCCAAAATGTTTCAAAGCTGGAAAACCCTTTACCACTCACCGATACACAAACTTTGCTAGCCGACAAGCCTTCCAAGCATTCGAAACCTCCAACGCCACCTCTATTGCCTCCGGATCATTCTCCCCTATTTTAAACACATAACAACAGAGGATTAATGCATCATTATGCATTAAAATCACCAGCAACACACCTAAACTCGCTGCTCTACATAAATCCAACATTTCGGCTACCAATCACAACCGAAAACACCTCCAAACTCTTCCAAAAACCACCATTTTCACAAGTAAAAACTTAGGAATATCAACCTATTCGGGATTGCATTGATTAAACCTTCATTTCACATCATTTAAGCATCCAAAATACATCAAAAAGACATCTCAAAACAGAGCCCAAACATCCAATACGAATTTCTTCAAAATTAAATCCAAATCTTGAATTTTAAGCCAAAATCAAGATCACAACATTAAAACCTTTAATAAAACTCAATTTAAGGATTGAGAACTTGGGAATTTCAGTAAAGAACTGAGTATTTAGAGGAGAAGAACTGAGTATTTGATGTAGAATTGATTAGGAATCATTTGAGGATTGAAATCTCATCTTTTAGTGTGCAAATTAAAAGAAAAGTTGCTATGGAAATGTGTTTGGTTGAGGGAATTTTGAGAGAAAATGAGATGAGAAAGTTTTCAAGAAAGTTAGTTATGAAAATCTCAAAATTGGTTTTTCCCATCTTCTTTTTAATTAATTAAACATTAAATGAATCATTAAAAACTAAGAAAAATCTGGAGAAATCAATCTTGGGTAAATTAGCTCCTTAAAGATTCAAAGTTTCAATCCTTACAAAACAGTCACAAACTTTGCAAAAATTACATTTTAGTCACTAATTCGAAATGTCATATTTCCAAGCCTTATTTTGTAAAATTGATTTAACCACTCTCTTATATATATATTAAAAGAGGATTTTTAGATATTTTCCAAATTTTTAATGCATCCCGAACTAGGCTTTTCCTAAATCCACCTTTTATATTCGAACCGAAAATTAGACCGGTCCGGTTCAGACCCTAAACTTCCAAGCCCAAAATTGGGGTGTTACAACTCTCCCCCTCTTAGGAAATTTCGTCCTCGAAATTTCAACCGGCGAAAAGAGCACGATACAAAACTTCACAAGCAACACACAACGAAACACAAGAGACTTATCCACTACTGAAACATCCTCCACTCAGAACACCACAAAACAACTCCTCCTCAAATCAAACTTACACTATAACCAAACCCAACACCACTACATATTGTTCACAATTTCCAGAACACTCAGATGTTAACCACAGCTTCACCTTTCACACTTTCGAACTGCGCATAGCCCCAACAACCCGAAGAACCTCCAAATTTTTACAACCTACTCCACCTTAACTCATAACTCCCAAAACTCGCACACACGGTGACACCAACCCATCAAGTTTCAGCCACCATGTGACCCACAACCTTCACTGCTTCTAAAACCCCTTGCAAAACTGCTTAATCTCTTCCAAAGATTACCACATCAAGCAAAATTTTTAATCAACAAATGCTTACTCAAACTTCTCAACGTACTGATGACATTCCTTCACATCTGCCACTATCATTACCATAACGACTCACCAAAACTACTCACCTAACATTCGAAATCCACACCGCAAAATTCCAACCTTAACTTTGCCAGCTGTTCCACGTACCCCTAGCTGACTTTAGAAAGGATTTACTTATACATGATAAGCAAACCACCACTCACAAGAACCCGACCAACCAACAATGGCCCTTGAACTTACATTGCCTTTCCACTTCAAGCTTTGACTACAACACTAGCCTTACCTGGACACCGCCCATTCTATACATACATATTAAGATTACGAAACTTCTATTCACTCCAGGCCAAATCTTTTCTACAACCCACAACACAACCTCTTCTCAACTCCTGAAAGGTTCCTACGAGCCATCACCTACATAAACAACCCTCCTATTACAACATCAATGCCAAGTCACCTCAGCACTCTAGAGACACACCCACTAACCTACAACATCACTTAACACAGAGAACTACCACATCTACTAGCTATTCGCGACCACTTTGACCGATTCTAACTTCAACCGGCAATCTCCTCACCACCACACCGCTAAACTCTTTAAGCACCAAATACTTTCCTTCTGCCAACAGGCTAGATCGCACTCTCTATCACTGACAGCTCGCTTACTACCCTCCATTACTTCTAACATTCTCCTAGCACCAAAACAACTCTTAAAACACACCATCCAACCTAATCCTATCACAACACTAACGGACCCGATTAGCTATTAGCAAGTGTGAACATTCGTATGCATGGTCACCAATATGCCCTATCAATGCATGTGTACATGTATGCAAAACCTCTAATGTCATGTTGTAACGCCCCGATTTTGGGCTTAGAAGTTTTGGGTTTTGACCGGTTCGGTCAAAGTGCGGTTCGAATATATATAAAAAGGTGAAATTAGGAAAACCTAGTTCGGGTTGCATTAAAAATATGGAAAAATGTTCTAAAATCCTCTTTTAATATATAAAAGGGTTTGGTGAAATCAATTTTACAAGATGAGGTTTGGAAAGGTGACATTTTGGCTAGTGACCAAAATGTAATTTTTGAAAACTGTGAGACTGTTTTAAAAAGGATTGAAACTTTGAATCTTTAAGGAGCTATTTACCCAATGGGAGTTTCTCCAGATTTTTCTAAGATATTAAATGATTAATTAAAGGTTTTAAAATAAAATAAAAGTGGAGGGAAGATATTTGCCATAACTAACTTTTCTCTCAAATCTTCCATTTTCATTTTCTCTCAAACCAAACACCTTTTCTCCAGAGCTTTTCTCTCTGATTTTGTCACCTAAATATCTCTTTTCAATTCTCTTTTGATTGCTAATCATCTCCTCATCAAAACCTCACCATTTGCTAATTGGATTTTCAAGATTTTGGTTCCAAAAAGGGAGAAAACTCAAGTTTGGAGGTAAGAACGTCCTTCTCCTCTAAACTCTCAGTTCTTTACTGAAATTCCTAAGTTCTCAATCCTTAAATTGTGTTTCATAAAAGGTTTTATAGATGTATTCATGATCTAGGCTTTTAAATGCAAGATTTGCTTGATTTTGATGAAAATTCGTATGATCTGCTTTAGCGGTGATTTGAGGTGTATTTTTGATGTTAAATGAATATTAATTTGATAAGGAATTGAGGTTTAATCAATGCAATCCCGGATAGGTTGAATTTCCTAAGTTTAGCTTGTGTTCTTGGTTGTTTTTGGAGTGATCTTGTTGATCTGTTATGGCTGGAGGTATAAGGATGAGTTGAGATCCATTTTGGATGTTAATTGATGTTTATGAATGATTAGATTTGATGGATCATGGCTGGGTAATGTTGTGGAGTTGTTTGGATTCATTTTCGGTTGTGTTTGGTAGCCGAAAATGGAGTGTGGATGAGAGCAGCGAGTTTAGGTGCTTTCATTGAAGCTATTAATGCATGATGATGCATTAATCCTCTGCTTTGATGTGTTTAAAACAGGGGAGTCATCTTTGGATCCAAGTGGTGGTGATCTGGAAGCTTGATTGGTGTTTCGGCAAGAGGCGAAACGGAATCGGTGAGTGGATTTTGGTTTCCAGCTTTGAAACCATTGATTTGAAGGTTTGGGAGCTTAGTTTAAGTCTAAGCAACTTAGCTAAGCTCAAGAGTAAGTTTTCGGAAAACTCTCTTGATGATGAGCCATGGATTGGTTGTATGCAATGTGGTTGTTTGCATGTTTTAAATCCTGTTTTGAAAGCATATTTAGCATGTTTATTTGCTGAGATTATAAGCCATGTGTTGAAGGATGCTCAAGGTAAGAGATCCTTGATCCTTGTTTTTGTACATTGTTTAAATGTGGTTTGATGCTTAAAGATGCATGATGTTTATGGCTTGGTTAAATGCTTTAAAACAGTGGATTAATGTTGTTAATGATGCATATTGGCAAGTGATGTTTAAGGTCACAAAGGTGTTTAAAAGTCCTTGTGTGAGCCTTGTTTATTTAAGAACAACATGGTGGTTAAAAGTCCATGGTTGGTTCTTGGTTAAGATCATCAAGGTGGTTAAAATTCCTTGGATGAGTCTTGTATATTTTAAGAGCAACATGGTGTTTAAAAGTCCATGGTTGGCTCTTGGTTAAGGTTACAAAGGTGGTTAAAATTCCTTGTGTAAGCCTTGTTACTTAAGAACTCCAAGGTGTTTAAAAGTCCTTGGGAGATTCTTGTTAAGGACACAAAGGTGTTTAAAAGTCCTTGTGTGGTCCTTGCCATGGTGTTTAAAAGTCCATGGGGTTAAGGACACAATGGTGTTTAAAAGTCCATGTGTGGTCCTTGGAAAGTATAAGATCACAATGGTGTTTAAAAGTCCATGTGTGAGTCTTATGTTGAATGTATCACTTGTTGCCAATATGACATGACATGAACTTGAAGCATGAGTTGCTTGTTTTAAATGCTTATGAGCATGTATAAATGTTGATTTGAAGTATGATTTATAAAGGTGTTTATAAATGCATTATTGTGTGGTTTTAAATGAGCATTCCTCACTAAGCTTTTGCTTACGCTCTCTCTCTTTTCTTAAACCAATAATGCAGAGCATTAAAGTGCATTGAGGGCAGCAAGGTGGTGAAGAATCCAAGTGGTGAACAAAGCTCATGTATGGTGAAGGTTTCTTAAACACTATTAGCTTTTGGTAATTTGGCAATGGGGGACCTATGTAGTTGAATTGGGTGATGTTTTGGACTCCCTAAGTTGGATTTATGTTGTTAATAATGTTGGTACTTGTAATTGGCCTTTATGTGGTGTGTTTGGAGATTTGATGCTTGAATGGTTTGCTAATTAGGAAGCATGCCTATAGATTTGGGGATTTTCATAATTGATGCCATGTTGATGTTTGGTTGATGCAATTATGTTCCTCGTATGTTGTATGACTTGCTGGTAAAGTTTGGTGACGTTTGGAGCATGTTAGATAAGTCAATTGCATGATAAACCAGCAAATTTTTCTGCAATCTGGGCAACCTGTTTCGGAACAGGTGCTACCGTATCGGAACGGGGGCCTGAAATGGCCTGGGCGTTTCGAAACGGGAGGCACTATTCCGGAACGGTTTGGCCACTGCCAGGCCCTGTTTCGGTACCAGTTTCGAAACGGTCTCGCGTTTCGGAACGGGTCTTCCCTGTTCCGAAACACTCGACCGTTGGGCACTGAAATTGATGGTTATACGTCTTGCAATGTTTGCATTTTGGTCCTGAAACTTGTTTATGCAATTGTGTGAGTTTGGGATGTCCTTTTGAGCTGAAATTTGACAGAGAAGCATGAAAGATGATTAATTTCAAGTTGGTAACTTTAAATTGGGTTAAGTCCTTAAATTTTCAGAATTTACAATTTGGTCCCTAAAGTTGTAAATTGTTCAATTGAGTCCCTGAATGTTCTCTGATGGTTATGATCTTTGAATATGATGATCTTGCGAATATAACTAGGGATAATGTGCATCTAGACAAGACTAAAAAGAAAAAAAGGTCGTTAATCAAGGTTGACTTTCGGGTTGACTTTGGTTTTCCCCGTGTGATCTTCTTAATTAGGGTCAACCGTCTAGGCCGGGTTAAGGGGGTTACACATGTCGCATGTATGCATGTACCAACACATATATATAATATAGTATATAACAAATGGTTTTAACTGTGCATGTATGTCGGTTCACACCCACCAATAACATCCTCAGAATCTGCCTAAGAACAACCTCTTACCTCACTTCTAACTTGTCCAACTCCACCATTCTAACAATCTGCTAACTACAAAATACCCACTAATGTCCTCTTCACACTAAAGTTGTTTTCAAAACAACACCAACTACTACCCCAAACTTGCTAGCTATAAGACCATACCCACTACGCAAGGGAAAACCCAACCGAAACTAAACAAAGATGACTAAGGCAAAGATTACTTAACGAGGTTACCTGTAATCATCTCACTGCCTCGGAGCTCCAACAGACAAGCTCTTTTCCTTGCAGAACCACCATTCTCTTGCCACACCGCCGTAGCATCAGCCAACACCTTAAGGTCACCATCATCTCCCTGCGGTAAAGAACCCTGACTACCCTGAGCCAACTTCAAACAATTACGTCTCAAATGTCCAACAGATCCACAATTCCAACAAGATTCATTCCCCAAGCTCCTCACACCTTTCTGCCCTTCCTGCCACCTTCGAACTTTGTCTCGGCCGCGCCCACGACCCTTTTGAGACCCTTTTGCCACCACTGAAGCTGATCTCACCACTTGAGGACAATTTCTCTTCACATGCTCCTTAGAACCACAGTTCCAACAAACTCCCGCACCCCAACATCCTCCAACATGACACTTCCCACAGCGGTCACACATCGGCAACCGAGCTACCCCTCATTGATCATGTAGCACTCGTCCCACATCTGCACTACCACCCAGGCTTCGATTCAAGAAAAACCTTCTATCACGTAGCCTCTTACGCTGACCGCTCCCGAGGTCAGTACCCACAGCTCTCTTGTTAAAACTTTTCTCACCTTCATAATCTGAAGGCACACCCCCACGTTGCTTAACCCTTGGGAATTTCTCTCCAAGGTACCTTTCATAAAAGGCAGACACAAAGAAGTCCCAATCTATATCGTGGATATGCGTTGCCACCGCCATAGATGTCCACCAGGCACAAGCGTCCTCCAACATCAATGAGACAACATTTCCCAGCTTACAAGCGTAGTCACACCCTTCCTGATCCAAAATCAGAATTACACTGGCTAACCAAGCCTCGAACGCCTCAGGTGTCGAACCACGATACCCCACAGCTCCCAAATCATATAAACGCTGTTTTGACAAACTCGCGTGTCCTTCAGTCGGCACGTTTTCAAGCCTCACTTTCACCACGGCCTGAGATGTTCCCGACACCTCTTGAACTATAGGTGATGAACTCTTCATCACAAAACCAACTTTCTCCTCCTGCCTTACTACCTCAACTCCAGACACTATAGGCTGAAACGGAACAACTCCACCAAAAGGTGAATTCCAAGACTTAACAACCTGCTCTAAAGCAGCAACCATCTCACCCAAATGCCATTCTCTCATCGATTCCATCGCGCTACTAACAACAAGCAATCATAACAAAACAAACAAAACGATCAGGCCAGCTTCAAGCAAGGATTCAAGACTCCAACTCCAACATAACACAATAGCTATAATAATAAGGCAATGGGTATCCCGAATTCTCCCCTTTTACACGACATAACAATCAATAAAAACATGGATATCACAACATCGAGCATATCAATCAACATACTTCGATCATGCTCTCATCAAACAACATTCACCCGCAACAGCATAACATCAACATATCATACCCATCACACTTTCATCATTCATAAAATCAGCTCACAACACCAGCATATCATTAGTACAAATTCATATTAACTCAATGAAGATTCATAATAAAAAAGCATGATAAAAACATCAACAATTCGCTCAAGGTCACACTTTTCAACCAACTTTCAACCATACATCAGAATAAACATCAAACACTTATTACAACAACTTACCATTTCCCCAAGCATTCGCAACTCAGCTCTGATACCACCAAATGTAACCCCCTTAGCCCGGCCTAGACGGTTGACCCGAACTACAAAGATTACACGGGGAAAACCAAAGTTAACCCGAAAGTCGACCTTGATTAACGACCTTTTTTTCTTTTACATCTTGTCTAGATGCACATTAACCCTAGGTGTACTCTTGAGGAAAGCATACATGAAAAAACTAAGCGATCGGAAAACAATAAGGGACTCAATTGCACATATTACAAAGTTGAGGACCAAAATGTAAATTCTAGAAAGATGAGGGACTTTGCTTGTTTTTAATTTACCAATATCAAATTAATCATATTACACGTTTCCTTGTCAAATTTCACCTTAAACGGACATCTCAAACTCAAGCAATTGCATATACGAAAATCAGGACTAAAACGTAAAGCTTGCAAACCTCAAAACCATTCAAATCAGTGCCCAACGGTCTAGTGTTTCGGAACGGGGGTTGACCGTTTCGAAACGCGGGTTCGTTTCGAGACCCGTATCGAAGCAGGGCCTGGCAGTGGCCAAAGTGTTTCGAAACACCTCTAGCTGTTTCGAAACGCCCAGGCCAAAACATGCACCCGTTTCGAAACAGCCAAGGGTGTTTCGATACACCCTGCCCAGAAATAGAAACAAACAAGAAGCATACTTTAATTCATTCCTCAACATATCAACAGCATGCTAAGCACCATAACTACCAAAATGCATTAAAATCTAGATGCAAAACAAACCTTAGGTGCACCAACTCTTTCAACACATCCAACACTTGATCATGCTTTTAAAACAAGAAGCATAGCATAACAACTTATGAATAAGAAGATTCAAATGTTGCAAAGCGATAAACAACAAGATTCAAACCACAAACCAAATATGGTCAACATACTCAATCTCATTACACATTAATATAAAAGACTCTCCCCCATTGCCTTTATTATCTATAGCTATAAACCGAGACATACTTCTCAAGTGGAGCTCTCCTTGAATCCCTTGCTTCTCGCTGCCCCAACTTCAATTATATGCATTGATGGACACAAAGGAGCGTGAGCACATAATGCTTAGTGAGGATTGCTCAAAACCAAAACACCATCAATGCAGCGATTCATAAAGCCCTCTTAGAAAATAGATACAGATCAATAACCAAAGCATTGTTTGAAAAACCCCTTTTTAAACAAAATGCTTTAAATCATGCATTGCTCAATCATGAAAACCAACCCTTAGCTTAGAAAAGCTAAATAACTCACTTCAAAGCACATTCTTGCAAAACTATTAATTAAACCTTTCAATGCATGAACATCACAAGCAAAGTTAAACACAGATTCCTTGGAAAACACTTCCACTTCACAACATACCTTCCTCATTCTTGATGATCATCTGAAAACAAGAAACCTTTTGGAAACCATTTGCTCCTTCTAACTATCTCACGCATCAAACAAATGTAACACATGAACCATTCACAATAGCAAAATATACTTGTTCTCAAGCTTAACAAGTATCACATGCATTCTTGCATCATTTACATATTTCCCATGCACCTTGCATCATTTCCAAGCAACTCTCGCTTCATTACATTCGAGAACATTACATTGGCTTTCAAGTGATAATTCTCAAACCATTTCAACTCAAGACACAATCGAATATGCGAATTACAAGCATTGTCCCACACGCTTCATACACACTACCGAACAACACAAGGTGGAGTTTACCGGTACAATCTCAACCCCTCGACACCCGTGATGGAGTTTAACAGTACAATCATAACCCCTCAACATCACTCATCGGAAGTTGTATAACTCACTAGCGAGAGCCGGGACACGCCACAAGGCATACACATGGGAGCTACCTCAACCATTGTAATCACCTTAACCAAGCTCACACACGGGAGCAACCATCCACCGTCGTGACGCTTAACAAGGTCCACCCACGAGAGCCATCCTCCATCGCGGTGACACTTAACAAAGTCCACCCACGAGAGCCATCCTCCATCATGGTGACATAATTTCCTCAATCGCTAGGGTACTTGGTTGAAGTCTACGGTACAATCACAACCCTCAACATCCAAGGCGACTCAATTCACGGTGCACCCAATCCTATAGCCGGCTAACTATATCCGATCAAAGTAACCAAGAACCACTTACATCACTTGCCAATATAACCATTTTACCACATTAATCCACTATTTTTACAAGCATAACCAAAATGCCAAATCCACAAGCATCACATGCTTAAAAGCATATGTACCCAACACATGCAAGTCAAGGATAAATTACCTTATGCATCTTTAACATAATGGCATTATTAACCAACATTAAACCATATCCAAACATGCTTAAAAACAGTAATTTAAACACAATCATCCCAAGTGCATTTAAAAATCAAAGCATAGCCCAACCAAGAGAGAAATTCCATTTACTTACTCTTGAGCTTAGCTAAGTTGTTTAGACTTAAACTAAGCTCCCAAAGCCTCATCCAAAATGTTTCAAAGCTGGAAAACCCTTTACCGCTCACCGATACACAAACTTTGCTAGCCGACAAGCCTTCCAAGCATTCGAAACCTCCAACGCCACCTCTATTGCCTCTGGATCATTCTCCCCTGTTTTAAACACATAACAACAGAGGATTAATGCATCATTATGCATTAAAATCACCAGCAACACACCTAAACTTGCTGCTCTACATAAATCCAACATTTCGGCTACCAATCACAACCGAAAACACCTCCAAACTCTTCCAAAACTTAACCCAGCCAAGATCCATCACTTATAACCATTTTTAAACATCAATTAACATCCAAAATGATCCAAAACTCGTCCTTATACCTCCAACATTAACAGAACACCAAAATTACCCAAAAACCACCATTTTCACAAGTAAAAACTTAGGAAAATCAACCTATTCGGGATTGCATTGATTAAACCTCCATTTCACATCATTTAAACATCCAAAATACATCAAAAAGACATCTCAAAACAGAGCCCAAACATCCAATACGAATTTCTTCAAAATTAAATCCAAATCTTGAATTTTAAGCCAAAATCAAGATCACAACATTAAAACCTTTAATAAAACTCAATTTAAGGATTGAGAACTTGGGAATTTCAGTAAAGAACTGAGTATTTAGAGGAGAAGAACGTTCATACCTCTAAATGTAGATTTCTCCTTGTTTAGAGTCAAAATCCTTGAAAATTCAATAAGCAAATGAAGAGGATTTGATGTAGAATTGATTAGGAATCATTTGAGGATTGAAATATCATCTTTTAATGTGAAAATAAAAAGAAAAGTTGCTATGGAAATGTGTTTGGCTGAGGGAATTTTGAGAGAAAATGAGATGAGAAAGTTTTCAAGAAAGTTAGTTATGAAATCTCAAAATTGGTTTTTCCCATCTTCTTTTTAATTAATTAAACATTAAATGAATCATTAAAAACTAAGAAAAATCTGGAGAAATCAATCTTGGGTAAATTAGCTCCTTAAAGATTCAAAGTTTCAATCCTTACAAAACAGTCACGAACTTTTCAAAAATTACATTTTAGTCACTAATTCGAAATGTTATATTTCCAAGCCTTATTTTGTAAAATTGATTTCACCACACTCTTATATATATTAGAAGAGGATTTTTTTAGATATTTTTCCATATTTTTAGGGCATCCCGAACTAGGTTTTTCCTAAATCCACATTTTATATTCGAACCGAAAATTAGACCGGTCCGGTTCAGACCCTAAACTTCCAAGCCCAAAATTGGGGTGTTACACTTATCTACCACCCAAACAACGTACATATCCTTAGGGAGTTGTGCTAAAGTCCGTTGGATGAAGCAACAACTCTTAGAACATGGTGTTCAAGTAGATGCAATACCCCTCAGGTGTGACAACATTAGTGCCATTTGTCCCACTGAGAATCCCATCCAACACTCTAGAACCAAACATATAGAAGTTATACATCATTTCATTAAAGACCATATTTTGAAAAATAATATTTTTCTAGAATATGTTGATACCTTGAACCAATTAGCGGATATATTTTCCAAACCTTTAGAAAAAGAGTGTTTTTGGACCCTTAGGAGAGAGTTAAGTTTAACTAGCCTTTCTTGACCCTTTTAGGTCCCAAATGGTCAAATTTTTGCTTGAAATTTCTTGATATTCATGCTTATGTTAATTTGCATCATTTTAGTTCTATGCATGTTGCTAGGGGTATGCATTAATTTTAGTCATTAAATATTGCTTATATGTCATTCACATGCATTTGGGGACATTTAAAGTTGGATTTTTGGACTGGAAACTGTTAAAATTTCACTTTCTGGTAATGGCGTATCGATACGGCTAAAAGTGTATCGATACGGGTTCGTCAAAGGGAAGCGATACATGTTAAACTATATCGATACCAGCACACGTATCGGTACGAGTTTATCAATGGAAAGTGATACAGGTCAAACTGTATCGATACGATCACGCTTATCGATACGGTATTAAAAATTAATTTAAAATTAGGGCAAAGCGTACTGATACACTCTTCAAGTGTACTGATACGGTATCGACTGAAAGCTTAAATTGGGCATTTTAATGAGAAACCACTTTTCATTAAAACTCCTCTCTTTACCCTAAACAAATACTAGCCGCAAATAACTATAAAACCCCCCTTAATCTCTCAAAATTTTCACACCACACTTCAAATTAATTGAGGGTTTTTCGTCAACACATCAAAGTCGAGCTTTGTTAGCAATCTTGTGCATTCTCATCACCCCATTCATCCATTCTCATAACTCAAGGTATAAAGTTTTTTTCAATTAACTTTTGTATAAAACATATACATGTGATATGTGTTTTAAAGTTTTTACAAAAACTTTACAAAATCCGAAAATTTGTCATTCGAATACAATTTTATATTATATATTTTTATAATTGTTTTTCAAAAAATTTCACCAAAATTTTCTTTTATACTTGTATATACATTTAACCTTAAATTATTTTTCAATACTTTGAATTATTGGAATTTATTGTTGGATTGAATGAGATGATAATTTCATACATATTCGATTTGTTTTGAGGTTGTTTTTTAGTATTAGGGCACCCAAAAAGAGAGCGAAATGATACTTGGCCTCTACATCTTCCGATCCTTTCAAAGACGATGAAGGTAATCCTAAACCTAACCTCCCTTACATAATCCAAAATAGATTTCCACGCCCTTCGGACTTGTCACGTTATAAACTATTCCAAGGATTTACTCTCAGGGAAGAACATGTCATGTCAATCCCATTTTTGAACTCTGATCGTTTTAAATTTGAATATCTTCCTTTGATTCGAAGATGGAAATTTATAAACTTTTTGAACCTACCTCATATTTTATATCGAAATTTGGTCATAATTTTCTTTCAAATGCCAAATGCATTCTTGATGCACAAAGAGAACATGGTGTTGCTATAAAGTCTTATCTTATCTTATGGGCACAACTTTTCGAGTTAATCAAGATCTTTGTAATGCTTTTGGATTTGAAAACGTCGGGATTGATGATGAGAATTCCATAGGTCATGGTCCTCTTGGTTCTATTAATGTTTTAAATGCCCAAGATCGTATTCCTCATCTCATAATTTCATGGTTTATTCGTCCCTCGGGTGGGAAATTTTCAACTATTCGCCAAATTGATGATTTTTGGCTTAGGTGTTTTCGTAAGGGTAAGCGCCCTAATCTTTGTCAAATTATGTTTGCCGATCTTGTCTACCTTGTTCAACACCGTCACACCGATCAAGTCAAGTCTTTTTACTATTCAACAGTGTTGAGTCATTTGTTTCACTCACTTAAGATAGATTGTACCCATGATTATCTCGAACCCCTTGACCTACCGATAGATGAGCGTTCCCTCACCCGTGCTCACTTTTCCTACCTCAACAATGAATGGGTTCGTGTCCCTCGAGCCCCTCGCCAAGATGTTCAAGACAAAGCTCCACAAGCTCCATGTTGCGTGTACATAGAGCTTCGCAAATTGTGCAAGTATACACGACGCAAGTAATATAGGGATAAGTATAAGAGTATCGTCTCCATAGGGATTGGTACTCAACCTTCAGTTCTACTCCCTTGCACTGCAAAATAAATAAAGTAAAAACACAATTTAGTTGGGTGATTTGAGATAATCTAATGATAACTAAGCCAAGAGAATCCAGTAAATAAAGTAAAGGAGTAACCAAGATAAGAAGATGGGCTGGATTAGAATGTGTCATAGTTTGGAATCTTCTTGACTTTGTTTCTGTCTTGAATGCAGCAACACACTACTGTTGTGGCAGTGACTTAAATCCCTGCCGCGACCGCTGTGGATGAATGCCCGATGCAACATTCCCTTGCTCGTGGGCAGAAGCAGTTAAGGTTCGGCAAAGCGTTCTTGGATGGTTCCGCCTTATCCCTAAGCACGAAAGGCTGGTTAATGACTGAACTCTGATGATACCTCTCGGCGTGAATCAAAGGCAAACACCAATTGTTCATACACTTCTTTTAGCCGTTGAATCTCTAGCCTATCCCTCGGTTGCGTTAGTTAACACCATGTGGGGCGAAAATCATACTTATTCCTTTCGTGAGCAAAACTCTCCAGATATTGAACAAATGGATGATCTCAAAAACCTATCACTGTAGAATGCGAAAATAATTAAAGCTAGAATAAGCAAACCTTAACTTTTATTGTATTAAGAACAAAAACTAAGTACAAGAGTTTTCACACATCTACTAAACAAACTAATCCTAACCCTAAGGAAATTAGAACATAATGAAACTAATCCTAAGCTCAATCTCTCTTCTCTCCTCTCTTTGATATTTGTCTTCATTGCGGGAAGCCTTTATATAGGGGAAGGTGTAGGCGTGAATCCTTTTTGGAGAGGAAGTTAAGTTAGACTTGCACTAGACTTTATTAAAGAAGTAAATCTCTTTAATTTATTACAATATACACTTTATCCAAGAGTCCAACTTTATACTTCCTTCCATATTTTCCTCCTCTTCTTGAGCACCAGCTGACACGCAAAGTTTTTAAAAAAATACAGCATTAAAGGCTCTACAAGTCGGCTACCACTTTGCTCATTTTTGCCTATGGTGAAACGCTGTCGCGACCTAGGTTTTGCTGCCTCGGCATCGGTCTGCTCTGCACAGGAAGACTTCCTCAGCTTCCCTCAGTAGAAGCTATCATGTGGCTTGGCTTGATAAGGGTCTATTGTCTATAACTTTGCCTCATCTTCCCACATGCTTTCTGTGTTGAGGTAGCATCCTCCTGCTCCAGAAGTTGTCATCCTTCAAGAATACCAATCATGCATTAAATTGTACATTTTTCATATAATAAACAAAATATAAAGCTCAAAGACATAAATGATGAAATCTATGCATGAAATGCTAAAATGCAACTCAAATGGTTTTAGGTTGAGTGATAATTGCCATGTAAGAAGGGATAAAATCTAGGACTTTTGGGCACTTATCACACCCCCAAACTCGAACTATTAATTGTCCTCAAGCAATACAAACCATCAATTGCCAAACCTTAGTTTTTAAAAATTTCTCCTTGGTCTTACTCTTCCTTCTCTCTCCAAACCATGGTGAAGAACATCTTGGCCCTTAGATCTTTGGATACCCTAGTTATTCTTTAGAATCAAACTATAAGATTTGTGAGTACTGCTACGACATAAGCAAAATTCAGTTAAGGCAATTGATAGAAAGAAGAGAGGTTTCTATTGCCAAGTAAGAAGATTTAATTAAAACTAAACTAAGGCAATTGATAGAAAGTACTATAGCGACATAAGCAAAATTAAGTTAAGGCAATTGATAGAAAGAAGAGGGAGTTCTATTGCCAAGTAAGAAGTTTTGATTAAAACTAAACTAAGGCAATTGATAGAAAGTACGGCTGCGGCATAAGCAAAATTCAGTTAAGGCAGTGCAATTAAAAAAATTAACAAGTAAAAGATCAAAATATCATGTCAATTATATTTATATTGTCGTGGCATTGCAGTGCCTCGGCCTCTCAACCTACACCCCCAAACTCGAACAAACATTATTCTCAATGCTTACATTTCTTATATAAGATATAAAATATTAAATCACAAAAATATAAGGGCAAAACAGATAATAGTAAAAAATTGAAGAGGAATTTAAATGGATTTAAGGTGGCAGATTCATTCTCCTCATCACTGTTGGATTCCAAAACTAGCCTCTTCGTTGGATTTGAAGCTGCTCGCTTGATTCGTTTGGACTCTCGGGATGGTTGGACACGTGATGGTGGGGTGAGCTTTGCTACCGAGGCATCCACCTCTTCAAGGGAATCAAGGCCAACTTTGTCCATGTTCAGTCCCTTGTGTCTGAGCAAGTCATACACACGACTGACAGAGTGGTCACTCTCTTAGGTGGTGTGGGGTATGGATCCGGCCGGTGTGTCTAGGCTAGCCTTGCACTTGCTTCTCCTTGTTGCGGCAGAAAGTCCATAGGGGGTTGCGGCGGGCAGGGACTAGTGGTGCCTGGCAGTCGCGGCGGCAGGGGTCTCTTGGGCTCTTTGTTGGGCTGCGGCGGTGGTAGGGAAGATGGGGAATTAAACCAGTGGATCAGGGAACCTCATTTGGATCCATTGTGTTGTTGCATTGTGGAAGTCCTTGGAGTACACCATAAACAACTGCTGGTGTTGGTCTATTACCTCAAGCTTGGGGTTGAGGTGTCACCGAGAAGGATGCTAAGGTTGTTGCCCCCACAACGCTCTACATTTGTGTGGCCTGAAGAGGCTCGACATCCAATATCTCCATGATTCAGTGGTAGGTCACCTTGTCCCATCTCGCTCTTTCCTTTGTAAGTTCGTCGGTTTTGTCAAATGAGACTTCGTTCTCCATGTAGAGACCGGTGATGAGTGACAAAAAATAGAGCGGCCCCTTCTCCTTCACCGCGCATTTGTAGATTTCCTGCCCAATTAAATTACCCACATTAATTTGAAGATTTTTCTTAATAGAGTGGATAAGGGCAAGCCTGGGCCGATCAACGCTTGTGATGTGGGTAGGAGGTGGTGGTGGATGAACTTGCTTCACAATTTGGCTTTCGGCCTTAGATATTTCTGCTGCACAGAACCTCTATGTGATCTGGCCTCCCATGGCGTGCTGGAAAAGCAAAGTTTTTCCCTTATGCGCAAGAAATCGTCTTCATCAAGGCCTTCCAAAACCTCGACATGCTCATCTCTTTCGATTTGCAGGCCATAAAACTTGTTGATTTTATCATCATTGATGTGTATGGCTTTTCCCCTCACATGCACGAAGAGTGCGTCGACACTTTGCTTATGAGCATAAAACTCTCGAACTATTGTGAGGTTGGCCTGGGCCGACTATAGGCAGAAAACTTGCCACTTCTGATGTATGATCTTGATGAATAGGAAGGGCTCGATGCTGTAATTTTGTTCACTGGAGGCTTGGAACCCTTCCACTTCCCACACCTGCCTCGATATGTAGTGCGTCTTAAATTGTTTTTCCACCGATGTCGGTGCGAAGCGAGTATATGCTTTTGCCACCGCAACACTAGAAGATGCCCCTCTAGTTTACATCTGAATTCTATAAGAGTAGTTAGCGTAATTGAGAAATAGTAAAAGGAGAATAGCTGTTTTATTGAGTCTTGGCATATTGTGCTGTTGGAGCGCATTTTGCGGCTACGACCTTTACTAGTTGTTTCTAGTCGTTGCACCTGTTGCGATTCTACCTGTTGGAAAACCTGTGCATTGGATGTCTAGTGTCACGACAGCTAACAGTCACTTCTCCATGCAATTTGTTCCTCCATTTTTTCTTTCTTGATCTCCCTAAAAAACGAACAAAATTTATTTTGAATAAAATATTGGGATAAATAAAAATAGAAATTTATTCTAAAAAATAAAATTGAACCTAAAAAATAAAAATAAAGTAAAGAGAGAAAAGGTTAGTGCACTTGGATGCATCCCTAAAGTGTATACTTTTTTATCCCTCAAAACATGTGCTCCAATGTGTGGTAGCAGCCTTTTTTCATGTTCTGCCCTTTCTGTGCCGCGGCATGTGTCCTGGCATGGTCCAATATGTCTATCGCGACATTCTACCGTTTCATTGTTGTGGCCTTTTGGTTCCTTACTGCTACCTTGTTGGTGAGTTGTCTGGAGTGCCTAACAAGTTGAATCATTGGCATGTTTTCTACTGCTCAAGACATGAATTGTAACATGCTCATCATTAATCCTCATTGTTAGTTCTCCTCTTTCACGTCGATTACAGTCCTTCTAGTTGCGAGGAATGGTCGTCCAAGTATCAACGGAGCTCTTTCATCTACATCGCAATCTAAGATGAGGAAATCTGTAACGCCCCGGGTTTTGGGCTTAGAAGTTTTGGGCGTTGACCGGTTTGGTCAAAGTGTTGTTCGAATCTAAAAAGGTGAAATTAGGAAAGCCTAGTTCGGGTTGCATTAAAAATATGGAAAAATGTTCTAAAATCATCTTTTAATATATATAAGTGAACTGTGGAATCAATTTTACAAAATGAGTTTTGGAAGGGTGACATTTTGGCTAGTGACCAAAATGTAATTTTTGAAAGTTGCGTGACTGTTTTAGAAAGGATTGAAACTTTGAATCTTTAAGGAGCTATTTAGCCAAAGGGAGTTTCTCCAGATATTTCTAAGATATTTTAGTGTCTAATTCTGATTTTAAAACAAAAGAAAAGTGGAGGGAAATCATTTTCTCTATTTTGCAACTAACTTTCTATTTTTCCCAATTTTCCTTTCTCTCATTTTCTCTCAACCCAAACACTTTCTCTCCAGAGACTTTCTTCTGATTTTGTCACCTAAATCTCTCCTTTCAACTCTCTTTTGATTGCTAATCATTACATCAACAAAACCTCACCATTTGGTAGTTGATTCTTCAAGCTTTTTGGTTCTAAAAGAGGAGAAACTCAAGTTTGGAGGTAAGAACGTCCTTCTCCTCTAAACTCTCAGTTCTTTACTGAAATTCCTAAGTTCTCAATCCTAAATTGATGTTTTATTAAAGGCTTTTAAGTTGTGTAATGGATCTTGGCTTTAAATGCAAGATTTGGTGATTTTTGATGGATTTTCGTTGGATCTGATTGGGCTGTGTTATGAGGTGTTAATTTGATGATAAATGAATGTTAATTTGATATGGAATTGAGTTTTAATTAATGCAATCCCGGGTAGGTTGAATTTCCTAAGTTTAGCTTGTGATTCTTGGTTGTTTTTGGTGTGATTTTGTGGATCTGCTGTTGCTGGAGGTATAAGGATGTTTATAGGTTCTTTTTAGATGTTAAATGATGTTAAAGGATGTTTAGTTTTGATGGGTTATGGCTGGGCTTTGTTGAGGAGTGGTTTGGATACATTTTCGGTTGTGTTTGGTGGCCGGAAATGGAGTATGGATGAGAGCAGCGAGTTTAGGTGCTTTCATTGAAGCTATTAATGCATGGTGATGCATTAATCCTCTGCTTTAATGTGTTTAAAACAGGGGAGTCATCTTTGGATCCAAGTGGTGGTGATCCGGAAGCTTGATTTGTGCTTCGGCAAGAGGCGAAGTAGAATCGGTGAGTGAAATTGGGTTTTCGGCTTTGAAACCAATGTCTTAGGAGCTTAGTTTAAGTCTAAACAACTTTGCTAAGCTCAAGTGTAAGTTTTCGGAAAAACTCCCTAGTGGTGGCCATGGTTTGGTTGTTATGCAATGTGGTTTATTGCATGTTTTAAATTCTATTTTGAAAGCATGATTTAGCATGGTTATTGTTGATTTTGTAAGCCATATGTTGAAGGAAGCTCAAGGTAAGAGTTCCTTGTTTTTGAGCATTGTTAAAATGTGGTTTGTTGCTTATAAATGCATGATGTTTATGGCTTGGTTAAATGCTTTAAAACAGTGGATTATTTGATAAAAATGATGTATATTGGCAAGTGATGTTTTGAAAAAGGTTAAGGTCACTAAGGTGGTTAAAAGTCCTTGAGTGAGCCTTGTGGATTCTAAGAACTTCATGGTGGTTAAAAGTCCATGATGATTCTTGTTAAGGTCACTAAGGTGGTTAAAAGTCCTTGAGTGAGCCTTGTTACTTAAGAACATCAAGGTGGTTAAAAGTCCTTGGATGGTTCTTGTTAAGGACACAAAGGTGGTTAAAATTCCTTGTGTGGTCCTTGCCATGGTGTTTAAAAGTCCATGGGCCAAGGTGTTTAAAAGTCCTTGGGGCCAAGGTGTTTAAAAGTCCTTGGGGTGAAACTTGTAAGAACACAAAGGTGGTTAAAAGTCCTTGTGTGGTTCTTGAGAATTATAAGATCACAATGGTGTTTAAAAGTCCATGTGTGAGTCTTATATTGATCTTGTTTTTAAAAGATGGAACTTATCACTTGTGGCCAATATGACATGTAATGATTTGGAAGCATGTATTGCTTGTTTAAGAATGCTAGTGAGCATGTATATATGATGTTTTGAAGTATGATTTATAAAGTGTTTTATAAATGCATTATTGAATGGTTTTAATGAGCATTCCTCACTAAGCTTTTGCTTACGCTCTCTTTCGTTTTCTTAAACCAATAATGCAGATCATTAGGGTACTTTGAGGGCAGCAAGGAAGGCAAGCAATCAAGTGGAAGTTAAGCTCAAAGTATGGGAAGGTTTTCTTATACACTTTAGCTTTTGGCATTTGGCAATGGGGAACCATTAAGGATGTTTTGGGAGATGTTTGAACTCCCTAAGTTTTGCTTAATGTTGTTAATATGATGGATCTTGTAATTGGTCATTATATGCTTGGTTTTGAAGGTTTAATACTTGAGTGGTTTGCTTGAGTAGGAAGCATGCTTAAGATTTGGGGCTTTTCTTATATGAGGATATAATGTTGAATTGTTGATGCAAGTATGTCTCTTGTATGTTGAATTTGTTGCTGGTAAAGTTTGGTAGCATTTGGAGCATGATTGGTTGATCAATTGCATGATTAAGGAAGCCTTTTGCTGCATTCTGTGCAGGCTGTTTCGGAACAGTGGATACCGTTTCGGAACGAGTGCCCTGAATAAGCCCAAGCGTCCGAAACGGTAGGCACCGTTTCGAAACGAGAAGCCCTCTGTCAACCCTCGTTTCGGTACGCGTTGCGGAACGACCCCGCGTTTCGAAACGGGCTCTCCCTGTTTCGAAACACGTGACCGTTGGGGGCTGACATTGGTAGTTAAATGTTCTGGAATGTTTACATTTTGGTCCTGAATCTTGTTTGTGCAATTGTATGAGTTTGGGAGGTCCTTTTGAGCTGAAAATTTACAGAGAAGCATGAAACCTGATTAATTTCAAGATGGTAACTTTAATTTGGAAGAAGGCCTTATAATTTACAGAATTTACAATTTGGTCCCTAAAGTTGTAATTTGTTCAATTGGGTCCCTGTTTGATCTCTGATGTTTATGATCTTTGAGTATGTTGATTGAGTGATCATAACTAGGGTTAATGTGCATCTAGACAAGAGTAAAAAAAGGGTCGTTAATCAAGGTTGACTTTGGTTTTCCCCGTGTGACTTTCTTAATTCGGGTCAAACGTCTAGGCCGGGTTAAGGGGGTTACATTTGGTGGTATCAGAGCTGAGTTCTCGAGTAATTGGGAATGAATGTGTGCTTGATTGAAGTATGTATGCCTTGTATGCTTGTTGAGTGAAAGCATGATGAGTCGTTTGTGATTTTGATGCAATTGAGTTGAATGTTGTGGTGTAGCATGTTGTGGGTACCCATTGCCAAATCAAAGCTAATGAAATGATGTTGATTTTGAATGAAATTGAGCTTGAATACTTGGATTGCTTACCTTGCTGGACCTGACTTTGTTTATTTGCATTGTGATTGCATGGTAAAAGTATGGCACCACGTAGAGAGTTGAGAAGTAATGTGCGAGCTACGGCTCCTAATGAGAATGAGAATGAGAAGAATGCGGGGAGTGCAGTGTTACCTCCTCCTCCACCTGGTGGTGGTGGTGCTGAGGGAGAAAGAGCTGAAGCTGCAGCTGGGGCTGGAGCTGCTGGTCCTGAGGTTGGTCAAGGTCAAGCTATGCCTGACATGACGATGTTGGTGCAAGCTATTGCGGGTGCTTTTCGAGC
Source organism: Hibiscus tridactylites (assembly GCA_958450335.1). Taxonomy (NCBI): domain Eukaryota; kingdom Viridiplantae; phylum Streptophyta; class Magnoliopsida; order Malvales; family Malvaceae; genus Hibiscus; species Hibiscus tridactylites. The sequence goes on from OY288270.1 coordinate 32,778,210, forward strand.
GGCAGTAGCTGGAGCTCAAGGAGCTGGGCATCAGGGAGATGCTGGAGTTAGACTACCTTTGGAGCGTTTGCGCAGTCTTGGTGGGACTGAGTTCAGGGGTATGTCTGCTGAAGGTTCTGAAGCTTGGTTAGAGAGTACCAAGAGGATCTTGGGTCAGATGAGTTGCACGGATGTGCAAAAGCTGGGTTGTGTAGTATCTTTACTACAGGATGATGCTTATACGTGGTGGAAGACCACTATTGCTGGGATGGCTGAAGCTGACATAACTTGGACATTCTTTCAGAATGTGTTCAAGAGAAGGTATCTTGGTGTGAGATATCTTGATGAAAAGAAGCGTGAGTTCATGTCTCTTACCCAGGGGAGCATGACTGTGGCTGAGTATGAAGTTCAGTTCGTTAGACTCAGTCAGTATGCACCTGAGCTTATTCCGGACGAGCGGGAGAGGTGCGAAAGGCTCCGTTATGGTTTAGTGACGGATGTGAAGATGTATGTGGTGGCCACTGAGTATGATGATTTTGATGTGTTAGTGGGCCGAGCTAAGGATATTGAGATGAACTTGGGTTTATCTGCTAAGAGTGCTGGTTCAAGTGCTGGAAAGCGAGCTGTTGAGTTTAGTTCCGGTGGTGGACGGAACAAGAGGGAACGTGATCAGAAGTATCAGTCCTCAGCTAAGAGAGGTGGTGGTGCATCTGCTCGAGGAGGCAATGCTAGAGCTGATCCGAGTGCTTGTTGGATATGTGGTTCACGTGGTCACATGAAGCGTGACTGTCCTCGTGCTGTGAGGGAGGTGCAAGCTCCTGTTGTGGCAGCTGGTAATGGATGCTGGAATTGTGGATCTGCGGACCACTTGAGGCGAGATTGTCCTATGTTGGCTGGTGGCCAAGTGCGTGCTCCTGTTGTTGCTGCACCGCAGAGAGGTCGTGGGCGCGGCCGTGGTAATTTCCAGCGGAGAGAGGAAGGTGGCCGAGGAGCGGCCCATGTTGTTGCTATTCAGCCTGAGGGTGGTGGTCAAGCTAGGGTGTATGCTCAGCGTGAGGGAAGGAATGATGCGGATGTGATTGCAGGTACCTTTACCTTGGAATCCTTGTCATTACTTTCCTTGATAGATTCTGGATCTACGCATTCTTATATTTTGCGTGAGCATGCTGAATTGCTTGGTTTGCCTGTTGAGTCTTTGGATGTTGGTGTTCGTGTCACTAGTTCTTTTGGTGAGACTGTTGTGACTCGAAAGCTTTATAGAAGGTGTCCTTTGGTTGTTCAAGACCATGTTTTCCATGTTGATCTTATGGAGTTGCCTTTCTATGGTTTTGATGTAATCCTTAGTATGGATTGGCTTGCTGAGCATCGTGCTGTTGTGGATTGTGAAAATAAGCGAGTTTCGCTGAAACTTGCGGATGATTACGAAGTGGTTGTGGTTGGTGAGAATGTGAAGTTTCTTGCCAATGTGGTGTCTACCTTGGAGGCGAGCAGGATGCTGAGGCAAGGTTGTGAAGTCTATCTAGCTTTTGTGATGAATCCTAGTTCTAAGGAGTTGCGGGTGCAAGATATCAGAGTTGTGAAGGAGTTTCCTGGAGTGTTTCCTGAGGAGTTGCCTGGTTTACCTCCTAATCGCGAGGTGGAGTTTGGAATTGAGCTGTATGAGAATACGACTCCTGTGTCCATTACCCCTTATAGAATGGCACCTAAGGAGCTGAAGGAGCTGAAGACGCAGTTGCAAGAGTTGCTTGATCGTGGTTTCATTCGGCCAAGTGTGTCGCCTTGGGGAGCACCGGTCTTGTTTGTGAAGAAGAAGGATGGCACTATGAGAATGTGCATTGATTACCGTCAGCTGAACAAGTTGACTATCAAGAATCGGTATCCTTTGCCGAGGATTGATGATCTCTTTGATCAATTTCGGGGAGCAGCTGTGTTCTCTAAGATTGATTTGAGGTCAGGGTATTACCAGTTGAAAGTGAAGGATGTGGATGTGCCTAAGACAGCTTTCAGGACAAGGTATGGGCATTATGAGTTCCTTGTGATGCCGTTTGGTTTGACAAATGCTCTTGCTGCTTTCATGGACATGATGAATCGTGTGTTTCATGAATGCCTGGATAAGTTTGTTGTGGTGTTCATTGATGATATCCTCGTGTACTCGCGTACTGAGGAGGAACATGAAGAGCATTTGAGGATTGTTTTGCAAGCTTTGTTGAAGAATCAGCTTTATGCTAAGCTGAGCAAGTGTGAGTTCTGGCTTAAGGAGGTGGTGTTTCTTGGGCATGTAGTTTCTGCTGAGGGGATTCGTGTTGATCCTCAGAAGATTGAGGCGGTAATGAACTGGAAGGTTCCTAAGTCTGTTCATGAGGTTCGTAGTTTCCTTGGTTTGGCAGGATACTACCGGAGGTTCGTGGATGGGTTTTCTAAGATTGCTGCACCTTTGACGAAGCTGTTGCAGAAGGATGTTAAGTATGAGTGGACGGAAGCGAGACAGAAGGCTTTTGAGAAGCTTAAGGCGGCTTTGACGCAAGTTCCTATCTTGGTTCAGCCTGAATCAGGGAAAGAGTTTGTGGTCTACAGTGATGCGTCCTATGTTGGTTTAGGATGTGTGCTGATGCAAGAGGGTAAGGTGGTTGCTTATGCATCGCGGCAGTTGAAGGTGCATGAGCGCAATTATCCTACACATGATATTGAGTTGGCTGCAGTAGTCTTTGCTCTGAAGATTTGGAGACATTATCTGTATGGTGAGAAGTGTACTGTGTACACGGATCACAAGAGTTTGAGGTATCTGATGTCTCAGAAGGAGTTGAACCTTAGGCAACGGCGATGGTTGGAGTTGCTCAAGGATTATGATCTGACGATTGAGTACCATCCTGGAAAGGCTAATGTTGTTGCGGATGCCTTGAGCAGGAAGGTAGCTGTTGAGCTGAGGGCTATGTTTGCTAGCTTGAGCATTTCGCGTGATGGTGGTCTTATAGCTGAGTTGCAAGTGAAGCCATCATTGGTTCAGCTGATCAAAGAAAAGCAGTTGCTGGATGATTCTTTTGTACCGCATGTTCAGGATATCGCGGAGGGTAGGCCTTCGGATTTCTGTTTTAACGATGATGGTGTGTTGTGTTTTGGTAGTCGAATAGTAGTGCCCAATGATTCTGAGTTGAGGCGTGCTATTCTGGCTGAAGGTCATAGTAGTCCTTTTGCTATGCACCCTGGTAGTACCAAGATGTATCGTGATCTTCGTGATGAGTACTACTGGGTGGGTTTGAAAAAGGATGTTGCGGAGTTTGTGAGCAAGTGTTTGGTGTGTCAGCGAGTTAAGACTGAGCATCAGGTTCCTTCAGGGTTGTTGCAACCGTTGAGAATCCCTGAATGGAAGTGGGAAAGGGTTACCATGGATTTTGTATCTGGTTTACCTTTGTCACCATCAAAGAAGAATTCGGTTTGGGTGATTGTGGATCGCCTGACGAAGTGTGCACATTTCTTGCCTGTGCATACTACGTTCTCTTTGGATAAGCTGGCAGAGCTGTACATTGCTGAGATTGTGCGGATGCATGGTGTGCCTAAGTCGATTGTGTCGGATAGGGATCCGAGGTTCACATCGCGTTTCTGGCAGTGTTTGCATCAAGCCTTGGGTACAAGGTTGAATTTCAGTACATCCTATCATCCTCAGTCGGATGGTCAGTCTGAGCGTGTTATTCAGATTTTGGAGGATATGTTGAGGTGTTGCGTGATTGAGTTTCAGGGCTCTTGGGAGAAGCATTTGCCTTTGGTGGAGTTTGCTTATAACAATAGTTATCAGGCGAGTATACAAATGGCACCTTATGAGGCTTTGTACGGGAGGAAGTGTAGGACTCCTCTTTGTTGGGCTGAAACGGGTCAAAAGTTGGTTCCGATGCCGGCTTTGTTGAAAGGAACCACCGAAAAGGTGAAGCTCATCTGTGAGCGGCTGAAGGCAGCTTCTGATCGGCAAAAGTCTTATGCGGATTTGAAGCATAAGGAGGTTGAGTATGCGGTGGGTGACCGTGTGTTCTTGAAGGTTTCGCCTTGGAAGAAGGTGATGAGGTTTGGCCGGAAGGGTAAGTTGAGCCCTAGGTACATTGGACCATACGAGGTGGTTGAGCGTGTGGGTCCTGTTGCGTACAAGTTGAGGCTACCTCAAGAGTTGGAGAAGATTCATGATGTGTTTCATGTTTCTATGCTCCGGAAGTATAGATCTGATCCTTCGCATGTGATGCCTGTGGAGGAAGTGGAATTGAATCCGGATTTGACCTATGATGAAGAACCGGTGAAGGTTCTGGATTCGGATAGCAAGGTTCTTCGTGGCAAGACCATTGAGTTGGTGAAGGTGCTGTGGAAGCATCGAGGTGTTGAGGAAGCCACGTGGGAGCGGAAGGAAGACATGCTGAAGCAGTTTCCTTATCTCTTTCCTTCAGGTAAATTTCGGGGACGAAATTTCTTAAGGGGGGAGAGTTGTAACGCCCCGGGTTTTGGGCTTAGAAGTTTTGGGCGTTGACCGGTTTGGTCAAAGTGCTGTTCGAATCTAAAAAGGTGAAATTAGGAAAGCCTAGTTTGGGTTGCATTAAAAATATGGAAAATGTTCTAAAATCATCTTTTAATATATATAAGTGAACTGTGGAATCAATTTTACAAAATGAGTTTTGGAAGGGTGACATTTTGGCTAGTGACCAAAATGTAATTTTTGAAAGTTGCGTGACTGTTTTAGAAAGGATTGAAACTTTGAATCTTTAAGGAGCTATTTACCCAAAGGGAGTTTCTCCAGATTTTTCTAAGATATTTTAGTGTCTAATTTTGATTTTAAAACAAAAGAAAAGTGGAGGGAAATCATTTTCTCTATTTTGCAACTAACTTTCTATTTTTCCCAATTTTCCTTTCTCTCATTTTCTCTCAACCCAAACACTTTCTCTCCAGAGATTTTCTTCTGATTTTGTCACCTAAATCTCTCCTTTCAACTCTCTTTTGATTCCTAATCATTACATCAACAAACCTCACCATTTGCTAGTTGATTCTTCAAGCTTTTTGGTTCTAAAAGAGGAGAAACTCAAGTTTGGAGGTAAGAACGTCCTTCTCCTCTAAACTCTCAGTTCTTTACTGAAATTCCTAAGTTCTCAATCCTAAATTGATGTTTTATTGAAGGCTTTTAAGTTGTGTAATGGATCTTGGCTTTAAATGCAAGATTTGGTGATTTTTGATGGATTTTCGTTGGACCTGATTGGGCTGTGTTATGAGGTGTTAATTTGATGATAAATGAATGTTAATTTGATATGGAATTGAGTTTTAATTAATGCAATCTCGGATAGGTTGAATTTCCTAAGTTTAGCTTGTGATTCTTGGTTGTTTTTGGTGTGATTTTGTGGATCTGCTGTTGCTGGAGGTATAAGGATGTTTATAGGTTCTTTTTAGATGTTAAATGATGTTAAAGGATGTTTAGTTTTGATGGTTTATGGCTGGGCTTTGTTGAGGAGTGGTTTGGATGCATTTTCGGTTGTGTTTGGTGGCCGGAAATGGAGTGTGGATGAGAGCAGCGAGTTTAGGTGCTTTCATTGAAGCTATTAATGCATGGTGATGCATAAATCCTCTGCTTTAATGTGTTTAAAACAGGGGAGTCATCTTTGGATCCAAGTGGTGGTGATCCGGAAGCTTGATTTGTGCTTCGGCAAGAGGCGAAGTGGAATCGGTGAGTGAAATTGGGTTTTCGGCTTTGAAACCAATGTCTTGGGAGCTTAGTTTAAGTCTAAACAACTTTGCTAAGCTCAAGTGTAAGTTTTCGGAAAAACTCCCTAGTGGTGGCCATGGTTTGGTTGTTATGCAATGTGGTTTATTGCATGTCTTAAATTCTGTTTTGAAAGCATGATTTAGCATGGTTATTGCTGATTTTGTAAGCCATATGTTGAAGGAAGCTCAAGGTAAGAGTTCCTTGTTTTTGAGCATTGTTAAAATGTGGTTTGATGCTTATAAATGCATGATGTTTATGGCTTGGTTAAATGCTTTAAAACAGTGGATTATTTGATGAAAATGATGTATATTGGCAAGTGATGTTTTGAAAAAGGTTAAGGTCACTAAGGAGGTTAAAAGTCCTTGAGTGAGCCTTGTTACTTAAGAACATCAAGGTGGTTAAAAGTCCTTGGATGGTTCTTGTTAAGGACACAAAGGTGGTTAAAATTCCTTGTGTGGTCCTTGTCATGGTGTTTAAAAGTCCATGGGCCAAGGTGTTTAAAAGTCCTTGGGGCCAAGGTGTTTAAAAGTCCTTGGGGTGAAACTTGTAAGAACACAAAGGTGGTTAAAAGTCCTTGTGTGGTTCTTGAGAATTATAAGATCACAATGGTGTTTAAAAGTCCATGTGTGAGTCTTATATTGATCTTGTTTTTAAAAGATGGAACTTATCACTTGTGGCCAATATGACATGTATTGATTTGGAAGCATGTATTGCTTGTTTAAGAATGCTAGTGAGCATGTATATATGATGTTTTGAAGTATGATTTATAAAGTGTTTTATAAATGCATTATTGAATGGTTTTAAAGAGCATTCCTCACTAAGCTTTTGCTTACGCTCTCTTTCGTTTTCTTAAACCAATAATGCAGATCATTAGGGTACTTTGAGGGCAGCAAGGAAGGCAAGCAATCAAGTGGAAGTTAAGCTCAAAGTATGGGAATGTTTTCTTATACACTTTAGCTTTTGGCATTTGGCAATGGGGAACCATTAAGGATGTTTTGGGAGATGTTTGGACTCCCTAAGTTTTGCTTAATGTTGTTAATATGATGGATCTTGTAATTGGTCATTATATGCTTGGTTTTGAAGGTTTAATGCTTGAGTGGTTTGCTTGAGTAGGAAGCATGCTTAAGATTTGGGGCTTTTCTTATATGAGGATATAATGTTGAATTGTTGATGCAAGTATGTCTCTTCTATGTTGAATTTGTTGCTGGTAAAGTTTGGTAGCATTTGGAGCATTATTGGTTGATCAATTGCATGATTAAGGAAGCCTTTTGCTGCATTCTGTGCAGGCTGTTTCGGAATAGTGGATACCGTTTCGGAACGAGTGCCCTGAATAAGCCCAGGCGTCCGAAACGGTAGGCACCGTTTCGAAACGAGAAGCCCTCTATCAACCCTCGTTTCGGTACGCGTTGCGGAACGGCCCCGCGTTTCGAAACGGGCTCTCCCTGTTTCGGAACACGTGACCGTTGGGGGCTGACATTGGTAGTTAAATGTTCTGGAATGTTTACATTTTGGTCCTGAATCTTGTTTGTGCAATTGTATGAGTTTGGGAGGTCCTTTTGAGCTGAAAATTTACAGAGAAGCATGAAACCTGATTAATTTCAAGATGGTAACTTTAATTTTGAAGAAGGCCTTATAATTTACAGAATTTACAATTTGGTCCCTAAAGTTGTAATTTGTTCAATTGGGTCCCTGTTTGATCTCTGATGTTTATGATCTTTGAGTATGTTGATTGAGTGATCATAACTAGGGTTAATGTGCATCTAGACAAGAGTAAAAAAAAAGGGTCGTTAATCAAGGTTGACTTTTGGGTTGACTTTGGTTTTCCCCGTGTGACTTTCTTAATTCGGGTCAAACGTCTAGGCCGGGTTAAGGGGGTTACAAAATCAATAGGGAAATTGAAATTATTCATTTTTACCAGGATATCTTCGATTTTCCCATCTGGTTTCACGTGTAATTCGTTGGTAAGCTGTAACATCACTGTGGTCGGTTGTGATGTCTCAATCCCAAATTTTTGAAAGACAAACTTAGGCATGATATTGATGCTTGCACCTAAATCACACAACGCTCTTCCCTCATATGTGTTTCTGATTGCGCACGGTATCTGAAAGCTTCCAAGATCCTTGAGCTTTCGGGGTGCTCTATTGTGTAATGCGGCCATGCATTCCTCTGTTACAACCACCGTTTCAAATTCCCCAATTCTTTTTCTCTTTGACACTATGTCATTGAGGAACTTGACATAGTTTGGGATCTTCATAATAGCCTCCACCAGGTGTATATTGATATGTACCTATTTATGTATATCCAGGAACTTTTAAAACCGGTACTCTTGCTTGGGTTGTTTTAGCCTCTTTGGGAATGGTAAAGCTGGTGGGCTGTCTCTAGGCCTTGTGGGTGATGTCACAAGATCTGCGGTGGCAGGATTTGTCTCGACTGGTGCCGCGACATCCTTGTCCTTAAACTGTGTAGGGACAATGGGCTCTTGTAGTTCCTCCCTTGCTGGATGTTTGGCCCGTGGCTCTTGTAGTTGAATACCACTCCTAGTGGTTACTGCCTTGTACTGCTAGTATGATGTTCGCTTTCCGTCTTTAATGTCGCTATGGAATCCTCCAACTGCCCTGGTGTTCAGGATCTGAGCAGTCTGCCCACCTACGTTTCTAAGGATTTCAATGTTGCCTCATTATTCTGCAGCCGCATTTTTGTCATGTCCATAAATGTTTTTGTCTGTTTTATGAACTTATCAATGTTACCCATGTATGCACTTGATTGATTCATAAAATAATGCAGAGTGGTTTCAAAAGAACTAGACTGCATTGGTTGTTGGGCTTGCATGTGCTGCTGCGGCGACATGAATTGTTGGAATCCTGGGGCTGGAGCATTCTGATGCTGCGGATTAAGGGCATTGTTAGGGTAGCTCCAGGAGAAGTTGTGGTGCTTTTTCCAGGCTAGGTTATAGTGTTGGACATTTGATTGTTACGGTGGAAGTTTCCAACATAGCAGGTAGACTTTGGGTTCTGCGGGCATTCAGAGAAGGCATGGTTATCCCCACAGTTTTCGCAAAATAAATCAATTACCTTGACTTTATGTTGGTTTCTTTGCGACTATAAGTTCATAAATAGCCCTCATACTCTAATTCGTTAAATGTGGTTTGACGGCGGACTCCTCCCCTTCTGGCTGTGGGGAACTGATAATCATTCTTGGTCGTCCTATTTAAGATCTCCATGGCTTCTTCTGGTTCCTTGTCTAAGAGTATGCCGTTTGTCGAGGCATCCAGCATCATCCTAGTTGTCGTGTTTACCGCATATTAGAACATGGTCACATGTGTCCATACTGGGAATCCGTGCAAGGAGAATTTGTGTAATAGCTCACTGTATCGCTCCCAAGCCTCATGCATGGATTCGTCATCAGCTGTCAAAAAGAAGTGATCTCGTTACGTAATCTGTCAGTCAAATTTGTAGGATTGAAATGAGCTAGGAAACCACGACAGAGATCACTCCAGGATCCAATTGATCCTGCTGGTATGCTGTTGAGCCATGTTTTTGCCTTATCCCTCAGTGAATAGGGGAACAGCTTCAATCTTATAATGTCCTCATATACTCCCTGAATTTTTGAATGAGTTATAGATCTGGAGGAAGGACTTGAGGTACTGTCTGGCATCTTTAGTTCCGAAGTCGCCAAATTTCCCCATCATGTTGTTCATATTAAACATCACGGGTTTCATCTCGAAGTGGGCGGCCTCGATCTCTGGGGTAACAACTCCATGGTTTAGTCCGTTTAGGTCCTCTTCAAGGTAATCTTGGACTATTAGGTGTCGTGCCGGTGCAAATAGAGCTTGTAGATGTGCCCCATTTCTTGTCAGGATCTATTGTTCTTCAGTAAGTGGTTGTCCATCGACAGAGTGTTGCCCATTAACATTGTGTCATAGCGGCACTTGGTTGAGGCCGCCACCGCAAGGTGGGTCCTCAAGGTTCTGCATTGCGGCTTCGTTCTCTCGTCTAAGCCTTCAGTAAGTGTGTTCGATTTTAGAATATGGATCTCGCAATGGGCTTCCAGAGTTAGCTCTGGTCATGCATTGAAACAAGACACAATTTTATTAATAATAAAGTAAATAATAAAAATAAACTAAATAACAGAAAGAGTGCAAGAAAATAAAAACAAAAGTTGCAAATCCCTGGCAACGGCGCCAAAAACTTGTTGCGCGTAAATAGTGCTCGGCAAATTGTGCAAGTATAAACGACTCAAGTAATATAAGGATAAGTATTAGAGTATCGTCTCCAAAGGGATTGGTACTCAACCTTTAGTTCTACTCCCTTGCACCGCAAAATATATAAAGTAAAAAACACAATTTAGTTGGGTGATTTGAGATAATCTAATAATAACTAAGCTAAGAGAATCCAGTAAGTAATGTAAAGGAGTGATCAAGATAAGAAGATGGGCCGGATTAGAATTTGTCATAATGTTGATCCTCTTGACTTCATTTATTTCTTGAATGCAACAATAAACTACTATTGTGGCAGTGACATAAATCCCTACCGCAGCCGCAGTGGCTAAATTCCTGTCACGACAATACCTTGCTCATGGGCAGAAGTAGTTAAGGTTGGACAAAGCATTCTTGGATGGTTCCGCCTTATCCCTAAGCACGGAACGCTAGTTGATGACTAAACTCTGATGATACCTCCCGACATGAATCAAAGGCAAACACCAACTGTCCATACACTTCTTTTAGCCGCTGAAACTCTAACCTATCCCTCGGTCGAGTTAATTAACACCACGTGGAACGAAAACCTTACTTATTCTTTTTGTGAGCTCAACTCTCTCGATATTGAACAAATGGGCGATCTCAAAAACCTTCTCTCGAGTAGAATGGAAATATAATAAAAAGCCAAAAAAAGCAAACCTTAACTTGTATTGCATTAAGAACAAAAACTAAGTAAAAGAGTTTTCACACAACTACTAAACAAACTAATCCTAACCCTAAGGAAATTAGAACATAATGAAACTAATCCTAAGCTCAATCTCTCTCCTCTCCTCTCTTCGATATATGTCTTCATGGCATCAAGCCTTTATATAAGGGAAGGTGTAGGCATGAATCCTTCTTGGAGAGGAAGTTAAGTTGCACTTGAACTAGACTTTATTAAAGAAGTAAATCACTTTAATTTATTACAATATATACTTTTATCCAATAGTCCAACTTTACACTTCCTTCCATGTTTTCCTCCACTTCTCGAGCTCTAGCTGCCACGCAAAGTGTGTAGAAAAATCCATCGTTAAAGGCTCTACATGTCGGCTACAACTTTGCTCATTTTCCCCTCTAGCGAAACGCTATCGTGGCCTGGCTTTTGTTGCCTCAGCGTCGGTATGTTCTACTCAGCAAGGCTTCCTCAGCTTCCCTCAATAAAAGCTGTCATGTGGCTTGGCTTGATCAGGGTTTATTGTCTATAACTCTGCCTCATCTTCCCTCCTGCTTTCTAAGTTGCGGCGTCATCCTAATGCTCCAGCAGTGGTCATCCTGTAAGAATATCAATCATGCATCAAATAGTACCTTTTTCATATAATAAACAGAATCGAAAGCTCAAAGGCATAAATGATGAAATCTATTGATGAAAGGCTATAATGCAGCTCAAATGGGTGTAGGATGAGTGATAATTGCCATGTAAAAGGGGTCAAAATCTAGGATTTTTGGGCACTTTGGCCAGCGAGAAAGCAAGTGGATTCCAAGTGTCTTGACTAAACCATGTATGTGGTTTTACCTTGGTGTAATAAGAGGTAATGGGTGGGATTTCTACTCTTGGTTTTATTTGGTGATGTTAAACACCTTGAGCATGTTTGATTCGTAGATTTAGTATTGTAAATGGCCTTTAGTGATTGGTTAAAGCTTGAATGTGGTTTTTAGTCTTTTGTGGTTTTTTTCACTTGGAAGCATGCCTATAGCCTTATAGTATGCTTGATTGATGCCATGGTCTAGTTTGTATTGAGTATGGATGGTCTTTGATATGTATTCATGTTGTATGGTAGTTGTGGCATGTGTTGGAGTGGTTTCGGAGGTGGAAAATTGTGTAAAACCAGAAATTTGGAGAATTGCAGGCCCAGGCGTTTCGAAACGCCCTTATCTATTTCAGAATGATGACCTGTAATGGCCATGGTGTTTCATAACAGGTAGGCACGTTCTGGAACATTTCGTTACTACAAATCATCGTATCAAAACGGGTCACTTGGGGTTTCGGAATGCACCCGCGTATCGAAATGGTCAACGTGGTTTCGAAATGACCGTTTCGATACAGGGTCTTGTCTTTCGAAACACTTGACTGTTGGATGTTGTTTTTGAATTGTTCCAGGTTTCTATTTCATATATTTTGGTCCTTGAATGTTGTAAGTTTAATTGGTTGAGTTTGGATGATCCGTTTGAGTTGGAATTTATCATGTTGGTATGTTATATGATTAATTTTGGATTGGTAACTTTAAAACCTTGTTGATCCTTGTAAATCAGGAAATTTACAATTTGCTCTCTAAAAGTTGAAAGCATGTAATTGAACCCTTAATTGAACTTCGATCGTTGTGCCGTTTTCATCTAATCGCTTTATTAATCACATAGGATAAAATTATGCATCTAGAGAAGATAAAAAAGGGTCGCTAATCGAGGTTAACTTTCACGAGTTAACTTCGGTTTTCCCTGTGTAATTTTCTTAGTTCGGGTCAGGCGTCTAGGCCGAGCTAAGGGGGTTACATTTATTGGTATCAAAGCCAAGTTACAAAAGATTTGGGGATGATGGTAAGTAAAATTGGTATGTTTGGTGCATGATTGTTTGAAAAGGCATGTTTTGATTGAATGTTGGAGTTTATGCCATGCTTGATTGCTAAGAATCATATATGAGTTAGATATGATGGTATGATAGCGATGTGATCAGGTTATGTGATGATTTCAGATGGTGTGAAGCATGATGACTATGGTATGCTATTGTATGCTATGATATGCTAGAGGGAAATCGGGGTACCCATTGCCTTATTACACTAGTTGAATGTTTTTGTGAACTTGGATCCTTGCTTGAAGCTGGCCTAAATCATGATTTGTTTTGTTTATTTGTTATGCCTTGTTAAAAATAGCAATATGGGTACGAGGAGAGAGCTTAGTTCGAACACGGTAGTGCCTGCGGCTGAGCAGGGCGACCAGGGTAACCAGGGGTTGATGTTCCTCCTGGTGGAAACTTACCTCCTCTGCCACCACCTGGAGGTGGGGAGTAGGAGCAATCAGAACACGCTGGTCCGGGATTGGGTGATCTAACGTCATTGGTTCAGGCGATCACCGGAGCGCATGTTCAGGCCCTTGGAGCTGGGTAGGTGGGTTTGCCTTTGGAGAGGTTGAGGAGTTTAGGAGTTGTTGAATTTTATGGTATGTCTCCTGAGGCGTCGGAAGCCTGGTTGGCTAGCACGATGCGTATCATGGATCAATGGGCTACAATGATGTGCGCAAGCTGGGATGCGCTATTTCTCTTCTCTAGGGTGTTGCGTATAGCTAGTGGACGACCATCACCGCTGGTATGGAACCCAATGAAGTAGATTGGAAGTTTTTTAGAGGTGCTTTTAAGAGAAAGTATGTGGGAGTGAGATTCTTGGACGAGAAGAAGCGCGAATTCATGTAACTTATCCAGGGAAACCTTTCTGTGGCTGAGTACGAGGTCCACTTTGTACGTCTGAGCCAGTATGCCCCAGAGTTGATTCCGAGTGAGAGGCATCATTGTGATCGTTTCTAGTACAGGCTGGTGCAGGAAGTCAAGACGTATATGTTGGAAACAGATTATACAGATTTCGATGTGCTCGTATGTCGTGCTAAGTACATTGAGCAGAACTTGGGGCTGGCATTCCATGGCATTGGTTCTAGCTCTGGGAAGAGAGCACCTAAGTTTAGTTCCGAAGGTGGACGTAACAAAAGAGGTTACGATAGGAGACATCAGCCTAATGTGAGGCGAGGTGTTCCAGGACGGGGTGGACTGGCGCTGGGAGGCCGAGTGAGGTTTGAGCAGCACACGTGCTGGACATGTTGATCGAAGGACCATCTGAGGCGAGATTGCCCACGTGGAACTAGAGAGGTTGTGGCTCCTATTGTGTTAACAGGGAATTCTTGCTTAAACTGTGGTTCAACGGACCATATGAGACGTGAGTGTTCTCTGTTTCCCGGTGGAGGCTAGAGACGTGCACGGGCTATGGCTGCACCTCAGAGAGGCCATGGGCGCGACCAAGGGAATTTCCAGAAAAGAGATGAGGGGCAGCGAGGCATTGCTCATGTTGTAGCAGTTCGGCCTGAGGGAGGCAGTTCTGCAAGGGTCTATGCTCAGCGCGAGGAGCGCAATGATATCGATGTTATCGCATGTACCTTTGTTCTTCATTCTTTATCATTGTTGGCTTTTATTGATTCTGGATCCACGCATTCTTATATCTTGAGTGAGCATGCGCATTTTCCTTATATACTTGTTGAGTTGTTTGAAGTAGGAATGCAAGTGACTAGTTCCTTTGGTGAGACTGTAGTCACTAGGAAGTTGTATCGGAGGTGTCCCTTGTCTGTTTAGGGTCATGTTTTCCTTGTGGATTTGTTGGAGTTACCCTTTTAAGATTTTGATGTAATCCTTGGTATGGATTGGCTTTCTGAGCATAGAGTTGTGGTAGACTTCGATGTTTTTGGATGAGTTTTTGTTATAGTTTCGATTTGAGATCAAAACCTTGCAAAAATGTGATTAAAATCTTGATTTTCGGATTGGATTTTATAAGCTCTGTTTTGGATTGGTTTTAATTGAGTTCTGAGTTGATTATTATGTTGGAAAAGGGTTTTGATAATATAGATCCCGAAATCCTTGAGATCCTTAAGTTTCTTGATGGTTTTAGTTGGGTTTTTGAGGTGAAATGATGGTGTTATGCATGCTGGGGGTATAAGGAAGGCTTTAGGTTGTTTTTATATGAGTTTTGATGTTTATAAATGGTTGAAAGTGTTGTATGCTGTGTAACGCCCCGGTTTTGGGCTTGGAAGTCTTGGGCGTTGACCGGTCGGTCAAAGTGCTGTTCGAATCGTAAGAGGTTAAATTAGGAAAGCCTAGTTCGGGTTGCATTAAAAATATGGAAAAATGTTCTAAAATCATCTTTTAATATAATTAAGTGAACTGTGAAATCAATTTTGGAAAATGAGTTTTGGAAGTGTGACATTTTGGCTAGTGACCAAAATGTAATTTTTGAAAGTTTGGTGGGTGTTTTATAAAGGGTTGAAACTTTGAATCTTTAAGGAGCTATTTACCCAAAGGGAGTTTCTCCAGATTTTTCTAAGATATTTTGAGTTATAATTCTGATTTTAAAGATTTCATAAAGGAGGGAAAACTCATTTTAGTCATTTTCTCAACTAACTTCTCATTTTCTTTCTCTTATTTTCTCTCAACCCAAACACTCCATTTCCAGAGTTTTGTTTCTGATTTTCTCACCTAAAACCCTCCTTTCAACTCTCATTTGATTCCAAATCTTTGTATCTTCAAAACCTCTTCAATTGCTACAAGTTTCATCAAGGTTTTTCATTCCAAAAAGAGGAGAAACTCAAGTTTGGAGGTAAGAACGTCCTTCTCCTCTGAACTTCAAGTTCTTTACTGAAATTCCTAAGTTTTCAATCCTAAATTGATGTTTAATTAAAGGCTTTTAAGTTGATTTAGGGATCTTGGCTAATTATGGAAGATTTTGATGATTTCACATGATTTTCGTTAGATCTGTGATTTGAGAGGTGTTTTTTATGTTAAATGATCTCTAAAATGATGTGGAATTGAGTTTTGATTGATGCAATCCCGGATAGGTTGAGTTTCCTAAGTTTAGCTTGTGTTTTAAGGTAGTTTTTGAGGTGATCTTGGTGATCTGATGTTGCTGGAGGTATAAGGATGTTAATAGATTGTTTTTAGGTGTTTTATGATGTTAATGGAAGTGTGGATTTGCTGGTTTATGGCTGGGCTTTGTTTAGAAGTGTTTTGGATGCATTTTCGGTTGTGTTTGGTGGCCGAAAATGGAGGTTTTGTGAGAGCAGCGAGTTTAGGTGCTTTCATTGAAGCAATTAATGCATGATGATGCATTAATCCTCTGATTTAATGTGTTGAAACAGGGGAGGCATCCTTGGATCCAAGAATTGTTGATCCGGAGGCTTGATTTGGTGCTTTGGCTTGAAGCAAAGTGGAAATCGGTGAGTGCATTTGTGAAAATGGATTTTCAGCTTTAAAACCAAGGGTTGAAGGTTTTGGGAGCTTAGTTTAAGTCTAAACAACTTTGCTAAGCTCAAGTGTAAGTTTTCGGATTTACTCTCTAGTGGTGGCCATGACTTGGATGTGATGCAAAATGATGATTGCATGTTTTAATTACTGTTTTGAAAGCATGTTTTAGCATGATAATTGCTGATGTTTTAAGCCATGTGTTGAGGGTAACTCTAGGTAGGAGTTCCTTGATTTTATACATTGTAATGATGTGGTTTAATGCTTTGAAATGCATGATGAAAATGGCTTGGCTTAATGCTTTAAAACAGTGGATTATATGATGTAAAATATGTATATTGGCAAGTGATGTTTTGTAAAAGTGAAGGTCACTAAGGTGGTTAAAAGTCCTTGAGTGAGCCTTGTTACTTAAGATCATCAAGGTGGTTAAAAGTCCTTGGATGAATCTTGTTGCGGACACTAAGGTGGTTAAAAGTCCTTAGGTGCTCCTTTCCATGGTGTTTAAAAGTCCATGGGGCCAAGGTGTTTAAAAGTCCTTGGGTCCAAGGTGTTTAAAAGTCCTTGGGGTGATTCAAGCATTGGACACAAAGGTGGTTAAAAGTCCTTGTGTGGTCCTTATTCATGGTGTTTAAAAGTCCATGGCCAAGGTGTTTAAAAGTCCTTGGGGCCAAGGTGTTTAAAAGTCCTTGGGGAAAGTTGTTGAACTTGTTTTCATAAATGAAATGTATCACTTGAGCCAATATGACATGTTAAGAATATTATGAAGCATGAGATGCTTGTTTTAATGATTATGATGAAGCATGTGATGCTTGTTTAAATGTATTTTGAAGCAGGGATTGCTTGATTTAAAGTATGTTTTGAGCATGTGCAAAGGTTGATTTTAATCATGTCTATAAATGGTTTTAATTGCATTATTGAATTGTTTTTAAAGGGCATGCCTCACTAAGCTTTTGCTTACGCTCTCTCGTTTCCTTAATTCATTAATGCAGAGCATTAGAGTACCTTGAGGGGCAGCAAGAGAGGGCAAGCAATCAAGTTCAAGTAAAGCTCAATGTATGAAGGTTTTATAAGTACTTTTAGCTTTTGGTTGATTTGGCAATGGGGGACCAATGTGTATGTTTTGGGAGGTGTTTGAGACTCCCTAAGTATGTTAAATGTTGTTGTGGTTGCTGGTTTTGTATTTGAATTCTTAATTGCTTGTTTATGAAAGTTTATGCATGAATGGATAGCTTAAGTAGGAAGCATGCCATATAAATTGGGGTTTTTCATATGTGATGGTTATATGCTGAATTGATGATGCATTCATGGTCCTTGTATGAGGGTTGATTATGTGATATGGTTTGATGTTGCTAATTTGAAGTTTGAAGCATGTTTGATGTTGTTTTTGAATCGATTTCAGGCAGGGGTATCGGTACTCGGGCTTGCGTATCGATACGCCTGAGCCAAATATGCACATTTCTGCCCAGGCGTATCGGTACGGTTGAATGGGTATCGATACCGTATGAATGCCGTATCAGTACGGGGAAACTCGTATCGATACCATCTCTGAAGTTTGGTTACTGCCTTCCCCGCGTATCGATACCAGATCGTTAAATTCAGTTAAAAGTATCTTTTATTGTTTTGCTTTGTTTACGTTTTGGTCATGAATCTTGTTTTTGCAATTGAATGAGTTTGGGAAGTCCTTTTGAGCTGAAATTTCACAGAGAAGCATGAAACCTGACTAATTTCTAGATGGTAACTTTATTTTGGACTAAGTCCTCATAATTATCAGAAATTACAATTTGGTCCCTAAAGTTGTAATTTGTTCAATTGGGTCCCTGTTTGATCTCTGTTGTTTGTGATCTGTGAGTATGTTGTTTGTGTGATCACAATTAGGGATAATGTGCATCTAGATAAGATTAAAGAGAAAAAAAAGGGTCGTTAATCAAGGTTGACTTTCGGGTTGACTTTGGTTTTCCCCGTGTGACTTTCTTAATTCGGGTCAACCGTCTAGGCCAGGTTAAGGGGGTTACATGCTGGCTGGACTTGGTTTAGGAAGCAATCGATTGAGTTTTCGGATGGGTAAATTGGTGTAGTTTGAGTCAGCAACGAGTTTGTGTTTAGTTGCTGATGTTGAATGCATTTGGATCTCTGTTTTGGTGATCAAAAGCAGGGGGTTTTGATCCGGGAGCAAACGAGACGTTTTTGGAGGGTTCGAAAGGGTGATTTTTGTGTCGGTGAGCAAGGTTTCGCGTATCAGTGAGTGGAAATGGATTTCTAGCTTTGTAACACTCTGAGCGTGGTCTTGGGATCTTAGTGTAAGTTTGAAACACTTAGCTAAGCTCAAGAGTAAGTGATTCGAAAGTTTCCTTCGGAATGTGCTTTGTTTATGTGGAAAATGCACTTGAATTGAATGTGTTTTTAATTACTATTTTAAAGCATGTTTTAAGCATTGTTGATGCTGGTTTTTAATGCCATTTTGTTAAGGATGCACTTGGTAGGTGATCCTTGGATTTATGAAATTTATACATTTGAGTTTAAGCACGTTTATGATTATGAAAATGGCATTATGACTTATGCTTGTAAAGCAATGGAATAATGTTGTTAAATGATTATATTGGCAAGTGATGGAAATGGTTTTTTGGTTACTTTAATCGGATATAGTTAGACGGCTATAGGAACGGGTGCACTGTGAATAAAGTCGCCTTGGATTTCGAGGAGTTGTGATTGTGTCGTAACCTCCATCCAAGTACCCTAACGATTGAGGCTAAGATCACAACGGTGGATGGTTAAATCTCGTGTGTGAGTCTTGTGATATGTGTCTCGTACTCTCGTTAGTGGAATAATACAACTATCGTATCGAAATGGGTCACTTGGGGTCTCGAAATGCACCCGCGTATCGAAATGGTCAACGTGGTTTTGAAACAACCGTTCCGATACATGGTCTTTTGTTCTGAAACACTTGACAGTTGGATGTTGTTTTCTATTTCTTCAGGTTTCTGTTTCTTACATTTTGGTCCTTGAATGTTGTAAGTTTAATTGGTTGAGTTTGGATGGTCCGTTTGAGTTGGAATTTATCATACTGGTATGTTATATGTGTAACCCCCTTAACCCGGCCTAGACGGTTGACCCGAATTAAGAAAGTCACACGGGGAAAACCAAAGTCAACCCGAAAGTCAACCTTGATTAACGACCCTTTTTTTTCTTTTTAATCTTGTCTAGATGCATATTAATCCTTAGATATGATCATACAACAACATACTCAAAGATCATAAACATTAGAGATCAAACAGGGACCCAATTGAACAAATTACAACTTTAGGGACCAAATTTTAATTTCTGATAAATATGAGGACTTAACCCAAATTAAAGTTATCAGCTTGTAATTAGTCAGGTTTCATGCTTCACTGTGAAATTTCAGCTCAAAAGGACATCCCAAACTCATACAATTGCACAAACAAGATTCAGGACCAAAATGCAAACATTTCAAAACATTTAACTGCCAATGTCAGCCCCCAACGGTCACCCGTTCCGAAACAGGCAGAGCCCGTTTCGAAACGCGGGGCCGTTTCGCAACGCGTACCGCAACACGGGCTGGCAGTAGCCAAACCGTTTCGGAACGGTTTCTCCCGTTTCGGACGCCTGGGCTTGTTTAAGGCACTTGTTCCGAAACGGGTGGCACTGTTCCGAAACACCCTGCACAGATTGCCCCAAAATGCAAACTTAAACATGCAATTAAACATCCAATCATGCTCCTATTGCCACCAAACTTCACCAGCATGCAATTCAACATATATAAAACATACTTGCATCAACAATTCATCAAAACAACATCATATACGAAAAGCCCCAAATCTATAGGCATGCTTCCTACACAAGCAAGCCATACAAGCATAAACTTCCAAATCAAGCATATAAAGGCCAAACACTAAATCCAGCATTCTCATCAACATTCAACATACTTAGGGAGTTCAAAACCTCTCCCAAACATACACATAGGTCCCCCATTGCCAAATTACCAAAAGCTAAAAATGTACTTAAGAAACCTTCCATACTTTGAGCTTTACTTTCACTTGAATGCTTGCCCTTCTTGCTGCCCTCAAAGTACTCTAATGTTCTACATTATTGATTTAAGAAAACGAAAGAGAGCGTAAGCAAAAGCTTAGTGAGGAAGGCTCAATAAAACCATTCAATAATGCATTTATAAAATACTTTATAAATCATGCTTCAAATCAACATTTGCACATGCTCAAAAGCATACTTTAAACAAGCATCTCATGCTTCATATCATAACATGTCATATTGGCTACAAGTGATAAATTCCATTTCTTTAAAAACAAGTTCATCAACTTTCACCCCAAGGACTTTTAAACACCTTGGCCCCAAGGACTTTTAAACACCTTGGCCATGGACTTTTAACCACCATGGAAAGGACCACACAAGGACTTTTAACCACCTTTGTGTCCGTATCAAGTTTCACCCCAAGGACTTTTAAACACCTTGGCCCCAAGGACTTTTAAACACCTTGGCCCCATGGACTTTTAAACACCATGGCCCCATGGACTTTTAAACACCATGGAAAGGATCACACAAGGACTTTTAACCACCTTTTTGTCCATAGCAAGAACCATCCAAGGACTTTTAACCACCTTGATGTTCTTATGTAAACAAGGCTCACTCCAGGACTTTTAACCACCTTAGTGACCTTAACCTTTTCAAAACATCACTTGCCAATATACATCATTATCATCAATTTATCCACTGTTTTAAAGCATTAAACCAAGCCATATTCACCATGCATTTAAAAGCATCAAACCACATTTAATCAATGTACAAAAACAAGGAACTCTTACCTTGAGCTTCCTTCAACATATGGCTTACAAAAACAACATTAACCATGCTAAATCATGCTTTCAAAACAGAGTTTAAAACATGCAATAAACCAAATTGCACAACAATCAAATCATGGCCACCACTAGAGAGTATTTCCGAAAACTTACACTTGAGCTTAGCAAAGTTGTTTAGACTTAAACTAAGCTC
This sequence comes from Hibiscus tridactylites, assembly GCA_958450335.1. Taxonomy (NCBI): domain Eukaryota; kingdom Viridiplantae; phylum Streptophyta; class Magnoliopsida; order Malvales; family Malvaceae; genus Hibiscus; species Hibiscus tridactylites. The sequence continues at coordinate 32,799,150 of OY288270.1, forward strand.
CCAAGACATTGGTTTCAAAGCTGAAAACCCAATTTCACTCACCGATTCCACTTCGCCTCTTGCCGAAGCACCAAATCAAGCTTCCTGATCAACAACTCTTGGATCCAAAGATGCCTCCCCTGTTTTAACACATCAAAGCAGAGGATTAATGCATCATCATGCATTAATTGCTTCAATGAAAGCACCTAAACTCGCTGCTCTCATCCACACTCCATTTTCGGCCACCAAACACAACCGAAAATGCATCCAAACCACTTCTCAACAAAGCCCAGCCATAAACCATCAAAACCTAACATCCTTTAACATCATTTAACATCTAAAAAGGGCCTATTAACATCCTTATACCTCCAGCAACACCAGATCCACAAGATCACCTCAAAAACAAACAAGAATCACAAGCTAAACTTAGGAAACTCAACCTATCCGGGATTGCATTAATCAAAACTCAATTCCTTATCAATTTAGAGTTCAAATATCATCAAAAACACATCTCAAATCACAGATTTAACATATCAAACAAAAATCACCAAAAATCACCAAATCTTGCATTATAAGCCAAGATCCAATTCACAACTCAAAAGCCTTTAATAAAACATCAATTAAGGATTGAAAACTTAGGAATTTCAGTAAAGAACTGATAGTTTAGAGGAGAAGGACGTTCTTACCTCCAAACTTGAGTTTCTCCTCTTTTTGTAATCAAAAACCTTGATGAATCAAGTAGCAAATGATGAGGTTTTGTAGATATGTTGATTAGGAATCAAAAGAGAGTTGAAAGGATAGATTTAGGTGAGAAAATCAGAAACAATTCTCTGGAAAGAAGGTGTTTGGGTTGAGAGAAAATGAGAGAAAAGAAAATAGGAAGTTAGTTATCAAAATAGCCAAAATGGCTTTCCCTCCTCTTTTGATATGTTTTAAAATCAGAATATAGCTTAAAATATCTTGGAAAAATCTGGAGAAACTACTTTTGGATTAATAGCTCCTTAAAGATTCAAAGTTTCAACCCTTTATAAAACAGTCACCAAACTTTCAAAAATTACATTTTTGTCACTAGCCAAAATGTCACCCTTCCAAAACTCATTTTCCAAAATTGATTTCACAGTTCACTTAATTATATTAAAATATGATTTTAGAACATTTTTCCATATTTTTAATGCAACCCGAACTAGGCTTTCCTAATTTCGCCTCTTTAGATTCGAACAGCACTTTGACCAAACCGGTCAACGCCCAAAACTACTAAACCCAAAACCGGGGCGTTACAATATGATTAATTTTGGATTGGTAACTTTAAAACCTGGTTGGTCCTTGTAAATTTGGAAATTTACAATTTGGTCCCTAAAAGTCAAAATCATGCAATTGAACCCATAATTGAACTTCGATCGCAGAGACGTTTCCACCTAATCGCTTTATTAATCACATAGGATAAAATTATGCATCTAAAGAAGATAAAAAGAGAAAATAGGGTCACTAATCGAGGTTGACTTTCACGAGTTGACTTCAGTTTTCCCCATGGAATTTTCTTAGTTCGTGTCAAGCGTCTAGGGTGGCTAAGGGGGTTACAGTAACACCCCAAAAACCGGTTTAGTTGGGATTTGATTCCGATGATCGGAGTATTGATGTTAAGGTATTCAAATATTGTATCTTTTCTATCCAAAGATAGATTATATTGTTAAAGGACCCTAATTGAACCAAGTCTTTAGTTGAGATTGCCTTGAAAATGCCTAATATGATGTTCTGAGCTGGGCATTACGATACGGTTAGACTCGTATCAAAACGGCCTAGGTGAGACATTTCGAAATGGTTAGACTCGTATCAAAACGGCCTAGGTGAGACATTTCAAAACGGGTATAGGGCGTTCCGGTACGGTATAACTGTATTAACTAACTTTTGGACTTTTGCTCAACCATTTTGATACAGTTTCACTCGTTTTGAAATGAGTCCTCTTTTTCAAATTTATTTGAAGGATAAAATTAAAAGAAAATGATGAGATGATGACTCACCTAGTTCCTTGCCACCCTCCACGTGATTTTGGTTAGAAAAGATGACTATAGGTCATCTATATGGTTAATATTGAAAAGGATAAAGGAAAGATATAAAATATTGTTTTATAGTTTACCCTTAGATGTGGGAAACCTTTTTGTTTGCTATTTGGGAGGTGGGTAAGCCATATATGTTGATTTATTGGGTACATTGTTTCTGACGTGTTGGTAACACGGACGAAGTATTTGAGCAGAACTTGGGTTTAATAATCCGTGCGAGAGGTTCTAGCGCTAGGAAGTGAGTTGTGAACTCTAGTTTAGTGATAACCGGTGTACGAATGGTCATGCTTAAAGGGTACCACCTGGGTTGAGGCGAGGTTGTAGTAATGCTAGACAAGGATTGTGGGGTCAGTGTGTCAAGGCTTGAGTACCGTTTGATACCTATTAAGTAGGTGGATCGTGTGACCATGTGAGGCAAGCTTGTCCACGTTTGATCTGTGGGGTATAGCTTTTGCGCTTGTTGTTGCAAGTTGCTTTGGAAGTTGTGGCTTGAATGTTCATTTTTTTATGAAGTGTTAGATGTGGGAGTGTGAGTAGTTTCCTTGGAGAAACTGTTGTTACAAGAAAATTGTAATGAGAGATATCCATTATCTGTTCAGGGCCATGTGTTTTTAGTTGATTTGATGGAATTACCTTTTTATGGTTTTGATGTGATTCTTGGAATGGACTTGTTGGTTGAGCATCGAGTTGTGGTGGATTTTGATGTTAAGCGAGTCACCTTGAAGCTTGCGGATGATTACGAGGTAGTAATCGTAGGCGAGAGCGTGAAGTTCTTGTCTAACGCAATTTCAGCTCTTGAAGTGAGTCGGAGGATGGAGTTGGGTTGCGAAGCTTTCTTGGTGTACGTGATGAATCATGTTACGAAGGAAGTATAGGTGCAGGACATAAGAATGGTATGTGAGTTTCCGGGTGTTTTCCGGAGGAGTTGCCTGGGTTGTCACCAAACCGAGAGGTTGAGTTTGGTATAGAGTTGTACGAGAATACGACCCCAGTGTCCATTGCTACTTATCGCGTGGCACTTAAGGAGCTGAAAGAGTTGAAGATGCAACTTTAGGAGTTGCTTGACCGAGGGTTCATAAGGCCGAGTATTTCACCTTGGGGTGCTCCGGTCTTGTTCGTGAAAAAGAAGGATGGTACAATGCGTATGTGCATTGATTATCAGCAAATGAACAAGTTGATGATTAAAAACAAGTACCCTATGTCGAGGATCGATGATTTGTTTGACCAGTTTCGTGGTGCTTCGGTGTTTTCAAAGATAGATTTGAGGTATGGGTACTATCAGCTAAAGGTTAAGGATGTGGATGTGCACAAGACAACATTTCAGAATAGGTATGTTTATTATGAGTTCTTGGTGATGCTGTTTGGGTTGACAAATGTATCGGCTCCATTTATGGATATGATGAATAGGATGTTCCATGAGTTTCTAGATCAGTTCGTGGTAGTGTTTATCGATGATATTCTCATGTACTCACATGCCGAGGAGGATCATGATAAGCATTTTAGAATTGTGTTACAAGTGTTGTTGAAGAATCAGTTTATGCTAAGTTGAGCAAGTGTGAATTTTGGCTTAAAGTGGTGGTTTTCTTGGACGTGTGGTGTCAGCCGAAGGTATTCGGGTTGATCCACACAAGGTTGGGGCAGTGATGAGTTGGAAAACCCATAAATCAGTGACAAAAGTACAAAGTTTCCTTGGGTTGGTTGGATATTACTGAAGGTTATCGAGGGTTTTTCTAAGATTGCTGCACCTTTGACCAAGTTGTTGCAAAAGAATGTTCGCTTTGAGTGGACGGAAGTTAGGCAACAAGCTTTCGAGAAGTTGAAGGAAGCTTTGACGAAAGCTCCTGTCTTGATTCAACTAGAATCGGGTGAGGAGTTTGTAGTCTATAATGATGCATCAAATCTAGGTTTGGGTTGCGTGTTGATGCAAGATGGAAAGGTTGTGGCTTATGCATCTAGACAGTTGAAGGTGCATGAGCGCAACTACCCTACGTATGATCTAGAGCTCGCTGCGGTGGTGTTTGCTTTGATGATTTGGAGATACTACCTTTATGGTGAAAGGTATATGGTTTACACCGATCATAAGAGTTTGAAGTATCTTATGTCGCAAAAGGAAATGAATCTTAGGTAGCGAAGATGGTTGTAGTTGCTTAAGGATTATTATATGACCATTGAGTATCATCCTGGAAAGGCCAGTGTTGTGGCTGATACTTTGAGTAGGAAGGTAGCTGTTGAGCTGAGAGCTATGTTTGTTCGGTTGAGTATATCGTGTTATGGTGGCTTGATAGCCGAGTTGCAAGTGAAACCTTCCTTGATTTAGTTTATCAAGGAGAAGCAGTTGCTTGATGAGTCGTTGGTGCCTCATGTGCAGGACATAGCTAATTGTAAGGTAACATATTTATGTTTTAATGATGATGGAGTGCTATGTTTCAAGAGTCAAATAGTGGTGCCGGAAGATATAGAGTTGAGGCACACTATTTTGACTGAGTCTCATAGTAGTCCTTTTGCTATGCACCCTGATAGTACTAAGATGTATCGGAGCTTGAAGGATGAGTACTATTGGGTGGGGTTGAAAAAGGATGTTGTTGATTTTGTAAGCAAGTGTATGGTTTGCAAACGTGTGAAGGCTGAGCATCATTTTCCTTCCAGTTTGTTACAGCCTTTGAGGATACCGAAGTGGTAATGGGAAAGGATTACGATGGATTTTGTGTCAGGTATGCCTTTGACACAATCCAAGAAGAACTCCATATGGGTGATTGTGGACCGTCTTACGAAGTGTGCACATTTCTTGGCCATGCATTCTACGTATACGTTAGATAAGTTGGATGAGTTGTATATTCCTGAGATTGTGCGTTTGCACGGTGTGCCCAAGTCTATAGTTTCGGATAGGGATCCGAGATTCACATCAAGGTTTTGGGAATGTTTACATCAAGTGTTGGGTACGCGGTTGAATTTCAGCACTTCATATCATCCTCAAATGGATGGACAGTCTGAGTGGGTTTTCCAGGTGCCGGTGGATATGTTGCGATGCAGTGTGATTGATTTCCAAGGTTCTTGGGAAAAGCATCTGCTTTTGGTTGAGTTTGCCTATAATAACAGTTTTCAGGCAAGTAAACAAATGGCTCCGTACGAGGCCTTGTATGGGAGAAAGTGTAGAACGCCTCTTTGTTGGGCTGAGGCGAGGCAGAAGTTGCTATCCTTGCCCGATCTGCTCAAGGGAACAACTGAGAAAGTAAAGCTCATATGTGAGCGGTTGAAGGCTGTATCAGATCGTCATAAATCTTACAAGGATTTAAAGCGTAGGGAAATTGAATTTACGGTTGGAGATCGCGTATTCCTTAAGGTATCACCTTGGAAGAAGTTGATGAGGTTTAGACATAAGGGAAAGCTTAGTCCGAGGTTTATTGGACCTTATGAGGTTGTGGATCGAGTTGGTCTTGTGACTTATCAGTTGAGGTTGCCTCCCGAGTTGGAAAAGATCCATGATGTGTTTCATGTATCGATGTTGCGGTGGTATAGATCAGATCCTTCACATGTTATGCCAGTTGAGGAAATCGAGTTGAATCCGGATTTATCCTATGACGAGGAACCGATGAGAATTCTTGATTCGTGTAGCAAAGTTCTTCGTGGCAAGATGATTGAGTTTGTGAAGGTGTTGTGGCGACACCGATGAGTTGAGAAGGTCATGTGGGAAAGCAAGGTGGACATGTTGAGACAATTTCTGCATCTTTTTCCTTCAGGCAAAATTTCGACGACGAAATTTCCTAAGTGGCAAAGAGTTGTAATGCCCCAGTTTTGGCCTAGGTGTTTTGCGAGTAAGGTTGGGCCCAAATAACCGGTATCGATTGTTCGAACCGTAAAAAGGTGGTTTAGAAAAATCAAAGTTTGAGATGGGATAAAAATGTTGATGGTTTTAGGTTGGTTTTGGATGTTGATTGATGCCTAAAGTGTGTTGGATGTGTTGGGTAATGAATGGGCTGAGGTTAGAAGTCAATCGATTGAGTTTTTGGTTGATTCGGATGGGTGATTTGATGCTTTAGAGTAAGGCTGCGAATTTTCTTTTGAGTGCTGGTGTTTTGGATGCATTTTAATGCATTGAGCATATGTTTTAATGTGTTGAAAACATGGGATAATAATCTGGAATCAAACAAAGTGATTTTGGCACCTTCGGACGATCAATAGTTCCGTCGGCGAGTGTGGTCTCGTAAGTCGGTGAGTGGAAATGAGATTCCCAGCTTTGAAACTTCATAAAAGAGGTTTTGGGAACTTAGTAAGAGCTTGAAACGCTTTACTATGTTTGGAAGTAAGTAAAGTGAATTTCTCTCTCGGATTGTGCTATTGTGAGATTTTGAATGCTCTTGTTTTAATTGTGTTAACCTATTGTTTTAAAGCATGTTTTAAGTTAATAAAGTGTTGTTGATGATGCCATATGGTTTAAGGACGCACTAGGTAAGTGATCCTTGTATGCTTGTGTTGATGCATGAGTTTTGAAGCATGGTTTAATGCTTGTGATATGGCTTATTATGAATGCTTTGGAAAAACATTGAGGTATGCATAAAATATGGATGTTGAGAGGTTGTGATTGTACCAAAAACTCCATCCAAGTACCCTAAAGATTGAGGATTGTTTAAGGTTGCAACGATTGAAGGTAGCACCCGGGTGCGCACCTTGTGTGTGTATCGTCTCTCGTTAGTGGGCTATACAACTACCGATGAGTGGTGTTGAGGGGTTGTGGTTCTATCGAATACTCCACCACGGGTGTCACAACGGTGGAGGGTTTCTCCCTTGTGTGAACCCTGAGATGCGGTAGGGTGTATGAAGGGTTTGGGACAACCCTTGGTAATTCGTGTATCTGATATGCTTTTGAGAAATGAGATGGTTACTAATCACTTGAAAGCCAATATAATGGATTATAATGCTATGGAAATGTTGTTGATGCATATTGTGAAATATGCATGTTGTACCATAAGCTTAGTATAATGGTGTTTATGCTTGGAAGGCTTGATGGTTGTGTAGCAATGATTTAATTGCTGGAAATTATGTGATTTATGTTACATGGTGTTTAGCATGCCGATTTTAATGTTATAGTGCATGGCTATTCAAAGGATGCATGATGGTTTTGAAAAGAGTGAAAAATGGTTTTGTGCATTGATGATGATTTTGGTTTGAGCAATCCTTACTAAGAATGTATGCTTATGCTCTTTTTGTTCATCAGTGCAGTAAATTTAAGCTTTGGAGGAAGCACTTGCAAGGGATCGGTGGAAGACTTTGATTGAAGGTAAGTTTTGGTTATGGACTAGTGTTATAAAGACAATGGGGGTGTCTGATGCTATGAATGTTATTGGTTTTGTATTTTTCGTTTTGGTGCAAGTTGATTTTGCATAGTTGGTTGTGTAAATGGCCTTGAAGCTTTGGTTTATGCTTGGAATTGCAATTTCACCTTTTGGTGAATAGTTCTCTTAGGAAGCATGCCTTTAGTGTCTTTGTCATTGTTTATGTTGCTATGATGATGCCTTTACTTCGTATAGCTGGTTGTTGATGTATACTTCAGTTGCCAACATGTTTGGGCATATGTCCGGATGGTTTAAGATGTTTTAAATTAAGTTAAATCAGCATTTTCTGTAACCCTCTTAGCCCGACCTAGACGCTTGATCCGAACTATGAACATTACACGGGGAAAACCAAAGTCAACTCGAAAGTCAACCTTGATTAACGACCCTTTTTTCTTTTTATCTTTTCTAAATGCTTTATTATACCTATGTGATCACTCAAGATCATGGGAAGGTAAGGCACATCGATCAGAAAACAATTAGGGGTTTAATTTCACAATTTAGACATTTAGGGACAAAAACGTAAATTTTGCAAAATACGAGGACCTTGCAGATTTTAAGTTTACCAATATGTAATTAGTCATGTTTCATGCGTCTCTGTCAAATATCAACTTAATTAGACATTCCAAACTCAACCAATTCCATCCACAATCATCAAGGACTAAAATGTAAGAAGCAAAAACTTGAAACAATTCAAAATGCAGTCCAACGGTCGGGTATTTCACCAAGTCCTACCCCGATGGTATCTCTCATCATTGGATTCTCACTTTGGATCGGGATGGCACTACCCCCATTGCCCGACTCCAAATAGCATATACGATTTTTTAGTTTATAGTGCACTCTCATCCTATTGGTCGACCAATTATATCAAGTGATTATCTCATCATTTATGCCAATATATTATATTAAAATCATCATCTCACCTATTTTTTGATGCAACATTTCTCAAATATTTCTCATCTCATTTCAAAACCATATCTCATGCTTTGAATTAAATCAAAATCTCAAAACTCTTCAATACCACATGCTATCTCATGAAATCTAAACATGGCATCAACTCATGCTACAAATCATGCATAAAACAGTAGGATTTTGTCTATCTCAAAACAAGAGCATATTAAAAACATTTAGGGGCATCAAGCACATCTTGAGAGAAAATCTAGCCATACGTACTTCCGGACTTAGGATGGTGTTTCAAACCAATCCTAAATCCCCAAACCTTGTTTTCTTTCTCTCAAGGACTTCTAAAACAATTCGCACTCACCGATTTACGTTTCACTTGCTTGCCGAAATGATATCTATGCTTCTGGCACTTCCGGATCAACACCAAAAGCGTCCGAAGATGTCTCCCATGTTTATTACACATAAGAGTAGAGGATTAATGCGTCATCATGCATTGAAATCACCAGCCACTCAAACAAACTCGCTACACTACTCAAAAACACCATTTCGGCTACCCAAAATAATCGAAATCTTCTCCAAACTTTTCCAAAACAAAGCCCTGCATAGATCTATCGATTCTAATCATTTCTAACCCTCAATCAACACCAAAAATCACCATAAACACGTCCTTATATCCCTAGCAACAACAGAACACCAAGTACACTCCAAAAAACCACAATTCTAGCATGCAAAACTTAGGAATCGAAACCTATTCTGGATTTTTTTGATAAAACCTCATTTATAACAGCAATTATCATTTAAAATACATTAGAAATCAACCTCAAAACAGAGCCTAACCAAGAGTTACGAAAATCATCAAGATCTCACCAAGAATCTTGAGTTTTACCACAATTTCATGTTTCTAACAGTAAAGAACTGATCATTAGAAGAGAAGGACGAAGCTTACCTCTAATGGTTGGTTTCTCCTCAATTTGGGCAAGATTTCTCAAAAATCCAAAGTAAAAAACAAAAGGATTTGATAAGATAAAGATTAGGAATCCTTAGGAGAATGAAATCTCAGCAAAAGAGATGAAAATCAAAGGTTATTTGGTGAAGCAAATTTGTTTGGCTAAGTGGAAATTGAAAGAAAATGAAATGAGAGAAAACTAACGTAAGGTAGTTATGAAAAAGTCAACATAGATTTTCTTTTTAATTCTCCTTTATTACTTAATTAAAACATTATTAAAAACTCCCAAATTAAAGAGAAATTTGATGAAAACAATTTGGTAAAATTAGCTCCTTAAAGATTCAAAGTTTTAATCCTTTACAAAACAATCACTAGTCAACTTTTGCAAAAACTGCAATTTGGTCACTACACCGAAATGTAGTATTTTCAAATTACATTTTGTAAAATTGTTTTCACCATAACCATTTATATAATAAATGAGGATTTTTAGATATTTTTCCATATTTTTAAAGAATCCCGAACTAGGTGTTCCCTAAATCTCCCTTAAAGATTCGAACCGTTCTCGACCGGCCCGATTCAACCTCTAAACCATCTAGGCCCAAAACTAGGTTGATGGAATCTTACATCACCAAACTCTCATGGCGGTATCTCTCATCACCACAAAGCTTGATGGAATCTCACATCATCAGGACCTACTGTGTTGGAATCTCTCATCACCACACTCTCAGTTTGGAACGGGATGGCACTACCCCTATTGCCCGAACCAAAGAGTACGTACGAATTTTGTATATTGTCGGTACTTCTCATCCTATTGGTCGACCAATTATATCTGGTAACAATAACTTGATCTCAAGCCAATATACTTACTTTAAACATCATTTAGCTAATGTTTTCAATGCATAAACATATACAATATCTCATCCCATTTCAAAAGTATAAACAATGCCTAGAATTTTCTAATCAAGTTCCATCTTTTCAAAATGATAATTCTAACTCATGGGATCATATAAATCATCATATCGTTTCTCAAAACATGCATAAAACAATAGGTGTACTTCTATCTTCAAAACATGAGCATGATTATAAAAATCAATAGAATAAAAACCGAGAAACGAGAGCGAAACATCTCGAACTAACTTTAGGGCTTAGATTAGTGTTTCAAACTCAAATAACCCCCAAACCTTGCTTTCAAGTCTTTGAAAGGCTTTAAAATCAATTCCACTTACTGACAACGCCTCGCTTACTTTGTCGAAGAGTAATCAAGCTTCCGAAGTTCCTGGAACTTCATCAATTGCTTCTGATATGTTCTCCTATGTTTTTACCACAAAAGAACATAGGATTAATGCATCTCAATGCATTAAAAACACCAGCAACCAAGGCCAACAGGCTGCTCTGCCAAAAACATCAAAACACATATTCGAAACAACTGAAAAACCTTCGATTACTCTACAAACTTAACCCAACAAAAACCTAACCCTTCCATCCAATTTTAATCATTAATTAACATCCAAAACAATCTATTTTCGTCCTTATACCTCTAGCAAACCAAAACTACATTATCACCATAAAAAACCCAAAATCTAACAACCTAGCAACTAGAGACCCAATCTGTTTCGTGATTACTATGATAAAACCTTTATTTCAACATCATTTAACATCCAAATCATGATTAAAATCAATCTCAAATTAACCAAAACAGAACCATTACAAAAATCTTGAGAAATCATCTTTCAAATCTTGATCTAACCATTTTCATCAAATAGATTATAAAACCTTGTTATTAAACACAATTAGAGAGACAAAGACTTGGGAATTTCATTAAAGAGCCTTGATTAGAGGAGTGGAACAAAAATTACCTCTAACACTTTCCTATTCCTTCAATTGACAAGATTTGTTGCAAAATCTTCAAGAATCCTTTGAGATAAATGAAAGTATCATAAATGAAATTATTTGCGAATAAAAGTGAAGTGGAAAGATGAAAATCTCAGGAAGTTTGAGAGAAATAAAATGTTTGGCTGATGAAAATTGAGAGAAAAGGAAGTTACGTCAAAATAGAATTTGGAAAAGACTAATTAATTAAATCCACTTTTAATGAAATCTCCTTTTATTCTTTTAAATAAAATACATTTAAAATGGTCAATTAAAGGAAAAGGCCTATTAAATATGTATTAGATCCCTAAAGATTCTAAGTTGTAATGCCCCAGTTTTGGGCTTAGGGTTAGCCTGTTCGAGTGAACCGGTTTAGGCGAGTTATGCTAGTTTCAGGATTAATTTGAAATAAATGGTTTTTTAGGGAGATAAAATATGGGTAAATATTTTATAATCTAAAAATAATGTTTTGAAGGTTTTGGAGAGTTCAATTTGATAAAATTGAATTGATTTAATTTGTATTTTGAAAATAGTGACTAATTTGTAAAAATTGCAAAAAACGTTTTCATGTCTAAATTAAAGAGGACCAAAACTTAGAATCCTTAGGGAGCTAGTACACCAAGGTGTTATCAGCCTTTTTTTTTCTTGATTTTGTGTTTTTAAAAGATTTAATTAATTGATTTATTAAATGAGATTTGATAAAAAAAAAGGATTTTAAAAAGGCTAAACATTTTCTTACGTAACTACTTTTCTCCTAAACTTTTCTCTCAACTTTCGCATCAGCCAAACTATCTTTCTATCACTAAAATCTCCAAAGATTTATCTCTTTTCATCCACTTTTTGTTTCTAAATGATTCTCATGCATTTCTACATCAACTGGCTATGGATTTCTTGAAGGATTTCTTCTAAATCATTGCAATCAGGGGAAAAAGCATGTGTTAGAGGTGATCTTTCTTTTATCTCCTCTAATCAAGGTTCTTTATTGAAATTCTCAAGTCTTTGGCTCTCTAATTGTGTTTAATAACAAGGTTTTATAATCTATTTGTTGAAAATGGTTAAATCAAGCTTTGAAATATGATTTGTCAAGATTTTCATAATGGCACTGTTTTGATTAATTTGAGGTTGATTTTAATCATAATTTGTATGTTAAATGATGTTGAAATAAGTTTTTATAATAGTAATTCTGAAATGAGTTGGATCTCTAATTGTTGGATTTGGGGGTTTTGTGATGATAATGTGGTTATGGTGTTGCTGGAGGTATAAGGATAAAATTAGATTGTTTTTGGATGTTAATTGATGATTAAAATTGGATGGAAGTGTTAGGTTTTGGCTGAGTTGAGTTTTTAGAGTAATTAGTGGTGTTTTCGGTTGTTTTGGTTAGGTATTTTGGTGTTTTTGGGCAGAGCAGCTTGATGGATTTGATTTTTGGTGGTTTTAATGCATTGAGATGCATTAATCCTCTGTTTTTGTGTGGTATAAATAGGGGAGATCATATCAGAAACAAACGGTGAAGTTCCGAAAGCTCCAGAAGCATGATTACGCTTCGGCAAAGCGAGCGTGGCGTTTTCGGTTTGTGGAATTGGTTTTAAAAGCCATTCAAAGACTTGAAAGTAAGGTTTGGGGTTTAGGTTGAGTTTGAAACACTAACCTAAATCCGGAAGTAAGTTTGAGATGTTTCGCTCTCGTTTCTCGGTTTTTATCCCATTGGTTTTATGATCTTTGTCATATTTCGAAGATAGAATTACACCTATTGTTTTATGCATGTTTTGAGAAATGATGTGATGATTTTCATGATCCCATGAGATAGATTTGTTATTTCAAAGAGATAAAACTATTTGAGAAATGCTATGCATTACTTATGCTTTTACAATGGGATGAGAATGGTTTATATTGATGTATTGAAAAAAAGTAGGTTATGATGTTTAAAATGAGTATATTGGCATGAGATGAGATTATTGTTACCAAATATAATTGGTCAACCAATAGGATGAGAAGTGCACTATAATATACAAAATTCGTACGTGCTCTTTGGTTCAGGCAAAGGGGGTTGTGCCATCCCGTTCCAAAGTGAGAGTGTGGTGATGAGAGATTCCACCATGGTAGGTCTTGATGAATCCATCAAGCTTTGTGGCGATGAGAGATGCCACCATGAGAGTCCGATGATGTGAGATTCCATCGGGGTAGGACTTGACGATGTGAGATTCTGTCAAGCTATCTATATATCCGAGTAATGTTGCTAAAATGCCAATCTATAAGACTCACATGTACCTTGTTTATAAATGTTGTGGTTTTTGCTTTAAAAATGATTGCAAGCATGAGACAGAAAGAGCATGATGAGATAGAGATATCTAAATGAGAAATGGTTTTAAAATGCATTGTTGTTGTGGGTTTGTTTTGAGCATCCCTCACTAGGCATTATTTCTTATCCTCTCTTTTTCCAATAATGCTTGGCAATGGGAGGATGCCTTTATGTTGGCATATGTGTTTTGAAACTCCTTTTTTTGTGGCAAGTTTGTTATGCCTTTAACAACTTGTAAATGGCCTTTACTTGTTGGTTTATGCCTTGGTTTGTGTTTTGACACTTGAGTAGCTATTTTGCATAGGTTGTATGCCTCAAGATTCTTTTGTTGCATATCGATATGTTATGATGTTGATTTTGCCATATATGATTGTAGTATGATTAAATATGTTGTATGCATGTTAGAAGCTTGTTGGAATTATTTTGGATGGATTAAAGTGTGAAAAACCAACAAAAGTGTCATTACATGCCCATGTGTTTCGATACACTCGAGTCTGTACCGAAACGATGAGCTTGAAATGGCTTAAGGGTATCAAAACGGGAAAGGGTTGTTTCGGTACGTTTTGCTACTAGAAATGCATGTTTCGAAACACCCTTGGGGTTGTTTCGATACAGGCCTAAGCTTCGAGTCGCTTGACCATATTCCAATACAGTTGTTTCAATATAGGGCAACCTGTACGGGAACGGCAAGCTGTTAAGCTAGTTATTGGAATCTTCTGATGTTCTTATTCTTTATGTTTTGGTCCTTGAATGTTGTGGATGTACTTAAATAAGCATGGATGGTCATTTTCAGATGAGATTTGACAAATATACATGTAATGTGGTTAATCAAAGGTTGGTAACCTAAAAAGTGAAGAAGTCCCTATAAATTGGTAAAATAACAAATTGGTCCCTAAAATGTGTTTGTATGGAATTGAGTCCCAAATTGTTGTCTGATCGAGCTGTAAATTGTTCCGCTGCGATGTTTATCACTTAGGATCATAATGAGTATATAGACAAGATAGAATGAAAAATAGGGTCATTTATTGAGGTAAACGTCCCGGCTTACTTTAATAGTCCCCGTGTGATCCGTTCCGTTCGGTCTTTCACCCAGAGCGGGTTACATAAGTTTTGGCCCTCTTTCAAAACAGTCCTTAAAAACAAATTTTGCAATTTTTAAAATTTAGTCACCAAATCAAAAAGCCAATCGTCCAAAAGTCATTTTCAGAAATTTACTTCACCAAACCTTTTTATGTATTTTTAGATGATTTTAGGAAATTTTCCCATAATTTTATCATATCCCGAACCTTTATTTCTCTAAACCACTCTCGAACTAAACCAGATCTCTAGTCTAGGTCCTACGAACCTCGAGTCAACCTTAAAGACTCCTAAGCCCAAAACCGGGGCGTTACAACTCTCCCCCACTTAGGAAATTTCGTCCTTGAAATTTTACTTGATGGAAAAAGATAAGGAAACTGTTTCTTCATGTCATCATTCCTCTCCCACGTGGTTTCCTCAACAACACGCTGTCACCACAAGACCTTGACCAACTGAATGGTCTTACTATGAAGAACTTTCTTGTTTGAATCTAAGATGTCAATCAGTTCTTCATCATAGGACAATTTCATGTTCAACTAAATCTCCTCAACAGGCATAACATGAGACAAATTCGATCTATATCTCCGAAGCATGGATACATAGAAAACATTATGTATCTTCTCCAACTCGGAAGGAAACCTCAACCTATAAGCAACAGATCCAAGACGCTCAAGCACCTCATACGGTTCAATAAAACACTGACTCAACTTGCCTTTCCGGCCAAATCTCATCACCTTTTTCCAAGGTGAAACCTTCAAAAACACCTTATGACCTACATAATACTCACCCTCCTTACATTTCAATCCGCGTAAGACTTTTGTCGATCCGAAGGAGCTTTCAACCTCTCACTAATAAGCTTCACATTTTCCGTAGTGCCCTTTAGCACATTAGGCAAAGAGACCAACTTCCGCCCAACAAAGAGGCGTTCTACACTTCATTCCATACAAGGTCTCATAAGGAGCCATTTGAATGCTCCCTTGATAACTATTATTGTAAGAAAACTCCACCAAATGTAACGGTTTCTCCAAAGAACCTTGGAAATCAATGATGCAACATCTCAACATATCCTCCAACACTTGGATAAGTCGTTCAGACTGTCTATCCATCTACATATGATATGAAGTATTGAAATTCAAATGTGTACCCAACGCTTGATGAAGACACTCCTAAAACCTCAATGTGAAACGTAGACCTTGAACCAGAACAATGAACTTAGGTACCCCGTGCAACCTCACAATCTTCGAGATGTACAAATCTGCCAACATGTCTAACGTATACATGGTACGCACCGCCAGAAAATAAGCACACTTCGTAAAACGATCAACAATCACCCAAATGGAATTCTTCTTTGACGGTGTCAAAGGCAAATCGGTCACGAAATCCATGGTGATTCTCTCCCATTTCCATTCTGGAATCTTCAGTGGTTGCAACAATCAATAAGGAAATTGATGCTCAGCTTTAACACTCTGACAAACCATGCAATTACTAACAAAATCGGCCGCATCCTTCTTTAAGCCAACCTAATAGTACTCATCCTTCAACCCACTATACATCTTTGTACTACCAGGATGCATAGAAAATGGATTGCTATGAGCCTCAATCAAGATAGTGTGCCTCAGCTCAACATCCTCCGAAACAACTATTCAACTTTTAAAATGTAAAACACCATTATCATTGAAATAAAAGTTCGTTGGATTTCCTTCCGCACTGTCCTGAACATGTGGTACCAACGAAACATCCAACAATTGCTTCTCCTTAATCAACTCCACCAACGAAGGTTTCACTTATAACTCAGCCACTAAACCACCATCTCATGATATACTCAACAGAGAAAACATCACCCTCAACTTTACAGCAACCTTCCTACTCAAGGCATTGGCTACAACATTAGCCTTTTCCGGATGGTACTCGATAGTCAAGGCGTAGTCTTTAAGCAACTCTAGCCACCTTCGTTGCCTAAGATTCAACTCTTTTTGTGACATCAAGTACTTCAAACTTTTATGGTCCGTGTACACCGTACACTTTTCACCATAAAGGTAATGCCTCCAAATTTTCAAGGCAAACACAACCGCAGCCAACTTGATGTCATGAATAGGGTAATAACGCTCATGAACTTTCAACTGGCGTAAGGCATAAGCTACCACCATACCTTCTTGCATCAACATGCATCCCAAACCAACATAGGATGCATCGCTATAAACCACAAACTCTTTACCTGATTCAAGTTGAATCAAGATAGGAGCTTGCGTCAATGCTTCAATCAACTTCTCGAAAGCTTGTTGTCTAACCTCCGTCCATTCAAACTTAACATCTCTTTGCAACAACTTTGTCAAAGGAGCAGCAATCCTTGAAAACCCATCCAAGAATCTATGGTAGTATCCTGTAAAATCAAGGAAACAACACACCTCATGGACCGACTTAGGCGACTTCCAATTCATCACCACTTCAACTTTTTGGGGATCGATCCGAATCCTTTCGGCCGACACTGCATGACCAAGGAAAACAACTTCCTTAAGCCAAAACTCACACTTGCTCAACTTGGCATAAAACACATTTTCCAATAAAACTCACAACACAATCTGCAAAAGCATATCATGATCCTCCCCGATACGAGAGTACGCCAAAATATCATCGAAAAACACAACCACAAACCTATCCAAAAACTTATGGAACACATGATTCATCATGTCCAGAAACGCAGCATGGACATTAGTCAAACCAAAAGGCATCACCAAAAACTCATAATGCTCGTACATTATGTGAAAAGCAATCTTAGGCATATCCATATCCTTTACCTTCAACTGGTAATATCCGGATCTCAGATCAATCTTAGAAAACACCTAAGCACCTTGAAGATGATCAAAAAGATCATCAATCCTTTGCAAAGGATACTTGTTCTTGATTGACAACTTGTTCAATTGAAAATAATCTACACACATTCGCATCGTGCCATATTTATTCTTCACAAACAAGACTGTTGCACACTAAGGTGAAACACTATGCCTAATGAAACCTCGATCAAGCAACTCTTGAAGTTGCATCTTCAACTCTTTCGGAGCCATTTGACAGGGAAAAATTGACTCTGGAGTCATATTTTCATACAATTCAATGCCAAACTTAACTTCTCTATTCGGTGGCAAACCAGGCAACTCTTCTAAAAATACACTCAGAAACTCACATATTGTACGTATGTCATGTATACGACACCTCCTTTGTACTCGGATTCATCACGTAAGCCAAGAAAGGTTTACATCCCAAACACATCAACTGACTGGCTTCAAGAGCTAAAACAACATTAGACAAGAACTTCACATTCTCAACTACGACCATCACCTCATAATCATCGACAAGTTTTAACGAAACTCACTTGGTCTCAAAATCAACCACAGTCCTATACTCAGATAACCAATCCATACCAAGAATTACATTAAAACCATAGAAAGACAACTCCATAAGATCAACCTCAAACACATGACCTTGAACAAACAAATGACATCTGTTATACAACTTCCTCATAATAATCATCTCACCAAAAGAACTGGTTACACGCATACCAACATCTAACAACTCAACAGGCAAACAAAGCACCTGTACATGTTCACGCAGAATGTATGAATGAGTAGAACCAGAATCAATCAAAGAAATTAATGACAAGGATTGCAAAGTAAAGGTACCTACGATCACATCCGTGTCAATCCTTCTCTGTCAGCGTGCATACACCCTAGCCTTTCCACCTCCCTCAGGCTGAACAACAACAACATGAGCAGCATTCCTCTGTCCATCATCCCTACGCTGAAAATTACCACGACCGCGCCCACGGCCTCTCTGTGGCTCAACAGCTTGCACCGAACCTTGTTCATCGCTAACCGATTATGGAAAATCACGCTTTCATATGTCCTCGTGATCCACAATTCCAACACGTACCAAGATTACCCCAACACTCTCTTGTGTGCCTCATATCGCACCGATTACACTCTGGAGTATGAACAAAAGCATTGTAGCCTTGTTGACCACGACCAGGGTTACCACCACCACGCCTTGGATCCGATTGATACCTCTTATCCTTATGCTTCTTGAAACGATCTCTACCAGAATCATACTTAGCTGTCCTCTTGCCAGAACTAGAACCACCTGAACAAGCAACCAAACACAATTTCTGCTCGATGTCGTTAGCCCTAGTGACTAAAACATCAAAATTGGTGTAGTCAGACACCAACATGTTTGTCTTGACATCCTTCACAAGCCCATAGCGAAACCGATCACATCTCATTTGTTCATCAGAAACCAATTCAGGAGCATACTAGCTAAATCGAATAAACTGAACCTCGTATTCAAAAACAATCATGTTTCCTTGCACCAAAGACATAAACTCTCGCTTCTTTTCATCAAGATAGAAAACACCCAGATACTTCCTCTTGAAAGCATTTCCAAATAACTCCCAAGTAACACCAGCAGGTTCCATACCCGTAGTGATGCCCATCCATCGCGTATAAGCATCTTCGTGAAGCAAGGATACAACACAACCCAACTTTTGCACATCATTGTAACTCATCTGACCAAGAATCCTCTGGGTGATCTCAAACCAAGCCTCAAAACCCTCAGAAGATAGACCTTGGAACTCTGTTCCACCCAAACTGCGTAAACGCTTCAAAGGTAAACCAGTATTAGCACTAGGCTGAGGTGCGGCCACATGCATACCCGCTATCGCTGCCTGAAAAGCCCCAGCTACAACCTGAATCAACGATGTCATAGTAGCAACAACATGTCTTTGCGCTGCCTAATGTCCAACACCTCCAACGCAAGCTCCCGCTCAAGCTCCATCACCCCCATGAAAAGGAGGAGGCAGCAATTTCTCAACATCATTATCCTCATTCACAACCACATTACGCACATTGGTTCTATGCTCTCATCTTTGTCCCATTATCAAAACGGTATAGCTAAAAAGAATGTAACAATAAAAAAATCATGCTAGTCAAAGAAAGAATCCAAGGTGCTCAAGTTTTACTTTTCAAAACCAAAATTCTCTTTACATTAGTAATAATATGACAATGGGTTCCCTTAACCTCTTCCCCAATAACATATAACAATCATAATTCATTATCAAACACCATGCATCTCACACAAATCAATCAATGCTCATAACATAACATAATCAACCACTGTACATAGCATTCATTAAGAAATCGACCAAACAACAATATTACATCAACCTTACCTCCCAATTCTTTCGCAACATGGCTCTGATACCACCAAATGTAATCCTCTAGATTCGGTCTAGGCGAAATACTGAACTGAACGGATCATACGGAGAGTTCTAAAGTAAAATGGGAAGTTTACCGCAATAAACGACCCTATTTTTTATTATATCTTGTTTAGATGCTGATTATGATCCTATGTGATAAACGTCGTAGCAGAACGATTTGCAACACAATCATACAACATTTAGTGACTAAATTTCATACAAACACATTGTAAGGACCATTTTGTAATTTTATCAAATTACAGGGACATCTACACTTATTAAGTTACCAACCTTTAATTAATCACATTGCATGCATCTTTGTCAAATCTCAGCTCAAAACAATCATCCATGCTCATTTAATTGCAACTACAACATTTAGAGACCAAAACGTAAAGAATCAGAACTTCGGAAGATTCTAATAACCAACTTAAATGTTTAGTGTTTCGGTACAAGTTGCCCTGTATCAAAATGCCCGTATAAGAACAGGTTCGAGCGTCTCGAAGCTTGGGACCCTATCGAAACACACTCAAGGGTGTTTCGGAACAGGCTATTCTAGTATCAAACTGTATAGAAACGCTCCCTTCCTGTTTCGAAACCCCTAAGCCATTTCAGGCTTACCGTTTCGGTACAGGCTCGAGTGTACCGAAACACCTGGGCATGTAATGACACTTTCTAGTGGTTTTTCACTCTTTTACCAAATCAAAAACACTCCAACATCCATACAACATATCTAATCACAAAACCAAAATCATATATGGCAATTTCAACATCATAACATGGCAGTAAGCATTAAGGAAATCTCTAGGCATGCTACCTATGCAAATCTCATATAGAACTCCTCAAGGCAAAGCCTTACATGCTTGTTTCTAATATAGAATTTCTCAAAACATGATCTCAGATGCAAATCTCATTTCATTAAATCATTTACAAACAACGTACATGTGAATCTCATATATTGATGGAATCTTACGTCGTCAAGTCCTTTCTCGGTGGAATCTCAAATCACCGAACTCTCATGGCGGTATTTCTCATTTCTACACAACTTGATGGAATCTCACATCATCAAGACCTACCGTGGTGGAATCTTTCATCACCACACTCTCACTTTGGAACGAGATGACACTACCCACATTGCCCGACCCAAAGAACACATACGAATTTTGTATATTACACTGCACTTCTCATCCTATTGGTCGACCAATTATATTCGGTAACAATAATCTCATCTCATTCCAATACACTCATTTTAAACATCATTTACCTATTGTTTTTCATGCATAAACATATTCCATATCTCATCCCATTTCAAAAGCATAAACAATGCATAACATTTTCTCATCAAGTTCTATCTTTTCAAAATCATGATTCTATCTCATGGGATCATATAAATCATCACATCATTTCTCAACACATGCATAAAACAACATGTGTAATTCTATCTTCAAAACATGAACATGATCATAATAATCAATGGAATAAAAATCGAGAAACGAGAGCGAAACATCTCAAACTTACTTCTGGGCTTAGATTAGTGTTTAAAACTCAATATAAACCCCCAAACCTTGCTTTCAAGTCTTCGAAATGCTTTAAAACCAATTCCATTGTAATTCCCTCGACCCGGCCTAGGCGATAGTCCGAACTGAACGTGTCACACGAGGAATATTGAAGTAAACTTGGAAGGTTTTCCTTAATAAACAACCCTATTTTTTATTTTGTCTTATCTATATACTCATTGGAGTTATAAGTGCTTAACAACGCAGCGGAACATACACAACATCAATCGGACCTCGATTAAAACATAATAGCTTACAAATACGATTTTAGGGACCATTCTGCAAACTTAATAGAATATGAGGGTTTCTTCCAATTTTAGGTTACCATCTCTAAATTAATCATGTTACATGCATCTCTGCCAAATCTCAGCTCGAAACAATCATTCATGCTCATTTAATTGCAACCACAACATTTAGGGACCAAAACACAAAGAATCAGAACATCGGAATATATCATCAACTAACATAACAACCAGCCGTTTCGGTACAGGCTAACCATGTATCAAAACAGGTCCCCACAGCTCAGAACACAGTCCTATATCGAAACACCCTTGAGGTGTTTCGAAACTATGGTTTCCAACAGCAAAACGTACTGGAATAGACCTCCCCTGTTTCGAAACCCTTGGGCTATTTCAGGCTCACTTTTTGGTACAGGTCCGAGTGTACCGAAACACCTCAGCCTGTCATGACACTTTTTTTCTGGTTTTTTACACTTAAATTCATCCTAAACCAATCCAACATGTTTCCAGCATATTTAAACATCAATCCTCAAACATTTATGACATATTCAACACCAAGTCATGGCAAATTGCATCAAAGGTAAACTATAGGCATGCAACGTAGCAAATAAGCCACTCAAGAGTCAAAACTCAAACCAATGCACAAACCATCAAATATAAGCCTTTTACAAGTATAAAACCATAAAGCAAACATGCTCAAAAAGGGTGTTCATACACATCACCCAAATAAACCATGGAACCCCCGTTGCCCTTATTACTCCAGTCCATAACCGAAACATACATTCAAAGCAAAGTCTCCTATGATCCCCTTGCAAGTTGCTGCCTCCAAGCACTAAATTATCTGCATTGACGGACAAAGAGAGAGTAAGCATACAAGCTTAGTGAGGAGTGCCCAAACCAAAACACCATCAATGCATAAAAACCCATTTTCCATCATTTGAAAACCATCATGCCCTCTTTGAAAACCATGCACTTCCTTAACAAAATAGCATGTCAAATATCATGCAACAAGTTTTAAATACTCAAAAGCAAATCCATTTGCTAACACTCAACTTAAGCCTTTCCATACATAGCTACCATATGCAAAGCTTAAAGAGTAAAACATGCATTTTCATATTATGCATCCATATTCATTTCATAACATTTTATCAATTATATTGGCTTACAAGTGACCATCAACATACTCACTTCTCAAAACCATATCGGCTACACGGATTCACAAGTGTTGTCCCAACACTTCATACATTCTCACTAGCATCTAAAGTTTCACACACGGGAGCTACCCTCCACCGTTGTGACACTCGTGATTGAGTATTTGGTACCTTAGAACCCCTCAACACCACTCATCGGTAGATGTATAACCCCACTAACGAGAGACATGACAATATACACTTTCCTCAATCGTTAGGGTACTTGGATGGAGTATTCGGTACACTCACAACCCCTCAACATCCAAAGGGACTTGTTTATAGTGCACTCAATCCTATAGCCGGCTAACTATATTCGATTTCATTTATAAGCCATTTTTCACAACATCGCTTGCCAAAATAATTCCCATTTAGCACAAACCTCACTGGTTTCAAAGCATTAACAATAAGCCACAAATCCAAGCATCAAACCATGCTTCATTAAACATGTATAAGCATATACATACAAGGATCACTTACCACGTGCATCCTTCATCAAGATAACATCAAAAACAGTAAATTACTTACTTTAAGCCATGCTTTAAATCATGCATCAACAATTCATAATAGCACAATCCGAGGGAGAAAATCCTTTTACTTACTTCCGAACTTAGTAAAACGTTTCAAGCTTATACTAAGTTCCTAGAACCACCTTTTAAGTGTTTCAAAGCTGGAAAACACATTCTAACTCACCAACTCACAAACAAAGATTCCCCGACACGAAATTAAGCATCTGAAGCCCCCAGAACATCACTAATTGCTTCCAATGCATTCTCCCCTCTTTTTACCACACAAGAACAAAGCATTAATGCATCATAATGCATTAAAATTACCAGCAACTTAAACAATCTCGCTGCTCTACCCAAAACACCAGAAATCACCTTCGATGTTGATGATTGGGTTTGGGTTCATTTCCGAAGAGAACGATTTCCAGCCCAACAGTGGTCCAAGCTGTTACCGCGAGAAGATGGCCCTTTTCAGGTGTAGGAGAAAGTGAATGACAACGCTTACAAGTTGGACTTACCGGTAGAGTTTAATGTAAGTGCTACATTCAATGTTTTTTACTTAACCCCTATTTAATGATTCCATAGATTTGAGGAAAAATCCTTTTCAAGAAGGGGGGATGATGTTAGCACATCTTTGCCACCAAAGGAAGTGAATCCGGAAGTTCTTCCAACAGGACCTATCACACGATCTAGGGCTAAACAATTTAGGGAAGTTCTATTCCAAACTTGTGCTAGCATTCCAGATACGTTCGATTATGTTTATGCCTTAGAACATAAGCTTTATAATGTGTTGCATGCTGATATGTGACATACTTTGGTTATACTACGTATTAGGTGTAACTCCCTTAGCCCGACCTAGACGCTTGACCCGAACTACGAAGATTACACGGGGAAAACCCATGTCAACCCGAAAGTCAACCTTGATTAACAACCTTTTTTTTCTTTTTTTCTTTTCTAAATGCACATTAAGCCTATGTAATTACTCAAGAATCACAAGAGAAAAAGGCACATCGATCGGAATTCCATTAGGGATTCAAATGTAAAATTACACTTTTAGGGACCAAAACGTAAACTTTGCAAATTCAGAGAACTTTGTAGATTTTAAACTTACCAATACGTAATTAGTCATATTTCATGCATCTATGTCAAATTTCAGCTTAATTGGACATTCCCAACTCAACCAATTGCATCCACAAACATCTATGACTAAAATTTAAGAAACAGGAACTTGAAACCATTCAGAATGCAGACCAACGATCAACAGGTTCGAAACGCTGACCCTGGTATCGAAACGATCATATCAAAATGGAGTTGACCGTTTCGGTACTCGGGTGCGTTCCGTTACCAGTATCTAAACAGGCCTTTCCAGTAGCTATAGCGTTCTGAAACACTATGGCCATTTCAGGCCCGTGTTTCGAAACAAATAAGGGTGTTTCGATACACCATGCCCTGCAACCATACAATTTTCTGGTTTTTCACATCTTTTAACATTCAAACATATCCCAAATCATACCATAACTTACCAACAACACGATTAGACATCATAGAACATATTTGAGGAGCTTAAGCTAGAGCATGGCATCAAACACATGAACATTTAGTCTATAGGCGTGCTTCCTAACCACAAAACAAAATAAAGACCTCAATCCTCAAACCAAACCAAATAGGACCATTTACAAACTTCAAAAGCCATAACAACTTGCCACAAACATAGGGAGCTCAAAATACATATCCCAACAACCTTGGATCCCCATTGTCAAATATCAATACTAAAGTGTATGAAAACATCACCACACATGAGCTTCTCACTTCCTTGGATGTCCTTAGCCTTATTGCTGCCCATACTCTTCTCAATTATTTGCATTGTTGGTAAAAGAAAGCGTAAGCATATTTGCTTAGTGAGGCAAGCTCTAAGGAAAACCAACACAACAATGCATTTATAAAACACTTTCTCAAAAACCATTTTCAACAACATGTTCTTTCTATATCATGCTTGAAAACCATTTCAAAGCAAATATCCATTTGAAAACACATGTACCACCATTCCATCTCATGCATTTAAACCAATGCAAATCTCATGGCAAAGCCATACACATTTTGTGAAAACTAAAGCATTTCAAATACAAATCTCTTATGCATTTCTCATAGCATAAATTATCTCAACATTTGGTACATGTGAATTAAATACATTTTCATATATTATATTGGCATTTCACATTTCATCTTTACTCGGATATGCGGATTAGCTTGACTCAAGGTCAAGTCTTACCCCGCTGGAATCTCTCATCACCGGACTCTCATGGTGGTATTTCTCATCGCCACAAAGCTTGGCTATTTCACCAAGTCCTACCCCAATGGTATCTCTCATCATCGGATTCTTACTTTGGATCGGGATGGCACTACCCCCATTGCACGACTCCAAAGAGCACGTACGAATTTTTAGTTTATAGTGCACTCTCATCCTATTGATCGATCAATTATATCCGGTAATTATATCATCTTCTATGCCAAATATATTATGTTAAAAACATCATCTCACCTACTGTTTTTATGCAACATTTCTCAAATCTTTAACATCTCATTTTAAAACCACAACTCATGCTTTGCATTAAATCAAAATCTCAAAATTCTTTAATACATCATGCTACAAATCTAGCCATACTTACTTCCAGACTCACATGCTACAAATCAAGCATAAAACAGTAGGGATTTGTCTATCTCAAAACAAGAGCATGCAGAAGCATTTAGGGGCATCAACCACATATTTGAGAGCAAATCTAGCAATACTTACTTCCAGACTTAGGATAGTGTTTCAAACCAATCTTAAATCCCCAAACCTCATATCTTTGTCCCTCAAGGACTTCTAAAACCATTCGCACTCGCCGATTACGTTTCGCTTGCGCGCCGAAACGATATCTAAACTCCCTACACGTCCGGATCAATACCAAATGCGTCCGAAGATGTCTCCCATGTTCATTACACATAAGTGCAGAGGATTAATGCATCATCATGCATTGAAATCACCAGCCACTAAAACAAACTCGCTGCTCTACTCAAAAACACCATTTCGGCTACCAAAAACAACCGAAATTATCTCCAAACTCTTCCCAAACAAAGCCCAGCCAAGATCTACCAGTTCTAATCATTTCTAAACCTCAATCAACACCAAAAATCACCATAAACTCGTCCTTGTACCTCCAGCAACAATAGAATACGAAAACCACCCCAAAACCACCAATCTAGCATGTAAAAATTAGGAATCCAAACCTATTCGGGATTTGTTTGATAAAACCTCATTTATAACATCAATTACCATCCAAAATACATTAGAAATCAACCTCAAAACAGAGCTGAACCAATAGTTACGAAAATCATCAAGATCTCTCCAAGAATCTTGAGTTTTACCTTAATTTCATATTTCTAACATTAAAGCAACTCAAAAAATCATTGATAACTTGGGAATTTGAGTAAAGAACTGATCATTAGAGGAGAAGGACGAAGGTTACCTCTAATGGCTGATTTCTCCTCAATTTGGGCAAGATTTCATGAAAATGAAAAGTGAAAACAAGAGGTTTTGATGAGGTAAAGATTATGAATCCTTAAGAGAATGAAATTTTAGCAAAAGAGATGAAAATCAGAGGTTAATTGATGAAGGAAATGTGTTTGGCTGAGTGGAAATTGAGAGAAAATGAAACGATAGATAAACCAACGTAAGGTAGTTATGAAAAGTCAAAATAGATTTTCCCTTTTAATTCTCCTTTATTCCCTTAATTAAAACATTAATAAAAACTCCCAAATTAAAGAGAAATCTGATGAATTTTTTTTGGTAAAATTAGCTCCTTAAAGATTCAAAGTTTCAATCCTTTACAAAACAATCACTAGTCAACTTTTGCAAAAACTGTGATTTGGTCACTACAACGAAATGTAGTATTTCCAAATCATATTTTGTAAAATTGTTTCCACCATAATCATTTATATAATAAATGAGGATTTTTAGATATTTTTCCATATTTTTAAAATATCCCGAACTAGGCGTTCCCTAAATCTCCCTTAAAGATTCGAACCATTCTCGACCGGGCCCGATTCAAACTCTAAAACACCTAGGCCCAACATCAGGGCGTTACAATTCTCCCCCTCTTAAGAAATTTCTTCCTCGAAATTTAGTTGGAGGAAAAAGGTAAGGAAATTGCTTCTTCATGTCTTCCTTCCTTTCCCACGTGGCTTCCTCAACACCACGATGTCTCCACAAGACTTTGACCATCTCGATGGTCTTACCTCGGAGAACCTTACAATCAACTCAACCTCTTCCACAGGCATAACATGCGAAGGATCCGATCTATACCTCCGAAGCATGGATACATGAAACACATTATGTATCTTCTCTAACTCTTGAGGTAGTCTCAACTTGTAAGCAACATGGCCGACACGTTCTACCACCTCGTATGGTCCAATGAATCTTGGACTCAATTTGCCCTTTCGGCCAAATCTCATCACCATCTTCCAAGGTGAAACTTTCAAAAACACACGCTCATCCACATCAAATTCTATCTCCTTATGCTTCAAATCTGCGTAAGACTTTTGTTAGTCTGATGCTGCCTTCAAACACTCACAAATGAGCTTCACCTTCTCGGTGGTTCCTTTTAATAAAGTCGACATAGAGTCTAACTTTTGTCCCGTTTCAGCCCAACAAAGAGGAGTTTTGCACTTCCTACCGTATAAAGCTTCATAAGGTGCCATTTGAATACTTGCCTGGTAACTGTTATTATAAGAAAACTCCACCAAATGCAAGTCCTTCTCCCAAGAGCCTTCAAATTCAATAGCACAACACCTCAACATATCCTCAAGCACTTGGATAACACGATCTGGCTGTTCATCCGTCCGCGGATGATAAGAAGTACTGAAATTCAGCCGTGTACCCAATGCCTGATGCAAACACTCTCAAAACCTTACGGTGAACCGCGAATCTCTATCCGACATTATAGATTTTGGCACTCCATGCAATCGTACAATCTCAACAATGTACAACTTTGCAAGCTTATCCAAGGTATACGTAGTATGCACAGACAAGAAATGCGCACACTTCGTAAGGCGATCCACAATCACCCAAACAGAATTCCTCTTAGATGGCGATAAAGGCAACCCATACACAATGTCCATAGTGATCCTCTCCCACTTCCATTCAGGAATCCTTAACGGTTGCAACAACCCTGAAGGAAATTGATGTTCAGCCTTAACCCGCTGACACACCTTGCATTTTCTAACATACTCAACGACATCTTTCTTCAATCCCACCCAATAGTACCCATCTTTCAAATCACGGTACATCTTTGTACTACTAGGGTGCATAGAAAAAGGACTACTATAAGCTTCAGACAGAATAGTGCGCCTTAACTCAACATCATTCGGCACCACTATCCGATTCCCAAAACATAAAACACCATCATCATTGAAACAGAAATTCGATGACCTACCTTCTACGATATCCTGAACATGTGGCACCAAAGAATCATCCAACAATTGTTTATCCTTAATCAACTGAACTAGAGATGGTTTCACTTGCAATTCAGCAACAAGACCACCATCTCGCGATATGCTCACGCTAGCAAACATCGCCCTTAATTCCACCGCCACTTTCCTGCTCAAAGCATCAGCCACAACATTGGCCTTCCCCGGATGATACTGTATCGTTAGATCGTAATCCTTAAGAAAATCCACCCAACGTCTTTGCCTAAGATTTAACTCCTTCTGAGACATCATATACTTCAAACTCTTATGATCCGTGTACAGAGTACACTTCTCACCATAGAGATAATGTCTTCAAATCTTTAAAGCAAAAACTACCACTGCAAGCTCGATGTCATGCGTAGGGTAATTGCGCTCATGCACTTTCAACTGTCGCGATGCATAAGCCACTACCCTACCCTCTTGCATTAACACACACCCCAAACCAACATAGGATGCATCACTATACACCACAAACTTTTTTCCTGATTCAGGTTGAACCAAGATAGGACCTTGCGTCAAAGCTGCTTTTAGCTTCTCAAAAGCTTGTTGTCTCGCTTCCGTCCACTCATACATAACATCCTTCTGTAACAAATTCTTCAAAGGGGCAACAATCTTAGAAAATCCATCCACGAACCTCTGGTTGTAACCTACCAACCCTAGGAAACTACGAACTTCATGAACAGACCTAGGAGGCTTCCAATTCACCACCGCCTCAATCTTCTGAGGATCAACACGAATCCCTTCAACCGAAACCACATGGACAAGAAAAACAACTTCCTTTAGCCAATACTCACATTTGCTCAGCTTAGCATAAAGTTGATTCTCTAATACCGCTTGAAAAACGATCCTCAAATGTTCCTCATGCTCCTCCTCAGTACGAGAGTACACAAGGATATCATCAATGAACACCACAATGTACTTATCTAAGAATTCATGGAACACCTTGTTCATCATATCCATGAAAGCATTAGGAGCATTTGTCAATCCGAATGGCATCACTAGAAATTCATAATACCATACCTCGTTCGAAAGGTTGTTTTTGGCACATCCACATCCTTCACCTTTAACTGATAATATCCTGACCTCAAATCTATCTTTGAAAACACAATAGCTCCTCGGAACTAATCAAAAAGATCACCAATCCTTGGCAAAGGATACCTGTTCTTGATGGTCAACTTATTCAACTGACGATAATCAATGCACGTCCTCATCGTGCAATCTTTCTTTTTAACAAACAAGACCGGTGCACCCCAAGGTGACGCACTAGGCCGAATAAAACCCCAACCAAGCAACTCCTGAAGTTGTGTCTTCAACTCCTTCAACTCCTTGGGTGCCATGCGATAGGGAGCAATGGACACCGGAGTTGTGTTCTCATATAACTCAATTCTGAATTCAACCTCTCAACTAGGCGGCAAACCAGGTAACTCCTCTGGAAACACTCCAGGGAATTCACACACAGTCCTTATATCCTGTACACGAACCTCCTTTGTACAAGGATTCATAACAAAGGCTAGATAAGCCTAACATCCTTGACACAACATCCGGCTTGCTTCAAGCGTCGACACCACATTAGATAGAAACTTCAAATTTTCTCCCACCACTACAACCTCATAATCATCCGCAAGTTTCAGCGAAACTCGCTTGCTTTCAAAATTCCCAACGGATCTATGCTCAACAAGCCAATTCATACCAAGAATTACATCGAATCCATAGAATGGCAATTCCATAAGAACAACTAGAAACATATGCTCTTGCACCTTCAAGGGGCATCTCCTATACAATCTTCTTGTTACCACCATTTCACCAAATAAACTAGTCCCATGGATACCCACGTCCAAAGACTCAACATGCAAACCAAGCATTTGAGCATGTTCACGCAATATGTACGAGTGTGTAGATCCAGAATCAATCAAAGAAAGTAATGACAATGATTGCAAAGTAAAGGTACTTGCGATCACGTCCGCGTCATTCCTCCCTTGTCGGTGAGCATACACTCGAGCCTGGCCACCACCTTCAGGCTGAACAGCCACCACATGTGCTACATTCCTTCCACCTTCATCTTTGTGTTGGAAGTTACCACGGCAGCGCCCACGACCTCTCTGTGGCTCAGCTACTCTCATCGGAGCCTGACCTTCTCTCAACGGCTGCAGACAATCCTTCTGCATGTGCCCATGATTGCCTTAGTTCCAGCATGTACCAAGATTGCCCCAACACTCACCAGTGTGCCTTCTACCACACCGGTTGCACTCAAGAGTCCGTATGAAAGCATTTGGTCTTTACTGACCTCTCCCGAGGTTACCACCCCCACGTCTAGCA